>CM066031.1:1516883220-1517470526 GCA_033557465.1 Ichthyophis bannanicus | reverse complement strand
ATTGTATGGAAATCACAGGTGTTTTGTGTCTGGTGAATCATGTGTGTTTGTGCTTTCAATTATGCCAATATTCTATCGTGGGATGGGTTGAGGAGGTAGGTTTGGATGTGAACCCCAGACATGTCAACGACTAATGGTGAGGTAAGGATATTGCACACCACATTATCACACACAGGATGGCAACATGATGTTTGGGTTTGTGTACACATATGGGAAGGTATTTTTGCATAGGACCGCCCTGTACGGGAATATGGAGATTGTACTGAGCCCAAGAAATGATTAGTTAGTGTACATAACTGCATGTGGATGTGCGCTCTATCCAGGGCCTCTGGCAGTCCACGGAAGGTAAAGATGTCTCCCAGCCGTGCTGGCCAAGTTCTTGTTCCAGGGGCGAGGATAGGCGAGGAGGTTGGGGGTGTGAGGGGCGGGGTTCCGCCACCTGTGCCCATAGCCATGTTGTCTTAACAGCAAGCCATGTGCTGAACACGGACACCTCTCGTGATGTCAGAAGGAAAAAAACCTCTTTTGTAAGCCTGTCTGATCATCACGTGTGGGGCCCCCTGCCCCACACAGTTGCAGGTGGACGGCAGATCCTCCCCAACAAATGCCCATTCTGTTTGCAACCGATGCTTGCGTGTTGCTCATTACTGCGCAAATAATAACATCGTAGTTGTCAAGGGACATGGGAGAGTGGAGGAGTAATATGATGGTTTTCACTGTCCCAGAACTTTACAGCTCTCCTCCTTTGTGTTGCTGGACACAGGGACCCTTTTTCTTTTGTGGCCATTTGGCTGTAAATGTTTACGGCTGTCGCTCAGCAGATGGCCCTGCCTGTTCGTGGCGTCGGGCGGTGCCAGTCTGTGCCCTGTGTGACTCATCAACCAAACTGGGCTGACCCCACATCCCCCTCCGCCTCCCCGCCCTCAACCCGGCCCTCTCTGTCACGGTTTTTTTTTTTCTTTAGCCCCCTCTTCCATCTACACCTTGAACACAGGCACCTCTCAAACAACCCCCGTTCACCATAACACACAGGGCAGGACATCAGCACACCACAAAACAGATACACAATACAACACTACAATACCGGGGACGACAATACAGTACACCTGTAACACAGGTGCTGTGTCAAGTAAATGAAGACCACATTGTACACAGATACTACAGTGATTTTTTTAATTTATCCTCCTCCATCTAATCCTGTGCTCGTAACCCCTACCTTCAGCATTCTCTCTCTCAGACTCTGCATTCAAATCTCTATATCCCGCCTTCCGTATGACGTCCCTTTGCCACCACAGCCTCACTTGCCCTATTGCACACTTGTACCTTTATGTTATCACAATCTTCCTCTGGACTACCTCTAAACTATCCTCTGGCTCTGGCTCACTCTTTACCTCTGTGTCTGTTTGTGAAAACTCCTCTAACATCCCTCACCGTGTGCCACGTGTTGAGGCCTATTTATACGGTATTTGCACGTTTGATTTCTGCACATGCGCATTTGTGCAGGCGTTATTTGGTGGGACACGCTCGTGCGTCGCGCTCGTGCGCCGTGAGTGTGACGTCATACGCATGGGCGTTTGCAGGCGTCAACACACACATGCGCCGAGGGAAATAGTGCTACGTATGTGTATGGTCACGCATACGCATTACGTGGAGTCCCGCATGGGCGTCTGGGTGCTTTTTCCGCATGCGCAAGGCGATGCGCATCTGCGTGTCACCACGCACATGCCGACACCCATGCGTAGAGTCGCGCATGCGCGTGACTCTAGCCCTTCGTCTGTGAGCAGATGCGCATGCGCAATTGGACGTCACGGCAAGAAAGGAAATATAGGTGAGGGAGAACAGCTTGTCGACGTTGAGGGTTGTAGGCGGAGAAGAGTAGAAGTGTGTTTGGTGAGGAGACAGTAAGGGAGTCCGAACAGGTGTATGTGTAGATTGTTTGGCTGGTGTTTGTATTGAGGATTGTATTGTCTTGTGTGTGTATGGTCTGGTGTGTCTTGTAGTTTGTACAGTGCTTAGATAGTTTATTGTGTGTGACATAGTTATTTGTTTCTTAGTTTGGTGGGAGGAGGTTTATGGCGCATGTCTATGCTGCTGCATGTGTCCTGTGCAGTGGGCAGATGCTTTGGGTTGCCGAACACGGGAGATGGTTGTCGATGGGGCTGGGGCACAGGGCATGGGTATAGTCCCGCAGCAACTCAGACCTGCAGCTGTGGTGGCGGTCCAAGCCTGTGTTGTTCGTGCACGGCGCAGGAGGTGTGCCGAGGTGCAGGGCTCGGCAGCCACGCCTCTACAGGCCCCGTCCCCAGCTCTATGACATGCGAGAGGACCAGGTCATCTCCCTTTACCGACTGAGCACAAGGGCTATTAGGGGTCTCTATGAGGATCTTAGACCTGACCTCGAGCCCCTGACTGATCGGTCCAATGCCATACCTGGTTTAGTCAAGCTCCTTGCTGCCTTACATTTCTTTGCCTCCGGCTGTTTTCAGACATCTGTGGCCGCAGTGGGTGGCATGAGCTGGCCCACCTTCTCACGATGTCTCCACCAGGTACTGCGTGCCATGGTCAGCCGGATGGGGGATTACATAGCCATACCCCACACTAGGCAACAATGGTGGACCCTGAACCAGGCCTTTGAGGCATTAGCCGGGATACCACACGTGATGGGAGCTATTGATTGCACACATGTTGCCCTGGTCCCGCCTAGAGACAGGGAGGTAGCGTACCGCAACCGCAAACACTACCATTCCCTGAATGTTCAGGTTGTATGTGATGCAAATCAGCATATTCTGAATGTGGTCCCTAGGTTTGCAGGGTCCACCCATGACTCCTATATCCTGCATCACTCGGCAATATTCACACAATTTGAGGAGGGACGTTTTGGCGAATGTATCTTGCTGGGTGGTGGGTGAGTATGTCAGGGTCTTTTATTTCTGTATGTCATTATACATGTTTCTATTTGTGATCACAGTAGAGGTTTTATATAGTTTGACACATGCACTTTGCATATGATTGATGTTAGTCACAGGACTGGTGTTGGTATACATTATTACATGTTTTTGTACGTCTGGTACGACTAGAGAAACATTAACCCTACATCATGATTATCCTCACAGTCTATGACCGTTATATGCACATGTTGTACATGTGCTGCCACCTCAGTGCAGACATCTATGTTGTTGATGATGACCTCATAGTGCATGTTGGTAGCATATGCAAACATGGGGTGGTTGGTGGGTGGTTTTGTCCACAACATACACCTGTGATGATGTTTAATTGCTGGATAATGTTTCTCCGTCATTTAACATGTCTGGTTCTGGATAACCCTAATAGTACACACATGTCATGTGCGTGTCAGTTTGACACACGCACTCTGTGATGGAGTTGTCACCCAGGGCTCAATATCTGACATGGGTAGGTGTATATTAATATCTGATAGATGATGTTGAGGTTTCCAGCAGGGAAAACACGTGTGCATATATTTGGCCAGACATATTGCCTATGTCACAGCAGACTTGCAACAATATGTAGTGCTTACAGTAGCCTCTGACACTGTAGTTGAGGGTACGTTTGTGCCATCTTGTCTGGCCATTCTCATTTCACATCACATTGTGTAAAATGTACAGTTACAGCAAGGGGACTACGTGGGTGCATACACAGCGGTATGGGAACCAGCTACAGCGGACGGTTATGTGCCTATGCATATGTTTTGGGGGCAAACTAATGACGGGCACAGTGTGCATGTTGGACGACCGCACCTTCAGAGGGATGTGTACAGGATGGGGACTGGGAAGACTATGGCTATGACAGGCATTGGCGCGCAACAATACACAGTTTATTTTGCCTGACAAAATAAAACATCATATGTTGCCATTCATAAACAGGATGTCTACAGGTGATATGCTTTCATTCTTACCTACCACCATGGCATACATGGTGTGTATGTGTGCCACACGCAAATGGCTGTGTGTTTTCCCTTGGTTATTGATGAGACATACCCTGTGATTATGGGAGCATTGGATTGCTATTGTGGTGTCACCATTGTGGGTTTGCACATGTGGACAGTAACTGCATCACCATATGCAAGTAGCACACACACACACACACATTAGTTAAGGGAGACTCTGGTCGTTTGTGATAGTTGATATGGGATTACGGGCTGGATAAGCCATGGTTAGAGTGTATGTCATCATAAGTATATCTGATAGAGCTGCATAGTTTGCAGCTGTATATTGTTGTCACACTGTCTTGTTGGTTTCTTTCTTCATGTCGACACAGCTGTCAGGACTGTGTCACATGGACCCCTACATTTACATGCAACATTTCTTTCTGCAGGTGATGCAGGATATGGTTGTCGCCCCTGGCTGCTGACTCCTGTTCGTCAGCCACGGACACGTGCAGAGCAGAGGTACAATGAGGCCCATGCCTCCAGCCGCTCTGTCATAGAGCGCACCTTTGGCGTTTTGAAGAGTCGCTTCAGGTGTCTGGATAGGACAGGCGGGGCCTTACAATATGAGCCACGCACTGTTGCCGAGATAATCATAGCCTGTTGCATCCTGCACAACATTGCTCTCAGGCACGATATCCCTGCAGAAATTAATGAGGATCTTGAGGAGGATCCATTGTGCCCCCCTGTACGTGCCAGTGGTGACACACGGGAGGGCTCAGCGTTCAGGCGGAGGTTGATTGCAGAGCTGTTCACATGTACGTATTAAGTCGCTTACGACACACATGTGCTATACAATGTGTGTAATGTTTATTGTGTTATGTGTTAATGTTAACATGGAATCTGGATGACACACTGCAGTACCAGTTGACTCTGAATGCCAACATCACATATGTCCATGGGTGTGCCACAAATAATGTGGGATTTGCACAACAGCAGTTGGTGGCAGATGATGTGGGGGTTTGTTGGTATCTGTGTGGTTTGTTTGGAGGGTGCAATTCACAGGTAGTGTATGCTTCTGATATAAAAAGCTGTTGTCAGACCAGAAGGTGTTATCTTACATGATATGTGTGCCACACAGTGTCAGCCATATGTTGATATGTTCATGTTGGACGGTCACTCCCTGTTTGTTGACTGTTGTCCATTGTGGAGCGCTACGATTAGACACATTTGTGATGTTTATGTTGGTATTAGGCTCCTGTGACATACCTATGTTTGTGTGCTCTTCATGTGTGTAGCAACATGTCACATAAAGCACAATAAACATAGTTGATGCTAGTATGGGGAGATGATATTAACAGTTTGGGTGGTATGTGGATGTCAAACATGACGTGTGTCAAAATGTATTGTTGATCAGGTAGCCATGACATGGATGTGGTTAGGGATGGGGACCTTCTGCATTGTGCAGCCAGGGGGTTGTGATAAAACACTTTTAACTTGGTGAGTCTACCTTCACTGCAGTGATGGGTATCTACACACATGGTGAGATGTATCAGCCAGATACAGCAAAGGGTGTTTTACAATAGCCAGTTGGATCACAGCATGTGGGTGTTGCTTGTGTTATAGCAGGTATTTAATGGATTGGATGGCATATCTTGCTGATGCTCTTGCAACATCATCCATCATGCGTTAGCTACAGGCTGTGTATGTGTGTAGGTCACGTGAACACAGACCATATGAGCAAATATCTTGCAGACACAAGCAAGGCATGATTATGTTGACTTACATACACAGACATAGGTGCCAGCTATTTATCAGAGGTGCACATGTAGGGTATGCATGTTTCAACGTTCAGACTAACACACATTGGGATGGCATGCAGCCCTCAGGGGTTTGTCACATGCAGACATGGGGTGGTCCATTTTAACACATGCAACACATTATGCATGTTATTTGTGCACATCATCAGAACATAACTGTTAATATTACAGACGGTATGAGATGTACAAACCAGGATATGTTTATGATACGGGAATACATGAGGTGGGAGCGCAGATATCCAATGCTTTTCCCTATTGTAAGTGGATTAACATACAACTTTGGCACAACATTAAACAGGTAGAGGAGTCTTTTGTCACAATATGGTGATAAAAGGTTTATAGTGCACTCTGCGACTGAGACAACAGAATGGTGTGCGCATACCCCTGAATTGCTCTGTGTGTACACGGACAGCGAGGTAAGGGAGGGGTCGGACACACTACACACACCTCAGGATCTCGTTAGACATCTCCGTGATGCCTCTGACATGTATGTGATCTGTACATTGTGATAGGGAGCAGTCATTAATTGAGGGCTCTTGTGGGGTGTGATAGCTGGGGACATGACGGTGCAGTGTGTGATTCATGGCTATAACATGACATTTGTTTGCTTATCTTGTGTCTCCATGTGCAGAGGACATACGTGGTTTGGATGGTGTTGGTCTGGTGCTTTGCCATGTGTCTCTACATCAGCAATTAATCATTTTGTTTTGGTAGGTGGTTGTACATAGACATTGTGTGTGACCGCACTAATTGAAATCATATGTTCCTATTGATCTGTCATATTGCACAGATGATTTGTTTTCCAATATTCTACGTTTAGCATCAGTAAACCATCTCTTGCTGGTGTCACTCATATTCCCTTGTGTCTTGGTTAAGCATGTCCTCTACCACACTTTCACTGTGACATGTGAAACAGACCTGCATGTGTGTGTAGGTTGTTGTATTGTGATGTTTGGCTGCACGTTTTCTGTCCCCAAACAATGTACTCTCAGACAACACCATGATATCATTGCATGGTCACTGGGCCGTTATATCTACAGATCTACACCTGTGCACATGCAGGCCATGTGTTACAGATGTCAATTAGACATTTCCATACTGTGGGTGTGTGTATTTGTCGTTTGCCTGTGTGATGTTGCATTGCTCCGACATCATACATTATCATGTGCTGTTAGGGGTGTGTGCCTCTGGGTGTCTGTTGTGACTATGCTACCTCTTACATAGTGGTGTAAACGTTGTCAACATTATGGACATGTGTTGTGTGCATTGAGAAAACATGTTTCTTTTGTTGTCATTAAGCACTGGTCTGTTTTCATTTGTGTTTACAGATATGCACATAATCTGGACCGTCATCAACGTTGGCTTGCCATGGTGAATCTCGAGCTTTTGCTGACATTGTCTACCTTCAGGTGTTCCTGATATTGTTGTGTAGTGGCTCAAGCGATTGATGAGCTACACCTGATGCACACACGGTATGTGTATTGGTTTCTTTTGGGGTTCATTACATCTGTCTTTCACTGTTGATGATATAATGTTGTTCTGATGGGCATGTAACATTTTCTCTAGACTCACATGAACAGCTGCATATGGTGTGTAGCTGCAACACACCTGTGTGACAGGCGCATGGACATTAACATATCCATGTGACAACCATGTCTGTGTTGAGGCATAATGATGTTGGCCACATGGTTATGTTTCATATTGCTATCATGTCCTGTTTGACTTTGCATTCCTTTCTTCAGCATTTGCACAGCTGTGACGTTATGACATTTGTGTTTCTTTTCAAAGGTGTCTGACGATTACATACCTCTCCTCTCCTGACACAGGACAGTGGACATACCGGGCACATCTCTTACACTGCAACTGTTGTCAACAACACCCACCTGTTTGAGGACAGACCACCATGCAACTCTTTGCTATGACATTTTGCCATTGGATGTTTTACCTCTGAGAGTGCAACACATGACTGGGATAGACATTATTGATTTTTGACTACTGCTTTCACCCTGACAGAGGTGTCGATAGCACTGCTGATGCAATTGATTGGCAGGACGTGCTCCTCATTGTGGGGGACACACATGGACTTCGAAGGACTATGGTATATTGATCACAGACCCCTGACTATGCATGTCTTGAGCCTCAAAGACACTTTAAACATGAGTGTTTGGATTTTAGATACAATTCTGATGTTTTACGATGATCCCCCCTTGTGCAGCAGCAACTGACATGGACATTGTAGGTGTTACATTTTGTCACAGTTGGGTGTCTCATGTTTTGTACCATGGCTGTGACATGGCACCGATGATATTCTAATGTTTTTCTTACAACACAAGCATACAGCCCATGTATTTGTCATGTGGCCAACGATGGAGTGCTCCTATTGTCTACGTCAACCTATTTGCCACCTGGACATGATCCCCATTTAAACTCCACAATGTTTTCAAACACAAGACCATCTTGGGATGATGTTTTCAGTGACCCATGGGTGTTTACATGCATGTGTGGCATCACTGTATCATGTTGCCATGTGGCTGGTGCTTGTGCATCTCACTGACTATGTTTCTGTGACACCACATGTGGACCTATGGCTTCTGTGTGGATTTAGGTGATATGTTTGTCCATTATTTCCTTATTTATATGCTGCTTCGTGTGTTTGCGTACTGTGCATACATGACAGTCTGCATGTCTGTACACACCTTGCATTTCCCGTCTTCACGGTCATGACTATGGCTTGTGTTAGCGACACTCACATTGCCACATTATGTTTGCAGTGTGGCAGTGTGGGTGTCAATACTACTTGTTTACTGGGAAATTCCATGTATCCTGGTATATGTGACGATGCACTGTTTCCCCACACCAACACTGCATGTTGACCTCCTTGATGGTGTAATATGTGCATATTTCTGCTGGTTGTTGAGTTGGTATTATGTCTGTGGTCATGTGCATGTGGTATTTGTTAGCAGATGCTTATTGTGATTTACATGATTGTTTGTGTCCATAGTGGTGTAGCTTGTACTCCCATATCGGGCATTGGGATGTGAGTATCATCATTACTTTTCTGTCATGTTTTTGAACATTAAAGTCCTTTGCACCAAATATCTTTTTGGAGTTAGTCTGACCCCTGTTTTGACAGTTGGGTATTTTCTGAGGGACAGATGAGGTGTATTGGGTCTTCAGCATGCATCATCTCATCTGTACATGCACTCATATGTGGGTGACACATTTGCGACATGCAGCAGCAAGGGGGCGCTTGGGGTCTGGTGTCAGGTGCAGAGTATGCACCTGATGCACATTATATCTGGTGTGGATAATTTGTTGTCAACCAAGTTACCTTTCTGTAGGAGGTGGCTTTGTGACATGCTAAAGGTTTTGAGCACTTTCCGAGGTGATGCGGCCAGCCCTGATATTATGATGGCACTGTCTACACTATTTGTGATGTGCAAACCAAATAAAGTTCTGTATTTACCCAATATGTGTTTCGTGTGGTGTTTGCATTTCAGGTCTGTCATCATGCTCAATGTGTGACTTTGTATCAGTCATGACTCCTTGTGAGCCCATGGATCCATCATTTTCCTTTCAATGTCACAGGGTGTAGATGATGTTTTTGTTGTTGCTAGGTGATGGTGGGTTACATGACCTGCCATGGGCCACATGGGGTGCTTCTGTGACTTGTTCACTGTTTGTTTGGTGTGCAAGCCATGTTTCACTTCACTATGTTAGTCCTCCGGTATTTGCACATACATCCCCTTTATGTGTTTGTTTGCTGGACATGTACATGGGTCACCTATGCTCACATCCTTGTACAGTGCCAGCTGTGTTAGTGACAGCCACATGGCACATCACTGTCTATGTACGCTTGACATCCACACACGCCCTTTGGGATCTTTGTGTTAGAGTGTGCTCATTGATTGCTTTTTGTTATTGGCTATGGTCATGTGTTTGACGTGTGCTGTATGCATGTTTTTTCCGCACATGTTTTGTTTTTAACATCTCTAATGGCCTCACTCGGCCATGAGGTACCAACAGGTTCCTCAGCTCTACACACACCCTTTACTGTCTTCACTGTAGAAAAGGGTGCATCCTGTGTGTTGCCTAGCCATGACATTTGTTGTGTAATAACGACCTCACACTTTAGGGTCTTTACATCCTGTTGCATGTGGCCCTTTCTTTTTGATGAGATTCAGGTGTTTGGTGTGCTACACCTTATTGCATGTTGAGCTGTCTCCTGTTCTTCTCCTGATTATTCACCTGATCCAGGGAACATCCTCTGATGGCGTTGTGTTTAATTATATCCCTGTTTTGCATGCTGTATTCAGTGCAGGACATTTCATTGTGTTTGTGCAGGTGTTGTTGTTGCAAGATACAGAGTGCAAATTCTTTCTGTACATGGTGTATCTGCATGTGCATTTACTACAGATTAGTTGTTTTTGTGTTTGTTTGTCATGGCAGCCAGCAGGCGTTTTGTGTACTGGCATGCGTTATTTTGGTTATGTAGACTTTGTTGTGCCTCACATGGGCGGTGTGTGTTACCATTTTAGGCGTCTACATTTGTAGTACTGGTCGTTTGTGTGGTTCCTGTCTGCAGTGTTGTATGTTATTGCTTGTCCTGCATATGTGCTTTTCATTAGTGTGATAGTCATATGTGTGTACATCAGTGGCATGCCCACATTGTACCATTAACTGAGTTGTGCGACATCCTTCCATCCATCCTTTCTCTGCCAGCTATGTGCCATCCTACCCTGATGTGCATGCTGCTAAACCACGTCATCGACTAACACACATTCGTGCATTACATCTCAACCTGCTTGCCTCTCCTGTGTGTGCTCTGCCTAGCACTTGTACTCCACCGTCATCCTGATATTTCACATATTCTTCTTCCATTTCAGACTCCCCTACTACACACATCTGCACATCCTCTGTCTCACACTGTCAGTGTAGCAGGGTACATTACCATCAATCTGTGCATGGATATAGCTGCCCATGATATGTTTTTCACATTTTATGGGTGTCACATGGCCTGCAGCTGCTTTCGGCAGCCCATCAACTTATGTAGGTCCTTCATTTAATTTGATATTGTCTGTCTTCTCTGCTCTGTGCAGTGTTTGTGTTATGTGTGTGTTTAGCACATTCCTCTGTTTGCATTCAGCTTGGGGGATGTTACTGTTATTGGCTCAGCTTTCTGCTTTTACCTATACGTCCTTATGGCATCTTCTGGCACACCTTTGATTGACACAGCTTATGATGTACCTACGATAGTGGCCTGGGAGTGGACAGCCTTTCAACATGGCCTATGGACATAGATTACAGTTCACCTTTGCTGACAGGGTATGTTTGTGATGTTACATCTGCTGCACCATAAAAGGTGCAATAATATATGGCACAAGGGTGTAATTGTCTCACTATGCCAGGAGTGGTTGCTGTACACTTGATCACAGAGTGGGAACATACCTCACCCACCCTTATTAATTAACTGGAGCAGACCATGACCCCTGCAACATCATTGCTGTATTCACCAGTTTTCTACATACATGACATAGGCGTGTGTGTTTTTTCATCAGACCTTGGCTGTCATGGAGCTGTGTTACTCTGTGGATTTCCATCTCCAGAGGTAATGGGGCAGTTTAATGGATGATATTGACTTTGATTCTGTGTTGATATGCGTCACTTGGGACTGTCTGCAGCCCCTCCTTGGTGTGTAACTAATGACTGACCCAGGTCTGCCATTGCTGATCTCGGAGCAAAGGGCTGCAGACAGGCCCAGGCTGAGGATTGCAATATGAGATTAACTCTGACACCCTGTGGATATCAGACACCAGGGGCTGTCTGCAGTCCCTCACTGATAAATCACATATGCACGAACTGTGTCAGCACAACTACTTATGTTTTCCATACGTTACAATGCACAGTGCTAACAGCAGAAAGAGTGCTGTGACCTTTCCCCGCCTCATAGGGCACCCTATGTGGCGCCCCCTCGGCCACTATTTCACCAACATTGTTGGGTGGCGTGGTGGACACTGCATTTGGAGATGTGTCATGTGGGGTGACTTCAAGGGCACGTTATGTTACAGTGCTCTGAGAGTACATTTGCTGGAAACCACTTATTCCACAGATATGCGATAACACCCTAATGGGGCTATCTTACCCCTTACAGGTGCTGTCTCTGCCAGACATGTTCATTTGCCATTGTGTGGGATTGCACCCCTGATCCCTGCACCATTGTACACTGATTGTGTTTGGGTGCTTGCAAATCAGCACAACACCATTTACCTCTCCCAAATTATTATTCCTCATAAAACATTGCCACACACCCTTCTGACCAGCACCACAGCCCCCTATGCCTCAGCCAGCTGTCTTTAGTGTGCACTGCGGGTGTTCACAGCCTTGCTCCTTACACCATTGGTCAGTGTTCTGACCATCATGCTGTTGCTCGGTTCCTCTGCTTTCCCATCATTGCGCGACTTATGCCTCCCAGTCATCAGAGGCCTCCAATACCATTAGTGCGCCGCTTTACGTACAGCAGCGCACGCACCTCTGGCGGCCATAATTTCTGTGACTCCAATAGAAAACAAACACCGACAACTGCCTTCAGTGTACACGGGGGGGGGGGGGGATTGAACCCCTGCTCCCAGCACCATTGGTCAGTGTTTTAACCAATGTGCTGTGGCTCCGTTCCTGTGCTTGTGCCTATCGGCGCACCGCTTTGTGCCTATCAGCGCGACGCCTTCTGCCGCCCAAGATGACCGGTGCGCCGCCTTCTGCCGCACAAGAGGACCTGTGCGCCGCCTTAGGCCGCCCAAAAAGAACTGTGCGCTTCCTTATGCCGCTGAAAGAGAACTGTGCACCGCCTTATGCCGTTCAAAATTTATTTGCCTCCTAAAATAATTTTAATCATTACAGTTGCTGTCTCAGCTGGCCTTTGTCGTTGTGCACAATGGGGGATTGAACCCATGGCCCCTGCACTATTGGTCAGTGTCTTCACCGTTGTACTACGGCTCGGGTGTTTTCTATACCCGGCAGCGCGCCACTTTGCCTTTTGGCGCGCTAATGTCGACCCCGCACATTACCGTGACGCGCACACGTCCGGTTGCTTACTCCCGGTTTTTTTCTTTTGGCAGCCTGATCCGCCCACTCCTTATATGGCACAGGTACACTACCGCGGCCCCGCACGATAAGAATGTTTAGTAAACATGCCCTTATGACTTAAAACAAGCCAAGACTGAATTTTTCTATTTACAAGGCCTGCAATTGGTCTGGAAGCAGTGCATGGATTATTGAGTCAAACGTTGCTGACACATCAAGAAATGAAGTTACAATATAAAGTCTCTTTTTTGGATGTTTCCTTGACATGGCAAGGTGATTCTTTGGTTTCTACGGTCTATTGTAAACTCATTCATCATATGGCCTTTCTTCATTTTTCGAGTGCACATCCTCAGCGGCTAAAGAACAGCTTGCCACTGGCTCAGTTCATTTGTTACCGTCGGAACTGTTCTTCAACATCAGAGTATAAGTCACACACAGGATCTTGAAGATGCTTTCATTACTTGAGGATATCCCCTTCAGTTGATTTGACAGGCTCGTACTAGAGCTCATTATAATGATCGCACATGGTTGCTTACCCCTCGTGACCGGGGTACATCTTTGGATACCAGCTTGGTCCATTATGTTTCTCGTTTCAACCCATTAAACTATAGGCTTTCTAAAATAATACATCGTCATTCTCATATTATTCATCTCATTCCTGGTTTACAGCAGTTTCAGATACAAACTGTATACACAAGGAATCATAACTTGAAAGATCTCCTGTGTCCCTCTGCCTATACTGGTTTGATGCCGCGACATTCATCAGCTCCCAGCCACAGTAGCTGTGGCAACTGCTCAGTTTGCTTCATGATGGTGACATGTGAGTCTTTCCAGTATAATCATCGTACCTATCAACTGTATCATACTACTATTACATGTAGCAGCACAGGACTTGTATATTTGATTCTTTGCCCCTGTAGTCTAGGGTATATGGGGAAGACACAATGGACATTACGGGTGTGTTTAATTGAACATAGAAGCAAACTTTGGCACCTAAATGAGGGGGGCATCCTTGGTAAACCATTGTCTATAGTTCCAATATGTGTTTGAGGATCTTAAGTGTTTAGTCATCACTCACTGCTTACCTTCTATTTATTCTGGCAATTGGGACAAAACTTTGATTCGTCTGGAACAGCGCTGGATTTTTCGTCTGAATACTTTGGCATCTGCAGGTTTAAATGACTTTATTGAATGGAAGGCTTGTTTTTGAGTCTATCTTTCCAGTTGCAGGGGTGGGCTGGGTGGTTTTCTTCTGATTTGTCTCCCTGTTTGGGGTTATTTGTGCATTTTTTTGGCTGGATATTGCCTTACTAGCCACGATGCCGGGGGTTCCCTGATGTCACTGGGGTTTCCTTTTTCACTGTGCATGCACAGCATTTTTTTGTATTAACACGCTGGCGGACTAGGCAGCAAACTCAGCTTTGGGACTGTTTTCTTTCAGCAGGTTTTACTGGTTTGTTTTTGCTTTTTCTTTTTTTCTTGTTTTTGTATGACTAGATGTTGAGAGTTTTCCATGACTAACATTTCTTCTTTTGTTAGGATTAGTAACATTTTTCAGAGCTCCCTGATGAAGCCGTCCTGGCGAAACACCTGGTGTCGGGGCTCTGGGTTGCATGCCCTGAATGTTGTTTGGATGCTGTTTGTCTGGGCTATTTTGTGCTGCTGAGTTATGCCATTTTTCTGCCACATCAAAGCTAAGCTTTTCTTGTTTCTATTACTGTTTTTCTGGGCGTCAATACCCTTGGTTGGTTGCTAATGCTTCTTTTTGGGGATCTATCTGGGTCTTTTTATGTTTGGCTCAGTCCCCTATTATAGAGGGGGGGGGGGTTGTGACCATTGATGTCTTTTTGGATTTGGTCGATTTCTTGAGTATTAACTTTGTGCTATTTCTGCTGTTCAACTGGCTCACCCCCTTTATTGAGTAGTGCACAGAGGTGTACTGAGGTCTTTTTTCCTCTATAACTTTTTTTGTTTTTTTTGCTTGTGTTTTTTTCTTGGAAACTCTCATCTTCTGTCTGGTTTTTGCTTTTTTTTGTTTTATTAAATATTGTGTTTTCCCTAGTGCCTTGTTGAGGGTTTTTTTTTTTAAAGTTTTTCTACGCCTATTTGGCTCTTTGAGGAGAATGTGTTTTGGAATATCATGTTGGACATCCATGTGTGAATTTGCTCTATCTATGCTCCTATTCCCCTTTATTTCTGACTTAATTTTGTCCTCTCTTTTGTTTGCGTCCAAATTTTTTTCTTGCTCTTTCTCCTCCTGTGTGCGGTGGTATTTTGCTGCTATCCTATACAGCAGCGGGATGTACCCATGTTCTTCCCACATACGCTACCTCGCTAGCATACTTTCTACAGAAATAGCGTCTACACAGTTTTACCATCCTTACCATTCTCCTTTTTTCTTTTATCATTTCTTTCTTTTTTTTTGTTGTTTTACTTTCTTGTTTACATTTTTGCTTTATTGGTTTAATTTCTCTTATGTTTCCTCCTTAACTAAACATGTCCAGATCATTTACTTTAATTTTTATTTTATCAGCAATGCCAAGGGTGTATAATCTCTAGCCCCCAGGTTTGTTGTACTCCTGCCATTATCTTTTGGGGCATGGGGGGAGATGAGGGTACTTGAGCCCTAGGAGATGGTCTGGGATGCTACTGGGATTAGATTGGATGAGGTTTGTGGGGAGCATGGGTCTTGGGTGGGGTGGGGCTGGGGTTTATGCTTTCTGCTTTCTGTTCTGGGTGAAGGAAAGTGGTGGGTTAACTTGTGCTGTGGAGAGAGGTGGGAGACGGAAGCTTGTATGAGAGGGGGTGTGAGTGTGTGGTGCGTATGTTGGACTGGGTGGTTGCCTGATGGGCATAGGGAGGCTTCGTTCTTATGGTTGAGGTGCCTGTGTGCTGGGGGATCACATTGCAGCCGGAGTATATGGTGAGTGTGGTGTTATGGTTGTGGTGTTTGAATGGGTCAGGTGAGGGATCTTGTGGTTATTCGATGGGATTGCTCAGGCTGATCTCTGATGACTGCAATCTATGCAATAGACTTTGTGGAGTTCTTGGCTTGGCAGCATCGATTGCATTGTTGCTGGCCCAGTGGATCTCCTTGGGTCAGTGGGTTGCATGATGTTAATATTCTGGAATGGAAGGCTGGAGTTGTCTGTGTGTGCTGATATACTGTGTGTGGTCTCTGGTTGAACTTTAGTGGGTAATGCTTAATAGGGGATGTGTGCGTGTTGGTGGTTGTATGATTTGGGCTAGAGGTGAGATGGGGCAAACCTGGGTGAATCATTTTTATTAACTTGGTGGAGCCCCGACGCATCCATGGAAGACTCTCTTGGTGGACTCCACAATGGAGTGCTGGATGAGAGAGGATGTTTGGGGGAGGTGAGGGTGGGGGGGCTATGGATACAAGGACTTTGGTTGATGCAACTCTGCTATGGTCTGATCCGGGGGGGGGGGGTGCTTCTAGAGCCCATGTGCTGCAGTGTTCAGTTGGAAATACGTCTTTGGGGGGTTGGCTTCCAGGACATGGCAACCCTTGTTGGTGAGAGGCTCTGGCTGTGTGTGTGTGGGGGGGGGGGGGGGTTCCCTTGATATTGGGTTTAATTGTTGACTATCAGCTGTGGAGCGGCCTGTGGCTGATTGACAATGGGCAAAGCTATCCATTTTCTTTCTTGCAACGTCTGTGGTATGGGCAGTCCAATTAAGCATCACAAAGTGTTGTGGGCCCTATGGGATAAATGGGTGGATTTGTTTTTTTCTACAGGAAACCCACTATACTTATATAGATCATGCCAAACTCAAGCATTGGTGGGTGGGCAAGGTCTTTGGTGCATCCTTGTGGGGAAAGAAGGTGGAGGTTGCCTTCTTCATTCATAAACAGGCAGGGTTTGTGACTGACAAGACTATTGCAGATCCTGGGGGTTGTTACATTTTTGTACTTGGCACCCAAAACATATGATTCCCACTTCTAGCGGAGGTTGAGCAAGTGTCTTCCGGATATCGGTTCCATACCGCTTATAATGGATGGAGATTTTAATTGTGTTCTGAAGGAATCTATGGACATGTTTTTGGGTCAGGCCAGAGTAAGGTAGATCACAGGGCATGGTGGGTGCTTGGAGCTTGTTAAGGATTTGATCTCGTTGATTTTTACAGGGATCTCCATCTTATGGATCTTGACTATTCAAATATCTCTCGAGCCCATGATATTGGTTCCCGGATCAATTTATTTCAGGGGTCTTCCACTCTGTTTGACAGGGTGGTCTTGGCTGATTTCAGTCTGATTGTCATTTCAGATCATGCCACGGTGTGGGTTGATTTGATTTTTGCTGGGGGTCTGCTATGTCTGGTGTCTGGTGTCTCCTAGAGGTACCCGCTATCTACTCAAGGATAATATTACTAACCCTTGACCTTTCATGCTCTCATGCTGTTTAATCTTTTATTCTCCCCTTTCAAATTATGTGTTCTCCCTTTATTCAAGCCCTTGTTCCATGTAAAGCCATTTTGGCTCCTTTTATCATTGTAAACCACTTTGACTTTTAGACTAAGTGGTATATAAGCCTAGCTAAATAAATATCAGTGACCTCAGATTTGACACTTTTCTACAGGATAAATGGATGGACTACTCTAGGAACAAAAATGCCCACCGGGACAATCTCTCACTATATTGGGAAGCTGTAAAGGCAGTGCTGAGGGTCCATATAATTGGATACATGTCAACTAGGCACAATACGCTCTGCAAGCAACTACTGCAATTAGAGAAAGAGCTCTGTGTAGCTCATTGGAGATTCATTGCCCAACCAACTACTGCTTGTAAGGCTGCTATACGTGCACTTCAGATAGAGCTCAGTACCCTTCTACATGAGTGGGTTTCTAAATCTATGCTCTATTACCACTATGGGCTACATAAATTTGGAAATAAGTTGGGTTGGCTTCTTTCTAGCTTACTTAAAATGGGCAGCTGCCAGTGTGGGCCCTGCGGGAAGAGCAGGGTCAGGGTCGGAACACAAAGGGGGATGTTTACTAAATGGGGGTAAAGGAGCAAGTGTGCCATTAGCAGGTGCTAACTGTGCAGGTGCACACTTAACACGTGCAAAAAGGCACTTTAGCGGGCGTTAACGGCACCAGCAGCGTAAAGTGCCCGTGGGTGGAGAGAAGGCGTGCACGGGGCGGAGAGTGGGGATCAATGGGCAGGGAGTGGGCAGGAACAAGGCTTGCTCCCTTAACACAGGCACCTTAATGGCAGGAACCCTAACGCAATTCAAAACCTGTCGGAAAGGGTGTTTTTTGAGGAGAGAGAGCCCAGTTTTTGTCTGCAATGTGATGCAAAGAGAGGAGAGCCCAAAAGAGTGATAGTAGTACTTCACTAGCAGCAACAGCATAGCCCAAGTATGAAAGGGTACTATGTTGATGGTGCAAATGGGGGCAAAGGAGGTGGCACATGGGTCAGGCAGTGGGGCTGCTGGTGCACAGGGGGGAGCAGGCAGCTGTCTAGAAATCACATAGGAACATAAGACTACAAAATATGCCAAACTGTGTCAGACCAAGGTCCATCATGCCCAGTATCCTGTGTCCAATAGTGCACAATCTAGGTCACAAGTACCTAGCAGTTTCCCCAAAAGACACACAAGATCCCCAATAACTGTAATGGGGCAAGCAGAGTATAGCTCGGATCCTGTTTAGCAATGGTTTGTGGACTGTTACCCAGGAACCAGTCCAAACTTTTTAAAACCCAGCTACACTAATAGCTTTTACCACACCCTCTGGTAATGGATTGCAGGGTTTGATTATGCGTTAATGGAAAAAGTATTTTCACCAAGAAGACCCAAATGGGTTATACTGTTGCTGCATTGCAGGTCCCCTAGTCTGTCCACAGTCTGATGACATAAAAAAGTGACTTACGTTTACCTGTTCCACTCCAGTCAATAATCTATAGGCCTCTATCATAACTCCCCCCCTGAACCGTCTCTTTCCCAGGTTGATGAGCCCCAACCTTTTTAGCCTCTTCACAAAGGGGTATTCTGTGATCCACAGAACCATCTGTGATATTCGTCATGATCCCACAGTGACAGTGGCAGCACACAGTCCTGCTACTGCTGCGGAAAGGCAATGTGCCACATAAGGTAGTCAAAGGGTTCTGGCACCCCAGGCAGAGATCTAGGCTGCTATCCCACTCCCCCTGCTGCTGCAGAACCCAGCCAAGGGGGAAGAGGCCAATAGTGCCAGATGCTGTAGCCCTCCAGGTAGCTGGAAAATGCAGGTGCCTGGGGAAATACCACAGTAGTGGCTGCCATCCTCCCCCTGAGACATATCGGTGGCAGGCAGTGATGGGGCTCGTGCATGGGCAGCTGGTGGGGGGCTCCATGGCTGTCCATGTGTGCCCCTGCCCCTCCCCATTCTGGACCTTTTGCCCAAGGCGCCCGCCAAATCCGCATGTTTAACATGCTTGGACTGTGACCACTACCACTGATAGTGCATGGACATGTCTGCATTGTGGGGTGTTGGTGGTGGCGTGGGAAGTGGGAAGTGGCACCAGCCTTCAGCAGACAGAAGCCTTGTCCTGTTCGTATGCACCATGTGCAATGCAGCATGTGCCAAAGGTCAGTTGAAGAGAAGCATGTCAACAACAGGAGCTACTATCCCTATAAGGTAGCACGGTGGTGCAACACACACAGTTGGAAACTGCTAGGTACATATGACCTAGATTGGCCACTGTTGAAAACAGAATACTGGGCTTGATGGACCTTGGTCTGACCCAGCATAGCATATCTTATGTTCTTATGTTCTTATATGTTCGGAGGGTCACAGACTTGGATCCCTGCTGTGCTTTTGGTATTGCATATTCCTGTGGACAAAGTTTAGCTGATAATGTCAGTACAGCTCCAGCATGTGCAACCCTCAAGGAGATGGCCAGCAAGGGTGGAAACACCCACCAGCAGCACTGAAAGGCTCCACTATCCACAGCTGGTTGGAGGCTAATAGCACACAGTAATATAGCACATGCAAACAGAGCACATGTTATCAATCCTTGAGCTGTCATTGAGACAGGAGTGTCAAGGAGAAATGCCAACCATCTCCACTTTTGCTCAGTACACCAATGAGAATGTGTGCGTGTGTGTGTGTGTGTGTGTATGGCTCCCCTTTGTCCTTGGCTTTCTGCACTACATTTTGGCTCACATTGCCTGAGTTTTTTCCAGCCTGTTTGGAAAATGTGAATAAGACGAAGCAGAAGATTGTGGGTATCACCTGAAACAGCACAGATTGGCCTGGATGTGTCTGCCACAATGGCAGGGTCACTGGCTGAGATGCCATTGTGCCCATCTGCCATGTGCATTGCCTGGGTGGCCACTGTATATTATGCTGAGATGGCACTCTCAATATGACCAAAAAGTGACCATGGCACGGCTATGTTTGGCTCCAGTGATGTGGATGCATTCTCTGTCTGGGGCTGCTAATCACTGAGTAAGTGGCTGGCTGTCAATGCTGAGTATCTCAAGGTGGAGTGCTTGTGGTCACACTATTCACATGCCATGCATGCTGACCAGCAGATCTACTGTAGTTGGTTTGTGCTTGGCCGACACAGGCCAGTGAAGGGCAGAGGGGCAGTCTTTCTGCCCTGCTGTAGTTAATTGCACAGGTACACTACCAAAAAACTGCCTCCAGTTTTGCAACTGATTCCTATAGATTTTGGGGTGCTGAATACAGGAAAAATAGCCAAAATGTTCCATCACGTCACGTTTTCTTGCAAAATTAGATTTCTTACCCATATAAGGAATGTTCACATAATTTCTTTTTAGCTGACTGCAGTTTATTTTCTTGGCCCAAAATAGAGGTTGTAATGGTTAACTAACTAGAAACACTCCCTCATGATATTTTAGAGTGTTTTGTATTCATTTTATACATTAACAGGACAATTGGGAGGCGGGGGGCTAAATCCAGTACTCGCGCTGGCGCATGTTCTTTCCTGTTCGCCTCGCCTCGTTCGCTCGCTCAAACACGGTGGTTGCGACATGAACGTTCCTGTCAAATTTCAGTTTCTTGCAAGTTCATTATTACCTTTTGTTTGCTCAGTCGTAATCCAGCTTTATTCCGAAGTGGTTCACTACAGTTGTAGTTTGCAGTGCTGTGTATTTGTGATGGCTCACAGAGCCAGAGGTTGCGTCAACTCTCCGGACAGTTTTTGTTTTATTTGTGGGGAATATACCGTGAAAAAGCGGCAGAGGAACATTTCTGCATTTATTAAAAAAGTATATTTCGCCTATTTCGGTTTGAAGTTAGGCGATCAAGACAAACCGTGGGCTCCTCACAAAGTGTGCAAGACATGTGAGGAAGATCTACGCTTATGGATGAAAGGTAAAAAACAAGCATTTTGTTTCGGAATACCTATGATGTGGTGTGAACAAAGAGACCACAGCAGTGACTGCTATTTTTGCTCTTGCATTGTGAAGGGATACAACTTAAAAAATAAGAACGTAATAAGTTACCCCAACCTTCCCTCAGCAATTAGGCCTATGCCTCATAGCAACGAAGTACCTGTGCCTGAACCACCAAAATCTTTGGATCATATTTGTGTGGACGGTTCTGATCATGATGAGACTCATCAGATGGCTTTTCCCGATGAGTCCAGTACTTCCGAGTTTGAAACTGAACCAGATCCGAAACCTGAACTTCTCTCTCAAGCTGAATTGAATGATTTAGTCCGGGATTTAGGACTCCCAAAAGATGCTGCCCAACTGCTAGGTTCTCGGCTTAAACAGAAAAATCTATTGTCACCAGGAACAACTTTTTATTGGTACCGCAACCGCGAGACACAATTTTTGAAGTATTTCAGCAAAGAGGAAGATTTGGTATTTTGCAACGATATATACGGAGTGATGGAAAAGTTTAAACTCAAGTATGATCCTGCTGAATGGCGGCTGTTCATTGATTCATCAAAAGACAGCATAAAAGGTGTTCTTCTTCATAATGGCAACACATTCGCTTCAGTTCCTATTGCTCACTCTGTTATTCTCCAAGAAAAATACGAGAATTTGGCCCTGATTCTTCAGAAGATTCGTTATGATGAGCATAAGTGGATGATTTGTGGAGACTTTAAAATTCTATCCATGCTATTAGGGCAGCAATCCGGTTTCACCAAATATCCCTGCTTCCTTTGCTTGTGGGATAGCCGGGCCCGCGACCTACACTGGGGGAAAAAAGACTGGCCAATTCGGGAGTATTTGAGACCCGGTGAGAAAAATGTTCTTCATGAGAGCTTGGTACCTCGTGATAAAATTCTATTACCACCTCTCCACATTAAGTTGGGTCTCATTAAGCAATTCATCAAGTCCCTTCCAAAAGATGGTGAGTGCTTTCGGTACCTTTGCTCAAAGTTCCCCCGACTTTCTGAAGCAAAGCTAAAGGAAGGAGTGTTTGTTGGCCCTGATATAAGGAAACTCATTTCAGATGGAGCATTCGCTGAAACGATGTCTGAGAAGGAAAAAGAAGCCTGGGATTCCTTCAAGGATGTTGTTCTCAAATTCTTGGGGAACAGGCGGGATGAGAACTATAAGGATATTGTTGCCAGGATGCTCAATGCCTTCAAAGAACAAGGCTGTAACATGAGCCTGAAAGTCCATTTCTTGCACTCCCATGTGAACTACTTTCCCGAAAACTTGGGGGCGTACAGTGAAGAACAAGGTGAAAGGTTTCACCAGGACATCAAGGACGCAGAGAGAAGGTACCAAGGAAGATGGAACACCACTATGATGGCTGATTTCTGCTGGTTGCTGCTGCGGGAAACCCCAGATGAAAAATACGCCAAGCAGCGCACCAAGAGAAGCATTCGGGGGAAGAAGAAACGGGCCCACCAGGAGATTGATTGACCCAAGAATGACTTTAAAATCTAAACTGTGTTGACAAATATCGTGTTTTTACTAAACTTTGAAATAAAAATTTGCTAGTTATTACCACAGTGTCGGATCTCATTTATTAAAATTTATTTATTTATTTATTTATTTATTTATTTATTTTACAGTTTTTATATACCGCGCTCTTTGGTATCAGCGCGGTTTACAGATAACAAATTTCGCATTAGAACAGTCCTTTGCTTACATTATAACAGGGTCTTTTGCTTACATTATAACAGGGTCAGTAACTTGGAGACAACATGGTAAACTATATACAAGCTATATACAGAAAGATATATTACCTCTGGAAATTTACAGTTAAATTGGGTCGTAACTTTGGGTGTGCAGAGCGTCTAGGTCGTGTTCTGTTATGACTATGTTGTTGGAATGTCAGAGGCTGTGTGAGTGATTTGTGAGATGGGGGAAGGAGGTGTAGGGTTAGGGCCTAAAAGATGATGACAGAATAGGTAGTGTTTGAGGGCCTTTCTAAATTGAGAGAGGTCTTTTATTGATCGGATATGAGGAGGGAGATTATTCCAGCAAGTTGGAGCGAATAAGGTGAAGGCCTTGTCTCTGGTTGTTTGGTTACATTTAGTGTACTCCTTTGGTACGACAAGAGTATTGGCGGCTGCGGATCTTCTCAGTCTGTTCGTGGGGGTGTTGATAATAAGTGATGAGAGGGAAGGTGGGGCTATTTGATTAATTGCTTTAAAGGATAGCAGAAGTGCTTTGTAAGTTATCCTGGCTTGTAGGGGTAACCAGTGAAGCTCTGTTAGTATGGGGGTGATGTGGTCTCTACTGGAAGTACCGCAGAGGATGCGGGCTGCTGAGTTCATCGCCAATTGGAGTGGGTTGAGGGTGCTCTTGGGTAGACCATGTAGGATGATATTGGCATAGTCAAAATGAGGTGTTATAAGGGCTTGGAAGACTGTTCGGAAGTCATTGGGGGCGAGTAGTGGTCTTAAGGGTTTCAGCGTTCTTAATTTATAGTAAATGGATTTAACGGTCTGCTTTATGTGATCTTTGAAGGTCAGTTCTTGGTCGATGGTTACTCCCAGGTAGCGAATTGATGATTTACATGGTAGTTCCGCATCTCTCACCTTCAAAGTTGTAGGGGGGGAGAATTTCTTATTCCTGGTTACGAATAGGACTTCCGTTTTCTTGAAGTTTATTCGCAGGTTCTGGGATAGGAGCCAATCTGTAATCGCGTTGAAGCAGGCGATAATTGGGGAGAAGTCAGGGGCATTAATTTTTATTGGCGTGAATATTAGTACGTCATCTGCGTAGATCAAGCTGGAGGCGTTAAATGTTTTGATGATTTCACAGATTGGTTGGATATATATGTTAAATAGAAGAGCTGATAAAGAGGATCCCTGGGGTACACCCTGTTGTTGTTGGAAAGGATCGGAGGTTGAAGATCCTATCCGCACCTGTTGCCAGCGGTTGTTTAGGTAGGATCTACACCATTCCCAAGCTGATCCCTGGACTCCCTTTTCTTTAAGACGGTGAAGAAGTTGTACATGGTTAACCGAGTCGAACGCTGCTGAGATGTCAAGGAAGATGAGGATGAACCCATTTTCAATTTTGTCAATCCCTCTTGATAAGGTGTTGATGAGTAGTGTGAGAAGGGTCTCTATGCCATGTGATTCTCGGAATCCGTGTTGGCAGGGATCGAGGGGAGCTGAAGTATCTATATGTTGTTGCAATTGGATTTGTACCACCTTCTCGATGATTTTGGCTAGAAGGGGTATACTTGAAATTGGACGATATGAATCAGTTTTTGCTGGGTCGAGTTTATTGTTCTTTAGGAGAGGGCGTATTGAAGTTTGTTTGAGAGATGATGGGAATGATCCAGTGGTGAAGGAAAGTTGCATGATGAGGGCAAGTATGGGGCTCAGTTCAGCACGCATTGTTCTGATCCAGTAGGCAGGGCATGGATCGTTTGGGGCTGTGGTAGTATTCAAGGTGGCAATAAAATTTTATTTTCACACCATCGGGTGTTTGTCTTCATGTATTGCAATGGTGAGGTTTGCGTTTTCTATTCTTACATACATACCTGTACAACATTTTTTGCACATTTCTTTGCTTTGCTTTGTGTCTAACCTCGCTCTTATATGCTCAATGTTTGTGCACATGTATGTGGCTGTTTTAAGTGCAGACAATTTTGCTACCATCACAGTGTGTTTTGTTGACATTACTCTATTCTTATGTGCTGCCTTGTTACAATTTTCTTTATTCTTATTTGAATAATTACTAAACAATTAGTATAAAGAATTCATCCAAGAAACTTTTATCTCGATCGCACTCAATCTGAAACGTTCACCTCAAACTGCTAACCCAATGTAGCAAAAAATCTGTACGTGATGGAGCAAATTGGTTACCAGATTTGGATTCAGCGCACCAAAAAACGTAAAAATCAATCGAAACATTAGAGGCAGTTTAAAAAAATTTTTTTTTAGTGTACCTGTGTTGTTAATCCACAATGGTTGGAGCAGCAGTGGTTCAGTGTCTACTCACTGGGGTCCCGGCAGGACTGTAGCCATAGCCCCACACCAGCCTATACACCCCCACTGCCGTGGTTGTCCATAGCAGCAGTTTATTAATACTATCCACTAGCCTACACTGTTATTAGAGAGTGATATCCAATATTGGCAGAATACAGGGCCAAGCTGCTGCTGTCACCATCACCTACAGTATGCAGAAAAGAAAGGAGAAAAAGCATAACACACTGCAAACAACATCTGCCACACACTAACAGTGATGTGGACAGGCAGCAGAGACCATCTCTAATAGTGCAGGTTCACTGGGCCAGGTGCTGGGCACCCTTCCTCACCCTCAGGTGACAGCTGAAACCACTCTGCAGCATGGCTTGCTGTTGTTATGTGCATGTAGCACACACAGCCAGTGCGTCTTAGTGAGCTGATGTGCTGGATCAGTGCCTTCTCCATCAATTTTTCAGCAACAAACCCCTAAAGTAATGCACATATAGTTGATTTCTATGTGATAAAATATGACAGATGATAGCAGACAAAGACTGAAATCCAGTTTGCCTAGTAACATAGTAACTTGAAGGGGAATTTTAGAAAGAATATGGAGAGGGGCATTCCCAGTCCATTTCAGGACTTGGAGAATTAAGTCAGTATTTTACAAGAGGTTCTGCTAAATGTAGAGCCCCTTGTTAAACACCTGCAGAGCTGCATGCCCTCCATGTCTGGCAGTAGCAGCAATTTTTGGAAGTTGTACATGGGAAAAAAGTCATGGAAATCCCCCAACACACACAAACACACACACACACACACACACACACACACACATATGTAAGGGTCTGTTTACTAAGTGGTGCTAGCAGTTTCCGTGTGAAATCAGAGCTGCGGCCCCACTAAATAAAACGGGGCCGTGGTTCTCAGGGAGGAGTGGCTCAGTGGTTGGGACAGGTTTCCTCAGGCTGGAGGGCTGGGGGTTCAATTCCCACATGGGGACAAGTAACCTCAGGCTGGAGGGACTGGGGTCTCTAGTCCCATGGCTGCTCCTTGTGGCCTTGGGCAAGCCACTTAACCCTCCATTGCCTCAGGTGCACTTAGATTGTCAGCCCTTCAGGGACAAGGGAATAAGAAGTACCTGTTAGTATAGTATAAAAAGTACCTGTTAGTATATACGTGTAAACCGCTCTGATGCATAAATAAAGGGTGATATATCAAATGCCTAAACCATAAACCCTTAGACATAGGAGAAGCCTCCTCAAAACACCACATTGCCTCAGATGGCATATTAGTTCAGCACTACAGGTCCAGCCCTCCCCCACCCCAAGACCCCAGGACCCCCCAGCTACCCCCAACCAGATATGGTCCCCTCAAAGCATCATCTCTATTTCCCCTCCTGCTCCCCAAAGCATGACTTCATACCCTCTCTCATCCTACCCCCCCCCCCCCACCCCACACCCAAAGCCTGTAGACCTTGTCTGAGCAGAGGGCACTTTGGCAGTTTCAAATCAACTTTTATAAAGACCAAGCAAGGAATATAGAGAACCTAGATTTTCCAAGGAGCACAGACAAAAATTTAAGTTGTTTGCCACTAGCTTGTAGAACAGGAAAGACTATAGGTAGAATTAGCAATACCGTTCTCTTTAAAAGAAAGAAGGAATGAAAGGCAGAGATTATTTTTCCTTTTTTTACATATATATAACCACTCAGAAACACAAAATTGACTAAGCAATATCATGTTGTTGTTGTTGTTAAGTGCCGTCGAGTCGGAGTCGACTCATGGCGACCCTCTGGATAGCTATCCTAAATTGTGTTCGGTCTTCAGTCAGGCAGCTCATTGTTGACAGACTGGTACCCGTAGCTGCTGTTATTGTATCGATCCATCTCATTGCTGGCCTTCCTCTTTTGCGTTGACCTTCTATCTTGCCAAGCATGATATCTTTCTCTAATGATCTCTCTCTTCGCATGATGTGTCCAAAGTATGAAAGTTGAAGTCTTGTCATCTGAGCTTCTAAAGAAAGCTTAGGTTTGATCTCATCTAGTACCGACTGGTTTGTTCTTCGGGCAGTCCATGGTATACACAGTATTCGCCGCCAGCACCATAATTCAAAGGCATCAATTTTCTTCCTGTCTATCTTTTTCACTGTCCAGCTTTCACATCCATATGATGTAATTGAAAATACCATGGCTTGAACAAGTTGAATCTTTGTATGGAGAGAGACATCTCTGCTCTTGAGAATCTTATCTAGGTCTTTCATAGCCATTCTGCCAAGAGCAATGTGTCATCTGATTTCTTGACTGCTCGTTGCTTCTTTATTGATAGTTGATCCAAGTAGGTTAAAGTTTATTTATTTATTTATTTTAGTTTCTTATATACCGCACTATTTAGTATCAGCGCGGTTTACATGGAACAACGAACCATAATGAACAAACGTTAGGTTTTACAGAGAACAGGGTAATACAACTTGGATAACTTAGGGGAAACATGCACATCAACTATATACATATGTAACAGGAAGCTTTGAATCATGGATTATGGACCTATGGAAAGATATTAAGAATAGGGACTAATATACAAAGGTTTCTAGAGGAAGAGGTGTGGCTATGGTGGAGTATGGTTGATCTGGTAATGTTGAATAAATAAGTAGTGTTTTAGTGCCTTCCTGAATTGTGTGAGATCGGTAATGGCTCGGATTCCTGGTGGTAATGCGTTCCAACATTTGGGAGCATAACAACTGAACGCCCTGTTTGACATTGTTAGTGTGCATTTGGTTGATGCACTTGGGATAATTAGAGTGTTTGTTGATGTGGATCTTCTGGATCTGTTAGGCAGAGTGG
Source organism: Ichthyophis bannanicus (assembly GCA_033557465.1). Lineage (NCBI taxonomy): Eukaryota > Metazoa > Chordata > Amphibia > Gymnophiona > Ichthyophiidae > Ichthyophis > Ichthyophis bannanicus. The sequence goes on along the minus strand of CM066031.1, from coordinate 1,517,442,547 downwards.
GCTGAACTAGATTAACTAGTGATGAAGTGGTTATGCCGTTGATTGCTTTAAAGGTAAGTTTCAGAGTCTTGAATAGTATTCTTCCGTGTGTTGGGAGCCAGTGGAGCTGAATTAAGATGGGCGTGATGTGGTCATATCTCGATGCTCCAGATAGAACTCTAGCAGCGGCGTTCATGGCAAGTTGTAGGGGATTCAAGGTAGACTGTGGGAGACCTTGGAGAATGGCATTGGCGAAATCAAAGTGGGGTAGGATAAGAGCTTGGTATACAGTCCGGAAATCACTTGGGTCCAATAAGGATCGGAGGTGTTTGAGTGTCCGAATCTTGAAATATACGGCTCTGACAATGTAGGATATGTATAGCTTCATGTCCAAGTGTTGATCCAGTGTGACTCCCAAGTAACGAATTGTAGATTTCGTTTGGAGTTCAGCTTCTCTCACTTTTATATGAGGTGGTGGGGTGAAATTCGGATTTTTTGTGATGAAGAGTACCTCCGTTTTCTTATGTTGAATACGGAGGTTTTGAGATAGAAACCATTCTGATACTGTATCAAAACATTCAGTGAGAGGTAAGAGGTCCATTTGCTTTGTGGAGAATGGCATGTAGAGAAGGATGTCATCGGCGTATATCTGACATTGAACATTGAAAGATCTGATGATGTTACAGACAGGTTGTACGTAAATGTTAAACATGAGAGATGATAATGATGAGCCTTGTGGAATGCCCTGATCTTGGTGGAAGGGCTCTGATTTTGTTGATCTTGATCTTACCTGCTGCCACCTTACTTCAAGGTATGATCTTCACCAATCAAGGGCGAGGCCGTTAATGCCTTTTTCTTTTAGGCGTTCTATGAGCAGGCCGTGGTGTTCCGAGTCGAAGGCTGCAGCTATGTCTATGAAGATAAGTACACAACCTTGGTGGATGTTGTCAATACAAGTGATGATATTATTGAGAAGGGAGATAAGAAGGGTTTCCACGCCATGGAACTCCCTGAAGCCATGTTGATGGGGGTCAAGTGGGGATGCAGTGTCGATGTGGTCTTGTATTTGTCGTTGTGCTTCCTTTTCAAATATCTTAGCTAGAAATGGTATGCTAGCTATGGGTCTGTATGATTCCACTTTACTGGGGTCAAGCTTGGGGTTTTTTAGTTGTTCACGATTTCAATTTCTTCTCCTTCAACGATGAACCTGTTGATTATGCCAGTTGTCATGATCTTTGTCTTCTTTACATTAAGGTGCAGGCCCATTTTGAGACTATGTTCTTTGATTGTGAGAAGCAAATGTTTCAGATCATCTTCACTTTCAGCCAGTAATGTGGTATCATCAGCATAGCGAAGGTTGTTGATGAGTCTTCCACCAATCTTCACACCTCTGTTGTCTTCATACAATCCTGCTTCTCTGATGATTTGTTCTGGATATAAATTAAACAGGTAGGGGGAAAGTATGCAGCCTTGTCTTACACCTTTGCTTATTTTAAACCATTCTGTTTCTCCTTGTTCCGTTCAAACTGTTGCTTCTTGATCAATGTACAGATTGTGCAAGAGTACGATCGGGTGTTCTGGTATACCCATGCTTCTTAATGTGGCCCAGAGTTTCTCATGGTTTACACAGTCAAAAGCCTTGCTATAGTCGATAAAGCACAAATAGATATCCTTTTGGTATTCTTTAGTCTTTTCAAGGATCCATCTCACATCTGCAATGATGTCTCTCATTCCTTGCCCTTTCCTGAACCCTGCTTGCACTTCAGGGAGTTCTTGTTCCAGGTATGGTTGTAGTCTCTTTTGAATAATCTTCAGTAGAATCTTGCTGGCATGTGGGATCAGAGCGATTGTGCGATAATTTCCACAGTCAGTTGGATCACCTTTCTTTAGTATTGGTATAAACACAGATCTTTTCCAGTCAGTTGGCCATGATGTTGTCTTCCATATTTCTTCGCAGAGCTTTGTAAGTACGGAAACAGCTGCATCAGATTGCTGTAATACTTCTATGGGAATGCTATCAATGCCTGGTGCTTTGTTCTTTGATAAGGCTTTCAATGCTGCTTCAACTTCTTCTTTCATCACCAATGGTTCCCGATCATAAGGTACAGGTTAAAACGGCTGTTGGTCCACTTGATCTTTATCATATAAAAACTCTGTATATTCCTTCCACCTTTTCTTGATCTTCTCAGCATCATTCAACATAGAACCTTGAGCATTTTGTAACATTCCAATTTGAGGCTGGAACTTTTTCTTTAACTCTCGTAGCTTTAGGAAAGCCGATCTTGTTCTTCCTCTAATAGTTTCTGCTTCTATTTCCTTGCATGCGTCATTGTAGTACTTTTCCTTGTCCTGTCTTGCTGCACGTTGGAAATCTCTGTTGAGTTCTGTTATTGTCTTTCTTTCTCCTCTGGCTTTAGCTTCTCTGCGTTTCTGGGCAATTTTCAGAGTTTCTTCCATCATCCATTTTGGCCGGTTTTGCTTTTTCACCTTTTGTACAGACTTCTCGCTTTCTTCCAACACAACCTTCTTGATATCATTCCATAACTCTTCTGGAGCTCTGTCATTTGTATCTAAAGCAGCAAATCGATTTTGCAGGCAGTCTTTAAATTTCAGTGGTATATTCTCAAAGTCATATTTTGCTGCATTCATGAGTGGTTTGCTCTTTTTCAACTTTAGCTTGAGTTTGCATACTAGTAGTTGGTGATCTGTACCACAGTCGGCTCCAGGTTTTGTCTTTGTTGATGTTATAGAACTTTTCCATCATTGACTTCCACAGATGTAGTCAATTTGATTTTTATACAATCCATTGGGTGATGTCCATGTGTACAGTCGCCACTTGTGTTGATGGAAGAAGGTGTTTGAGATGAATAGATCGTTGGTCTTGCAGAATTCTATCAGTCCAGCTTTATTTCTGTTGCCAAGTCCATATTTTCCAACTACTTTGCCTTCTTCTTTGTTGCCAACTTTTGTGTTCCAGTCACCCATGACTATCAGGATATCCTGTTTGCATGTTCTGTCAATTTCAGCTTGTACTTTTTCATAGAACTCTTCAATTTCATTCTCTTCTGCAGCTGTTGTTGGGGCATATACTTGAATTATAGTTGTGTTGATAGGCATTCCTCATAGACGAATAGAGATTAAGTGTTCGCTGACTGCATTGTATTTTATTACAGTTCTTGCAAGTTTCTTCTTTCTTATAAAAGCAACACCATTTCTTCTTTGTCTTTCATTTCCAGTATAGTAGACTATGTGATCATCTGATGCAAAGTGCCCGATGCCAGTCCATTTCAGTTCACTGACACCCAACAGATCAAGTTGTACACGTTCCATTTCATTCTTGACCACCTCCAACTTCCCTTGGTTCATGCTTTGTACGTTCCATGTTCCAATGCATAAGACATCTTTACAGCTTCTGACTCTCATTTTATGCGCAGCTACATCAGCAGTCAGACGTCCCGAGGGCTTTGATCCAACCACATCATAAATGCTGGCTTTACTCTGAAAAGTCTTCAGCTCTTCCCCAGTAGCTAGTTGAGTGCCTTCCGACCTGGGGGTCTCATCTTCCAGCACTATAGCACAATTTTTTTTATTGTAACTATCCACTGGGTTTTCATGGCAAGATACAGAAATAGATTGCCGGGCCTTTCTTCCGCGCAGTTTAAGTTTGGTGTTGTTGCCGTTGTCACAGAAATGTGATCCTCCGCCGCCAACACTATCCCATTCTGCTGCTGCCCAGATGGGTGGTTTGTCTTGGTCTGGCAACTCAGCTGAGACCTTTCTATCTTGAGAGACCCTGCCAGTAGTTAAACTACCGATAGTTTAGCTCTCAGCATCACTGATGCACACATGCCCTCACAGCACGACAAGCTGCAAACCAAGTGAGGGAGCAATATCATAAAAAATCAATAAAGGCAGAAAAAGGTAATTGAAATCTATAACCAAACCAAGCAAGCAGTGAAAATATTAAAAAAAGAAAGTAGGAAATCTTTATCTCTCTGAAAATGCTGTATGACAGTAAGGGCCAGATTCTGTGCCGCGAATAGCAGGGATGAATGTCCATCCCTGCTATTCATGCCTTCCCCCGCCGGCGTCTAACCTAAGTTAGACAGGGGTGGGAAGGGACGGCTCGGGGGCGGAGTCTGGGCGGGCAGTGGGCAGTCGCTGGCCCTGGACATCCAGGGCCGATTCTAATGTTGGCCCTGTACGTCCAGAGCCAGCGACATGTACGGGGACGTTATTCCACCTCCGAGATGGAATAACGTCCCTGGACATGGTTTTTTATTTTTAATGCCAGGGCACAGATGGAGCAGGGGGAGCCAAAGGACATTCCCCGCAGCCCGACCCTGGGCTTAGAAGGCCAGATCGGGGTTTGAGCTGCGGGGAATAAGCACTCCTATCTGGCGGCCATCATCGCGGCTTTTAAATAGGGTCACGGTGCCATGGCAACCAGACGCCATGGCGTCGCAGCTCCATTTAAAAGCCCTGACTGAGTTAGTCATGCTTGTCATGTATGTGCAGGCCAGAGTGAATCGCAGTAAAGACGTACAGACCGGACGTATAGGGGGGCTGGATGTCTGGGATGGAATGAGCCCTTAACTGTTTTCACTGGTTTCAGTGATTGGATGTACTGACCACTCCCCTAAGTAAAGGCTTGCTTGCTACAGAACAAGGTCGCTAAAATCGTAACTGCTACTCTGGGCAATTAAACACCCCCCTCCATTTTTTGCTTAGCGTTGTAGCTGCTGATCTCTGTAGAAAATACCCCTCCATGCTTTCTTAAAAAGCTCAGAAGTTATTTTAGTACTGGTTTTTGAGCTGTAAGTGCTCAATGTTTGGTTTACATCTTTTTGCATCATTTTATTCCAGGGACATTATTACCTCCTTTTTTCTGCTGGTTATTCCCTTCTCTAAGCAGCCCACCATCTCTCTGGCTGCATCCACCACCTTATCATTTTGTTCACTACCCGGAAAAGACCAAAAAAGTTTGAAAATCAGCAAAAGAAATATGAAAATAATCCAAAAGCATACAGCTTTTTTTTAAATATACACAGCCCTAAGGATTATCTAAAAAGAGTTTGCATAAATTGCAGATGATTCAAAAATCATAACTAGATTCAATTCTGTAATAAGTTAAAAGATCAACTTTCCTATATTGTAAGCTGACTTCCTATTTCCTCTAGATCTCACTTGAAGATCATTTGTGTGATTTTTAAAGCCTTGCATAACTAGGGCCCAAACTAATCTTAGGGATAAGCTTGGAAGTTATATTCTGAAGCACAGCCAGCTATTAGAAGCTGCAGAATCCCTCTGTATTTCTTTGAATATGATTGTAAATTGGTTTGTACTAAGCCTTGTGTCTTCTTCTGTTGGTCAACTACCCTGTAGAACTTCCTTCCCATTCAGATTCGTCAAATAAAGCAGCATCTCAATTTTAGAAAACTCTTAAAGATACATTTCTTTATTTTTTTTATTTATCCATTTTCAATACACTGTCACAAACAAGTGAAACAGCAGAATAAACATCCAAATCACCATACAATGAAACAAAGAATTAAATTTCAAATAATCAGCCCACAATACAGGAAAAAAGGGGACACAAAAAAAGGAAAATATAAGATATAAAGAAAACAAAATAACCAAAGGGCACGACCTCAAAACCAGCACCCTAAAACTCCTAGAGTGGCGTCTGTGGGGTGCTCCCCAGGACTAACAAACCCTCTCTAGCTTCAAGAAATTCTACTAGCTTTTTTGGCTCAAAAAAAGAAAATGTTTTTCCATCATAGACTATAACACAAACACAAGGAAAACGAAGCACATATTGCAGCCCAAGGGCCAAGGCCCTAGAATGCAGAGCCAGGAACCCCTGACGCTGTTTCTGTGTGCATCTTGAGAAGTCAGGAAACATACAAATAGGAGAGCCAAAAAATAACTTATCCATATGGTGGAAATAAAGTTTAAACACCAGGTTGCGATCCACTTCCAAGGCAAAAGTCAATATCAGGGTACTCCGCTGGGTCACAACCTCCAAGAAGGACTCTAAAAACTCTATTAGGTTATCCCCAACAGAAGCTCCTTGGCCCGGAGATGACTGTCCCAGACCTAGGGCAAGATATTGAGACCTCACCAATGGAGGACGGTTCTCAGGATCCATCTCTAGAACCTCGGTCAGATATTTCCTCACCATTTTGATTGGTGATATCAGTGGAGATCTAGGGAAACTTACCAGACACAAATTATTACGTCTAGCCAGGTTCGCAAGATACTCCATTCGCCTGGCTGAGATGGAGCTATCTTTCACCAGAGCGTCATTCACCAATTTGAGAAGCATCCATTTTTGACTCAAGGGCAGTGATTCTAAGTGCATTCATCTCTAATGCCTTGGACTGTTCCACCACCGCTTGGGCCACAATGACAAGTCCCCAATAAGGCAACCCAAAACAGTTTAAAGAGAGTTAATATCTTGACTAACACTCCACAGTGGTTTCAATGTCACTGCCTGTGGTATCTGCATCTCACCAACTTGTCAACCAAGAGACCTCACCCTGCTCCTGAGCAATATCCTCAAACGTTCTTTGAATATTCTCCTTCTCCTTCTGCTCTCCATTCTCCATCGCAGGCAAAACTGCTGCCGAAGTACCTCCCAACTGGACAAAGTTACAGGCTCAACAGACCGCAAGTGTCCCAGAACGCCGACAGCCAAATCACTTCCGGGATGAGGAGGCAGCATATGCTGAATGGGGCTCAACCAAGCACCCTCACTGCTGCTTGTCACACCTCCTCCAGGCAGGTTGATAGCTACCATAGTCGAGGCAGCTGAGGCAACACTGAACATCTCCAAAGTCGGCTGGCGCAAAGAACCAGGCAAGGAGCTCTCCAGGAGGTTAGTCCACCCCTTCCCCTTCCTCTTGCCCATACCTCGACAGGCAAAGACCCCTCAACACCAATGAAATGCAGTGAGAGCAAACAGTTCTCAGCCTCGCACCCTCACAGTGCCATCTTGGATTCCCCAGCAACCCTGAACATTTCTATTAGGAAATAGCTTATGATTGATAAGGGAAATGTACAGTCACAGTGATTTGGTTATATATTTTAGGGTTTTTATTCTGCATTTAGAAGACCTTTTATAAAAGTGTGTAAGCAGTTAGCATGCAAATTAGCATGCCCTGTTCGCACACACAGATGTGGTAACTGTTACTACCACTAGAGTTCGACCAACCAAAGAATGGGAAACGCTTCTTATTTACCTGCTTAAACTCTTAGCAGTAATGCCACAAGACTATTGCTAGGGGGTCAGAGCTGCCATTTTATTTATTTATTTATTTATAAGGATTTAGTATACTGCCTTATCGTTAAATCAAGGCGGTGTGGCACATCAATCAAAATCAATAATAAAGTGTGGTTTGTAGCATGCAGTGTGAGAACTGAGAAGTGTAGTGTGTGGGGCAGTGCGTTAGATTATATCGGTGAACTATTTACATAATGAGCTATATACATATATACAAACCTGGGTATGAAACCTGGGTTCAGATGAGCTACAGTAGGAGTGACTGAGGATCACACCTGCTCCCCACTAGATACTATAGACTACTAGTATGAGCCGTGGGAAATGACGGAATTTTGAGGATTCAGGAGGGTCAGTTTAGATTAAATTAAGTTAATGACAACAAGAACAGCTAGCAGACGATAGCAGAAAACTGAACAGAATTACAAAAAGTCAACTAAGAAATACACTGACAATAATTACGTAAATACATATACAGACAAGCTGAAAATGTAAGACGAGCACAGGTAAGAAAATAGCCTGAGCAAACCATAATGCAGGGCAAAGGCTTGCAATGAAGTTGCTCTCAGCACAGCAGAGAAGAAACAGAGAGTCAGTACATGTGCACAGAGAGGAAAAGGAGCCAACTGTACCTCTGTAGTGGGGAGGGGCTGGTCCACTCCACCTTCTGTACACACAAAGGTAAATTAAGAACAGACAGATTTAATATAAAAGGCACAAATAATTCAAAACCTCCAAATAAAACAGGAAACACCTTAGAAATGAAATAAAAATAAAAAGTGGACTTTCACAATGGAGAAGCTAGATAGTAGAAAGGAACCAGATAGAGGGGCAGTTTAAATTAATGAGGGAAAGGATATGCCAGAAGAAGAGGGCAGAAAGCTGAACAGAATGACAAAAATGCAGCTAAGAAACACACTGACAATAAATACATTAAAAAAAAGCTTTCAGTTTGTCTGCATATATACAATATATATATATATATGCAGACAATCTGAAAGCTTAAGACGAGAGTTGGGGACGATTTTGTTTAGGTGTCGAGGGTGTCAGGTGTGGGATTGTGAGTGGGAGGATCATTATTGAATGTCAGGGTGTTGGTGGGGGGATCTGGGGTAAGGAGGTCAGTAGTGAATGTCCAGGAAGGTATTAGGGGGTGTGAGCACTGCAGTCCATGCAGCAGCTGCATTCGGGGAACCTGTCCACTTGTGCTTTGCCAATAACGCGGTTACAACTCTGCAACCAGCAATGCACATTTAAAGTACAGTAGATGCCTGTCTTACATAGGAGCATTTGGGGCAGATGCTGGGCTTGCCCCCAGAACTTACCGCACAGTTTTTCTACTTTCCGCACATTAATATTTGCATGCAATGCATGGTGAGTGCAAAAGGTTGCTACACTTTAATAAAAGGGCCCCTTAGACTACAAGTTAGTCAGAAGTAAGATTTTTATGAAGACCTTTTAAACTTATTTTATCTATAAAGTTTTTTTTTTGTTTTATGTTTCATGCTCTGGATAAATAGATGGATTTGTTTGTTTTTATATTGTTTTATTTTTCATGAACTCATGATATGAATAATGAATAGATCTGTTTGCGCATGCTTTGTACATCACCCGGGGCTGAAAAGATAAGTGATTAATTGAATGGAAATGAGCGAATGAATGAATAAATAAATATGCAACTTAGATGTTCTTCCATGTAGAATTCTTACAACTTTAGCATTAAATATTAAATACATCCTGAAAAATAGCCCCAGTAAAGAATAATATTTGATCCCTCCCAATAAGACAGCATTATAATAGCAATTATCTCAAATATTCAATATGTACTAAGTATATCACAATGTGTATAATTTTTACAGAACTATTGATATAATAGGTCTGTATATTAGTAAAAAAATTACAGTAGAGACATTTGGGCAGATATTCAGAAACCTTATCCGAATAGACCACAGGGGCTATCCATATAAGGATGCTGAGAGAGATATTCAATGGCCCGATGCAGATAGTGCTCTGAATATCTGCACAGAATGCCCTGGCACTATCTGGTTAGTGCCTGGGCAGTCCCTGGGTGGAGTGAGGGCAGTACGGCCACTATCCGGATAATAATACCTTAAGGAGTCGCTAGTGGGATGGGAACAGCTAGGGGATGTAGAAAAGCAGCTGGCAAAACTGAAAGGGGATAGTTTATGGGCAACAAATCTTTTTGTTAGGAAAGTAAATAAAAGGAAAAAGAGGCCACTATGGTTTTTAAAAGAAGTAGCTGAAAAGATGAAAAAAAGAAGGTGGCCTTCATAAAATACAAAAGATCACAGAAAGAGGAAGGCAATCATCAAAATTTGGAAAAGCGTGGAGCCTGATTCAGAAAGTGGCACGTCCAGACCCCATGCATGTCTCACAGAGGATGTGCATGTGCATAGAACCGATTCCACAACCCCGCGTAGACATGCACATGGGGATATAGAATCGGTGTGTGGCTGTTCCTGGTAAAGCACACCTAGTACTACTACTATTGAGCATTTATATAGTGCTACCAATCGCAAGCAGCGCTGTACAGATATACAGATATATATGCAAGAGACAGTCCCTGCTCGTCAGAGCTTACAATCTAGTCAAGACAAAACACAGAGCAATAGTCAATTCAGGACAAAAACAAAATATGGCATTTGCAACTTAGTCAAGACAAAAGACGGAAGTCGGGGCAAGACAAAGGACAGAAGTCAGGATATGAAAGCGACAGTGACAGTGACAGCGACCTATCTGGCTGCCTATCACACTGTCTTGAGCCACGCACACGTGTAGGCTCTGCGCACACTGCCCTTGCTGCCCTAGCCACCCCGTGCACCTGCAACTCTGAAAACGTCCCCAACTCCATGTCCTGCAGACCACGTATGACCAAAACTAGGAAGAAGGCCCCCTCATCATAATGCACACATCAACATGCCTACCAGGCAGACTAATTTCAGTGAGGCGGAGATGAAGCTGAAGGTGACCATGGCCCTGGAGCAGGAGGAGATTCTCCTCCCCTCCGGGCAGAGGCAGCCAGCCCACACAGCTGCACACAGGGACTGGGAACACATCAGGACCACCCTCACCCAGTAAGTACATCAAAACACAGACAGATAAACACTCCCTGAGGAGCCCCAAAAATTAGTCCTTTACATGCCTCCAGGAGGGAGGCAAAGCCAGCATCCTGAGCATTGTAGGTCAGGCACAGAACCAGCAGGCTAGAGTTGTGAATATTTCCAGGTCCTAGGAAGTGAGAGCAGAGCAAGTCAGAGGGGAAGCACAGTGTGAATGGTATAGGTGCAAAGTGAAGCATTATAGGCCCCCAGGCAAGAGGCGACCCCAACACCCTGAGCACTGTAAGTCAGGCACAAAACCAGCAGGCTAGAGCTGTGAGTGCTCACAGAGTCTAGGAGGGGAAGGTACTGGGCCCTGTGCATGTACACCAAATGCAATGAGCAGACGCAGCCCTCCCCTGGCATGGCATGGCAGGGTGATGCGCCACCGATAATAGATGGAGACAGGTCACATGATGTGCATGCGCACAGCGTTAGCAGCACCCCCTATTGAGTAGGTAGGTCTGTGCCCTGCTATGGGGAATGATGAGTTGTGTCTTTAACCCACAGGTGTTTCTGGGTCATGTGCAACACAGAGGTCTACCGTGTATGATACCACACAATCTGCCGTACATGCCCATGGCTGATAAGGCATATCTGGCAGCAGCTGCAGAAGGAGCAGGGTCAGTAGCCATGCAGATACCCAGTGTGAGCATCAGGCTGACACAGAGGCAAGGCACTAAATGTAAGAGCACACACCGCTGCGACATGGACATCACGGAAACAGCATACCCGCATCCCAGGGTCTTACAACACATAGTCCCGGCCTACACTGCCACACCCCCTGCAGAGCTGAGATGTGCTGGAACACCCTGTGTGTATGCCCTCTCCCCCCCCCCCAGCAACCACAGTAGTGCAGCAACAGGAAGAGCAGGGTGTGGACATGTGTGGCACAGCCACCACAATGTCCCACAGAGAATTATGGGCACAGAGCATAGTAAGGTGACACAAAGAGGTCTGCCTGCCCCACCACAGTGGCAGTGACAGGAGCACTGTCCAGAGGGTGACACAGGAAACACATACCTGATATGGGCCACCCATGGTCCTGGAAAGCACCCTGTGCCACAGGCACACCAGGAACCCAACTGCCCATGGATGACCTGCCAGATATGCAGCAGAGACACCACAGCCGTGCAGCTAACCATGACTATTGTCCCCCACTGAAACAGCACAGCACAGCTTCACCCTTGACACCATGGAGGATGCCGGTGCAGATACACCCTCCACCCTCAGTGGGAGTGGCAGTATATCCACCAGCAGAGGCAGCAGCAGTATACCAATAAGTCCCATCCTCCTGTCCAGCCCAACACCATCTGAGGATGATGAGGAGGGCTCAGCAGGAGAGGTAGCATTCTTCCCCTCCACCTCCCCTGAAGAGGATGGAGCCGATGGCAGTGGACAGGGAGGGCTATGTCCCACAGCCACCTGCAGAATAGTGTGCAGCAGGTCAGTGGCCACGTCCCACCAGTGCCATGTGTGGGTGCTGTGGAGAAAGGTGGCGATCTCTGGACCCTCATCCTCCAGCCCCTGGTGGAGGGGGTGTGTGATGTGACAGGGAGGGATGCAGGGGGAGCCCCATGGAGTGTTGTGGGGGAGGCTGTAGCAACACAGGCTGAGGAGTCAGGCAGGGGTAGTGAGAGGGAGGTATGTGAGTGCAATGGGGAGGGGAGTAGTTGGAAGGTGGTGGTGAGTGTATGGAGATGGAGTGCATGCAGGGGAGTGTGTGGGAGTGTGGGAGTGGCAAAAGGGTTAGAGTGAGGGTGAGACATCTATGTGCAGGCAGGGTGAGCATGTGGGGGGGTGAGTGAGAGGAGGGTGGAAGCGAGAGTGAGGGGATGGAGGGCATGAAGGTGAAGAGGATGGGGGTGTGTAAGTGGAAGGAGGATGGGAGCAAGGGTGAGAAGATGGAGGGCATGCAGGGAGAGAGTGTGGGAGAGGATGGGAGTGCAGAGTGGATGGGGGTTCCAAGTGTGGGTGTGGGATAGGATGTGACAGTGTGGCTGGTGGGGAATGTGGATGGCAAGGAGGCAGTGGGGGACCCAGGTTATGGATGCTGGGGTTGCGATGACCCTGTGATAAGGGCAGTGATGCGGCGGAAGTGCCTGTGACTCGGTGCATGTAGGAGTGAGACACCCATGCTAGTATGCCACAAATCCCACCCTTATCTGATGTGTGGCCCAATGAGGGGGCCCAAGAGGCAGGTGAAGGCCCCAGAGATATGCCAACCATGGGTTGTCTGGAGCATGTGTTTGCATGCAGCCTTGCACGGCTGCGCAGGCCCCTCTCCCCCCTCTCACACCATATGGAGGCCTCAAGGGTGAGGTGTAGGGCCTAAGGCAGGGGTCTCAAACTCAAATTGCTTTGAGGGCCGAATGAGGACTTGTAAAGTAACCCGGGGGCCGCATAAGACACGGGGCCTCATTTGCATAAGGGGCCTCATTTGCATAAATATTTGCATAATGTTGCATAATGAGTGCATGGATAAAGAAAGACTAGAAAATTTCTATATTACTATAATCCAGTGCCAACCGCCAGGCACATTAGGAACTACTACTAACACTGCCCATTTAGAACCCATAGCAAACCCCCCGTATCATAACAGCACTACCAGGACTCACAAAGCACCAGACCCTACCTATCAAAAGGCAACACTGCAAATATTAAATCAATACATTTCAGAGAACAATACATGACCTACTGGGAAAAGAGAACAAGTAGCAATGTCAAATAGGAATTACTCAGAATACCTCAGCACTGTAGAAATAAAACTATAAATTAATTTCTTGTACTAAAGCACAGACATTAATGATGCACATTTCCCAGAGCTGACATATTCCAGTTAATAAACTCAAAATAAAGAGATATTTTCCTACCTTTTGTGCATTTTTTTTCAGTTGCAATTGTTCCGGCCACTTTCTTATGGTTTCTTCGTGTCTTCTGCTAGCTCTCCATCGTCTGCTGTCCATTTGTCCTTTCTTCTCTCTTCTAGTTTTTTTTTCATGCAGTCCAGGTACATTTTAAAAAATCGAAACTTGCTGCTGCTGCTGCCTCCACTGGTAATGTGCTGTGGGCTGGGGGGGGGGGGGTCAGAACTGGTAATGGTTCTGAACCCCCCAGCCCACAGCACATTACCAGCTCTAAACCCCCCAGCCCACAGCACATTACCAGTTCTGACCCCCCAGCCCACAGCACACTGGTCATGTGCTGGGGGGTTTAGAACTGGTAATGTGCTGTGGGCTGGGGGGGGTCAGAACTGGTAATGGTTGTGACCCCCCCCAGCCCACAGCACATTACCAGTTCTGACCCCCCAGCCCACAGCACATTACCAGCTCTAAACCCCCCAGCCCACAGCACATTACCAGTTCTGACCCCCCAGCCCACAGCACACTGGTAATGTGCTGGGGGGTTTAGAACTGGTAATGTGCTGTGGGCTGGGGGGGGGTCAGAAGCCCACAGCACATTACCAGTTCTGACCCCCAGCCCACAGCACATTACCAGTTGTGACCCCCCCCCATCCATCATCATCATCATCAGCAAAAATCGCAGGCCCCCCCCATCCATCCATCCATCCTTCCTTCCTTCCTCAGCCAAAATCACAGGCCCCCCCCATCCATCCATCCTTCCTTCCTTCCTCAGCCAAAATCGCAGGCCCCCCCCATCCATCCATCCTTCCTTCCTTCCTTCCTCAGCCAAAATCGCAGGCCCCCCCCATCCATCCATCCTTCCTTCCTTCCTTCCTCAGCCAAAATCGCAGGCCCCCCCGCGAGCCATCCCTCCCTCCCTCCCTCCCTGCCTCAGTCCCTCTCCTCTTCGGCTTAGAACCGCGAAGGGAGAGTTCCTCCCTCGCGAATCTGTTAAGCCGGCTGAGGATTATGGGAAATTTCCCCTCTGCCCCCTCGAGCTTAACAGAGTCGCGAGGGAGAAGCTCTCCCTTCGCGGCTCTGAAAGCCGAAGAGGAGAGGGACTGAGGGAGGCAGGGCTGGGCAGACTGCTTCCTTACCTGCCGCTGAGAGCTGTGCACCCTGGCGATCCTCCAAACAGGCGATCCAAGCAAGCGATTCTTCGAAGCGCTGGTACCTCGTGGCTGCTCAGACTGCTTCTGGGCCCGCCCCTGCCCTCCTCCTTTTTCTCCTCCTCCTGCCTGTCGCTGATTGGTGGAGGGCAGGCGCGTGACGCGGTCATGTGAGAAATACCATGCAGCCCCGGGAATCACGCGAGGTAAAAAAAAATATAGAAGCAGCAGGACAAAAATGAAAATGCAACGTAAAGCAGGACAATATTCCGTGGCGTCGCGGGCCGCACAAAATGCTCTCGCGGGCCGCATGCGGCCCGCGGGCCGCGTGTTTGAGACCCCTGGCCTAAGGGATGAGCTCAAGGGCCTGCAACTGCTGCTGAAGGCCCACCTGCAGCTCCACACATCACACCCCCCCCCCCCAGTCACACAGCAGGCAGCCCTGCAGGGAACTGAGAGGGCCCCACCACCAGGGAGGCACACAGGGGCAGACATAACACCAAGTGGCATGAGCTATGCCAGTAGGTGCTGGTGCAGTGACAGCCACCAGGGCGGACTGGCCGGCAATGTTAATGGCCCTCTAGGTGCAGCAGGGTTGGGTGCCGTGGGGTACACCTGTTTGCCGGTGTATGTGGGCACTGTTTGCCTATATTTTGTGTCCGTTCCATGCATGTTTGCTGGGTAAATAAAGTGTTATGCTGTTCAACATGTGTGCCTTGTGTGCCTATCTGTCTGTCACCCACAGCAACCCTGACCAACAATGGTCCCAGCCATATCTGTAGCACTACAGGTTAGACACCGTGCTGCATGCCACATGTTCATGGTAGCCCATGCACGGCTGAGCCAAATAGCCAGGTAGGCTGGCTACCACAGTAGCGTGGGATGGGGCAAACACCCAGGGGGACAGGGTAGGTACCACATGGGGGGAGAGGAACAATGAACATGTAACAGCAGCACAGCCAGCAGTCCATGGGGGCGCCAAGGCCTAGGACAGTGGGGATGGCCACAGCACAGATGCTAGTGGTACAAGCCATGCAGAGGGGGCAGGATGGGGAGAGGTGACTGGGCCAGAGTAGGGCATGGATGTGGCAATTCCAGGTCACATGGATAGCCCAGATGTGCGGGCATCCCCGAGGAGGGATGTGGAGTGACTAATGGCAGGGAGGGTAGGGAGGCATGGCGGACTGACTGCACAGTCGGGGCTGCATGCAGCAGCAGCCCTGGACGTGGAAGCTGAGAGGGAGCAGGATGTGCTTCAGGCGGTGCACAGAGCTGGGTAGGACAGGGCCCACAGCTGACCAGCCACACTGTGCACTGACAAACAGATAGAAGGCAGAGGGCAGGGGTGACTGGGGTGGGCCACCAGCACTGGCAGTGCAATAGGCATGGCGGGAGTGAAGGGAGGGTGCATGAGAGTCCCAGGCATGTGACAGATATGGAATGTGCGAGTCAGTGAGCCATGGAGGGGCCAGCTGCAGCACAGAGGAGCTGGTGGCAGCACAGGTGGGCTGGGGACAGGGGCAAAATGCTTCCACAGACACCTGTCTGATGTGTGGGGCTACCTATGCGGCAGTCCTGCCACCCCATAGTGACATGAACATAGTGGGACTGCATCTATGGTGTACAATGGCAGCCATGTATGCCCTATGCTGCTGGACAGTGATGTGATGGGGTAACTTGTGTAGGCAGCACACCATGTGCATGACTTGCTCCCCCCCATGACAGCCGCCACATGTGAAGCACTGGCAGCGGGCAATGGGTGGGTGACAGACGCACAAGGGACAGGGGGACCATGCGATATGTGTTTCTCAGCTGTGGGAGCTGTGGGCACCATTCCATGGATGCACATGTCTGGGCACGTGAGCCCACATGCAGGGCACCATTTGAAGATGACACCAGACACATGTCATGGCACATGTGAAGTCCAGGGGGCATGGCACAGCATGTGGCTGGGTAGACACTGCACCCCTGGCACATGTTGGCAAAAATATTGGCAGGGCGGGCCCCTAACCCAAAGGCAGTATCCATACCAGCAGCCCATGGTGGCACACTGCCGTGACCAATGTCCCAGGCAGGTAATGTGCATGATGCACATAGGCATGGGCTGGCCACACAGGCCATGTCTGCATGGTGTGGACATGCACAGGCCCATGGCGGCTGTGGTATATGCCCCAGCCCCTCCCCAGGTGCTGGCATGAGAATCAGGTTGTATGGGCAAAGACCATATGACTCAGGCAGTCAGGCAAAATGTGCCTGGTCAAGGCTGTCACATGCCATGAGCCCCTGTCTGGACTATGCGACAAAGGATATAGGTAAATGGACCTCTCTCTAAGGAGAAAGATGTTACCAGTGGTGTGCCATAGGGATCTGTCCTTCATCCGATTATTTTAAAAATTTTTGTTAGTGATATTGTGGATGAGCTATCAGATAAAGTTTGCCTCATTGCGGATAATACAAAAATCAATAATAGAGTAGATACCCAGAATGGAGTAGAAAACATGAGCGGGGGAGGGGGGGATCTAGTGAAGCTCAAAGAATAGTTGAGAATTTGGCAGCTGAGAATTAATGCTAAAAAATGCAGGGTCATGCATTTAGGCTGCAAAAGTTCAAGGGAACGGTACAGAATGGGGGGTGATGTACTTCTGTCCATGAAAGAAGATTGGGACAGGTAGGGTATAGTGAAGGTTTTTTGAAGAGAAGTGTAACTACAGGATATTTGAAGTCTGCAGGAACAATTGCAATGGAAAGTGATAGGTTAAGATATGACAGATGGAAGGGATGACAGCGGAGGTGATAGAGTTTAGTATACCAGTGGAAATGAGATCAGAAGAGCAGGAAGTGAGTTTTGAGGAGAAAAGGAGATTTGCAGTTTCCTCTTCAGTGATTTTATGTTTATGTTTATGTTTATTGGGAACTTAATAGACCGCCCATCACAATAGCGTCTAGGCGGTTTACAATATACAAAAGGCTGCTTAGAAAATTAGGAAAGGAATGCCATAGTGTGATAGGAAAGAAGAGAGAAGAGTAAAAGGTCGAGGCTAGATTATAGTAACAGAAACAAGGGAAAACAACATCATGGGGGTGGTGAAAAGAGGTGTGTGGGGGGGGGGGGGAGAGGCCAAAAGCTAGACAGAAGAGATGGGTTTTTAGATTTGCCTTAAATGTTTTAAATGAGAGTCCCAAGCGGAGGTCTGTGGAGAGCGAGTTCCTTAGGCGGGGACCAAGGAAGTAAAAGGCAGAGGAACGGTTGGTTTCTAGGTGGGCTTGGGATGGGGAGGGTAAGGTTATGCGGTTCATGTGGATGGTGCGGAGGGAACTGTAGGGAGTGTGGAGGTGGATCAGGTCAGCAAGGTAAAGGGGAGTGCCAGTATGAATAGACCTGTGAACAAAAAGAAGAAATTTGTACTGAATACGGAAGGGAATCGGAAGCCAGTGCAGGCGAATGAGAAGAGGGGTGATATGGTCGAAATGGGAAGAGCAAGTGAGGATACGGGCAGCAGTGTTGTGGACTCGTTGCAGACGTTGAAGTTGGGATTGGGGGAGACCAGCTAAAAGACGTTACAATAATTGAGACGGGAGACAACTAGGGAGATGAGGAGGGTGGACATAGCGGAGAAAGAGAGGAAAGGGCGTACAGATCGGAGTTGTCTTAGGGTGAGAAAGCAGCGCTGAACTACAGATGAGATATGTGCTTTGAATGATAGGGAGGAGTCGAGGGTCACACCAAGGTAGCGTAGAGAGGTGACAATGGCGATTGGAACGGAAGAGAGCAGTGGAATGAGGGAAGGGGCAGGGCTACCGGCAGTGAACCAGATGGCTGAGGTTTTAGAGAGATTGATATGCAAGAAGTTGGAGGAAAGCCAGGATGCTACTGAGGAGAGACAATTGTTGAAGGGGGTAATTTCGGGGGAGACAGAGTTAGTGTGATAAAGAAGAAAGATATCGTCAGCGTAATAATATGCGGAGACACCGTGTTGTTGGACTAAAAGTGCGAGAGGAGCCAAAAAGACATTAAAGAGGAGGAGAGCAAGGACAGAGCCCTGGGGGACACCGCAGGGAAGGGGAGTGGAGGGTGAAGAGAGAGAACCGGTGGAAACTGAAAAGGAATGGCCAGAGAGGAAGGAGTGAAACCAATGAAGAACTGTGCCGGTGATGCTGGCATCTTGGAGGCATGAAAGGAGAGTGCGATGATCAACGAGGTTGAATGCGGCAGAGAGATCCAGAGAGACAGCGAGAGTGACAAGGCCATGATCATGAGCGGTGGGTAGTTTGTTTAGAAGAGAAAGAAGAACAGACTCCGTGCTGTGACTGGGGCGGAAACCTGATTGTCGAGGGTGAAGGGTGAGAGAAACTTCAAGGTGTGATGACAATTGAGTGAAAACAAGTTTTTCTAAGAGCTTGGAGAGGAAAGGGAGATTAGAAATGGGGTGCCAGCTAAAGGTGGAGGAGTGATCTAGTGAACCCTTTTTCAGAATGGGGCGAATGATAGCGTGTTTCCAGGAAGAGGGGAAGACACCTGTGGAGAGACTAGAATTAAAGATAGAGAAAATGTGGGGGGAGAGAGCTAGAGAGGGATCTAAGAGCTAGTGGGAGGGAATGGGATCAGAAGAGCAGAAGGTTTTCCGAACGGAGTTAAAGGTCTTGGAGAGGGCGGAGGCAGAGATGGGTTCAAAGGAGGACCATCGATGAGAGAGGGAGGGGGAAGAGGAAGGAGGAATATGATCTGGGACTGGTGGGGGAGGAGAAAGTGGGGGAGGGCAGCAAGGGAACGAGAGGCAGAGGGAGAGGACTTTAGAGGAGAAGTAGGTTGCCAGGGAGGCAGGCTCAGGAGTGACTGGGGGGAGGGAGGGAGAAGAGAAAGAGTGAGGAGCAGATAGGGAGCAAAGGGCAGAGTACAACTGGTGGGAGGAGTTGGTGGAAGTGGAAATAAGGGAAGAAAAATAATCCTTTTTGGCAGTGTGAAGCGAGAGACAGTAATGACGGTGACAGATATGGAAGCGGTCCAGAAGAAGGGGAGAGGGATGTTTGCGCCAGAATCTTTCAGCATGACGGAGATGCCTGCAAAGAAGGGAGAGACCGGGGTGGAACCAGGGGTGGCGACGAGGGTGATGGGGAGATGGGCGCGGCTGGAGAGGGGCTAGGTTATTGAGAGTGGTTGAAAGGACTGAGTTCCAGGTGTCAACCTGGGTATTTACAAGAAGGTGATGAAAGTCAGGGGGAAGAAGGGTATCGGAGGAAGGGAACTGGAGAAGAGAGTCAGCAGTGATGCGACGAGAAAGCCGTGGGGGTGTAGAACTGGGTTGGGAGTCAGGAAGGGAGGAAGAGAGAGGAAGCGAAAGGGAGGAGAAAAGGCAGAAGTGATCGGTCCAAGGGAGGGGTAGGGAGGAGGGGGAAGAGAGAATGAGGGAGGAGGCCTTGGAAAGGATAAGAAGGTCAAGAGTATGTCCAGCTGTGTGGGTAGGAAAAGGGACAAATTGAGAGAGGGAGAGATCGGACAAGAGGGAACGGAACGCATGGTCACGGGATGAAGAGGGAGAGTTAACATGGACATTGAAATCTCCAAGAATTAAGAGCTGGGAATAGAGAAGTGAGACCTCGGAGATGGTAGAAAAAAGAGAGTCCCAGACTGGGGTTGATATAGAAGGAGGGGCATAGATGAGGAGGAAGTGGAGTGGAGGGGAGGTTGCGAGGCGGAGAAGTAGAGATTCAGGGTAGTGGAGGGCGGAATAAGTTTGTTCTTGAAGGGGGAGGGAGGAGCAGTAGAGGACAGCAAGGCCTCCACCACTTCTACCCCGACCGGGGGCCGATAGAGCTGAAAAACATGGGGGTAAGCAGCAATTGAGAAGGGGTTCCTCACCATCTTTCAGCCATGTTTCGGTGAGGAAAAAGAGATCAAGATTGTGTTGGGGGACAATATCATGGATCAAAGTGGACTTTGAGCATAGGGAGTGACAATTTAGGAGTGCAAACTGAAGGAGTAGGAGGGATTGGGGGGAGGATAGTGTTGAACAATGGGGAGAACAGGAGATCAAATTAGTAGGAGTTCGGGAATAGGGGCAGTGAAAGGCTGGGACAGTGGGAGGGGGAGGACGCCAGCCCCAGTGGACTGGAATAGCAGACATGGTGAGGGAAGCAGAGTACAGCAAGAGACAGGAGAGAAATGAGAGAAATGAGAGGAGAGGAAACTTACCAAATGGCTGTGGGAAGGAGGCTGGAGAGGAACTAGCACCAGTAGGATGCGAGCAGACCTGGAAAAGGAAGAAAGGATGACAAAAGTTGAGGGAAGGATTTGGGATTGAAGAGGGGGAAGGCATGTTGGAGGTGACCCTGTGGAGAATTCAAGACTAATTCTGTCAACTTTGTCATGGAAATATTTAGCCAAAGTCTGGGCAGAAAGTGAAGGAGGTGTCGGAGAGGAGGCTCTTTGAGGAGAAAATTGAGCATCGCGAAGAGATGACGAGGGTCAGAGGCAGGAGAGTTAGTCAGATGGACATCGTACTTGTAATTTAGATGGGAAGATACATTGCCCTTCTTCTAGTCTTGCAAAACATTGTCAATGATCCTCCAACACAACTTTGTGAATTGATGATCATGCTGCAGACAATGATCCTCAATTGGGGCTGTTCTATGTCCTGTATTCAAACAAGATCTATGTTCTTGCAATTTTATATGAACAGGTATTTTAATACAACCAATGTACACATTAGAGCAAGGACATAGTAAGACATGGATAGCATTCACCGTGTAGCAAGATGAAAACCTTCGACTTCTCGTTATTCTATCTGTAGAAGGACATGTCCAATGTCATCTAAAGTACAAAGAACAATATTGGATTTATTATTTGAACTCGATCCATCACTTCGACATCAAGAGAGGTCGAATGGTATAGTCTGATTTTAAAAAATTATTTAGGTTTTGTTGCTTTAAGATTTTCAGTATATGTCACTATGGGGGAGGAATGAAAGGAATCCCCGGCCATTTTCTGAATTAAGCCTTTGAATGTGAAGTATACAAACCTTCATGAATGGGCTGTCGATAAAGTGGCTGTTTCTAAGATGAGTATGAAAGCGTTGCTTTTGAAGAAATGCTTTTCTGATGTTTTGAAGTAATACTTGTCATGTTACTAACCCTGAAGCAGAACTAAGTAAATGGACAATTAGTGTGAAACACAATGCTGTGTCGGTTGACACTGTTGGTTAAAGAAATTAAAAGAATAATCTATTTTTCATATATAAAATGAGTAAAATGGTCCTTATTGAACTAGCTATGGTATATCTAGGCTAGATTCTGTTTTTTTGGTTCTCCAAAATTTTTTTCGGTTCTCTCAGAAGTGGTGTGATTGTCCTAACTTTATGCAGATCTTACAATCCAGTAAGCAGCTAAATATTGCCACTAACTGGATAAAAATTCCAGTTGCCGGCGAAACCGTATTTTCAGTGTTGGACATTGGATAAGTTCTGGCTCTGAATATCCAGTTTCAGTTTCAATGGTGGTGGCTAGCCACTTCAAAACCATTGACCACTGCCACTGAATATTGACGCAATTTTATTTAGAACACCATGCCCAGCATTTGAAAAAAGAAACCTAACTGCAATGCTTGAATACTGACCCAGAAAATATTCAAAAAGCAATAGCATCATAAAGGGGACATATACATATATACAATATTAGCACATATACAGCGATTTTGCTACATGCATACAGAGTGGAAGAGTAGCCTAATGGTTAGAACATTGGCTTGGGGCCCAAGATACCAGGGCTCAATTCTTACTAGCACTCCTTGTAGCCTTGGGCAAGTTATTAACCCTCCATTGCTTCAGAAAAATCCAAGTTATCAATGTCCCTGTTTAATGTACATGATCAAGTTTAAGTTACAATGTAAACCACTTTGACTGAAATGATGACGTGGTATAAAAAACTGTTTAATGTATATGACATGAAGAGCCTTAAAGAACCAACCTCTAGAAGTTCTTTTTTGTCCTGTGGATGATAGATTTCCTTATCAATGGCTGAGCAAATCCTCATGCATTAGCTGTCCTCCAAGGCCCAGGTCTGGAAATCATTCTTTATCAGGATTACACCTAACTTGGAATAGATGTAAATACTGGCAGGGAAATGTTCCTAGATAAACATGATTTGCCACTCTCAAGTATGGAATCCGCACAAGCTTTGAAAGACTGCCTAAACTATACCCAGAAGATGCCTGCTTTTTCTGTGTTTAAAGTCTCATATTCTGTCATCTATGAGGCCAATATTGAAAAGCACTTTTGCAGTTACCCGGATATGTGCCGGCCAGCACAGTATTCAGTGGTGCTATCTGGCCATTCCTTCTGACCTCCTCAGATAGTGCCAGGGGAGTCTGTGAGCAGCGCTGGGTAGACTTTGAGGATATATGGTTAGCAGAGATATTCAATATGCTAGCCAGATAACAGAAAAAAGGCAGTCCCACCGTTACACGGCTTTCTATCTGGATAGTGGAGCCAGTCACTGCTGAGTCCGGATATCAGCGCTAGCCCCTTTCTGGATACCAGTGTTGAATATCTGGATTTAATTATCCACAGTGCCTGGCCTTAAAAAAATGCTGACTGCAGTGGCTGAATATTGACCCCTATATGCTTTAGTAGTGCAATTTCTAAAATCACTACTTATATGCATATGTCGTTTTGCAAAAGGCATCTAAAACTTCTAAAATGCACTTCTCAGTGAGTCACCTATTCAGGCTGATGTGGCTCTGGGAATTAAATTGCCTCGGAAGAAACGCCTGGCAATCTACTTCCGGTCACGTTGACAAGAAAACTCAGGAGCTGCTGGGTCGCCAAGAGTCAGCACTCACTCACATTGCTTGCCCTATATCTGAGAATGTTTGCTCATACCTTTTTAATGTAGCAACATAGGAGGATGTTTACTAAACGGTGATAGCGGACTCCGTGTGATATTGGAGCCACGGCCCCATTAAAATCAATGAGGCCACGGCTGCAATATTGCACAGAGTCTGCTACTACCCTTTAGTAAACATCCTCCATAGTCTGCCTAGTAAGATGTTTAGGATTGTATCTGTCATGCCAAGCAGGTTTATTTATTTATTTATTTGGCATAAATTTATACACCGCTCCTTCCAGCGATCAGAAGCGGTCCTTAGGAAGACAAGACAAGGGAATATGTACAGCACAAAATTTAGGAATACAGTATGATTACGGTAGGGGGACTAACAACCACCAGTTCACAGTTATACAATTGATTATTCAATAAATTACAGAATTGAGCAAACAGAGCAGGTTATAAATGTACATAGAGATCGCAACAATACAAGCAATTAGCAGAGCAATATATACATATAAACAAAATTTACTCTTTTTTTTTTGTTTGTTTAAGAATCTTCAAGGATGTGATGCAACAATGAGAATTTAGGTTCCTATTAACCTTGTGCTTACGAGGTGGAAAGGCAGGATGGGAAGATAAAGTTGAGTTCAGCTAGGTGATGCCATAATACGATTGGAACAGGTGTGTTTTAAGCTCTTTTCTGAAGGTGTGTAATTCTTTGGTCTGCCGTAACTCGTGTGGGAGCTGGTTCCAGAGCATTGGTGCTGAATACGTGAATGCCCGGTTGCTCGTCCGTTCTTTGACTGATCTTATGCTGCTGGGTACGCAGAGTGTGTTTAGGTTTGCGGTCCGTCGGCATCTGTTGGGAGGCTGGGTGGTGATTAGTATATCAAGGAAAGTGGGAGATATCTTATGGATAATTTTGAATGCCATTATCAACATTTTGTAAATTATTCTTGCGGTTATGGGGAGCCAGTGGAGCTCCATAAGAACTGGAGTGATGTGATCTGTCAGGCTCTTATTCATAATAATCCTGGCTGATACATTCTGCGCCATCTGTAGGATGCTTATTGTTTTTTTCGGTAGCCCTTGTAATATAGCATTACAGTAGTCAAAGTGGGGAATGATGAGCGCTTGTGCTACTGTTCTAAAGTCAGAGTGGTCAATGATGCAACGCAAGGGTTGTAGGACTTTCAGGTGTTTTTCCATTTTTAGGTTAGCATCAATTATTACTCCTAGGTATTTGATCTCGTTTTTTGAGTGGTAAGTGTTCCCATTCAGAGTGATAGATGCAGGAGGATTGAAGTCCTGTTTTCCTGATATGAACATCACTTCTGTTTTCTTGTGATTTATGGACATATTGTTGCATTGGAGCCAGTTTTGCAGTTCTTGTAGGCATTCTTCTAATTGGTTGAACTTAGGATCATTTATGTCAAGTTGTGTGTACATCATAATATCGTCTGCATATAGATGGTAGCAGATATTATGCTTTTGGAAAATTGTACATACTGGCTGGATGTAGACGTTGAATAGCAGGGAGGAGATTGCTGATCCCTGAGGTATCCCTTGGGTTTGGGGGAATGGCTTAGCGTGCTCGTTATTGAAGCGTACCTGTTGCATTCTATTTGTTAGGTATGATTCAAACCACTTTATTGGTGTGCCCGTTATACCTATAGACCTATAGACCTATATAGACCTATATACCTATAGGTTATCCCCACTCTATGCTTTATTGATTTTCCTAAGTGTATTTATGTGTATTATTATACTCTACACCTTATATTACATAATTATTTCTTTTGTTCAGGGTACCTCCTTTTCTCAATCATTGGTACACACTCAAGTGGGGATAATTTTATAACGTTTTTTCCATGGGTAAAGCATTTTTTATATATGGAAAATGGCTCTTACAAAATTGTGCAAGGATGCACATTCATGAAAAGCAGAACAGAAAGACTGAATATTCATTAACATGACCTGTACTTAGGTATCTTTATGACATAGTTTAGATGGAGTTGTGATGTACAAATATATTTTCGAAAATATGCATGCACACACATAGAATACATGCACACATTTAAACTTTCTGAGCAGATGTAACTTTCTGAGCAGAACTTGTTCTTTACTGGAGGTCATTGAAGCAACCTATTTTGAAAAGGTGCACAGGCATCTATGTTGCCTGTCTAAAGCAGCCACTTTTTTCAACATTTATATATGTACTCCATTGTGAAATTACACCCCACATGTGCTAGGGACCTCAAAGAAATGAGAAATAAGATCTCTAGTCAGTCTTATTCTATTCAAGAACTCTGTATCTGTCAGCTTTTCTAAAATTACCCTGAGATAAAATATTAATCTAGAGGAAGTCCAGCATCTCCAGCAATGTGACTAGGAGAATAGATTCCCTTTTAAAGGCACTGAGGTGTACCTCAAATATTAGTTGGACCATGCAGAAGAAAACACCACCCTCTTTACATCCCTTTTATATAGGCACCAATTAATCATGAGCAATTAGGATTGGATGTATTCCTGTTGCACCAAGTGAACCCTTCCCCATCCTCTTTCTGGTTCTCTTATCTCCTCTGGTATAGGTACTGAAGAAACTGCAACAGTGTTTCTTCAAAAGTAGGAAGACATAGTTCCACAACTGGACTTTGGCCAATTCTGTTCCAATGGAATAGGATAAAGAGCCAAGAGGGAGTTGGCAATGGTTGGCTCCCATGATTTTCCTTCAGTGGTGAGAAAGTCAGTCTTCTATAATCATTTTCAGACTTTTCCTTTGAAGGTTAAATGGAGGGAAATTGTTTTTAAGTTGTTTTTTTTAATAGGGTAAAGAAAGTATTCAGTTCTTCTGTCTTTTCAAAAACGAACAAGCCATATCTCAAGCATATGACACTATTGCAAACTCTGGTTTCTGAATTTATGAATGCAATGTATGTGAAAGTTCTTCTGCGCAGAGGATAACTTCATACCTACAAGGTAATAATAATTCTCCCTAATAGAGGTATTTCCCTTGAGCTACTTCAGGGTGGTTTCTGTTGACTCCTGCTAGAGTGAATTTATGGATGTGAGTTATCCTCGATGAGTGAGCCATATGTCATTCAGACTGGAACCTTATCTAACAAAAAAGAAAAGAAGAAAAGTTGAGTGCAGCAGTGCTTTGAAATGCTACCTGGGAATCTTCAAATGTTTGTATTTTTATTCTCCTGCTGCTATGATGATAAATCCTTGTTGGTTTGGAAATAATAATGCAGACGCCTCTTCTTTGATATGCAGCATACCTCCTAAAAGAACTAAATACGATGCAGCTTTCTTGAATGTGAACCACCTTTTGTCTTTAAGTAGGTAAGTTTCAACCTATATATAATTACCCCGGTTACCCAAGTTTTTGTTCCTGTTCCATGTAAAAAAACAGATAATATGTATCTTATCTGATGTTTTATTGTTCTTTGTAAACCGCGCTGATTACAAATAGTGCGGTATATAAAAGATGTTAAATAAATAAAATAATAAATAAATAAATGTACTTTTGTCTATGGTGAACTGTGGCAGTGTGGACAGGGGCAGGCTAGTTGAAGTTTCTCTGAAGATTTGACTTTTCAGTCCTCCATCTATTTTATACTATTTAATCCCATTCAATTAGTACCTAAAAAAATACATAAAGGAAAAGACTTCTGCAGCACTAGCTAGCCAGAAGATTTTAAAAGGAAACCTTCAGTGGATTTTCAGTTTCTACTTACTGGCCTGAAATATGATTTTCAAAGTACCCATTAGGGTACATTTGCTAACAAACATAGGCTTTATTAGGGCACCTTAAAGAATATTACACACTCTGAATCGATTTTCCACATGCTAACCAATGGATTAACACATGTTTAGTGGATTAACTTGTTAAAATGTTCTAATGTTAAAAATTTTAATAAAACAAATATGCTGAACATCAGGATAAAGTCCAAAAATGACCCAAAGAAAGAGCCAAAATGTACATCCCTAGTACTCATGAACCTGTAACCTATCTTAAAGTTGTCCTATAAAAAGTACCTTATACTTCATGATACGGAAGAATCCAAGGAACAAATTTTGACGAAACCTATGTAAAAACACTGGTAAAATGCTGAATTTAGAATATTCTAACAGAGAAATGTACGGTCGATTCACTGAAATAAAAAACAGAAGTAAATCCTTACAAATTTACCTCATCAATTGCTAATCAGGTTATGAATACAAACAGAACTCATACTATCAGCTGTCTGCAAGCAAATGCCAAAAGTCTAAAGAGTAAGATTGGAGAGTTAGAATATATGGCATTAAAAAGTAGTATGCCCTTTGCTGAAGGATTATATGGCTGTGTAGAACTATCACCTTTTATTGCTATTTTCTGTTTGACAAGGTGATAGAGTGGGCAGTGTTTAAACATGTACATGATTTTGTAGACAGGGGGTCGATTCTCCAATATTACAGATCAAGATTACACCCACACCATAGCATGGAAACAGTTATGTTGTTGTGACTGATTCTATTTGGATGCATGCTGATGAAGGAATAGATCTGTTGTTAATCTCCTCATATTTTTCCTACACTTATGATACTGTGGCTCATGATATTCTGCTGTCATTTACAGGAGACTGGGATGGAGGGTTGACATTGTTATGGGTATGCTCTTTTTTGACTGGTTGAACCCAGGCTGTGGAAATGGCATTACTCTATGCTTAGGGATCTTGGATTAGAGTGCTATTTATATGCCAATGATGCCCAATCAGTGGTGCAAATAAATCCAGGACAGGAAAAAGACCAAGTGATCAGTGATGTGAGCATTGAACTAAAGGGTTAACTGCCTGGTTGGGTTGACATAAGCTTATGTTAAAAATGCTGATACAAGTGAATTGCTGTGGTGCAGTGTAATGGAGCGGCCTTTAGTAGCCTTATTTGGATTTCTGGGGATAGGTTACAGACTGTTATTCATTCATTGAGGGTATAGTTGGATGATCAGTTGAGGATGGTCATATCACAGGGATGGTAGAGTTCCTTTGCATCAATACAATTGCACAGCCTATATCCTTACTTGGAACAGGAGAACCTTTTGGTGGTCACTCATGCTTTGGTGATATCCTGCAATGAATATTATGATGTTTTATATCAGAGATTGCCAGGGATTAAGTTGGAGCTGTTACAGCTGTTGCAGAATACAGTGGCCAAGTTGGTGTATGCAAAAAAACATGATTACATTACCCCTCTGCTGAGGAAACTGCATTGATTAGCAGTGAAGCAGAGGACACATGTAAGGTGTTGTCTTTAGAGTTCAGATGCCAGGTTGTGGGTGAACTTGCTTCATCAATAGTTGCCTGTTAACAGTAATCACAAGAGGGATTGTGGCCTGTGCTACAATTTCCATAGATTGACTGCAAACTATGCAGTGTGCTGTTTTGTACCTGACCTTTCAAATTGTTTACTTTTGAATATTAGGAAAGAGCAGCCCTATTTATGGTGTAGAAAACTAATGACTAGTTTGCTAATGACTTTGGTTAGTATTTGACAGTTTAGTGGTTTTTAAGTGGGTTCTGTGTTAATTTCAGAGTTGGAATTGCTTATTATATGTTAGGAAATGTATGCAGTATTTTTATATAATCTGTTCTGGAGCCTTGGTTGGCCATGAATAGAATATCAAGAATGAATAAATAAATAAATATAAAAGAAAAAAATAAGGGGTAATTTTATCAGGAGCCACCTAGATTTAGGCAGCAAGAATGCTTGCAAATGGGATTATTTTAGTGACCTCCTATGCTCCTCCTAAGCTCTTAAGGAATAGAAACATGATGGCAGAAAAAGACCACATGGCCTATCTAGTCTGCCCTTCCATATCAACCACTACAACAGTCCCCTTTTTTCCTTTAGAGATCCTCTGTGTTTCTACCATGCTTCTTTGAATTCAGATACTGTCCTCATCTCTACCACTTCCACTGCGAGACTATTCCATGGATCCAACACTCTTTCTGTAAAGAAATATTTCCACATATCGCTCCTGAATCTATCCCCTTTCACCCTCATCTCATGTCTCCTCGTTAACAGAATGGGAAGATGTAATAGAATATATTTTATAAATTAGGTAGCAGTTTGAACATTTCATACTTTTAGAAGATTTTAATCTAAGAACATAAGATTTTTTATTTTATTTTTATTTAATGCTTTTATATACCGCACTCTTTAAAATCAGTGTGGTTTACAGATAACATTTTGTACAGATCAGGGGGAGCCTGCTTTGCACTTATATTGAACAGGTAATGCAACTTGGATTTAGAACTGAGGTAACTATATACAGTCTAAGCCGGATGTCACTGCGCAGTTGTAGTGACATGGCTTACCCTAAGAACTATGTACAGGGATGTAATTTATTTATAGGGTTGTCTGTTATTTACAATTGTATTTATTTATTTAAACGGATTTCTATACCGCCTTTTCCTACAATCAAGGCGGTCTACACAGCAAACAATCAACAAAATACTGTGTCTAGTGCAGGGGTGGGCAAACCTGGTCCTGGAGGGCCGCAGACCAGTCAGGTTTTCGGGATATCTCTAATGAATATGCATGAGATATATATGCATTAGAGATATCCTGCCAACCTGACTGGTTTGTGGCCCTCCAGGGCTGGATCTGGAGACCCCTGCCTTACAACTCTGTCATTTAAGATTGTGAGTGGACAAGGTGCAGATGTCCAAGACATCAAAAAGGTTAGATAGAATTTGTTACAGTCCTCCTTACTTCTCACCACCACCAAAAAATTGTCTATTAGACAACTTTTTGGTGGTGGTGAGAATCGAGGAGGAATGTGACACATTCTATATACCCTTTCGATGTCTAGGACATCTGTACCTTGCCCACTCATAATCTTAAATGACAGAGGTATAAGGCAGGGGTCTCCAAATCCAGCCCTGGAGGGCCACAAACCAGTCAGGTTGGCAGGATATCTCTAATGCATATATATCTCATGCATGTTCATTAGGGATATCCCGAAAACCTGACTGGTCTGCGGCCCTCCAGGACCGGAGGTGCCCACCCCTGGTCTAGTGTGTGCATGCATTGAGCAGTGAGTACGTGTGTGTGTAGATGGATGTTGATTCTTGGTGAGCTATTTACAATGTGCACTATTTACAATAATATGTATATCAGAACTTTACTTCAATACTATGATCGTGTCGCAAGGGGGGGTGGTTGAGCTGGGTTATGGTCTGTTGCATAGTTTACGTGATATCACCTAGTGCACTATGAAGAGGGTCGTTTTTAGCAGTTTCCTAAAGTCCTTAATATCTGTTGATGATCGTAGTTCATCAGGGAGGGCGTTCCAAATTGTTGGTGCCGCCTTTGATAAGGCTCGTTTTTCGGTGTCCTTGCATAGCTTGGTGAAGTCTCTTGGGGGTATGTTTACTAAACTACGGTAACATTACAGACCACACATTATGAAACATTAACGATCGTTAGGTAATGTTAACGTGCGTTATGTAACATTAACGATCGTTAGGTAATGTTAACGCGCATTATGTAACATTAACGCGCATTAACGTTACTTAACAATTGTTAACGTCCCCGGCCGCGGTAAGGAGGGCGGGGGGAAGGGGTCAATGGATGGGGAGTGGGTAAGGAGAGGCTCCCTGCACACTAACGCATTGAACTGAAGGGCTGAATCCTACCGCGAATGAAAACCTGCCATTAGATGCACATTTGCAGGAGAGAGAAACCATTTCAGTGTCAGCAATGTACAGCATCGACAGGGAGCCCAAGAAACGTGATAGTAGTGCTCCATTTCCAGCACCAGCATAGTACCCAAGTATGAAAGGCCACTATGGCGATGGTGCAAGTGGGACATAGGGGGCTGAAGGCGAGACATGTAGCGGGGCAGCTGGGGCACAGGGTGGACTAGGCAAGTGCCTAGGTGGCACATAGAAACATAGACACCGGAAATCAGCATGACAGCAGCTGACAAAAGTCAAACACAATCCACCTACATCTACCTGGTTCACCCAAGCTAACAGTTACCAGGGCACTGACCTGACATCCCCACATCCAACTCTCTCCCCTTGCAGAAGGGACAGACTATTGGTAGGCGGTGATGGGGGGGATGTGAGGATGCTCATGTAGGCCCCCTGCCCCAGACCCCACTCCCTAGGTGACCACCTACCCACACAGTGGATGACCTGAGACTGCGCACTACCAGCACCGACAGCATATGGCCATGTCAGCATGGCAGGGGGGGGGGGTGCCAGTGCTGGAGGGGGCAGTGGCACCTGACTGCAGTGGACCTAGGCCATGCCCTGTACCAGTATGTGGTGTGCAGTGCAACATAAAAGGTCTGGCTGAGGAAAAGTACTGGTAGCCCCAGGGACCAACATACATCTGTGGCAGCAGTGTGGTGCAGTACACCCAGCCAGTGTGTCCAGAAGCAGAGGGTCACAGGGTCAAGCCCCAGCTGTGGTTCCTGCAGAGCATGTCCCTATGTTTTAACCTACAATGCAGATACAACAGCAACATGTGCAAAGCCCAAAGCAGCGGCGAACAGGGGTACACACATCCACTCACACAGGCTCCACAATCCAAAGATGCATGGAGAGTCAGGCTGTTGGCCCCAGCACTGAGCTGCAGTTATCACCAGGGTACTACTACTACCTCCTGCACAGTTTAACAATGTCAGCACTGTGATCAGGACCAGTGTGGCGGGCAGAATTGCCAACCACCCTTATCTTTGCATAATGCTGCAATAGGAGCGTGTGTGTGTATGTCTATCCATTGTTTTGTGGCTGCCCGCACCTCACCGGGCCCACAATGTCCCGCTGTTACCAGCATTAGCCTGAATATGTGCATAATGAGGAGCAAGGTGTCATGGGTAAGGCCTGGACAGGGCGGATTGGCCAGGATGCATCTTCACAGGGTGAGAGGCAATGGCTGGGACACTGTAGTGCCCGACCACCACCTGCATGGACAGGATGGCCACAGCATGGCATGCTGGGAGGGCACTCACTCTGACCGAGCAGTGACCATGGAATGTCTAGGTTCCCACATAGCGCTCTACAGTGATACATTTGTGTTCCCACTGCTGGTACCCCAATCACTGAGTGCCTTCTTGGTGCATGTAGTTTCTCTGTGAACATGCACTATGGACTGGCTAGTGAACTGTCTGCAGTTAGGCTATGCATGGTGGGGACACTTATAATGTGCAGTCTGACTGTGCTGTCTGCTGGTGACTGGCAGACAGTGTTGTGAGGCAGTTGGGGTGTTCCAGACCCAACCCCAACATTGCTGCTGGTCTGCCACTGCCCCACTCACAGGTATGGCTCTAGCCCACCAACCCTGGAGGGCTGTCTTATACCAACAGAATGGAGGTTGCTTCACTGGAGCTGGGGCACCTGTCTCTCACCTACAAAAAGGGTGATGTGGGCCCTTTGGGGGGATGTAGTGTATACCACTTTGACTTTATAAAGGCACTGCTACACACACCTCATGCAGGTCTAGAAACCCCTTTGCCCTGATAACAGGTGCCCATGTCAGCCAGACCCAAACACGGGGTCCACACTAATCTGGGTGGTGTCTGGTCCCAGAGGGCCACATGTGACTGCAGGATAAAGATGGACACCGAATTACCTTCAGCTGCACTGTAAGGAACACCTGTCACACACTGTTAGTGATGGGGATGTACAGCAGGGCCTATCTCTAGCACCACATGTACTGCGGACCTAGTGCTGGGCACTCATCCTGTCCCTCAGGGAAAACACAGAACCTGAAAATCGGCATGGTCTGTAGCTACTCTGTGCCAGTATTACGCACTGTCAGTTCATCTTTCCAAGCTGAGGTACCGGAGAGGTGCAGACCCCATTTGCTGATCAGCTGTAGACAGCTATTCAGCATGTGCATTGCATCATGGGTACTGGTGAAGTTACCCTATCCTGGCACTCAGAGCAGACAGTTTGTGCAGTGACCCGCTGTCCTTCTGTACCCAGCCATTGCTGCGACATACACCACGGAGGCGTAGTCTACTGGTTAATACGATGCCATTCTCGGCAGTGTTCATGGGTTCACTTCCTCATTGTTCCCTCCTCTCATGCCTGTCCTACTCAAATAGTGTGTATGCCTGTAACAGTCATATTTTTTGCAGATTTGTGCTGCCAGCCCATAATACCCTTGCCACAATTGCCAACATTCCTTCGGTCTGTCTATCTGCGTCTGTCAGCTGTGTAGAGTCCTGTCTGCCTGTGCAGGCTGTCACCCCATGTCCTGCACTGCTACCCTTTCCTGCATTGCGCCTCTTCTTGCTTGCCTCGCCTGTGTCTGATCTGCATGGCACCACCACTCCTCTGTCCACCCATCATTGTAACTATCCTGCCACCTCCGCCTCTACTGGGGGACAGGTATTCCCATCGTCTGCCACCAACTGTCTTTCCAGTACTTTACATTGCCAACACCCTGTGCTCTGGTACAGTTGCCCCCACCATGTTTGTCATCAGTACTGGCAGCCACATGGGATGCCCTCAGATATGGCAGGTCCAGCGGCTCCCAGCTCTACCTCCTTCACGCACCTGTTCATTGCCTTTCCTGAGTGCTATATCTAGTGTTAGGGCTACATCTGTCTCTGTGGGTCATGCATGTCTTCCTGAAGCACCTTGCAGCCCTTAGGCCACGCTAACCTAGGGCACCATAACCTTGTTAGGCCACCTTAACCTATGGTTCCATAACCCAGAGTGTTCTCTAAGGTGCCTTGTCCAGAGGTGCCTAATACGATGCTTAGCCTAAGGAGCCCCACTGTATAAGGCACCTTACAAAGCGCCTTATGAGGCACCTTACAAGGCACCTTATAGGGCACCTCACAAGACACCTTATCAGGCACCTTACAAGGCGCCCTACAAGGTACTTTACAAGGCGCCTTGTAAGGTGCCTTATGAAGCGCCTTGTAACGTGCGTTAGTTTGTAACATGCGTTGGCTGATACAGCTTGCTGTAACGATGCACCGCCCACGCCTTTATATGGGCATCTGTACCTTTACCGCGGAACCTAACGCGAATAACATTACCGCAGTTTAGTAAACATACCCCTTGGTGTGTTGACATGGTTTGATGTGCCTCTCCTCCTCGGTCTTGTGCTGCTGTCGGGTTGTATGAGTGGGTGTAGGCTGAAATCTGATGACTGTTGTTTGATCTTGAAAATGTTTATGATTGTCTTGTATCTGATGCAGGAGCTGATTGGTAGCCAGTGGAGTTCTTTTAGAGTGGGTGTGATGTGTTCTTGTCTTCTAGTTCCAGTTATTATGCTTACTGCTGTGTTTTGCGCCAATTGCAGTGGCCTGAGTGTCTGTTTTGTTAGGCCAAGATAGATTGGGTTGCAGAAGTCTAGGATTGGGGTTATTAGTGCCTGAAAGACTGTGCGGAAGTGTTCCTGAGAGAGGAGGGGCTTGAGGCGTCGGACTAGACTCATCCTGTGGTATGCATTTTTGGTGGTTCTGCTGATGTGGGACTGAAGGTTCAGTTCATTGTCCAGGGTCACTCCAAGGTATTTCACTTCTGGTTGTATGGGTATGGTTGTGTTGTCTAGCTTGATGTTGCGAGGAGGGATGAAGTCGGAGTTTCGTGTGATGATAAGTGCCTCGGTCTTGCTGTAGTTTATGGTCAGGTTGTTGTCTTGAAGCTAGCTGTTCATGTGCTTGAGACATTCAATTATCTTGGTGTAGTCTGGGCTGTCGAGGGTGATAGGTGTGTATATCATTATGTCGTCTGCATAGATTGTGTATTTTATCCTGTGTACTTTTATGATTCTGCATATTGGCTGGATGTAGATGTTAAATAATAGTGCTGATAGGGTGGATCCTTGAGGTACGCCTTGCATGACCTTTATGGGTCGGGATGTGTTGGGACTGATCTTGACCTGTATTTGTCTGTCTGTTAAGTAGGAGTGGAACCACCTCAGAGTGACTCCGTGTAATCTGATGTTTTGAAGTCTTGTTAGTAGAGTTCCATGGTCCACTGTGTCAAACGCACCTTGAATATTGTGTGCAATTCTGGTCGCCGTATCTTAAAAAGGATATAGCGATTTTAGAAAAGGTTCAGAGAAGAGCCACCAAAATTGTAAAGGGGATGGAAGGATACTCCTTTGAAGAAAGGCTAAAAAAGGTTAGGGCTCTTTAACCTGGAAAAGAGACGGCTGAGGGGAGATATGATAGAAGTCTATAAATTAATGAACGGAGTGGAACGGGTAAACGTAGATCGATTGTTTACGTTATCAGAATATAGAAAGACTAGGGGACATGCAATGAAGCTACAAGGTAAACTATTTAAGACTAATAAAAGAAAATATTTTTTCACTCAACGTGTAATCAAACTCTGGAATTTGTTACCGGAGGATGTAGTAAAGGCTGTTAGTGTAGCTGGGTTTAAAAAAGATTTGGACAAGTTCCTGGAGGAAAGGTCCATAAACCATTATTAAGAAGTGACCGAAGATATCAATGCTTGACCCAGTACAAGCATTGTGGAACTTGTGTCTCTTGGGGAAACTGCTAGGTACATATGACCTAGATTGGCCACTGTTGGAAACAGAATACTGGGCTTGATGGACCTTGGTCTGACCCAGTATGGCATATCTTATGTTCTTATGTTCTTATGAAATGTCGATGAAGATCATGAGTATTCCGTTCATGCTGTTGTCTATGAGGTATGTCGTTAAATAGGTATAACAGGAGTGTTTCAACTCCGTGGTTGTGGCGGAAACCGTGTTGGTTGAGGTCCAGTTGTGCGTGGTTGTCGATGTGGTCTTGTAGCTGATGTTGTACCACTTTCTCAATAATCTTAGCCAGTAGAGGGAAGCTTGAGATAGGTCTGTAGGCTGCTGGGTTGTTCTTGTCGAGTGGTGATTTCTTCGGGATTGGTCTTATTGTGGCGAGTTTTAGCTGGTCTGGCATGATTCCTTGGGTTAATGAACTGTTCACTATGTTGTGTATGGTGTGGATGAAGTTTGACTTTGTCGCCTTAATCCATGTAACTGGGCATGGGTCTGTTGGGGCCGTGCTTGTATTGAGTGCAGTGATGATGTGTGAGAGCTGCTCTGTGGATGGGGTGCTGAATTTGTCCCAAGTTTTTCTTGAGGGGGTGGTTGGTTTGCTGCTTGTGTCTGTTTTCCGTTGTGAAGATGCATGGAATTTTTCTTGGATGTGGTCTGCGAATGCTTGTGGGTCTATTTGCACTTCGCTCTCGGTTTTCTGTTCCTTGGTGAGGGTTTTCACAATTTCAAAGAGTTCTCTCGGTTTGTTGTTTGCTTTGAGTATGATGTTAGTGTGGTATTCTTTCTTTGTTTGGTTGATGAGTTCGTTATATTCTTTTTGTTTTGTTAAGTATATTGCCTGAGTGTTGGGCGACTTGGTGTGTCTCCATCGCCGTTCCAACTTCCTGAGTTCCCTCTTCTCGTTCCGTATGACTTTTGAGTACCAGGGTGTGTGATGTGCTCTGGTGCAGCAAGCTATCTTGGGTCTGTATTCAGTGGCTTTGGCAGCCGCATTGATGATGCTGTTCCATTTTCTGATTTGTTCGTCTAGATCCTCTGCTTTCGAGTTCAGGTGGGGTAGAGTGTCCTTTAGAAATTGGTCCCTGTTGAAACTTTTAAATCTTCTTTGTGCTGGTGGGTTGTCCAGGTTCTCGTCATGGTTTTGCCCTTGTGGCGTAAACTTTATTTTGATTTATGTGATGGTCTGACCACGGTACCGGTGTGACATTGGGAGTTGATATGTTACCGCTGTCCATTAGATATTTGGGCACGAATATGATGTCTGGTGATGATCCATGTCTGTGTGTCGGGGTGTTGATCAGTTGGGTGTATTGTAAGGATCCCATAGCTCATAGAAAAGCTTCTGCATCATTTGTGTTGGTAGATTTTAGGTTGAAGTCTCCTAATAGTAGCAGGGGTTTGTGATTTGTGTTGATGGCACAGACCTCTTCTAGAGTTGAGGCTAGTTCATCTGGTGGCGCATTCAGGGCTCTGTAGGTGAGGCATAGGGCCATCCATTTGTTTTCCACAGTGATGGTGCTGCATTGGTTTGTGTTTGTGGCACTTCGTGACTTCAATCTTAGGCTGTTCCTTGTGAGGATCAAGACCCCTCCTCCTCTCTGCTGTGCGTGTGTGCAGTTGAATGCTGAGTAGGTGGATGATACTAATTGATTAAGTAGTACATTATTGGTGGGGGTGAGTCATGTTTCTGTGATGCACAGTATGTCAGTTCGTTGGTCTTCTATGTGGTCTGCTATTGTGTTAATTTTGTTTCATATGGATCTGGCGTTGATAAGCTCTATTGTGTTTGTAGCTGGGGTGTTTGGTGATCTCTGTGCTTCGTTTGTGTTTGTATGTGTGTTGGTCTTGTGCCTGTTTTGCCTCTTGTGCTTGGGTGTTTTGTGTGTGTTCCAGTGTGTATACTGGGAGTGTGTGTAGAGCAGTGCTGGATGCCATGGAGTGCTTGTTAGTAGGCTGTGGTTGGTTGCCTGAGGTGGCAGGAGATGGGTGAGGAGGAGGCTGATGGGCAGAATCAGGGTTGTGTACATGTTTTCTCCGTTGGACTTTAGTGGATGGCCACACTTACTTTGATCTGCTGGTGTTGGTTTTCGTTGCTTTGTTGGCTGTGGTCGCGTGCTGCTGGTGGTTTTGTTGAGGCTGTTGGCTGTGTTGCTTCTGTGGCCACGCCTAAGGGCCACGCCAAAGGGCCCTTTGGCAAGGCCCTCAGGCGCAGGCGCGCCCTGCTGGGCCGTGCTTTTTAACATTGCTCCCACTGCTCCGACTGGGCAAGAGCCTCTGAGCGGGAGGATTTCCCGCTCAGGCACTCTACCCCAATCGGGGGAGCTTCGAGGTCCGGAGGGTGGTGGATGAGTAGCGGGCTGCCTCTGCTTGCTGGGCCGCCACTTTTTAACGTTGCTCCCACTGCCCCAATTGGGCAGGAGCCTCTGAGTGGGAGGATTTCCCGCTCAGGTGCTCTACCCCGATCGGGGGAGCTTCGAGGTCCGGCGGGTGGTGAAGGAGTAGCTGGTTGGGGGTATGGCAGATGAGGTTGTGTTGTTGGCCTGTGAGTAGTGTAGGAGAAAAAGGTGGTGCTTTAGTGCCTTTATGAATTGAGCAAGGTCAGCGTTCGCTCGGATGGAAGTTGTGAGCTTGTTCCAGCAAGTGGGTGCGTAGAACATAAAGGCTCTGTTTTTTGTTGCCTGAGTGCATTTTGTTATTTCACTGGGGGTTATTAGTGCGTTGGTGGTGAATGTCCTTCTTGCTCTGCTTGCAGGAGTAGGGTGGAGAAGGTCCGTCAAGGAGGTAGAGGATATTTTGTTGATGACTTTGAAGGTCATCAGTACTACTTTGTAGATATGCCATACTGGGTCAGACCAAAGTCCATCAAGTACAGTATCCTGTTTCCAACAGTGGCAAATCGAGGTCACAACTATCTAGCACTTTCCCCAAAAGACACAGGTTCCACAATGCTTGTATTGGGTCAAGCAGTGGATATTCTGGGTCCCCTTTAATAATGGTTTATGGACCTTTCCTCCTGGAACTTCTCCAAACCTTTTTTAAACCCAGCTACACTAACAGCTTTTACTAAATCCTCCAGTAGCAAATTCCAGAGTTTGATTACACGTTGAGTGAAAAAATATTTTCTCTTATTACTTTTAAATAGGTTACCATGTAGCTTCATTGCATGCCCCCTAATCTTTCAATATTTTGATGGCGTAAACAATCTATCTACTTTTACCCATTCCACTCCATTCATTAATTTATAGAACTCTATTATATCTCCTCTCAGGCGTCTCTTTTCCAGGTTGAAGAGTCCTAATCTTTTTAGCCTCTCTTCATAGGGTATCCTTCCATCCCCTTTACCATTTTGATGGCTCTTCTCTCTACCTTTTTAAGATACGGCGACCAGAATTGCACACAATATTCAATGTTTTATTCTCCATTCCTTTCCTTATGATGCCTAGCATTCTATTTGCTCTCTTGGCAACCGCTTCACACTGGGTAGAGGGTTTTAACATGTTATCCACAATGACGCCTAAATCCTTTTCCTGGGTGGTGGTTCCTAATGTGGAACCTTGCATCGTGTAACCATAGTTTGGGCTTTTCTTTCCTAGGTGCATAACTTTGCACTTGTACACATTAAATTTCATCTGCCATTTGCATGCCCAGTCTATCAAGATCCTCTTGCAATTTTCCACAATTCTCATGGGTTTTAACAACTTTAAATAGTTTTGTGTCATCTGCAAATTTGATAACCTCACTCATTATTCCTATTTCCAGGTCATTTATGATTATGTTAACCCTGGAATTACCAAGATTTTTTGCACACACTGAATACCGTTGGGGTCATAAATGACCCCACAATGAATTTTAATTGTTAACCATGAAAAATGTAAACTAAACAGACAAAATATTATTCCGAATTAATTATTTATTATATGAAGGTTAAATGTTTTGAAATTTAATACTTTATCATAAAATTACATGAAGAAGAGTTGCCATGAAAGCAGTTTTTGCATGCACTTGATGAACACAGTAAAGTACTACAGTCATTTGCATGAGACACAGACAATTTGTGAATGTTCTTTGCAAACATTGCGCTTGCAGGAGATGCAAACTACAGTCAAACCTCGGTTTTCGTATGCCCTGGTTTTCGTACGATTCGGTTTTCGTTAACTTTTTTCATCAAGATTTTGTTTCGGTTTTCGTACGTTGTCTCGGTTTTCGTACAGCATTTTACCCCCTCCCCCCCCCGTACCTGCCATGGATTAGCGTGAGCCAGCGATCTCCCACGGAGCTTGAGCCAGCGATTCTGCGGGACCTCTGGGGAGCCGAGGAGTTCAACGCTCCAGCGTGGCCTGCCCGAAACTGCTTCCTGCCCCGGACTCTCCCCGATTGACGTCTGCCTGCTGCCTCTTCCCCTGCACATCCCTTGAACCGGGACAGGAGCTGGTGACCGAATCTGCTTCTCCTTGGCGGCCCAGTCTCCCGCCAGGGCCCCTGCCCTCCCGATTGGATTCTGGGTGTCCTGCAGGCCTGCACACGCGGCCTCTCCTTGAAACCTTGCAGTCTGCAGCTGCAGGCTCCTGCTGGCACAGCCCCACGCTGTTCTCTGACTCTCACCTGTGTCAGGCTGCTACCTTAGGGGGGCCGGAGGCAGCCTAAGACTCTCTGTCCCACTGTTTCTCAACTGCCTGCTGCTTGGCTGACACTGCCTCTCCACCTCTCCCGACACTGTGTAGGAGTGGCTGCCCTACAGGCTGGTGTGACTTCGGGCACTGTCCTCTTTCTGGTGCCCTTACTTTTGCTGACATTGGCACTACCTCTCCTGACACTGTGAGCTTGGTAACTGGGTGTGATGGCTGCTAAGTTAAAAGGCAGGCTGGAGCCCCGATTGTGCAGACGGCCAAGATGGCTGTTCCCACCTCCGCTGCTGGTGGTGATTGCTCGATCCCCAGAGGGGAGAGCAGCTGGAGCTGGCTGGAGTGCGTCCCATATGCCAACAAAAGTCTTCAATAAAGGTAAAAGTGATGTTACATGCTCATTTATCCATTTCATTAGTCATTTATATGTATTTCTCATTGTTTTCTGTATGTAAAAAGATAGTTATTCTCTATAAAATGTATTTTTTGTCAATATTTTTGGATGTCTGGAACGGATTAATTGAATTTACATTATTTCTTATGGGAAATCTTGCTTCGGTTTTAGTCCGTTTCGGTTATAGTCAGACTTTTTTGAACGGATTAATCATGAAAACCGAGGTTTGACTGTATGTTGCTTTTCTTGTCTTTTTCTCTGGAACAGCAGTGACACCTTTATTTATTGCCCTTTTCTTTGGGATCCCGACATTGCAAACAGCATCAGTGGCTTCTTCAATGCTGGAAGAAGTCTCGCTGCAATTACTCTGAAGCAGCTGCTTTCCTAATTCCAAGAGGAATAGACAACGTCTGTGCTTTGACTTGGACTGCCATTCTGGATTTAGTGACATCCAAACAATGAAGGCATTCAAAGCACTGATGTCCAACATGTTGCAGAAGATTGTCACTGGCCAGCGTCTTGTCATTCGTTTTGTGGTATACGTGTGCAACATTTGATCTGCCGTATCTACTCCACCTTTACTAGAATTATAGTCCAAGATCATGCGTGGATTTTTGCCTGGACGTGTGTTATCTACTTCTTCTTGATCATGCAAACTGCTCAGAAGAACAACCACTTTTCCTTTCTTCAGGCAATAGGAAACCAGAGTGGCGTCATCGCGAAAGTCAAAAAGTGAAGTGAATACCTCTCGGCCCTTTGCTGTTACAAATTCTGGAGGTAATTATTTTCTGTTCTTTCGAATTGTCCCCAAAAGTGTCATTTGTTTTTCTAGCAATTTCCATGACAGGGATAAACTGCAAAAGAAATTGTCAACAACAACATTTCTGCCAGATCGCGTCAATCCTTCAGTGAGCTGCAGCACAACCCTTTCACCCTGATTCTGTTCCCTGTTTTTGTCCGAGTTCCCTTCCTGTATATACTTGAAGACGCAGAACATATGATGTTGTACTATCACACATCCATAGCTTTATGCCATATTTCCCAGGTTTTCTGGGAATATATTGTCTGAACAGAACACGGCCACAAAATGTAAGCAGTTGCTCATCCACGGTAACATTTTCACCAGGAACAAAGGCGTCACTTAGAGTTACTTCCCAGGTATCAAAAATGTGTCTGATTGGAGCAAGCTTATCCATACTTCATTGTTCACGTCTGTTGGACGCATCATCAAATCTGAGAGCACAAGAAATTTGCTGAAAATGGTTACGGGCCATATTTTTGCCGAAAACAGAACGACCATCTTCAAGGTTCCACAACTGAACTATGGATTCATTTTGCGACTTGTACACGCCTGAGAGGATCAGAAGTCCAAGAAAATGTTGAAATTCTCCGTCTGTCAAATCTTTCCAGGTGTCGTCATAAATGTGTCTTCCTTGTTTGCTCGTCCACATCATGATTCCATTCAATAAGTTCTTCCTCATGAACAAGTGGAATGCTGTGAGAGGGCCATCAACATTTCGTACAGAATACCTTGTAGGACCTTGTTGTACAGGCAAGCATACCTTGTAGGACCTTGTTGTATGGGCATAACATTAGCTCTGGCATACCTTCCAGCAGCTTGCTTTATAGGTTTCCTGTTCCATGATGTGGCATCCTTAGATACATAGGCTTCAATGGCAACATTTGTGCTTATAGTTGATGACCTCTTAGCTCCTCTACGACCACAACTAAGATTCCTCACAGATGATATTGACACCGAGGACTCCTGCCTTCTTCCCCGTCCAGCACAGCCTCGACCTTGGCCTCGACCTGTAACTTGACTCTTTGCTGCAGGGCAATGTTACCGGCTCAACATCAGTCTCACATTCAATTGGCGATCAACTGCTGTCGCCATCTGAATCATGAGTGTCATCATCAGATTTATCGCCCGAACTTGACTGATATGCTTCTTCACTTGCTGAATATGCTGCATCATCAGACGACTCAGAGCCGTCACTGTCAGCATCTCATTGCAATATTTCTCTTACTTGGGCAGCTGAATACTTTTGTTTTGACATCATAAACAATAACCTAAAATAAATAGACAAAGATAAATTTGAATAAAACGCAAAGCAGTTTTACTATAGGTGTACAATAATCATGATGAACAAGCTGAAAGCCTTTAGATTTCATCAGAAATAATGAGAGAACATATGATATCAATTACAGAAAATGTGTAATTTTCATAAAATAAGAGTACAAAAAATAAATAATACATATTTAATGATAAATACCTTTGTCAGATCAAAAAATTCACAAAACTGCAAATTGTATCACGATCCAAACCGGACGTAAGCAACTGGGGTCAAAAATGACCCCACTGGTACTCTGTGCTACAATTCATCACTAGCGGATGAAAATTATTCCTCTCATGGTGCAATATAAAGAGAATTTTGACATGTGAAAAGTCATAAAAAGATTGCATTCTTGAACAACTAGTTTCCGAGATACGTGTTGTGAAACTTGCAATGGGGTCACTTTTGACCCCATCGGTACTCCCAGGGTTAAAAAGCAACAGACCCAGCACACATCCCTGGGATACTGCACTATTCACCTTTCTCGATTGGGAAAATTGACCATTTAGCACTATCTTTTAACCAGTGCCTGATCCACAATAGTATATTGCCTCCTATCCCATGAATT
Organism: Ichthyophis bannanicus; assembly: GCA_033557465.1. Taxonomy (NCBI): domain Eukaryota; kingdom Metazoa; phylum Chordata; class Amphibia; order Gymnophiona; family Ichthyophiidae; genus Ichthyophis; species Ichthyophis bannanicus. The sequence continues at coordinate 1,517,399,109 of CM066031.1, read as the reverse complement.
TTTAATTTTGCCAAAAGTCTCTCATGAGGGACCTTGTCAAAGGCTTTTTGAAAGTCCAGATACACTATATCAACCGACTCACCTTTGTCTAACTGTTTATTCACAACTTCAAAAAAACATAACAGATTAGTAAGACAAGACCATCCTTGGCTAAAGCCATGTTGGCTGTCTTCCATTAAGTCATGGCTATCCACATGTTCAGTAATTTTGCTCTATCATTTTTCCCGGAACTGAGGTCAGGCTCACCGGTCTGTAGTTTCACGGATCACTCCTAGAACCCTTTTTAAAAATTGACATTACATTGGCCATCTTCCAATCCTCAGGTATTACAGATGATTTTAATGATAGTTCACAGGTTACTAATAGTAGGTCGGCACCACGAAATAGACAGAGTAACAGCCTAGTCCTCTTTCCAACGGTGGAACTGGACGAATGGCATCTAAACGCTGGAGTCTTTGAACAAATCAACATCCGCTGCCCATTGACACAGCCAGAGCCATCTCCGAGCTACTGTCACCGGTGCTACGGAGCGAGCTGACAGCTGCAAGAGATCAGAGAAGGCCTCTGCCAGGAATGCAGCGATGGATTCTAAACGAGCCAACTCGGGATCAACTGGAAGCTGCTGAATCCATCGAAGGGAGGCCCGTGCTGCTAGACCTCTGCACTCCCCTGCTTGAAGGGAAAGAGCGGACGACGAAAAACCCGTCTTTAGCAGACTCTCAACTTTTTAGGTCTTGCTAGTCACGGAGTGCCGCTCCGCCCTCAACCGGAATTGTGCTTTGCTTGGTGACCTCGGTCACTAATGCATCAACTTTCGGTTATGTCAGCCAATGGTCCAAGTCAGAGGGAGACCAAGGGTATAACTGACCAATACCGCGTGCCGTACGTAGAGAGGACTCTGGAGAGTCCCACTCTCAAGATACCATATGCTGTAACTCGGCTGGAAAGAAAAAAGCTTTGGAAGGCTTACGAATGCCCTGTAAAATGGGATCCGGCTGCAACAGGGTTTGAGAACTCTGAGGATCAGGCATGTCGGCTAGGCGTAGCGATTCCATCACCTGTGTGATTAGGGCCGGCAACTCCTCTTTCCGAAAAAGTCTGATATCTTGAGAGCCCTCGTGAACTGCCAGCAAAGAATCAGACAGAGAATATTCCCCATCTTCTTTCAACAATGAGTCAGGGCTCGCCTCTGATGATTTAAAGTCTTCTTGAACATCCGTAGTGTCCCGCAAGCCACATGCAACGTTCCTGGAAGGACGTACTGCTTTAAGGTCTGAGGACTTTTGGGACCGCTTGCGAGACCCCACCATATCCTTTTCCGCTACCAGACGGGTGCTGGAGGTATACCAAAAGACTCAGAATGCCACAGGTGCCATGCCTGGAGGAAGAGCATCAGGAACTCACTGTCAGCCAAGGCTGCCGTGGCTTTCAGCGGCTGTGGAAGCAAAATGGGAGCTGACTGAGTCCTTTCTGCAGGAAGATCCTGCTGCAGGGGCTCTAAGGAGGGAGGAGTTAAGGCGCTGATGTCCCCAGCTGGCAGCACAGTGTGAATAGAGGAAGAAGATTCTCCTGGATGCAGCATGCAAGTGGAACACAAGCAATCTATAAACTCCTTTTTCTTATTATTACATATAATACAGCTGTGCAGAGAAACAGGCATTGCAGAGGCTTAAACCCTTTTTTTTTTTTTTTTTTGTAAACAAAAATCAAGATAGGCTTAGGGAAACAGAAGACTCTTCAAAGAAAAAGGGATTTAAAAACTCCCTGTGCCTTCACAGCATGTTTAAATGTTTTGAAATGGCCACCCAGAGCTGCTCCCTCCAAAAAAAAACACTGAAGAGAAATCCCTTCTGATTTTCAAAATGGCCACCGGCACTGAAAAACTGCAAAATAAAAGTTTCCTAAGCTCTAAAAACCTTACAAATGCAGCAAAATCGCTGGGGAAGAGGCAAGAAGCGCTGCTAGCAACTTAAAAATTGAAATCCTGTATCACCAGAAACGGAGGGGAGAAGGAAACTGTCAGTTATTCACTGTGCTTTTACAGAGAAGCTGAGTTCCCCATGGAGGAGAAGAGAAACTTTCAAAGTCAGTGTAAGGTAGTTACAGCGACTGAAAGATAGGGAAATTAGAGTCTGATCCCTCTGCAGCCACTTAGACTTTGTTTTTTTGTTTATAATTAAGTGCGTAGTGTGGATTATGCTGGCTGCTTTAAGTATTTGCCAAGGTCACTGATGTTATTGGGCTTGTTGCTGGTGCCTGTGGTCCAGATTTATTTCTGGTCCTCTTTTCACCACATGCCCGTGTATGCTGAGACCCTGGATTGTTTTGACAATCAAGCATTGTGCGATTGCCTATAAGAAAAACACGTGTTCTTTATGGAGTGAGTTTTCTTTTCCTGAAAGTGAATATGTCACCACCTTTCCTTTAAGAGATTTAAGCACTGATAAAGCTATGATTATCCCAGGAGTGGGTGGGTGTCAGAGAGGGAAGGGTGGGAAAGAAGACCCTTTGAAAACTGGCTGCTACACAATACCCTGTCCTGTGTTTCTAAGGTAACCTGTGACCAATTTCTTGGGTGATTCACACAGCCCTTGCTTGGATTGAGGGAGTCTTGGGTTCTAAATTTAACCTGAAAGCTGTCTGCTGTATTTTAAATTTAAACTGAAAGCTCTTTGCTGCTGATAGGCCCTGACTGAGTATTAAATTTAAACTAGAAGCTCTCTGCTGGATTTTAAACTTAAACTGAAAGCTACCTCTTGAGTTTTTAATTTAACTAAAAGCTCTGCTGATTCTAGGACCTGACTGATTTAATTAATACACTGGATTTACAGATTAATCAGCTTTAATCCAAATAATTCCTTTTTCACCAAGATGTAGAAAAATTCTCAGAAGTAAATACTTACAATTGCAGATCTCTCTCCAGAGTAGCAGTCCATTTTTGTAGTCCTTCAAGACTAAGAATCACAGAGCTCTGGTTGAACTATTTATGCCTGTGTTTCTGAGTTAATCTGTGACCAATTTCCTGGGTGATTCACACAACCCTTGCTTGGATAGAGGGAGTCTTTCAAAATGGTTCTTTGATCTGTCACTTGGCTTTAACACTTATTTAACAAAATTTCACAGGTCTCTTGCCCTCTATCTAGAAGGCCTCTTTGTAAAGGTCTCTAGAAAGAATTTATTGCTCAAAGAATATTGACCCTGTTTTTCCTTTTATGATAAGTTATACTCTGATTTGATTTGATTTAAATTAAAGCTCTTTGCTGATGCCAGGCTCTGACTATTAAACTATAAGCTCTCTGCTGGGTTCTAAATTTAACCAGAAAACTCTCTGCTGTGTTTTAAGTTTAAACTGAAAGCTCGTTGCTGCTACTAGGCCCTGATTGAGTATTAAATTTAAACTAGAAGCTCTCTGCTAGGTTTTAAACTTAAACTGAAAGCTACCTGTTGAGTTTTTAATTTAACTAAAAGTTCTTTGCTGATACTAGGCCCTGACTGATTTAACAAATACACTGTATTCACAGATTAATCAGCTTTAATCTAAAGAATTACTTTTTCACCTAGATTTAGAAAAATTCCCAGAAGTAAATACTTACAATCACAGATCTCTCTCCAGAAGTAGCAGTCCCTTTTTGTAGTCCTTCAAGACCTTCATCTACATGTTGATGAATGAAATGATGGCAAAGTGCAGGCAGTTTTAAAAAGTTTGGAGACTGGTGGTTTGTATCAGTATGGATACAACATTAGATGTTTTCTACCCAATAACAGCAGTCTTGGAATTTTATTTAAGGCTTTGAATACTATGGGGGTCTTTTACAAATGGGTACTAAGGTATTGCATGCACATAACATGCCAAGAGCACTAAAACCATGGCACATTAGGTGCAACACCACTATATTAATGTCGGGGCTGTGGAAAGCATTTCACCGGAAGTTAATGGGGAGCCTTGTCCCCTAGCATATGCTGCATTAGTGTGGGTGTATTTAACACTACTTATTGAGGTGCTGCTGCTGCAGCTTGTATGTGATGTGAACATAGTCCTAACTGCATTGAACTCACCACATCCACATCCACTCCCCTCCCCTAACCCCACCCACTTGTGACTATAACATAGTTTGCACAGTTAGCATAGGAATCACCCTGTGCTTACTGCCCTGGCCCTGCACTAGTTGGCAACGCATGCCTTCGTGCGCCTTCAGTGTGCGCCAGGAAATGTGCTGCCAGCTAGCGCCTTTCAGCAAAAGACCTCCCATGTTTCCTCTCTTAGATCCTGCACATATTGTAATTTTTAAACAATGTAGGGTTGGTTAAAGATATTGGTGAACTCCTTTTTGATAGAGGGAATGGTGCCTTTGCAATTAAAAGAAGCTGTGGTCTCTCCAATTTTGAAGAAAGAAGGAACCAAGAATTGTGAAAATTTTCATCCCATCTCCATCCTACCCATGTTGGCTAAATTGACAGAAAAAGAGGTATGTCATCAACTTAGTGGGTTTTTGGAAGCTTGTAATCTGTTGAATGTACGTCGGGAATGCTTTTGGGTAGGTAGTGGAACAGAAACCTTATAGATTACCAGGTATTTTTTCATCTGGATAAAGGAACTAGCTATGTCAGAAGTGATCGATCTTGTTGAGCCAGAGATATTGATCGGTTGCTGCTGACAAATTGGCATTAGAGGTATTGCATTATCATGTTTGGAGTCTTTTATGGGAGAAGGTTTAAAGTGAGAGATGGGAATTATTGCTCAGGTAAACATTACTGGTCATCGGGAGGGGGTTCCACAGCATTCCCCACTTTACTCTACTCTTTTTATATTTACCTTCAAATCTACGAAAAGTGGTCTGAAAGCATAGTACAGAGATTTACACTTATGCAGATGATGTACAGTTGATAGCTCCACTGGAAGAGTATTGGACACAGGCTGTGCAGATGATAAATGGTTGTTTGGAGGAGATTGAAATTTAATTAGAGTGAATTGGTATTGATAATGACAGAGCTCCAGAAGAGTTATGGAATGACATCAAGAAGGTTGTGTTGGAAGAAAGCGAGAAGTCTCTACAAAAGGTGAAAAAGAAAAAACGGCCAAAATGGATGACGGAAGAAACTCTGAAAATTGCCCAGAAACGCAGAGAAGCAAAAGCCAGAGGAGAAAGAAAGACAATCACAGAACTCAACAGAGATTTCCAACGTGCAGCAAGACAGGACAAGGAAAAGTACTACAATGACGCATGAAAGGAAATAGAAGCAGAAACTATTAGAGGAAGAACAAGATCTGTGGGCCTGGTTTCCCCACAAACAGTTCCCCAAATATTACCAATTACCAACAAATTGCTTAGGCAACAATTGCTCAGCTACAAAAGCTCTTTGTTGGTTATACCAAAGCAAAACAAATCGCAAATGCAGATAGCAAGTGTCTGTCTGAAAGATGGCAGGCAACCTCCTCTCTGTACCGGAGTTAGAGAGCAGACTGCCCCCGAAGCTCTACAGGGGCTTTCTTATATACCCCTCTGTCCCAAAGTTCCAGAAAGTTCTGCATAAATTCTTATCTCATTTGCAGCTTTCTCCAAAGTTCTCCCTCTGGGACCCCTCCCATGTTTATCAGGTCTCACAGCTGCTGTTTCTCAAGGTCTGCTTATCTGTGCTGCCTTCCGCAGCCCCCAGCCTCCTTCCTGTGTTCTGTACATGTTTTCCATTTCTTGGAACAATTTGAAATCTTCAAGGCTGAGAGTATGTGTATAAAAGTTCTTTGTTTCCAGCTTAGCCTGTATTTTCTGGGCCCAAACTCTGCACACTCCTGTACAAAGTATGGTTACCCAGACTTTCTCTGAGTAGGCCGCATATACTCTGTCTCATAGCCCACATGCTTTGTCTTCTGTGCCATCCATATACTGTGTGTAGTGTCAGCAAGCAAGGGTGCAGTCATATAAAGCAAACACACAAAGCAGACCTGAGCCAAATTATCCCTTCAGATCGGCTTTCCTAAAGCTATGAGAGTTAAAGAAAAAGTTCCAGCCTCGAATTGGAATGTTACAATATGCTCAAGGCTCTATGTTGAATGATGCTGAGAAGATCAAGAAAAGATGGAAGGAATATACAGAGTTTTTATATGATAAAGATCAAGTGGACCAACAGCCGTTTCAACCTGTACCTTATGATCGGGAACCATTGGTGATGAAAGAAGAAGTTGAAGCAGCATAAGAAACATAGAAACATAGAAATATGATGACAGAAAAAGACCACATGGCCTATCTATTCTGTCCTTCCATCTCAACAACTACAACAGTCTCCTTTTTACCTATAGAGATCCTCTGTGTTTGTCCCATGCTTTTTTGAATTCAGTTACTGTCCTCATCTCTACCACCTCCACTGGGAGACTATTCCATGGATCCACTACTCTTTCCGTAAAGAAATATTTCCGCGTATCACTCCTGAATCTATCTCCCTTCACCCTCATCCCATGTCCCTTCATAGCAGAACTTGCCTTCAATTGAAAGAGGCTCTCTCCCTGAACATTTATGCCATGGAGGTATTTAAACATCTCAATCATATCACCTCTATCCCGCCTTTCCTCTAAGGTGTACATATTAAGATCTTTCAGTCTATCCTCATATGCTTTATAATGAAGACCACTAACCATTATAGTAGCCAGCCACCCTCTGCACCGACTCCATCCTGTTCACATCCTTTTGAAGGTGCGGTCTCCAGAATTGCACACTATACTCCAAATGAGGTCGCACCAAAGACTTTTACAGAGGCATTATCACCTCCTTTTTTCTGCTAGCCATTCCTCTCCGTATGCACCCAAGCATCCTTTTAGCTTTTGCCGTCACCTTTTCTACCTGTTTAGCTACTTTAAGATCATCAGACACAACCACGCCTAGGTCCCGCTCTTCTTTAGTGGACAAAAGTACTTCACCCCCTATACTATATTGCTCCCTTGGATTGCTGTAGCCCAAATGCATGACCTTACATTTTTTAACATTAAATCCCAGCTGCCAAATTCTAGACCATTCTTCAAGCTTAGCTAGATCCCTCCTCATGTTATCTACACCTTCCTGGGTGTCTACTCTATTGCAGATTTTGGTATCATCCGCAAAGAGGCAAACCTTACCCGACAGCCCTTTCGCTATATCACTAACAAAGATGTTAAAAAGAATAGGACCAAGGACAGATCTCTGGGGCACACCACTGGTAACATCCTTCTCCTCAGAGTGAGCTCCATTTACTTATACTCTTTGTCGCCTCCCACCCAACCAATTTCTAACCCAAGCAATAACTTTAGGGTCCATCCCTAGGGTGCTCAGTTTGTTTATAAGTCGCCTGTGAGGAACAGTGTCAAAGGCTTTGCTGAAATCTAAATACACCACATCTAGGTCTCTCCCTCGGTCCAACTCCCTGGTCACCCAGTCAAAGAAATCAATCAGATTTGTCTGACAAGACCTGCCTCTGGTGAATCCATGCTGCTCGGATCCTGTAATCCGCTGGACTCCAGAAACCTCACTATTTTCTCTTTCAGCAGCGTTTCCAATAATTTACTCACCACCGAAGTTAAACTAAACAGCCTGTAGTTTTCAACCACATCCTTACTTCCGCTTTTGTGTAAAGGCAGCACATGAGCCTCTCTCCAGTCCTTTGGCACCACTCCCGACTCCAACGAGGCATTGAAAAGGTCAGTCAGTGGAGCTGCTAGAACGTCCCCAAGTTCCCTCAGTATTCTAGGGTGTATCTCATCTGGTCCCATCGCTTTGTCTACTTTAAGTTGAGCTAGTTTCTCACGAACACAGTCTTCTGAAAATTGTTCAAGATGTCCCTCGCTTCTGTTCCTATTTCTGGGTGTTTTTTGAGATCCTGCTCCTGGTTCTTCATCTGTGAACACAGAACAAAAATATTTGTTAAGCAATTCCGCTTTATCCTTATCAGCTTCTACATATTCCTCCCCTGCACCCTTGAGTCTGACAATACCACTTTTGCCCTTCCTCTTTTCACTAATATATCTGAAAAATGTCTTATCCCCCCATTTTATTGCATTGGCTATTTCCTACTCCTTTTGAATCTTTGCCTTCTTGACTACTTTGCTAGCTTCTCTAAGTTTTTCCAAATATAGATGCCTGTCTTCTTCTCTCTGTGATCTCTTGTATTTCATGAAGGCCTCCCTCTTTTTCTTCACTTTTTCAGCTACTTCTTTCGAAAACCATAGCTGTCTCCTTTTCCTTTTACCTTTATTTACCATTTTAACAAAAAGGTTGGTTGCCCTTAAAATATCCCCTTTCAGTTTTGCCCACTGTTTTTCAACATCCCCCAGCTGTTCCCATCCCACTAACGACTCCCTGAGGTATTGGCCCATCTTCGCAAAGTTAGTCTTCCTAAAATCTAAGATCCTCATCTTTGAATGGATTCTAACAGCCCTAGTCCTAATACTGAACCACACCATCTGGTGATCACTGGATGCAAAATGATCTCCCACTACAACATCAGAAACACTTTCACCATTGGTAAGCACCAAGTCCAGTATGGCCCCTTCACGTGTGGGGTCTGATACCAATTGCCTGAATAGTTCTCCCTGTAGAGAATCCAGGATCTCCTTACTTCTAGAAGATACTGCAGCAGGAATGTGCCAATCAACATCTGGCATATTGAAATCTCCTATCAGTAGCACTTCCCCTTTCCTAGCAATGCTGCGTATGTCTTCAATTAACTCTCTGTCCACCTCTTCCTCTTGTGAGGGAGGTCTGTATATCATACCAATGCAAATAGATTTCTCTTTCCCTCTTTCTAGTTTAACCCACAGTGCCTCCTCTCTCCCTTTTAAGCTCTGTAATTCCAAAGCTTTAATAGTAGTTTTTACATATAGTGCCACTCCTCCTCCCCTTCTTCCTACCCTGTCCTTTCTGAATAAAGTATAGCCAGGTATAGTTACATCCCAATCATGGTTTTCTGTGAACCATGTTTCTGTAACTGCCACTAAATCCAAGTCAGCCACTCCCACCAAAGCTTCAACATCAGGGATCTTATTTCCCATGCTACGGGCATTTATACACACTGCTTTTTATATGTTACCCCTGTTACCCATTTCCATAAAGGTATTTAATGCATCACCTACCTGGGGGCTTTCACCTACTTGGGGGCTTTCTTCACCCATCCCCAATGAATCTAGTTTAAAGCCCTCTTCAGTAGATTAGCCATTCTACTACCGAAGATGTGTTGACCTTTCTTGGACAGATGGATGCCATCTCTGCTCTGCAACCCTTGGAACAGCATCCCATGGTCTAGGAAACCAAAATGCTCTCGATGACACCATCCACGCAGCCATGCATTTATCTCCAGGATGCGAGCCTCTCTGCCTTGGCCTTTACCCTCAACAGGGAGGATTGAAGAAAACACCACCTGTGCACCTAACTGCTTCACCCTCTGTCCCAGAGCCATGAAGTCACTTTTGATACGTTCCGTGGTATACTTCGCAGTATCATTTGTTCCAACATGGATTAGCAACATTGGGTAAAAGTCAGTGGGCTTAATGAGTCTCGGCTAACTCTCCGTAACATCTTGGATTTTGGCACGAGGCAGACAGCATACCTTTCATCAGAACCTTTCCAGCTAAAACAAGGAGTTCCACAAGGCTCATCCCTATCAGCACTCCTATTTAACATTTACATGCAGCCCCTGTGCGATATCACTCGATCCTTTGGCATTTCCTCACTGATCTATGCAGATGATGTTCTACTATTCACTCCATTCAATGTCAAGCTCCCAGATTACACATCTTTAGTAGATTGCTTTAATGCAATAGCAGACTGGTTACTCACGCAGAATATGCGAATAAACTACAAAAAAACTGAAGTACTGATTGTCACAAAAAACAGAGAATTCGCACCCCCGGAGACCCTAAGAGTACGAGATGCACACCTCCCAATCAAGCCCTCCATAAGATACCTTGGAGTGATACTGGACTATCGCCTAGATTTTAAAGAACATATCAACCACACTGTGAAAACCATTTATTTCAAGATAAAGACCCTACGCCATCTAAAAAATATGCTTGACCCAGACAGCTTCAGAACTATATTCCAAGCCATAGTCACACCCCACTTCGACTATGCGAATATAATACTCCATGGTCTCCCAAAGAACTCACTAAATACATTACAACTAGCCATGAATGCCGCAGCCCGGGTATTATACGGTGCTTCAAAGAGCGATCACATAACACCCATCCTAATGGAGCTTCACTGGCTCCCTATATACTGCAGAATAACATATAAAGCCCTTATCTTGACCTTTAAAGCAATAAATTCTATAGCTCCATCATCAATTTCGAAGCTCCTCCATCACACTCCCAACACCAGATCTAGGAGGTCAGCAGCGGCAAATACCCTAACTACACCACATGAGGCCACAAAATACAAACGATCAACAACAGACAGGGCTTTCGCGTACTACGCACCCAGATGTTGGAACAACCTACCTCCCAACATTAGAGCTATTACTGACCTCAAACAATTTAGAAAAGCCATAAAGCATCACCTCTTCATTCTACATTTCCAAAGCACATCATCAACCCTCTAACACTTTCAGATAAAGTGTAACCGCCCTATTTAAGATGATGAAAAGAAACTCTATCCCGTGTATATAGGTCCTATACATGCTACAAATATGTACATAGTTTCCCTAAGTTATAATCCCAGTTGTATATTTCCTGTTATATGTAAACTCACCACAGTCTGTTGATTGTAATGAGTATTCCTGTTTAATGTAAACCGCGCTGATGAAAAAGAGTGCGGTATAGAAGAAATACAAATAAAATAAATAAATAAATAAATACCTCTCTGGACATTAAGTCTGGTCGGCAGATGGGCGTCTCAGTACCCCTCAGAAGAGAGTCTCCAACCACCACTACCCTTCATTTCCTTCTGGTCACTGATTCTGCAACTTTGGGATACTTGAGCTCTGGTTCTTCCCTTTCCAGAGATGCTTTCACCTCCTCCACTTCCAGGGCTGCATAATGGTTCTTCATTTCAAGGGCTTGGGAAGTTGGATTGGTGATTTTGAAGGCCCTGGTGACTTGTCAAAGAACAAAGCACCAGGCATTGATAGCATTCCCATAGAGGTATTACAGCAGTCTGATGCAGCTGTTTCCGTACATACAAAGCTCTGCCAAGAAATATGGAAGACAACATCATGGCCAACTGACTGGAAAAGATCTGTGTTTATACCAATACTAAAGAAAGGTGATCCAACTGACTGTGGAAATTATCACACAATCGCTCTGATCCCACATGCCAGCAAGATTCTACTAAAGATTATTCAAAAGAGACTACAACCATACCTGGAACAAGAACTACCTGAAGTGCAAGCAGGGTTCAGGAAAGGGCGAGGAACGAGAGACATCATTGCGGATGTGAGATGGATCTTTGAAAAGACTAAAGAATATCAAAAGGATATCTATTTGTGCTTTATCGACTATAGCAAAGCTTTTGACTGTGTAAACCATGAGAAACTCTGGGCCACATTAAGAAGCATGGGTATACCAGAACACCTGATCGTACTCTTGCACAATCTGTACATTGATCAAAAAGCAACAGTCCAAACGGAACAAGGAGAAACAGAATGGTTTAAAATAAGCAAAGGTGTAAGACAAGGCTGCATACTTTCCCCCTATCTGTTTAATTTATATGCAGAACAAATCATCAGAGAAGCAGGATTGTATGAAGACAACAGAGTTGTGAAGATTGGTGGAAGACTCATCAACAACCTTCGCTATGCTGATGATACCACATTACTGGCTGAAAGTGAAGATGATCTGAAACATTTACTTCTCACAATAAAAGAACATAGTCTCAAAATGGGCCTGCACCTTAATGTAAAGAAGACAAAGATCATGACAACTGGCATAATCAACAGGTTCATCGTTGAAGGAGAAGAAATTGAAATCGTGAACAATTTTAACCTACTTGGATCAACTATCAATAAAGAAGCAATAAGCAGTCAAGAAATCAGATGATGCATTGCTCTTGGCAGAATGGCTATGAAAGACCTAGATAAGATTCTCAAGAGCAGAGATGTCTCTCTCCATACAAAGATTCGACTTGTTCAAGCCATGGTATTTTCAATAACATCATATGGATGTGAAAGCTGGACAGTGAAAAAGATAGACAGGAAGAAAATTGATGCCTTTGAATTATGGTGCTGGTGGCGAATACTGTGTATATCATGGACTGCCCGAAGAACAAACCAGTCAGGACTAGAGGAGATCAAACCTAAGCTTTCTTTAGAAGCTCAGATGACAAGACTTCGACTTTCATACTTTGGACACATCATTGGACACAGTGGAGGAGGAGTGGCTGAGTGGTTGGGGCAAGGTACTTCAGGCCGGAAGATCAGGGGTTCAAATCCCATTAGAGGACAGCAAGCTTGGGCTGGAAGGACTGGGGTATCTAGTCCCACAGGTGCTCCTTGTGGTCTTGGGCAAGCCACTTAACCCTCCATAGCCCATGTTCCCTGTAAAGTAGTTATTTCCAAGTTATAATGCCCTGTTCAATGTAATTTCAGTTTGTTCAATGTAAACCGCACTGATGCAGAATAGTGCAGTATATAAGAGAATGTAAATAAATAAATAAAATAAATAAATCATGCGAAGAGAGGGATCATTAGAGAAAGACATCATACTTGGCAAGATAGAAGGTCAACGCAAAAGAGGAAGACCAGCAATGAGATGGATCGATACAATTACAGCAGTTATGGGTACCAGTCTGTCAACAATGATCCACCTGACTGAAGACTGAACACAATTTAGGATAGCTATCCAGAAGGTCTCCATGAGTCGACTCCGACTCGACGGCACTTAACAACAACAACAATAATTAAAATAGTCTTTTTAGGCATGGGAGAACTTGATAATACTTCATTAACAATACTACTAATGACTACTGGTATCTCTATTCACTAGGTGATGAACTTTGATCTTTAGGCGTATCAATAGAAAAAAATGGGCTTGGGACTAAACAGATCTGAAGCGTATCTAAATCAGTTTGTATAGATTAAAACTGGATCATCAACTAAAACCATACTTGGGGAAAAAGAATTATGGATAATAACATTGATCCCCGTGGGCAGAACAGGAAGAGTCTTTGCCATGATTGCGGCTGGTAGGCAGCAGACTGCCCATGGGGATCCTTTCTAAAAAAGAAGAGAAGCCACAATCGTGACAAAGATCCTTCTTGTTCTGCCTGTGGGGATCCGATCTCTGTCACAATCGTGGCTTCTCTTCTTCTGCCAGTGAGGGATGGAATCCCCATGGGTAGCCTACTGCCTCCACTATAAATTTTTAGTGTGCCCCAACACTTTTCAACACCTATGACCAAAGTAACATTTATAACAGTCCATAATTATATTGTAAAATAAAATAAAATAAACAAAAACTTTAGATAAAATTAACACATATAGTACCAAAATGGAAATATAAAAGGAAAACTGGGGACTAGACAACATTTCCACTAGAAAGGAAGAGGTAAGATAAAATACAATGGAATAGTCAAAACTATGGTCATCCTGGGTCAGCCAGAGGCCTCATGGAGCCTGATTCCAAGAGAGCATGTCCAGGCTCTCAGGAGGGCACAGGCAAGATGTGCCCATTTGAGCCTGATTCTGGACCGTGGGAACAAAACGTTCCCGCGGTAGCCAGAATCAGGCCTGAGGATGGCCTGGCGCACCTGTGGGGGGCCTGCATGCCCTTGCCGCTTGTGGTGATGTCCTCCCCGCAGGTGCCCCCGAATCTGTGGCTCTGACCCTCCATTTCCCATTACACTGTTTTTAATGCTAGATCTTTATGCCAGCTTTGAGCAGGCATAAAAATCTAGTCGAGAGCAAAAACATCATCTGAGGTGAAGTTTGGTATTTCACTTCATATGATCCAAGCATTGGAGAAAATCCCCAATGCCATCAGCACACTAATGGAGGACAGTGTACCCCCTTGGACACTGACCCCCTGACAGAAATCAAAAGACCTGGTGGCCCAGCAGCCCCAGTTCCTCCCACCCAATTGAAACAAAATCCTGGTGGCCAGTGGCCCCTCCACCCCCTCCCAGTATGTTAAATGAAGGGGCAGGAGTGTTGCTTACATGCTTCTACCCCCTGTGCTGCCATCTTGTAAAATGGAAGCACCTGACCCCACACCGTGTATCCTAGGATGCATCGGGTGGGGTCAGACTGCCATATAAGGCAAAAATGTCTTATATGCCAGAGTTATCCCCCCATGTTGCATCCTGGACAGCTCATGCATCCCAGAATGCAACACAGGGGTCACTCTGCCATATAAACCATTTCTTGCCTTATATGGCAGTCTGATCCTGCCCAATACATGCAAGGATGCACTGTGAGGGGCCAGATGTTGCTGTTTTACAGGATGGCAGTGTGGGAGTAGGAGCATGTGAGCAATGCTTCCATACCATCATTTAAAGTACTAGGAGATGGTGGAGGGGCCACTTAGCCACTAAGGTTTTATATCTTCTGCTTGTGCAATGGAATAGATAGATTAGATAGATTAGTACTGCCAGAACTGTTCTCTCCTCCCCTCTCTTCTTTCCATTTAAACAATTTAATTTTCAAAATTTACCTATAGCAAGCATTATGATAACCTTGGAATGGATTCACAGCTCTTTGTGGAAAGAACTGTCTGTCTTTTAGCACCCTGTGCCACCCAGGAGGCCTGTGCTGCCCTGAAGTTCTATCACTCCAACAGTGCTGCCTTAGAAACTGACCCTGGGGTCACCCGCCTGGCCTGGCATAGGTCTTGCAGTGCCCTGTTACATTGCCTGCCTGCTCACATTCTTCAATGGACTGGGGAAAAGGAGGATATATTTGCCCAGCTAGTGCTTCTATTTGACCGGATTCCCAACTTTTTGGGCAGGGACTAGCTGTCTTTTAGTGCCCTGCACCACCCAGCAGGCCTGTACCACCATGAAGTACTCTTCACTATAAATGTGCTGCCTCATATACTGGTTCTGGGTCACCTGCCCAGTCTGGTTCAAGCCCTGCAATGTCGAGTTACACTGCCTGCCTGCTCACACTCTTCAATGAATTTGAAGAGCGGGACATATTTTTGCCTGGCTAATGTTTCAATCAAACTGCATTCCCAGCTGTTTGGAACAGGGTCTGTCTGTCTTTTAGCATCCTGAATTACCCCACGGGTCTGCGCCATCCTGGAGTACTATCACCCCAAATCTGTGGCCTATTGGTTCTGGGATCACCCACCTGGGATGGCATAGTCCCTGCAGTACCCAGTTACTCTGCCTACCTGCTCACACTCTTCAACAAACTGAGGAGAGGGCGATATGTTTTTCCAGCTAATGCTCCTGTGACTGGATTCCTTATTCTTTAGGGCAGGTATTGGCTGTCTTTTAGCACCATATATCGCCCAGCAGGCCTGTGGAGCCCTGAGTATCATCACCCCAACTGTACTGCCTCAGACACTGGCTCCAAATTCCTTCCCTGGCCTGATGCAATCCCTGAAGTACCCAGTTACCCTACCTACCTGCTCACACTCTTCAATAGAGTAGCAAGAGGGGTATGTGTTTGCCTGGCTAATGTTCCTATCGGATGTGATTCCCAGCCAGTAGGGCTATGCCACCCTGCAATACAGTCATACCAAGTGTGCTGCATCAGATATTGGCTACAGGATCACCCGTCCAACCTAGCATAGTCCTTGTAGAGACCAGTTAACCTGCCTGCCCATTCAAACTCAGTGAACTGAGAAGAGGGAGGATGTGTTTGTCCAGCTATCTCTCCTATTGGACTTATTGGACTCGATTCCCAGCTCGTTGGGGCAGGGATTGCCTGTCTTAACACCCTGCCCCAACCAGTAGGACTATGTCACACTGTAGTACCGCCACCCCAAGTGTGTTGCCACACATTCTTAATTAACTGTATTCTATGAATGTGTGATGAAGCAGTTGGATACAGTAAGGTGCTATTCTCTCCCACCCCCACAGCTGCTGTTACAAAAAAGTCATTTTGCTGTATCTTCTGCTTGTGTAATGGAATAGATAGATTAGCAACATATCCTTTGTCATTGCCACTGGCTGCTATGGAAGCGTTGATGGAAGTGTATAAATAAAATGTACACTTCCATCAATGCTTAGGACAGGCCACAACAAATTTTCTTTTAATTTAGGAGTGAACCTAAAAATTTAGGAGCCATAGGCTAAGACTTCCCCAGCAGCCACCCCCGCTATTTCTATAAAAGTTGAACAGGGGGGGGGGAGATCTCCTCTGAGGTCTATTGTAGCTTCTTTAGAGTCTGATTTATGCCATCCCCATCTCTAGAGACAGGACAACTCTAATTTCCTCTTTTAAAAACAAGTCATGGTGGGTATATGTTACCTTGAGTTGTCTCTCAGAGGGATGTAAGAGAACAAACTATGTTCCAGTGGAAAACCCTCCTGCATTAACTGGAAGGAACAACAGCTGAAAATAAATAAAACTTTAAACCAGTAGATGGTACAATGGATAAATTGTATTCACTTCCCATGTAGATGGTAAGTATATAATGGCACTATGGAAGTGAGGAGCCACCATAACACATGTCATATGATGGATATAATCAAAATAAATTCCAAATTTATCTCTATACACAGACAATTTGTTTGGATAGTCAGTTCAGTTTTTGAAATATTTCCCAAAATAATTCAATACAATTGGTGCAAGAAGTCACTAATCATCTGAGTAATCAGAAGAATTAGTGGAATTCAATATCCTGCATAAAATTATATGTGTATATGCCCTTTGTCGTGTTTGTAGCTACTTATCTCTTTATGTTCTTCTGATGGGCCCAGGTTCTTGTTTCTTGCAGCTTTCTCAGGACATAGGAACAGGAAATCTTCTTTCTTCAAACTTGGAATGTTCTTCTATTTTTCATAGTTATCACTAAATATTTTACCCTTCCTCGTTTCCCTATATTTATTTTAAGTCTAACTTTCCTTCTAGTAACCCATTTAAAAATAAATTAAGTTGAATTGAATTAAATTGATATGCTTGTCAGGACTTCCTTTTACAGAAAAATCATTTTTTTTCTTTTAAAACAATTCCCTTTTCCCTTCCCCACACTCACATTCACTCTCTTTCAGCTCCCACTCAGAACCCATTCAAACTTCCACTTAATTCCAGTCAAACTCTCTAACAGTCTCACACAATCATCACTAAAAGAAAACCCTTCTTAACTGGATAGTTGCACTGACATAGAACTTGTAGCTGCTGAGCACTGACAGCCTCTCTCAAGATTCCATGGTACTTCTCCCTCACAGGATTCCTATCACTGCCCACTATCATCTCCTAGATTTAATAATAAACTTTTTCTTTCAAGGTTTAAGCAGTTTAAAAACCTTTAGGGTTTCCTGTAGCTCAACCCTTTTATAGCATAGCTTTAAAAGCTGAGTATTAAGTTTACCAAACCACTTCTTCAAAAGAAGTCTGAGAAAATATTCAGAACCCCCCCCCCCCCCTAATTTCTGAGAAAAGTAAGTTTTCCTTTAGCAACTATTGGGACTTTTTGATGACATAGATGAGAGTAAAGACGCTTATTTCTTGAGAAGTTTAGTATCTTGAGAGTTTGAGTGAAGAGACAGTTGGGTCTGACTATTGAGCTGAGTAGATGTGTGCTTGGCTGTCTGAATGAAGAGGCCTCTGAAAGTGGGCTTGAGTGGGAGTTTGAATGTTTTTGACTGATTTTGAGTGTAGCTGAACGGAGTGTGGTTTTAAGAGAGTTTGCAATTTTTTTCTCTCTTTTTTAGATGAGCTACAGGGCTATTGTTGTTCTTGGTTATTCAGAGTGTGTAAAGAAATTAATTCACTCTGGAAAATATTTCTTGAATAAATAGAAAAGTTGTACAATTAAAACTGGTACCTGACTAGGGAGCTTAGAGAAGCTGTGAGAGCTTATAGCTAAACAGACTAGGAAACTTGATTACTTGGCTAAAGATTGTTTCCATATCTTAAGAAATTTTCAAAATAACTAACCTTTACATTACATTAAAGGATTTTTAAAGCTGTTCCTTTAAGAGTTCAGTCAAAGTGAATGGTGACCCCCCCCCCCCCCCCACAGGCAAAGGTATACAGCTCCTCCCCCCCCCCCCCCCCCCACTTGATAAATGCTGCAAATCATGGCAAAATACATTTAAAATGAATAAAAAATATATTTCTGGGGTTAATAGCCACGGCCTACCTCTCCGGACCCCACTAGACCCTTGGGAAACATTACAATTTATTTGTATTTTTCATGCCCATTTCGGCCCCTTTAAGATCGGCTCTTCCTATGTTTGTAGGCCTCCAACAGGCCTAGCAGTTCCTGACCTGCCTGACTCTGACTCCGAGCCATTCCTCTCACATCACCTGTATCGGCAGTCACTAGGACCTCCTCCCCCCAACTGAAGCCAAAATGCCCATGGCCTCCTTGGGCCTTCCTAGTAGTCACCCTATGGCTGAGATCTGGGACAGCTGCGAACATCGTGGCTGCCCTCCAATCAAGCCCACCTCTCCCCAGCAGCCCCTGGACACCAGAGCAAGGGCCCAATCAGCCCCCAGAGTTCCCACCAACAGGGGAACAACCTTGATAGGCCCCTTACAGTTCCTCCAGAGCGCTGGAGTTTTTTCATGTTTTTTTAAAAGGCGGCTACTAGCTGTTAAAAAACCTGCTGGCAGGTTGACTCTGCCTCGGGTCCTCCTCTCAAGTGGAGCCGCGATGTCCGTGGCCCCCCAGCATCCACAGGCTGGGATCGGGGACAGCCACGGACATCGCTGCCATGCTCCAATCCAGCCGGCAGTCCCAGGCAGACACCAGGAGCAACAACAAACATTGTGGCTACAGCCAGCCAGCCTGTAGTCACCCCACTACGGGCCCTTTTCAACACAGGGCAGAACGCAAGCCCTCCCACGGCCCTCCTTTGCCACCAGAAGCATTAAAAAAAAAAAGATACCACTACTGCCTCGGCAGCCCTTCAGCCATGACAGCCCTCTCTTTTTCTTGACATTACTGTTGGCACAAGATGGTTTACATTAGGTACCTTTTTATTTTGTTTTAATGATAATGAGCTCCTGTTTTTTCAAAAAATGAGTATTATAGTAATAGTATTTAGTAGCCTTAAAAGATTCTTTAAGATAATATGTTTTTTTAAACACTAATTTTGTTTAATAATCAGTTAGACTTTGTTATAATTGAAGCTCCTCCTTTGCCTGGCTTACGTTGCATTTATTTTCCAGTATAGGGTGCTTTAGGATATCCATATTTTTTATTAAAATTTTTTTATTAAATTTTATCTTTTCATGGACATTTCCATACTGACATTGGCACAAATATAGTTGTGATATAAGTTTTTTAATGTATATGTTTTTTCTTTTAGGTTATTAAGCCATTGGTTTTTAATTTTTAATTAATTATTTATTTCAGTGGTCAATGTCTTTCATTTATAAGGAAGGTTTTACTAAAAGGTATTGGTGTTTTATATGTTTTATATGATTATATGATTATATTTTTATGTTTTTATGTTTACTATTTATTATCATTTGGGTTTACCTGTCATATTGTACCCTCCCCATCTCTCTCTTACATACAATAGGTTTGGTAGACGTTGTTTTAATGCACATATATAAATGTTTTATTGCACATGTCTTTATACGTTTATATATTTTATTTCGTTGGTGGTTTTAATTCACTTTTGGATTTGTTGCTATATTGTTTTTGTTAATGTATAACAACTTGTATGTCCATATTGGTTCTATTTATTTATTTATTTATTTATTATTTATACATTTATCTAAAAATTTGTCTTTTGATGGTGCTTTTATTTTTTCAGTAATTGTTTTAATTTTGTATTTGTTTCTTTGAGGTTGTTTCCTCATTTGATATCCCCCTGAAGAAGGCCTACGGCCGAAACGCATAGGGGTTAATAAAAGGGGTTTGGTCAAACCTGAATATCTGCCAGTCTTGGTATCTGTTCCTTTGTTCCTACGTATCCTACAGATACTTTGTTGCTTCTTTTTGTTCTACCAATTACTTCCCCTACATTCAACCCTCACTGCTCAGGAAACCAGTCAATCATCCCAAAGCCTCTACATCCCACTGCCCACACCATATGCAGCCAAATTCTTCTCAGGCAATCAAGCAGCCAACCCTCCACCTCTGACTAATGTAATATATTTGGATGCATGTTTTTAGGAACTTACTGTTCTACGTGAATTCTGGAGCAGAGCCACAAGAGGGTTTGATTGGTGCAACATCTCTAACTTTTAGGAAGATCCTCAATTCATTGGCCCCAAACCTTTCTAACCCTCCCCAGTAATGCTTCTACCATAACACCCTCCAGTCTGGTCTGTTCCCCCCTGACAAAACACCTCAGTATGTTCTCTTCCCCCCCCCCCCCCCACAAATATGTAAAAAAACCCTCAACACGTTCTCTCTACTCATGGAACATCCACTCCTGTCCTGCTCTATACAACTCCAGCTAGCTTGATTTAGTAATGAATGGGAAAGAGAAGGAGGGCAGCTTCTCATTGCGCTGCATCCTCTGTTGCCCAGTGTCAGAATAGTTATTTGAGCAGTGTGGCTATATGGTGTCCCATTTGGTTCATAGTAGCAGTCAAACCAAGGGATGTAGAGGAGGAATATATGGCCCAGTAAGAAGCTGTTCTCCTCCTCTTTCTTGTGCATTATTAAATACAGCTAGCTGGGATTGTTTGGAGCAGAATGGAGCAGTTGCTGTGGAGGTGCTGAGTGGTTTTCTGACATAGGGGAGGGAAGAGGATACAAATCATACTAGCTACTGCCACCAATCATGGAATCTTTAAAAAGAAAAAGTGCAGTGCAGATGCTCGGGTTGGCATGATCCCACTGATGTCACCGGGTCTGCTCATTTCCTATGGCAGAATATCTGTTCTGTGCACCATATGACTCTGAATTAGAGCTGACTGGATGCAGAAACTCCATCTCTGGTCTTACGACAACAACAAAAATGAAGTTCATAAATAGCAATTTGGAAAAATTTGCCGAACATATGCAGTTGGTTAGTTGGACCTGGAACTAACAGAAAATCATGATTTTCATTGATTTTTCCAATTTGTACAAAAACGAATGCACATGCCTAATATGCATGAGAAAGCCTTTATAGTATTACCCCATAGAGGGCGATTCAATACTGGACTAAAGCAAGTAGGAGTATGCATGGTAAGAGTATTCTCTACTGATAAATAGTGCATACTTTTCTGTGATATTTGTGTAGATATTCCTGGGGTGGACAATAAACAGAAATGGGTCTGTGTGTCTGCCAGATGGGGGAAATCAACTTAACACCAGGGGCTCTGAAAGACAGGGCTAATGTTATCTGTATTATTAGTATATGACAAGTATCTGGGCTAGAGAAACAGAGAAACGTGTGTGTGTGTGTGTGTGTGTGTGTGTGTGTGTGCTTACACATGCACATACACTGTGCCTTGTGGCACTATGCAAATGAGTAGTAGTAGTAGTGTGCCTACTGTAGTTTGCAAGCCAGAAGAGGGCAATCAGAGTGATATTGGAGAGAGTACTGAGTGACAGCCATCAATGTTTCTGTCTCATCCACTGGCTCGACAGAAAAGGAACATCTAATATAGTCGAGGCCAATTCAGAACCCTGCACTTCCGAGCCGTCCAGACATCCTGAAAATGGACAGGGCACATTTGTACCCAATTCTGCAACTGTGGGAGCTATACGTTCCCGCAGTTGCAGAATCGGGCACTTAGACGGCCCTGAGTGCACGGTATTCTGAACGGTGAGACGTAGAGCAGGCTGCTCGTCGCTGCAGCTCAATGCTCTTGCTGGTGTGCTGGTGCCATGGCATCCGGTTGCTATGGCACTGGGACATCCAGCAGTAGCGCATGATGTTCACTAGCAGGTAGAACCCATTTCCCCATAGCCTGACCCCACTGGGGGCCCTCATGGCTGAGATCGGGCAAATGGCACTCACCTGTGGCAGTGCACCTGGCTGGGGGGGGGGGGGGGCTCCAGCCTGCATACAGAGGGGCGCCCGGAATTTATTCTACCTCTGAGGTGGAATAACCCAGGTGTCCATGTTGCTGCTGGTGGACATTCAGAGCGCTGACCCAAATAGGCCCTGTACTTCTGGGTGCTGGGGCCCTCCTCCCCTCTGCCCATTCTCTGCCTCCATCCTGCCCCCATTCCAGTGCTCCCCGCACAGTGGATCTGTGCATGCGGGGAGCCATGCTGCCATGGAGTGGAGGAGTGGCCTAGTGGTTGGGGCAAGGTACTTCAGGCCGGAAGGTCAGGGGTTCAAATCCCACTAGAGGACAGCAACCTTGGGCCAGAAGGACTGGGGTTTCTAGTCCCACAGGTGCTCCTTGTGGTCTTGGGCAAGCCACTTAACCCTCCACAGCCCATGTTCCCTGTAAAATAGTTATCTCCAAGTTATAATGCCCTGTTCAATGTAATTTCAGTTTGTTCAATGTAAACCGCACTGATGCAGAATAGCACAGTATATAAGAGAATGTAAATAAATAAAAATAATACAGTCCCTGCAAACAGCAGAGGTTGCATGTCCAACCCAGATGTACATCCCTGCTATTCAGGGATCAGAATGACCCCCATACTGTATAAAAATAGAATAGTATAAAATAGTTACATTCTCTTTAGTATTTTAACTTTCAAATGTAATCTAGCTTTGAAAATGGATTTTTTTTACCTTGCAGTCTGCTCAAAGGCTTCTTCCAGCTGATTAAAACATCAAAGGGAAGTCATTAGTGACATATTACATCTTATGAACTCCAGAAGGAGGTTCTCTTCAGCACGATGCAAGTACTATGATGAGTATTAGCAATAAATTTGAGAGACTGAGATTATACTCCACATACCCTGGTTTAGGAATGAGGTTCATTATTATCATATTATATGCAAAACTAACCCATTTGGAGAAATTGTTCCCACTGTTAAACTTATCATTTCCAAAACACTACTAGGTTATGAAGCACTGTAAAGACATATAAAAGAGAAGCCAACCCTGTTTCACAGATCTTACAACTGAGTCTGATTGCACCATAATGTTTGAAAAGGGTAGATATGGAAATGGTTGCAGAAGGGAAGACAGGAGACAGGTGAGGACATAAGTGACATAAGTGTGAAAAAAGAGATAGGGAGCCTTATAAAGCTGGAGCTTCTAGTACAGCCTTGAAATAGTAATGGCCAGCTCCCATCAGGACCGTTCCTAACCCTGTGCGAGCGGTGCGGCCTCACAGGGCGCAAAGGCTTAAGGGGCGCATTTCAGCTGTCTGCCGCCGCCACTTTTTCTTTTCTCAGTAGCGGCAGGCAACGTCAGACAGCCGAAATGCACCCCTTAAGCCTTCTCGCAGCATGCTAAGCAAGTATGGTCCCTCCATCCTCTGACGCGGCGTCAGAAGAGGGAGGGACAGATATGCTTAGCGCACCGGCAACTTCTACATCAAGCGCGCCTCTTCTCTCCCATCGGCCTCAGAAAGTGGCTAGATGGAGGTGCGGGGGGGGGGGGTACGCACCCGATGTGCAAGTCGTACAGGGCGCGATTCACGCTCGGTACGGCCCTGGCTTCCATTTCTACAGAGAAAAGTGCAGTGCAGGGCCTGGGGACAGGAGAAAAGCAGAGCAGCAAGGTGCATCCTATTCCCTGCTGTATAAATCTGTTTTTGGCAAATACAGAATCTGATGAATCTTCAAATATCGGATTTGCTTCAGAATTATCAGATATTGATAACTTCAAGGGAAGTGCATTTGGAAGACCTTCTTGTTAGCATGTTAGGTAGGAGTTATGCTGGCTTTGCCAGGGCCATGGGCACGCAACAGGTAGGACAGATGGCCACAAAACGAGATTCTCCAGCTCCCACCAAGATGGCGTCAAACAGGGATATGCAAGACCTTCTGAACCCTATAATGGTGGAACTAATCTAAATTAAGAGCATAATGAAGGAAAATGTGGATAACCTAGGTACATTAAAGTAGGAAATGATGAATCTTGCCAGCCAATTGAATGGATTTTGAAACAAAACATCCATTCAGAAAATGTGTTTCTGCAATAGAAGATGAAGTATAGCAGCTTTGTCAATGATTAAGAACATAAGAACATAAAAGATGCCATTTGGGTCAGGCCAAGGGTCCATTCAGCCCAGTATCCTGTTTCCAACAGTGGCTAATCCAGGTCACAAGTACCTGTCAGGTTCTCAAAAGGATACAGATTCCATGCTGCTTATCCCAGGGATAAGTAGTGGATTTCCCCAGTCCACTTTAAGAATGGTTTATGGACTTTTCCTCCAGGAACTCATCCAAGCCTCCTTTAAATCCAGCTATACTAACAGCTTTTACTCCATCCTCTAGAAATGAATTCCAGAGATTGCAAAGGTCTGGCAGAACTTAAGGCAGATCTCAAAGAAACCAAACACAGTAGATGCATTAATGTTTCCATACTGGAGCTGCCAGAAGGTATATAAAGAGCACATCTGGTGTTCCTATTGAGGACCCTCTACCCAAGTAGTTAGGCCTTCAATTCACATACCCTTTACAGGAAGAAAGAGCACATTGTGTACCTTTGAAGGAAGTTGCCAATTGAGCATTTCACAGACTCTTTGTCATGAAAATATTGTGGTTCTTACAGGTACTCAAGATATTAAGTGTAGACCGCATGAAAGCTCCATTGTTTTGGAAGAGCAACACATTATTTGTTATATAGGATTCCGCAAAATCTACTGCCTTGAAATGCCAACAATTTATGGTTCTTCTACCTCAACTCATTCATCACAGTGAGATATGGGTTATTCTCCCTGGCCAAATTAAAAGTGACTTTGGACAATAAAACACATATATTTGACAATCTACAGTAGGTAAGTTAAAAACCTTTCTGGCTGTTTATTCAAAGCATACTGAAGGCCCATGTCGAAGGGTTGATATCTGAGGACACTGTTTTTTCTGTTTCTTAACCAAGATGTGTGACATATCACTTATTGCATGTAAGAATTAAAATAAGAAGATTCAGGTCTGAGATGGTGGGGGTCCATGGTATTAATATGAATAATTCTGTATGTAGGAGAATAGGGAGGGAAGATGCTAGAAATCTGGGTATGAGGAGTCTATGTGACTGAATGTTAAATTCCTTGTTGCTGATGATGTTGATTGTGTTTGTTAGTCCTTGGCCTTTGTATGTTTGGTTGAGTGGGGTATGGCAGTGTGAGCATTTGTGATTAAGGAATTCTGTTTGAATGCTGTTGTGTGTGAGTGGAGGATGGTGGTTACAATATGATAGTGAGGTTCTGTATACTTAGCACAATCTGTTTTGGTATATAAAGTGCCATTAAAGTTATATGCCCTGAAAGTCGACAGGATGAATAATCTCATCAAGAAAACAAATGTTTTTGAGTTCTTGCATAAGCGGATTTATTTATTTTTATACCACCTTATCATGTAATCAAAGTGGTTAACAGCAAAAAAGCTGGATTACAAAAAACATGCCTCAATATTAAGGCAGGGAGGGTAAAAAAAGAGGGCAAAATTACAGGTAATTAACTATTTGACATGTCAAAGTAGAACTAAAATGGGTAACTAGTGTCATGGCGCAAGGCAGATTGAGCCGATGGAAGTAGAGGAAAACACACAGGGCAGTTTTAAAAACAGCAGTGCAGAGCACATGGCTAGGGGTTGTCAGGGGCAACCAAGCAAAACAAGAGCACAGGCTGTAGAGAAACGCCCAGAGATACCATTACGTCATAGCTCATCAGCAAAGCAGAGACAGCTGCAGAGAGTTGAGCTAACTCAAGTCTCAAGGAATGACGCAGATAAAAAAGGTCAGTCTTGAGCAGAGCAGAGACACGTGCAGAGAAACGTACAGAGATACGAGCAGATTCACGTACAGGCACACGTGGAGAAAGAAGGAAACACAGAGACGCAAGCCAGGAGTCAGACTCGGTCTCTGTGGCAGAGAGAGAAGGAGACATTGAGAGGACTCAAGGGAAAGGAAAGTACAGCGCTCAGAAAAGCCAGGAGGCATACCTGGAAGGTTCAGACGTGGAATCAATCTGCACCTCAGAGGGGTTTATCCAAGAGGAGTTCACGAAGGTTAGTGCTGGGAAGTTAGGCTGCACTAAGCCAAGGTCCGTGTGGGGCCAGAAGGAGACTCCAGGATATAAACCACGAGGAGCAGGGAGAAGAGATAACCACAATAGCAGGAACCTGGGGAGCCAGAATACTTGTCCAAGAGATAATTCCCATGCTTTAGAAAGACGTCCTGTGAAAGGAAGAGTGGGGAAGAAAAGTTTCCACTTCCCGTTTACACACCAGCCAGGCAGAGCTCAGCCTGAAAGCCAAAGTACCTGGACTAGAGGAGCACTGAGTTTTACCCCCAGTGGTCAGGAAGTGTGTAGCCCACTAAGGAAAGATTCCATAGTGTGTGGTAAAGAACCTTTCTGCAGTGATAAGGGGGAGTGGTGCTCTGACCCAGCCGAGAGGAGAGAAACAAACACTAATCCACAATACAGCCCTGCAAGTTATAATTATCAAGAAGCACCTGAAGATATGGATTGTGACTTTGGTGATGATAATTCTGATATGTGCAAAATGGACTGTACGCTTGTTTTCTCTGATAGCATAACCTCTTTTTGTTAGGGGCCTAAGAAAGCCTGCTGGAGTGAAATCTGTGGGAGAGCACAGATTTCACAGTTAAAAGTGTGTGATTGAAAACCTGTTTTTTCCCTCTTTTTGTTCAGTTAAAGCTGACAATAAGCATTTTTGTTCCCATTTGTAGTCCCTCACTTGTGTTATACCAGCTGTATGGTTTATTTGCTTTTTGATATTTGTTGCAAGAATTCTCCCGGGACGGGAAATAAAACCTCTTTAAGCATAGCTACTCGACCACAACTACCTCCTTATTTCGATTAGCTATTGGGACCCAAAATCCCTGAGGGCAACATAAAGTCCTTGCTGTTAGAAGAGGAGCAACACCGAAGCCCTAGGCTCCCGCCTTGTGGGCCAGCAAGGTGTTTGACACTAGTCATATGTATAGTATATTATGAGATTATATGGCATAGTTAACATTATGTGGCAATTAAATAGTTGTAAAACGTGTATGTGACATTGTGCTTGATGTTATTGATCATTAAGAAGGAGGTGTTAATGCCACTGTACAAGTCGCTGGTGAGGCCTCACTCGGAGTGTTCTATTCAATTTTGGAGACCATATCTCACAAAGGATATAAAAAGACTGGAAACAGTTTAGAGGAAAGTGAGACTGGGTGAAGGTTGGGTTTTGGTGCGCTGTAAGGATGATACAACATAAAGTCATCTGCATAGACATAGTAATTTACATTGTATTTCTGAAACATGTCACAGATAGGTTGTAAATATACGTTGAATAATAAAGCTGATAGTGCTGAACCGTGTGGTATGCCTTGATGCTGACCGTATGATTTTGAAGTTTCATGACCTATTTTCACTTGCTGTGTTCAGTCAGTGATATATGATTTAAACCATCTCAGTTCTATTCCTTCAATTCCCATCTCTTGGAGACGAGTTATTAGGATGCCATGATTTATGGAGTCAAATGCAGAAGCTATGCCTAGGAATATGAGTATGAATGATTATTTTGGTTTTTTCAATACCCATTATCAGCCTGTCCATGAGGGATATTAGGAGCATTTCTACTCCATGGTATGATCTGAATCTATGCTGATGTGGATCAAGTGGAGCATGTATGTCTATGTGTTCTTGAAATTGATTTAGACCAGCCTTATAAATTATTTTTCCTATGAATTTTAGGCTTGATAGTGATCTATATGATTTCAGACATGTTTTATCTAAGGAGCTATTCTTTAGTATAGGCCAGATGGTTGCCTTTTTAAGACATTTAGACATGTGACCTTGGGATCATGATAGGTTAACTATTTTGAGTATAGTGGGAGCAGTTTCTGTGGGTTTAGGTTTTTCCCAGCTGACTGGGCATGGGTCTATAGAGGAAGTTGTTATAGTAATAGCAATGATTATTTGTTCAAGCTGATTAATATTATTTTGAGAAAATGAGTGCAACACTATTCTATCTGTGGTGTTATTGAGTTTTGGAATCATTGAAGGTAGGAATGTTAGTCTTAGTTTGTCCATATAGTGGCTAGCTAGCTCCTGAGAGTGTATCAGAGTTTGATTTACCATTGAGTTGGGTGCTTTGACTAGGGATTTTACAATGCTGAATAGCTCCCTAGGGTGATTTATCAATTTCATAATTATTTTCGTATGGTATTCCTTCTTCTTCTTGTTGATGCATTCTCGATATGAATGGAGGGTGGACATATATAGGTTCTTGTCTTGGGTTAGTTTGATTGTTCTCCATTTGCGTTCTGTTTTTCTCAATTGCCTTTTTATGCTTATTAGCTCCTGAGAGTACCACAACTTGGCCTGACTGTTCCTCCTGTAGGGTTTAGCTTGATTGATAGATGCGGCTCTGCTAATGGCTGTGTTCCAGTTGTTAATTAATTTATCTAAGTCATCTGTTTCTTCATTCAGCTGGGGTAGAAGTTCCTTTACAAATGATTCCTTACTGAATTGCTTGAAGCGGCGTTCTATGTTATTCTATTACTGCTATTGTGCATAGGTGTGTGATGGGTTATAGTAAAATGGATTAACTAATGATCAAACCAGGGTACTGGTTGAGTTTTAATATATTTTTGTACTGTATTGTTAGCAATGTCTTCGGGTAGGAATATTAGATCAAGTGTGTTTCCCTTGTTGTGTGTAGGGAAATTGTCAAATTGTTGGAAGTCCATGTTATCCATTGCACTAAGGACAGAGTGAGCCTGAGTGTTGTATATTGATGCCAGGTTGAAGTCTCCTAGTAAGATTATGTTTTTGTTAGGTGGTTTGTCATTACAGAATAGTTCAAGAATTGTGGCAAGGTTATGTGTTTCTAATGTGGGAGCTCAATATTCTAGGCATAAATCAAATGCTTGTTTTCCACAATTAAAATGTCTAGACTATCTACACCTACAGCCAATATCATAGAGGCTTTAAGTCTCTCTTTCATGATAATGAGGATCCCACCTCCTCATTTGCTCTCCGTTGGACAGTGAAGTATATTGTAGTTTGGGACTTTCAGTTGGTTTAGAAGAACTAGATCTGTGTCTAAGAGCCAAGGTTCCGTTATGAACAAGATATAAGAATATATGATATTGACATACTGGGTCAGACCAAGGTCCATCAAGCCCAGTATCCTGTTTCCAACAGTGGTCAAGCTAGGTCACAAGTTCCTAGCAGTTTCCCCAAAAGACACAGGTTCCACAATGCTTGTATTGAGTCAAGCAGTGGATATTCTGGGTCTCCTTTAATAATGGTTTATGGACCTTTCCTCCAGGAACTGGTCCTAATCTTTTTTAAACCCAGCTACACTAACAGTTTTTACTACATCCTCCAGTAGCAAATTCCAGAGTTTGATTACACGTTGAGTGAAAAAATATTTTCTCTTATTAGTCTTAAATAGGTTACCCAGTAGCTTCATTGCATGTCCCCTAGTCCTTCTATATTTTGATGGCGTAAAAAATTGATCTACATTTATCCATTCCACTCCATTCATTAATTTATAGACCTCTATCATATCTCCCCTCAGCTGTCTCTTTTGCAGGTTGAAGAGCCCTAACATTTTTAGACTCTTTTCATAGGGTATCCTTCCATCCACTTTACCATTTTGGTGGCTCTTCTCTGTACCTTTTCTAATAACGCTATATCCTTTTTAAAATACGGTGGCCAGAATTGCACACAATATTCAAAGTGTGATCTCACCATGGAATGGTACAGATGCATTATAATATCCTTTCTTTTATTCTCCATTCCTTTCCTTATGATACCTAACATTCTATTTGCTCTCTTGGCCGCCGCTGCACAGTGGGTGGAGGGTTTTAACATGTTATCCACAATGATCCTTAAATCTTTTTCCTGGGTGGTGGTTCCTAAAGTGGAACCTTGCATTGTGTAACCATTCTTTGGGTTTCTCTTTCCTAGGTGCATAACTTTGCACTTGTCCACATTAAATTTCATCTGCCATTTGGATGCCCAGTCTTCCAATTTAACAAGATTCTCTTGCAATTTTACACAATCATCATTGGTTTTAACAACTTTGAATAGTTGTGTGTCATCTGCAAATTTGATAATCTCATTCGTTATTCTCATTTCCAGGTCATTTATGAATATGTTAAAAAGCATCAGACCCAGCAAAGATCCCTGGGGTACTCCACTATTCAGCACTGGGAAAATTGGCCATTTAGCCCTACCCTCTGCTTTCTATTTTTTAAGCATTTCCTGATCCACAATAGTACACTGCCTCCTATCCCATGACTTTTTAATTTTGCCAAAAGTCTCTCATGAGGGACTTTGTCAAAGGCTTTTTGAAAGTCCAGATACACTATATTAACCAACTCACCTTTGTCTACCTGTTTATTCACACCTTCAAAAAAACATAACAGATTAGTGAGACAAGACTTTCCTTGGCTAAAGCCATATTGGCTGTCTCCCATTAAGCCATGCCTATCTATATGTTCAGTAATTTTGCTACAGCAAAAGCTAGAAGGATGCTTGGGTGCATAAGGAGAAGAATAGCTAGCAGAAAAAAAGAGGTGATAGTGCCTCTGTATAGGTCTTTGGTGCAACCTCATTTTGAGTTTTGTGTGCAATTCTGGAGACCGCGCCTTCAAAAGGATATAAACAGGATGGAGTCAGTACAGAGGGTGGCTACTAAATTGAGGAGTGGTCTTCATTATAAATCATAAGAGGACAGACTTAAGGATTTTAATATGTACACCTTAGAGGAAAGGCAGGATAGAGGTGATATGATTGAGACGTTTAAATACCTCCATGGCATAAATGCATAGGGGAAGAGTCTCTTTCGATCGAAAGCAAGTTCTGCTATGAGGGGACATGGGATGATGGTGAAAAGGGATAGATTCAGGAGTGATAAGCGTAAATATTTTTTTTTTTTAGCAAGAAAATAATTCTTTACAGCGAATACAGTGTACGCAGGTAATAACATTCAACCCATAAGCAAATATAATAATACAAGTAAGTAAGCATGCACTGTTGTAGTCCACAATATTGGGGAGGAGGAGAGACATCACCCATCCAATACAGAGAATTGGAAAAGATATTAAACAGAAACTA
This sequence comes from Ichthyophis bannanicus, assembly GCA_033557465.1. Taxonomy (NCBI): domain Eukaryota; kingdom Metazoa; phylum Chordata; class Amphibia; order Gymnophiona; family Ichthyophiidae; genus Ichthyophis; species Ichthyophis bannanicus. Next base: position 1,517,367,939 of record CM066031.1, on the reverse strand, counting down.
TTTAACAAGAAAAATCCAATAGACCACAGACCCCTGAGATACACTTATGGAGGATACAGATGCAAAAAATCCACAGTTTACTCAGTAGAGGACACCGCGGGAAGTCTAGCGTTAATAAATTTACCCAAATCTATGGGATCAGAAAAAATATACTTATTTCCCTCTATAAGCACCAGGCATCTACAGGGAAACCTCAGGAAAAAAGTACCCCCTATATTTAAAACCCCAGGTTTATAAAGCAGAAACTGCTTCCTCCGCCTTTGAGTTTCTTTAACTAAATCAGGAAACATTGATATCCTAAAACCCATAAAGGTATCAGATCTCTTCTTGAAAAACATTTTTAGGAGCCAGTCTTTGTCAGAAACCAAAGCACACTGCACAAGGAGAGCTGACAAGATAGGAGTGGAAACTTCACGCCCAGTATCCTCCAGGAGACCAGTCACATCCAAGACGCCAAAGTTCACAGTAGATACAGCCACAGACGTCTCAGCTTTTCTTCGGGAAAGCAAATATTTCTTTACGGAAAGAGTGGTGGATCCGTGGAATAGTCTCCCAGTGGAGGTGGTAGAATGAGGACGGTATCTGAATTCAAAAAAGCATGGGACCAATACAGAGGATCTCTAAAGGTAAAAAGTGGACTGTTGTAGTTGTTGATATGGAAGGACAGACTAGATAGGACATGTGGTCCTTTTCTTTCGTCATTTTTCTGTTTCTATGTTTATGATGGTTTCTACCATTTTTCCCAGTACTGACATCAGGCTCACCGGTCTGTAGTTTCTCGAATCACCCCTTGAACCCTTTTTTAAAATTGGTGTTACAGTGGCCATCCCCCAGTCTTCAGTTATTACAGATGATTTTAATGATAGTTCACAGATTACTAAAAGTAGGTCTGCAGTCTCATATTTCAATTCTTTAAACACCCTTGGATGTATACCATCTGGTTCAGGTGATTTCCTACCCTTCAGTTTATCAAATAGTTGTAATACATCTTCCTGGTGTATCGATATTTCTTTCAATTCTTCGGCAGCATCCCCTTTAAATACCACTTCAGTCATGGGTAACTTCCCTACATCTTCCTCATAAAAGACCGAAGCAAAGAATTTATTCAGTCTCTCTACTATGGCCATGTCCCCTCTTAGTGCCCCTTTTACCCCTATATCATCTAATGGTCCAACTGACTCTGTCACAGGTTTTTTGCTACAAATGTTTTTGAAAAAGTCTTTATTATACTTTTTTGCTTCCACAGCAAGCTTCTTCTCAAACTCTCTTTGCCTGCCTTATCAATGCCTTGCATCTAATTTGCCAGTGCTTGTGTTGTTTCCAGTTTTTGTCAGTTGGCTCCTTTTTCCATTTCCTGAAAGATGCTTTTTTGGCAACAACAGCCTCTCTGACCTCACCTTTAAACCATGCTTTCAGTTTTTTGGACTTCCTTCCACTTTTCTTAAAGAGTGGAATATAGCTGGTCTGGGCTTCCAAGATAGTATTTTTAAAGAACACCTAAGCTTGATATAAATCTTTAACCTTTGCAACTGCTCCTTTTAGTTTTTTCTTAACTACTTCCTTATTTTATCATAGTCTCCCTTTTGAAAGTTAAAAGGTAGTACTGTGTATTTCCTTACCCTCCCTCCTCCATTTATTAAATCAAACGCGATCATGCTATGATCACTATTGCCAAGTGGCCCCAACACCCTTATCTCTTTCACAAGATCCTGTGTTACACTAAGGGGCTTGTTTACAAAGCCGCGGTAGCGGTTTGCGATCGTAATCGGAGCCGCGGCCCCATTGATTTCAATGGGGCCGCGGTTGTGATCGCGATCGCGAACCACTACCGCGGCTTTGTAAACAAGCCCCTAAGTATTAGGTCTAAAATAGCTTTCCCTCTGGTTGTTTCATGAACCCACTGCTCCAAAAAACAGTCATTTATTTCATCTAGAAACTTTACCTCCCTTGCATGTCCTGTCGTGACACTGACCCAGTCTATACCAGGGTAATTGAAATCACCCATTTATTTATTTATTATTATTTTATTTATTATATTCTCTTACATACTGCGCTATTCTGCATCAGTGTGGTTTACATTGAACAAACTGAAATTACATTAAACAGGGCATTATAACTTGGAGATAACTCTTTTTTTACAGGGAACATGGGCTATGGAGGGTTAGGTGGCTTGCCCAAGACCACAAGGAGCACCTCTGGGACTAGAAACCCCAGTCCTTCCGGCCCAAGGTTGCTGTCCTCTTGTGGGATTTGAACCCCTGACCTTCCGGCCTGAAGTACCTTGCCCCAACCACTAGGCCACTCCTCCACTCCACTCCACTCCACTCCATTATTATTACTGTGCTGTAACTTTTGTTAGATTTCTTGATTTCTTTGAGCATTTCACCATCCATTTGTTCATTCTGACCTGGCGATGGATAATACACCCCCACTGCCATTGCCTCCCCCTTTTTATATGGAACTTACTTATTTAACAGTTTTTTTATACTGCTTTATCATTTCAATCAAAGCTGTTTACATTGTAACTTAAACTTGGTAAATGTACATTAAACAGGGACATTGATAACTTTGATTTTTCTGAGCAATGGAGGATCAAGTGACATGCCCAAGGAGTGCTAGTGGGAATTGAATTCTGGTCTCTTGGTTCCCAAGACAGTGCTCTAACCACGAGGCCACTCCTCCATAGAGATCTTTACAGTGAACTTTGTTTCCTGCAAAACTTTAATCCTTTGTGACTCAATGCCATCTCTAACAGAGCGCAACCCCTCCACCAATTTGATCTGCTCTATCATTACTATATAGTTTGTAGCCAGATATCACAGTGTCCCACTGGTTGTCCTCCTTCCACCATGTCTCTGAGAGACCAATCATATCTAACCTCTCATTTAGTGCTACATATTCTAACTCTCCCATCTTATTTCTTAGACTTCTAACATTTGCATACAAGCATTTTAGAGGCTGTATTTTATTCATATTAATCTGGCTATCGGTTGTTGTTGTTGTTGTTAAGTGCCGTCGAGTCGGAGTCGACTCATGGCGACCCTCTGGATAGCTATCCTAAATTGTGTTCAGTCTTGAGTCAGGCGGCTCATTTTGACAGACTGGTACCCGTAGCTCCTGTTATTGTATCGATCCATCTCATTGCTGGCCTTCCTCTTTTGTGTTGACCTTCTATCTTGCCAAGCATGATGTCTTTCTCTAATGATTTCTCTCTTTACATGATGTGTCCAAAGTATGAAAGTCGAAGTCTTGCCATCTGAGCTTCTAAAGAAAGCTTAGGTTTGAACTCCTGGGGTGCACCTGCTCCTTTTGGGTGCACCACTAAGTAAAGACATGGGTAGGGGTGCACCTACTCCTGTCATATTGCTGGGCAGACTAGATGGACCATACTGGTCTTTATCTGCCGTCATTTACTATGTTACTTGACTATATAATAGGCACACATTAAACTATATATCAGCTTTTCTTCTGAGACAATAGAAGGTAAAGGGACTTACCCAAGGAGCATCAGTGGGAATCAAACCCTGATCTTTTGGGTATTAGACCACTGCTGTAACCACTGGGCTACTCCTCCACTTATCAGAGCTTTGAATGACTTTACAAAATTACCCTTCACGTGGCCAGATATCACTGGCTAATGCTGGAGCAGCCCTTAAGAATTTTCAGCAGCACTATGTGGGTGAGTTTATAATAAGGTGTCTAGTTTTAGGTGCTAACAACGCACATAAGTATTGATATTTTAGTCATTTACACAGTAAGTTGCTACTTACAGTTTTAAATGGCTTCTTATAAAATACCAACTAGTCAGTGGCATAAATTTTGCCCCAGAAGTCTCTGCAGTAGTCCCACAGATCGTGTGCATGCACTTTTGCATGAACCTCCAAGCTGATGTAAATGTCTGCGACTTCAGTTTAGCCATGCTTTCTGCCGGCTAATTCCTATGCCTGTGTCCTTTTAAATTAGGACAGAAATAGGCATCTTCTTGACCTCTCAACTGAGGTGATCTGTGATAAAATTACTCCCATAGAGCTACTTAAAATTCATGGATAGGACAACTACAGTTTTAGCCATCACCACTACACACATAAATTCTTTCCATACTGGCACGTCTTCGTACATTGCAATTCTACTCCAGTCTGAATACCCTTACACCATTTTATGAGTCATTTCCCACACTTTCATCATGCTTTACCTATGGAAAATATTTTTTAAAAATTACCCTCATACATAGATGTCTTACTGAGCAAATACTAAAGATCAGCTTGTATTAAGCAAAATGGTTGTAATCAGAAAATGAGCTTGAATTCCGAGGTGGAGGATATATAAGCATGAACAGGCATTTCCTTGCCTGCTTCTCATCTTTCATTTGTTCCCTCTTTAAAACATGGGATACAGTGGCATAGCATAGCAAAGCCTATTGCATCCCCATTCCATGAAGATTTTTTCCTCTCACTTTTGCTTTCTTATAGGTCTTCCAGCCAAAATGAAATGAAAGTTCAGATGTACATTTATCAAAACTGTGAAAAACCAATCTGTGTTAGTTTTTTTTCCCTTTTACTAACTCATTACCAAATATATTGACTTAGTACCCCAGGGACTTGGAGAACAGCGATAATAGATAACAGTTGTTTTCCAGTAATAAAAAAGAGTAAAGTTGAGAGATTAAAGAAGGGAATTTGAAAAGCAAGCGCTGGATCAAGACTGAAGCCATTATGATCTAAAGAATTGGGTGCAGTGTGTTCATTTTTTCGGAAAATATTTTAGAGAACAGGATGCTTATAAAACTGATCTATTAAAAGCAGGACCAGTGCTGTCTTATTTGCTGTCCTGTGCAAATGATTACTGCCCCCACACTCGCTGATTCCAATGGAGCCCTTCACAAGGCTCTCTTTTGTCCCAATATGTTGAAAACTCTGAGGGTAACCGTGTTAATCTAGAGTAGCAAAAATGACAGAAGCAGGTGGCACTTTTTACACTAACCAATTTATTGAGTTATGAACTTTCGAGGATAAGAGTCCACATCAAAGTGTGTGGACTTTTGTCCTCGAAAGCTCATGCCTCAATAAATTGGTTAGGCACTAAGGTTTATGTATGAGTGAGGATATAAATGCAGCATGTCATCAATAATTCTGAGATCTGTCTTAACTTTATTGATAAAATATGTCCCTTCCTCTACATCTGGTTGGCACAAAAAAGAAATGTGCCTGAGTGAGAAGATCATTGAAGTTTTGATGTTCTTCCATTCCTTGGGAAAAGCCCCTCATTTCCTTTCCCTAAGTAATGACCCAGTGCCTTTATAGATAAAATTAGTTTTGAAAGTGTCTATGCAAAGTCTGCTTCTGGACCCACCTCACCTTCCCTGCCCTTGCTTCTCTTTTCTTTAATGACACCTAATTTATTACTGCTACGAATTAGAAAAAGAAGAAAGCAGCACAGGGCTTTGGAGTCCATGTGCACCCTGCATGTCTGATGCGTCCCCACCTCCTCTAATGTAACTTCCTGCTACTGAGGGGCAGAGACACATTAAACATGCTGCATGCATGTGGGTTCCAAAGCTTCAAAGTTGCTTTTGGTTTTGCCTCTGTTGCTTGCTTCCATTTGTCTTATAGCTGGGCCTGGCTGGCTCATTGTGCTGGCTGTGCTGCCCTCCTGTGACTGCTGCCCTGTGCGAGTGCACAGTTTGCACAGTGGGTTGCACAGGCCCTGATTAAAAGTATTCCTTTATTATGAGCAAATAATTGCTTATTTATATGTTCTATGATTCTGCTGTGCACATCTGCACATTCTCACAGGTTAATCAGTCTGACTCCATATCTACCTCTCTTCCCCTCTCTTGTGGTGTTCCCCAGGGATCTATCCTGGCCCCCCTCTTCTTCAACATTTTTCTAGCCTCCCTGGCCACTGTCATCCAGCAGTAGGGTGTGCCTGTGTGTTATTATGCGGATGACATCCTGCTGCTGTTTCAAACACACCCTATCTCACCCCACCTGACAATCAATAACTGTCTTTCGATTGTCTCAGCTTGGCTACATGCTAACTGTCTGAAACTAAACCCCACAAAAACCTCTGCCCTATAGTTAACTGGCTCCTCAAGTGCTCCATCACTGTTCCCCTATACTAGGCAATCTGCCCATTCCTATTGTCCGTTCCCTGTGGTACCTTGGCGTTATTTGGAACACATCCCTCACCTTTCAAGAGCATATTAGCATGGTGGTGAAGAGCTCTTTCTACACTCTCCACTAGGTATGTTCCATCCAATCATTTTTGCCAGATTCATCTCTCCTCACCCTGCTTCTTACCTTGTCATTTCACAAATTGATTATTGCAATGTTATTTATGCCAATTTATCTCAACATTAACATAAGCGATGTCAATCCATTCAAAATACTGCTATCCGTCTCCTCTATCATGCTTCCAAATCCGACCATGTCACTCCGTTATTCATTGAATCACATTGGTTGCCCATCAGTCATCGGACCCACTTTAAGATCCTCACACTTATGCACAAGATTGTTCATTCTGGCATTCCTGCTATTTGTCTTCTCTTCTTATCATGCACGCCTCTCCTTGGGCTCTTTGTTAGATTCACAGAAACCACCTACACCTCCTTACTCCCTCACAGTCTCATCTAGAAATTGCATGGCAGGCAGCTATTTATTGGAACTCCGCCTCTGGAATTCTCTCCCCGCTGATATCCGACTGGAGACATCATACTTAAGTTTAAGTCTTCTTTAAAAACACCTCTTTAAACTGGCCTTTAATCTACCTCCATAGGTACCTTATGATTCTGCAGCTACCCCGACCCATCCTTTACCTACTTCTCTCTACCACTTTTATCCCACTTTTCTATCATTTTTAATGGCGTTCTTTTCCTCTCTACTGTTTATTTTTAAGCATTGTAAAGTGCTCTGCTGCTACAAAGGGTGATATATCAAGTTTTCAATAAACCATAAGCCATAGCATGGCACACTCACTATGTGCTGAACCCTGCACTAGCAGTTAGTGTGGTTTAGCAAACATGTCCTTTAGTGTGGAATTTAAAGACAATTAAAGAAACAAGAATAGGAAATATAGAACAAACGACAATTAATTTGTCCAAATATAAAGCCCACATCATTGGGGAGCACGAAGAGAAATTAAACATGAAAATAAAGAATAAATATAGGAAACAATGGCCTAAATACAAAGCCTACTAATCATTAAGATCTTATCATTATCCCCTTGCAAAACATCATGCTTTTTTATTTCACTTAAGAGTTTTTCTAATTGAGTAGGATAAAAAAAAGACATAGTCCAAACCTTGATATCATTTTAGGCATTTGCATGAGAACCTAAAAAACTAAATTGTAGCACCCAATGCAAACACCTTCCAATTCAACTGAAGGAACCTTTTCCTACGAATCTATGTTCCCTTAGCGACATCAGGAAAACGTGCAATTTTTGACAAAAAACAAACATTTCTTTTTTTCCTGAAATAAGCTTTTAAAAAAGCTATCTTATAAGGTTCAGATGCAAAAGTAACAAGGAGGACAGTTCTCAAAGCAATATCCTCCTGGGAGATAAATTAAACTTCTCAGAAGTCACCAACGCATCATAAGCCCCTTCCTTGTTCTGCTTAACTACTTTAGAGGAAAGACAATAAAAAATTACACAATGGGACATGTTTACTAAAGGGCGAGCCACTAATACACATTTGAGCTGCAAACATATGAATATAAGAACATATGATATGCCATAATGGGTCAGAACAAAGGTCCATCAAGCCCAGTTTTCTGTTTCTAACAGTGGCCAATCCAGGTCGCAAGTACCTGTCAAGCTTCCAGAAAGTAGACAGATCCCATGCTGCTTTTCTCAGGGGTAAGCAGCGAATTTCTATAGTCCGCTTTAATATTGGGTTATGGACTTTTCCTACAGGAATGTGTCTACACCTCTTTTAAACCCAGCTATGTTAACAGCTTTTATTACATCCTCCAGCAATGAACTCCAGAGTTTGAGTACGGGCTGAGTGAAAAAAATATTTTCTCCAGTTAGTCTTAAATATGCTACATTGTAGCTTCATTGCATGTCCATTAGTCCTTCTACTTTTTGGAGTGGAGTGGAATAATGAGTGGAGTGGAATGGATAAATGTAGACTCAAACCATTCTACATTTATCCATTCCACTCCACTCATTATTTTATAGACCTCTATCATATCTCCCCTTAGCGTCTTTTCCAAGCTGAAGAATCGTAACCTTTTAAGCCTTTCCTCATAGGGGTGTCCTTCCATCCCCTTTACCATTTTGGTTGCTCTTTACTGTACCTTTTCTAATTCTGCTATATCTTTTTTAAGATATGGTGAACAGAACTGCACACAATATTCAAGGTGCTGTCACACCATGAAACAATACATAGGTATCATAATATACTTGGTTTTATTCTCAATTGCTTTCCTTATGGTTCCTAGAATTCTATTTGCTTTCTTGGCCACTGCTTCTCACATGACCTCAGGACATGGTCCCCCACCACTCCCCTCCATGTGCCACATGTGCTTGGGGGTGCCCTGTACGTGTGCTGCATATCTACTACTACTCCTACTACTACTACTAATCATTTATTGGGCACTACCAAGCGCACGCATCACTGCTTCTGACTGCATGGAGACGGCACAAACTCGCACAAGATTTTTACCTTGTGAGAGTTGGTGCCGTCTCCATGCAGTCAGAAGCGGTGTTTTTACTTGTTTAAATTACGAATAATACTATGGCATTATAGGAAAACCCTTGTGAGGTTAAAAGGTTCTCTCATTCAGGCTCTCTTTTGGTATTAAGGTAGGAGCCAATTCAGTAGTAGAAGCACACAAAACACAGCCAATATTGCCCCTGAGGAAGGTTTTTAGGAAACACAGCCAGTGTTGGGCCAGTGGCTGAAGTGGAATAAAGCAATAAAAGTTTTTAATTTCTACACGTCCTTTCATTGCATTCCACGTTTTCTTACTGGGTGTTTGTTGCACGTGGAATCGTGCTTGGATTGTTGGTCCCCTGTGTGGGCTGGGACACACTCAATGGGCCTGCAGCCACCACCATATGCCCAACACTCCCTGCCGTCTCTGGGTCCTGCTGAACAGCTGCCCCCCCCCCCTCACCTCCTGCCATGTCCTGCTGCTCCTTCTCCCTGTCCTCTGTGCCCTCTCCCTCCCTGTCACACATCCCTGCTCCTCGGCTCCTCGGCTCCTCTGCTACACCTCACACCTGCTCCTGACCCCACCTCCTCTCTATGCTGCCTGCTCCTCAACTCTGCTGCTGTCTCTCTAGACTGCTCTTCTCCTCCCCTCCTCTCTCTCTCGCCTGCTTTGCCACACACCTCTTCACAACAAACCTGCCTCTGACACTCTCCACCGCCACTCATGACCCAACCACTCTCCACGACACACCTGCCTCCAATACTCTCCTCGCTTCACCAACAATACACGCCTTCTCTCCCTCACCTACACAAACCCCTCAATGTGAACCAGGTGTGCAGGTGTATTTATAGGTTATTTTACGTTAAGCGTGTTGCGCATGCGCTGCAATGCAAGCATGTCTGCTGCACGCATTGTGCATGCGCCACGGAGACACGGAAGTTGCGCACACGGAACCCCATGTTACACATGCACTCTGCGTGAGCGCGAGGCTAGGCGCATGCGCCTAACATCACGCAGCACATGTGCATGTGCAACATGGGGTTCCGCGCACACAATGTCAGTGGGCAACTGGACATCGGGGTGTGGTTTGGCAGACATAACTCAGGCGTGGAGAGATATATTTGCAACTCATCAGCACACAGCTGTTAATGTAAGTCAAGGTATGAGATATACACACCAAGAAAATGCATATGGACAGAGGATAAAGAAGGAGCCCCTGAATATTTCCCTGTGTTACAGGAACTGGCAGCGGTGTAGCAGATGACATTGAGATACCAGATCACACACTGAAAGGGCATTGGGAGCGATATAGGGGACACAGGATAGTACTGCGTGCTTAGAGCCAAGCAGGGACACGTTAGGGAGGAGCTAATTCTGTTCCACATTTTCTACAGCAACAGAGAGGTGAGGAAGGGGACAGAGTACGGACCCTTGTTGTTTGCCACACACACTTCAGTGATAACTTTAACATAAAACAAATCTGTACAGTGTGATGGGAAACAGTCAGTCTGTTAAGGATCTTGGGGGGTCTGCGAGCTGAGGACGTGAAGGTGCAGTGTGTGTTGCACAGCTCCAACATGACATATGTATGTTTCTCTTGTGTTTCTCAATCCACAGGACATACTTGGTGACCCTCCTGGTGCTGTGGTGCATTGGCACATCATCCAACATGCAGTAGTCTGGGGTAGGTGGACCTACAGTTATTTTGTCTGTGACGACAGTCAGGGGGAACACATGTCTGCAGTGATCTGTCATAATGTACGTAGGTGGTTGTTCACCTCTTTTCCCTGCACCCCCATACCCCTTATGTTGCTGTTGGCACACATATCCACATGTTTTCCTGTCCAGTTTGTCTTCTCCAACACTGTCTCTGGGACATGTCCAACAGAGCTGCGTGTGTGTGCAGGTCCTAGGTGTTTGGGTGGTGGAATGCACGTACACCCTTCCCTAACATTTCAGCATCAGCCAACATCAGGGTATCATTGCATTTAACAGGCCTTCATCTCCACTAATCTCCAATTGTGCACATACAGGCCGTATGCTACTGCTGGCACGCTCACCTTAGCATACTGTGTGGGTGTGTTTTTGGGTTGGCTATGTGATGATACAGCGTGCAGGCATTTTGCATTATCATGTGGTGTGAGGGGTCTGTACACCTGGGAAGCGGTGGTGACTGTGCTATCTCTACCTTACTGCTGTTTACCTTGTGGACATTGTGAATATGTGTTGTGTGTTGTGAGCTGACCTATATCTTGTGTGCTGACAGACCACTGCGCAACAGCATTTGTGTATCACAGATATCGCCATAATATGGACATGCATCAACAGTGGCTGGATATGGGCACATGGTGACTCTACACATTTCGATGACATCTTCTCCCTTCACTGTAATGTGTCATGGCCTTTGAGAGCCTCAGGGGATCCCAAACATACACTTGCTGCAAACACACGGTAGGTTGCACCTTTGGTCTTTTGTGAATGATATCAGCCTATACATGTTAATGATTTACTGTTTGTCTCATAGACATTTCCTGTTGGGTCTCTGTACACGAACGCTGATGCACATGGGGTGGAGCTGTGAAACACCTGTGTAACATGGGCATGGACATGACCATATCCATGTGACACCCTTGTCTGCGGTTCCAAATCAAAATGTCCCCAACATGCAGTGTGTTCTGTGTTGTGATCATGTTATGTTTGCCTGTGTGACGTTTCCTTACGTACATGTTGATGTTTTACTCTCTGCAATTTGGGCTGATGTTGCAAGCAGCATCCCACTACATTGTTTATCCTCTTCTGACACAGGGCAGTGAACACACAAAGCACATCTACTACAGTGCATCCGGCGTCACCATCAACCACCTGTTGGAGGACACAACAACACCATGGAACTATCCCTGGGAAATGGTGCCATAGGATGTTTGACCTCTGCAAGTGGGACACATGCCTAGGATGGACAGTATTATTGTTGGACTGCTACTTTGGCCATGACAGGCCTGTCCAACACACCGTTGCTACTGTGCTTTGGCTGGGTGTCGTGTAAATCGCAGGAGACACACATGACCTTTCCAGTTCTGTGGCATATTGGGATGTCACACTTGACTATGCATGCCCAGGGTTTCAAGGACAGTCATAACATGACTTCTTGGATTACAGGCACCCTTTGCACTTTGGACACTGTGTATTGGTCCCCACGTTTTTAGCAGGGACTGATATTGTCACTGTATGTTGTACATTCTTCTGACAATGTGTTGTGTTTTGCCCATGTGTGTGACATGGAATGCAGGATACGCTCATCTGTTTGTTTCAACACGAGCATACAGCCATGCGTGTGGCACAGGGGGAGCAATGGAGAGGTCCTCTTGTCCATGTCCACCTAGCCTCCACTTGTACATGACACAGTATTTGCCATGACACCACTTTACTGCACACCAACATTTTGGATTGATGTTTGCAATCACCAAGGGTGTTACAGTGCATGTGTAGCATCATTGTATCATGTTTCAACGTACACGGTGCATGTGCATGTGACTGACTATGTTGGTGCAACACAGCAGGTTGCAATATGCCTTCTGTGTGGGTTACTGTAACATGTTTGACCTTTCTTTCCATCTCTATATACAGGTTATTGTGTCTGTTTACTGTACAGACGTGACGCTCTGCATTGATTTACAAACCTAGCATTGCATGTCTGTACAGTCCTATTTATCCCCTGAGGTAACGACACTCACATTGCCCCGTTATATTTTGCAGTGTGAGTGTCCATTTTCTTCCTTCATTTGTGCATTCCATGTACCGTGATATATGTGTACAGACACTGTATCCACACCAACCAGTGCAGGGGGTACCTTCTGCATAGTGTTATCTCTGCATGTTTCTGAAGATGGTTTCATTTGAAGTCTCTGTGTTCATGTGCCTCTGCTGCCTGTTAGCATATCCTCATTGTGCATTTGACGATTGTGTAGGGTTACATTGTTGCAGTTTTGATTCCTATATCAGGCATTATGTGACAGCTGTAACATATATTTCGATATGTGTATTTATACTTTCTTACTTTTAACAACATAGGCTGTTTCATTTGTGTGCCTCCTGTGTTGGCAGACAGATATGTTTTAGCGAACAGATCATGATTGATGTGTGTTGGGCCCTCATCATGCACCGCCTACTGTCTACATGCACACATATGTAAGTAACACATTTGGGGCATGCAGCAGCATGTGGGGGGTGGGGGCCTAATGCATACTGCACACCATGCACCTGATGCACATTATCTCTCCTGCCCATCATCTGTAGACGGGCCAGTGACAATTCTGTAACATGTGAGTTGCTGCCCTGCAAAAGGTGTTTTCCGATTTTCACCTGGGATCCACTCACCTTGATATTATGATAGGCAGTATCTACCCTATCTGTGATGATTAACCAAAATAAAAATATGTGTTTGACGTACATTTGTCTCTGCTGCTGCTTGATCACACTGACACTGTATTTAGTGATTTCCTGGTCATGTACATGGCCCACCTGTGCTCACATCCTTGTACGGTGCCAGCTGTCTATCTGCCAGCCGTTTGCCACATCACTGGGTGTTACAGGTTCCCATACACACCTTCCCTTTGAGGAACTCTTATCACTTTGTGGTTGTTTGGTATAGTGGTTACAGACATGTGTTATAATACCATATGTTGCAGGATTGATCCACACATGGAGTTTACTTTTTTTTTTCTTTTGTGCTAACCTGACCATTAGGTACCTGCAGGTTCATCACCTATGCACACACCCTTCCATCTCTTCACTGTACACCAAAGTGTGCCCTCTGTGCTACCTATCCATCACATATTAGTTGTTACATATATCTCTTTCTTTACAGTGCTTATATGGCAGTCTGCTTGGGGGATTGGCATTGCTGTGGTTCTGCTGGTCTGTGGCACACCTGTTTACAGGTTCAATTCTCTCCTGTTCTGTTCCATATTTTGCCCTGCTCCACAGAGCATCCCCTGCCGCCCTTTGGGTTTAGGTTATTTCTTCTTTTGCATGTTGTATCCACTGCATAACATTTCATTGTGTGTGTGCATGTAGTTATATGTGGCTCTGGTCCCAATTACAGACTGTGATCTGATCTGTACACACCAGATCTGCATGTGCATTTCATCATGGTTACTGTTGGAGGTTTGCCTATCCTGGCAGACAGCAGGCTTCTTGTGTGATGCCCTACAGTATTCTTGTGTGCAGCCTTTGCTAATGACCTCACGTTGGTGGTGTGGCCTACCGGTTTGTGCATTGACATTTGTGCTAATGGTCATAGGTTTGATTCCTTTCTGTTCTCTTTCATTTGTATGCCTGTCCTGCACAGCTACTTTTCATTTCTGTGACAGTCATATCTGTGTAGATCTGTAGTGTTAGCACATTGTACCCTTATCACAGTTGCCAACCATCCTTCTGTCCATCTATGTGTGTCTGCCAGCTGTGTGCCGTCCTATCCTGATGTGCATGCTGCTACTCACGTCCTGCACTGCTACACATTTCTGCATTGCAGCTCTCCCTGGAGGCCTCTCCTATGTGTGCTCTGCATGGCACTGCTACTCCTCTGTCCTCCTGTCATTACACCTATCCTGCCACCTCTACCTCCTCTGCTGGACACGTCTTCCCATCCTCTGCCACACACTGTCATTGTTGCATGGTACATTACCATCACCCTGTGCATCACTACAGCTGCCCCCGATATGTTTGTCCATTTTTCCAGCTATCACATGGGCTGGACGCAGATATGTCTGGTCCATCAGCTCAGATCTACTTCCTTCCATTACTTGTACATTGTCTTTCCTTGTTGCTCTGTGCAGTGTTAGGGTTACACCTGTGTTTGGCCCATACCTTTCTTGCTTTTCAACTTGGGGGACCTTAATGCCCTTGGCCAACATTTTTTGAGTCACCTATACATCCTTGGGGCCTCTTAAGCCACACCTTAGATTCAGCCAGCTAATGGGGTGCCTACAATGGTGCCTTGGGAGTTGACAACCTTTCGACATGGCCTCTGGGGCACATTATAACCCGCCTTGGCCTTCTGGTGCGCCCTAAAAGGTGCATTAGTTTATGGCACTAGGGTGTGGATATTTTTAGCTGGCAGCACAGATTGTTGGACTGTTTCTGACTCTTACAAGCATTAAAAGGAATTGCCTTAGCCAACCTTATTCACTAAGCCCACATTGAACTCATGACCTCTATTTCAGTAATCATTGTATTAACCAGTGTGCTACACCTCTATTACTGTGAGTGCAGGTCAGCACGCGAAGTTAAGATTAACGCGTGGTAACGTGCATGGCTCCCTCTATCGCGCGATAATGGACCACGGTGCACCTTAGAAACATAGAAACATGATGACAGAAAAAGACCACATGGCCTATCTAGTCTGTCCTTCCATATCAACAACTACAACAGTCCACTTTTTACCTTTAGAGATCCTCTGTGTTGGTCCCATGCTTTTATGAATTCAGTTACTGTCCTCATCTCTACCTCCTCCACTGGGAGACTATTCCATGGATCCACTACTCTTTCCATAAAGAAATATTTCCGCATATCACTCCTGAATCTATCTCCCTTCACCCTCATCCCATGTCCCCTCGTAGCAGAACTTGCTTTCAATTGAAAGAGGCTCTCTCCCTAAACATTTATGCCACAGAGGTATTTAAACATCTCAATCATATCACCTCTATCCCGCCTTTCCTCTAAGGTGTACATATTAAGATCAAGTCTGTCCTCATATGCTTTATAATGAAGCCCACTAATCATTTTAGTATCCACCCTCTACACCGACTCCATCCTGTTCACATCCTTTTGAAGGTGCGGTCTCCAGAATTGCACACTATACTCCAAATGAGGTCACACCAAAGACTTATACAGAGGCATTATCACCTCATTTTTTCTGCTAGCCATTCCTCTCCATATGCACCCAAGCATCCTTCTTGCTTTTGCCGTCGCCTTTTCTACCTGTTTAGCTACTTTAAGATCATCAGACACAACCACGCCTAGGTCCCGCTCTTCTTTAGTGGACAAAAGTACTTCACCTCCTATACTGTATTGCTCCCTTGGATTGCTGCAGCCCAAATGCATGACCTTACATTTTTTAACATTAAATCCCAGCTGCCAAATTCTAGACCATTCTTCAAGCTTAGCTAGATCCCTCCTCATGTTATCTACACCTTCCTGGGTGTCTACTCTATTGCAGATTTTGGTATCATCTGCAAAGAGGCAAACCTTACCCGACAGCCCTTCCGCTATATCACTAACAAAGATGTTAAAAAGAATCGGACCAAGGACAGATCCCTGGGGCACACCTCTGGTAACATCCTTCTCCTCAGAGTGAGCTCCATTCACTTGTACTCTTTGTCGCCTCCCAGCCAACCAATTTCTAACCCAAGCAGTAACTTTAGGGTCCATCCCTAGGGTGCTCAGTTTGTTTATAAGTCACCTGTGAGGAACAGTGTCAAAGGCTTTACTGAAATCTAAATACACCACATCTAGAGCTCTCCCTCGGTCCAACTCCCTGGTCACCCAGTCAAAGAAATCAATCAGATTTGTCTGACAAGACCTGCCTCTGGTGAATCCATGCTGCCTCGGATCCTGTAATCCGCTGGACTCCAGAAACCTCACTATTTTCTCTTTCAGCAGCGTTTCCAATAATTTACTCACCACCGAAGTTAAACTAACCGGCCTGTAGTTTTCAACCAGATCCTTACTTCGGCTTTCGTGTAAAGGCACCACATGAGCTTCTCTCCAGTCCTTTGGCACCACTCCCGACTCCAACGAGGCATTGAAAAGGTCAGTCAGTGGAGTTGCTAGAACGTCCCCAAGTTCCCTCAGTATTCTAGGGTGTATCCCATCCGGTCCCATCGCTTTGTCTACTTTAAGTTGAGCTAGTTTCTCATGAACACAGTCTTCTGAAAATTGTTCAAGATGTCCCTCGCTTCTGTTCCTATTTGTGGGTGTTTTCTGAGGTCCTGCTCCTGATTCTTCATCTGTGAACACAGAACAAAAATATTTGTTAAGCAATTCCGCTTTATCCTTATCAGCTTCTACATATTCCCCCCCTGCACCCTTGAGTCTGACAATACCACTTTTGCCCTTACTCTTCTCACTAATATATCTGAAAAATGTCTTATCCCCCCATTTTATTGCATTGGCTATTTCCTCCTCCTTTTGAATCTTTGCCTTCTTGACTACTTTGCTAGCTTCTCTAAGTTTTTCCAAATACAGATGCCTGTCTTCCTTTGAAAACCATAGTGGTCTCCTTTTCCTTTTGCCTTTATTTACCATTTTAACAAAAAGGTTGGTTGCCCTTAACATACCCCCTTTCAGTTTTGCCCACTGTTTTTCTACATCCCCCAGCTGTTCCCATCCCACTAACGACTCCCTGAGGTACTGGCCCATCTTTGCAAAGTTAGTCTTCCTAAAGTCTAAGATCCTCACCTTGGAATAGATTCTAACAGCCCTAGTCTTAATAGTGAACCACACCATCTGGTGATCACTGGATGCAAAATGATCTCCCACTACAACATCAGAAACACTTTCACCATTGGTAAGCACCAAGTCCAGTATGGCCCCTTCATGTGTGGGGTCTGTTACCAATTGCCTGAATAGTTCTCCCTGTAGAGAATCCAGGATCTGCTTACTTCTAGATGATACTGCAGCAGGAATGTGCCAATCAACATCTGGCATATTGAAATCTCCCATCAGTAGCACTTCCCCTTTCCTAGCAATGCTACGTATGTCTTCAATTAACTCTCTGTCCACCTCTTCCTCTTGTGAGGGAGGTCTGTATATCACACCAATGCAAATAGATTTCTCTTTCCCTCTTTCTAGTTTAACCCACAATGCCTCCTCTCTCCCTTTTAAGCTCTGTAATTCCAAAGCTTTAATAGTAGTTTTTACATATAGTGCCACTCCTCCTCCCCTTCTTCCTACCCTGTCCTATCTGAATAAAGTATAGCCAGGTATAGTTACATCCCAGTCATTGTTTTCTGTGAACCATGTTTCTGTAACTGCCACTAAATCCAAGTCAGCCACTCCCACCAAAGCTTCAACATCAGGGATCTTATTTCCCATGCTACGGGCATTTATACACACTGCTTTCCATATGTTGGAGGAGAGGAGGGACAGGGGAGATATGATTCAGACCTTTAAATACTTAAAGAGAAATGATGAACAAACAAACCTCTTCCAAAGACGGGGAAGCCGTAAAACTAGAGGGCATAACATGAAGCTGCAAGGTGGTAAATTGAAAGGCAATGTCAGGAAATATTTCTTCACTGAAAGGGTGGTGGATTCTTGGAATGCCCTCCCGATGGAAGTGGTGGGGGCAAACACGGTGATGGAATTCAAAACGGCATGGGACAAACACAGTGGATCCCTATACAGCAACAGGATAAAAGCAAAATAAACGGTACCATCTAACTTCTGAACTATCTAGCGTCTGAACAAATAAGGGTGTCCTACATGGAGTGGTGGGTTCACCCTAAACAGAAAAAAACCATGGGGAGGGGTGGCCTGCACAGAGCGACAGGTGCACCTACTCTTGCCATCTTGCTGGGCAGACTAGATGGACCATGCTGGTCTTTATCTGCCGTCACTTACTATGTTACTATGTTACTATGTTACCCCTGTTACCCATTTCCATAAAGGTATTTAATGTATCACCTACCTGGGGGCTTTCACTTACCTGGGGGCTTTCTTCACCTATCCCCAATGAATCTAGTTTAAAGCCCTCTTCAGTAGATTAGCCAGTCTACTACCGAAGATGCGTTGACCTTTCTTGGACAGATGGATGCCATCTCTGCTCTGCAACCCTTGGAACAGCATCCTATGGTCTAGGAAACCAAAATGCTCTCGATGACACCATCCACGCAGCCATGCATTCATCTCCAGGATGCGAGCCTCTCTTCCTTGGCCTTTACCCTCAACAGGGAGGATTGAAGAGAACACCACCTGTGCACCTAACTGCTTCACCCTCCGTCCCAGAGCTATGAAGTCACTTTTGATACGTTCCGAGGTATACCTGGCAGTATCATTTGTTCCAACATGGATTAGCAACATTGGGTAATAGTCAGTGGGCTTGATGAGTCTCGGCAAACTCTCCGTAACATCTTGGATTTTGGCACCAGGCAGACAGCATACCTCTCTGGTCATCAAGTCTGGTCGGCAGACGGATGCCTCAGTACCCCTCAGAAGAGAGTCTCCAACCACCACTACCCTTCGTTTCCTTCTGGTCACTGATTCTGCAACTTTGGGGTACTTGAACTCTGGTTTTTCCCTTTCCAGGGATGCTTTCACCTCCTCCACTTCCAGGGCTGTATAATGGTTCTTCAATTCAAGGGCTGGAGAAGTTGGATTGGTGATTTTGCAGGCCCTGGTGACTTGTGTCCAACCATCGACATTCTGTTGGCACCCATCTTCTCCTGTGCTGGAGAGCATGATTGCTGCAAGAAGCATCTCATCAATGTACTTCTCACTGTCTTGAATGCTCCTCAGCCTCGCCACCTCCTCTCTGAGTTCCTCCACTTGCTTCCTCAGAGCTTCAGCATGCAGGCACCCTGCACATGGAACTGGTCCTTCAACTGGCATTAGGACCTCTGTCTGGACCGAGGCAGAAGCTGTAACGGGGGCAACAGCTTTAGCAATACAATTTTTCCCAGCCATTGTTCTGTTCGTGGAGCTTAGGTATCTGTTAAAGCAAAGAGAGAGATCTACCAAGTACCAGCCGGTTTCGCAGCTGTCCTTTCAGAGAAAAAGCAGTTAAATCTCTTTAATTATATTCAAAATGTGCTGGTCCAATTCTCTGTGATTTGTTAAAGGGGGAGGTGCCCTATAAAGCAAGACTGCTCACTAGGGGTGGGTGGGAGTCGGGGTGGGTAGGGAGGGAACTAACACCTGATTAGGTGTTAGCAGTTTCCAAACCTGAGGAGGTTACTAGAGTTCAGAAACCTACTGTGCTCAAGGAAAGTCCCCCTAAAGCACCAAAAAGAAAGTAATCTTGCTTTAAAGAATATACAAAAAACCCTTTTAAGAGCTCCCACTCAGAGAGCTAGCAGTGTAATATAATAAAAACAAACAAACAAACAAACCCTCAAATCTTTACTGTTTGTTGATCTGTAGAGCCCTGGTTAGGAAGCCTCAACAGGGCAGGGCACTGGAGCCTTTTATGCAGGCCTCAACAGCACTCAGGATATCAGGCCCACTAACTCCTGATTAGGTGTTAGCAGTTTCTAAACCTGAGGAGGTTACTAGAGTTCAGCAACCTACTGTGCTCAAGGAAAGTTCCCCTAAAGCACCAAAAAGAAAGTAACCTTGCTTTAAAAAATATACAAAACCCCCTTTTAAGAACTCCCAGTCAGAGAGCCTAGCAATGTAATATAATAAAAACAAACAAACAAACCTTATCGCGTGATAACCTGCGATTGCTACCTTAAGATCGGAACGCCCACTCCTTATATGGCATCCTTCACATTATCGCTGCAACTAGCGTTGGGAACATTAAGACGGTTTAGTAAACATACCCCATGATCTCCAAAACTGAACACAGTATTCCAAGTGAGACCTTACCAGTGACTTGTACAGTGGCATTAGTACCTCTTCCTTTCTGCTGGTAATTCCTCTTTGTATGCAACACAGCATCCTCCTGGCTTTTGCCACTGCCTTGTCGCACTGTTTTGCCACCAATCATTCTCAGAAATAATCACACCAAGGTCCTTCTCCTGGTCCATGCACACCAACCTCTCACCCCCTATCGCGTATATTTCCCTTGGATTTCTGCTTCCCAAGTGCATGACACTGCACTTCTTCGCATTAAATCTTAACTGCCAACCATTAGACCATTCTTCCAGCTTTTGTAGATCTTTCCTCATGTTATCCACTCCCTCAGGGGAGTCCCCTCTTTTGCAACATTTACGAAAATTGATTTGCCCCTTGTCTATTGCAACCTTCTACTTGCTAGTCTCCCTCTGAGTCATCTCTCTCCCCTTCAATATGTTCAAAACTT
Organism: Ichthyophis bannanicus; assembly: GCA_033557465.1. NCBI lineage: Eukaryota > Metazoa > Chordata > Amphibia > Gymnophiona > Ichthyophiidae > Ichthyophis > Ichthyophis bannanicus. The sequence continues at coordinate 1,517,347,257 of CM066031.1, read as the reverse complement.
TGCTGTGCGACGTATTCTTTGCCAGCCTTGTTTTTGTCATATAACATCTCTTCTGAAAACACTTCATTGGCTTCCTTTCCACTTCCACTTCCGCATCCAATTTAAACTCCTTCTTCTGACCTTTAAGTGCATTCACTCTGATGCTCTTCTCTATCTCTCCTCTCCCTCTACACCCCTTCTCGCATACTTCGTTCTTCTACTGGCTTGCTCCTTTCGTTGCCCTTTTCTATCTCTGCTAACTCCAGACTTTGGACCTTTCACCCCACTGTTCCTTATGCTTGGAATAAACTTCCTGAATCTTTTACTACTACTACTACTACTACTGAGCATTTGTATAGTGCTACAAGATGTACGCAGCGCTGCACAGACATGTAAGAGATAGTCCCTGCTCATCAGAGCTTACAATCTAGTCAAGACGGACAACACAAGGTGAGTCAAGATCCAAAAGCAGCAGTAGAGAGGTGAATTTTCAGCCTGGATTTGAAAAAGGTCAGAGAACGTGCCTGACGTACAGACTCAGGTAGTTTGTTTCAGGCGTAAGGTGAAGCAAGGTGAAAGGAGCGAAGCCTGAAGTTAGCAAAAGAAGAGAAGGGCACAGAGAAAAGCAATTTTCCAGAAGAACGGAGTTCCCGAGGGGTGTGTGTGTGTGTGTGTGGGAGAGATAAGAGAGGAAAAGTAATGAGGAGCTGCAGAGCGAATGCATTTATAGGTCAGCAGGAGAAGTTTGAACTGGATGCAGAAACAGATAGGAAGCCAATGAAGTGATTTGAGAAGAGGAGTAATATGAATGTGTGCGTCAGGCTTCATCCCTTGTTCCTTATGTCTCCTTACCCTTCTCTATTCTATCCTTTTTCTTACTTTTGTCTTTTTTGTCTGATTAGATTGTAAGTTCTGAAGAGTAAGGACTGTCTTTATCTTTGTTTTTAAAGCACTACGTATGCCTAGTAATGATGATAAAGGGGTTAATTAGATGATAAAGGGGTTAAAGGAGCACTAAGAGGCGACAAGGCGATAGCGGAGAGACTGAATGAATTCTTTGCTTCGGTCTTTACTGAGGAAGATGTAGGGATGTTACCCATGACTGAAGTGGTATTTAAAGGTGCGGAAGTATTGAAGGAAATAGCGATACATCGGGAAGATGTCTTACAACTATTAGATAAACTGAAGAGTAGCAAATCACCTGGGCCGGATGGTATACATCCAAGGGTGTTGAAAGAACTGAAATATGAGATTGCAGACCTGCTATCAGTAATCTGTGAACTATCATTAAAATCATCTCTAATACCTGAAGATTGGAGGATCGCCAATGTAACACCAATTTTTAAAAAGGGTTCCAGGGGTGATCCGGGAAACTACAGACCGGTGAGCCTGACGTCAGTACCAGGAAAAATGGTAGAAACCATCATAAAGAATAAAATTACTCAGCATGTAGATAGTCACAACCTAATGGGAGATAGCCAACATGGCTTTAGACAAGGAATATCTTGTCTTACTAATCTGTTATGTTTTTTTGAAGGAGTGAATAAACAGGTGGACAAAGGTGAGTCGGTTGATATTGTGTATCTGGACTTTCAGAAAGCCTTTGACAAGGTCCCTCATCAGAGACTTTTGGCAAAACTATAGAGTCATGGGATAGGAGGCAGTGTACTATTGTGGATCAGGAACTGGTTAAAAGATAGAAAGCAGAGGGTAGGGCTAAATGGCCAATTTTCCCAGTGGAGAAAGGTGAATAGTGGTGTACCCCAGGGATCTGTGCTGGGTCCGCTGCTTTTTGACATATTCATAAATGACCTGGAAAGTAGAATAACGAGTGAGGTGATCAAATTTGCAGATGACACAAAACTATTTAAAGTTGTTAAAACCCAAGAGGATTGTGAAAAATTGCAAGAGGGTCTTGATAAATTGGAAGACTGGGCATCAAAATGGCAGATGAAATTTAATGTGGACAAGTGCAAGGTTATGCACCTAGGGAAGAACAACCCAAACTATGGTTACACGATGCAAGGTTCCACATTAGGAACCACCACCCAGGAAAAAGATTTAGGCGTCATTGTGGATACCATGTTAAAACCCTCAGCCCAGTGTGCAGCGGCGGCCAAGAGAGCAAATAGAATGCTAGGTATGATAAGGAAAGGAATGGAAAATAAAACAAAAGATATTATAATGCTTCTATATCGTTCCATGGTGAGACCGCACCTTGAATATTGTGTGCAATTCTGGTCGCCGTATCTTAAAAAGGATATAGCGATTTTAGAAAAGGTTCAGAGAAGAGCCACCAAAATGGTAAAGGGGATGGAAGGATACTCCTATGAAGAAAGGCTAAAAAGGTTAGGGCTCTTTAACCTGGAAAAGAGACGGCTGAGGGGAGATATGATAGAAGTCTATAAATTAATGAACGGAGTGGAACGGGTAAATGTAGATCGATTGTTTACCTTATCAGAATATAGAAAGACTAGGGTACATGCAATGAAGCTACAGGGTAAACTATTTAAGACTAATAAAAGAAAATATTTTTTCACTCAACGTGTAATCAAACTCTGGAATTTGTTACAGGAGGATGTAGTAAAGGCTGTTAGTGTAGCTGGGTTTAAAAAAGGTTTGGACAAGTTCCTGGAGGAAAGGTCCATAAACCGTTATTAAGAAGTGACCGAAGATATCAATGCTTGACCCAGTACAAGCATTGTGGAACTTGTGTCTCTTGGGGAAACTGCTAGGTACATATGACCTAGATTGGCCACTGTTGGAAACAGAATACTGGGCTTGATGGACCTTGGTCTGACCCAGTATGGCATATCTTATGTTCTTAATGCTTCATAAATGTTTATTATTAATAATAACAATAATGATAATACTCCACTATTCACCTTTCTTCCTTGAGAAAATTGACCATTTAACCCTACTCTCTGTTTTCTATCTTTTAGCCAGCTGCCAGTTCTCAGTAGTACACTGCCTCCTATACCATGACTTAATTTCCTCAAGAGCCCCTCCTGAGGGACATTGTCAAAGAATTTCTGAAAATCTATCCTTATCTACTTGTTTTTTCACTTCTCAAAAAATGAATCAAACCTAGTGCGGAGGCCTGCGCTAACCATTGGGTGTGTATGCGCCCATATCCTTGGTGTTAGGAGTGTTGTTTGGGTGAACTTATCGTTAACCCTCAAGGTGGTATTACATTTGTAGTTAACGTTTGCCCATAATACCCATATAACCATGATGCACCATCAATGCCCACACTATGTCTTTAACCTGCCCTGTTCCCACCCAGTCATGTGCCAACTGGCTAGCATGGGATTTTTACCTTGGGAACCCATGCTGATAGCATGACATGCTTAGCACATGGCAAACCCCAGTTAGCAATGTTCTTTAGTAAACATGACCCAACATCTTATCTGTGTTTGCAAAGGAAAGGGCTTCCTTAAAAAATTACCCAGTGATATTTCTGGAGAGCAAATAGAAAACTGGAAAATTAAAAAAAAAATTGTTTGCTTGATTTATGATACTTCTCAATAACTTTGATCTTCCGATGGCCAGTTAAACTGTACTTGATCTAGATACAGCCATAGATTGTATAGTTAAAACCTGTGGCTCTAATACTCTTATCTGAGATTTCAAGTTAAACAACCTTTTATCCATGTCCTGAAATCACACAGAAGGGAAAATGGTGTATTTAGATAGTTCTTCCCTCTAGATACAATCTGCCAAATATCTTTTAAAGATATTTCATGAATGGAATATAATTCCACACCAAAGCTGCTTGGAGGGCAGGATTGGGAATTCAAACTGCCTTCCCCCACAGGAGTGCTAACCTCTGTCTGACCCTCATATCCAGTTCTCTTATTGAGAAAGATTGTTCCCCCCAAAAGTCAAAGTAAGCCATAGGAAGTGGAGAGGGGGTCAACCCCCAGAGCTTAAAAGAAGCCCCTGAACCAGAGGCCTAAGTGTCTACAGAAGTAGTACTGGATCTTCCACTTTCCACAATAGTCACATGACTGTCCATTGTTTCCTGCTTTGGCTTAGTCACCCCACAGTGCTCTTTATTTTAGTTTTAGTTTTACACATAATTAATAATCACCTCTAATTTTAAAAAAAAAGCCAGTACTTTGAGATTCTATAGCAAAAGATAATCCCTAGCTCCTCTGAAGCTCCGAAGGGTGTTCCCCTTTAGTCCTACTCTTTAGAGCCATGACCCAATAGCCATGCACAGCAATATCTTCTCGCTTTCCACACTGCAGTTTGACCCTTTTAAATGACATCATAGGGCCTCTACGGACTATCCAGGAAGGAGGGCTTCCAACCCCAAACAGGTATCTCTCAAAGAAGTAAGCTTCTTTTGAACAGGTGCAGCTCTTCCTTTTCTGGCAGCTTCTCACTCTGAGTTTGCTTTTCATACCACCTGTCAGCCTTTGTAGATGATGTCAGAGGGTCGCCATGGACTGTCCAACCCCCAAGCTAGTATCTCTCAAAGGGGTAAGCTTCTTTTATAAATGTGCGGCTTTTCATCTCTTGAGTTAATACAGTATTTAAATCCCATGTTTTTTCAGAGATATTTCTTCCTTTCCTATAATCTCTGAAGAAGAAACTACATTACTCCTTTCTTCTCTAAACTCACCACTTGCTCTTTTGATCCTATTCCCTACCACCTCTTATACTCTATCTCCTCCTCCATTATCCCTCCCATCACTTATATCCTTAACTTGTCCCTTTCCTCTGCAACCTTCCCTACAGCATTCAAGCATGCTGTCATCACTCTACTCCTTAAGAAACCTTCTCTTGACCCTACCGCTTCTTCTAACTATCGTCCCATTTCCCTTCTCCTTTTCCTTTCTAAGCTTCTTGAATGTGCTGTTCTCCTCTGCCATTTTGATTTTCTCTCTTCTTATGCCCTTCTTGACCCATTTCAGTCTGGCTTTTGGCCTCTTCATTCTACTGAAACAGCTCTGGTCAAAGTCTCCAGTGATTTATTCCTAACTAAGTCCAAAGGCCTTTACTCTGTTCTTATCCTTCTTGATCTCTCTGCTGCTTTTGACACTGTCATTCACTCTCCTCCTTGACACTTATCATCTCTTGGTTTCAGAGACTCAGTGTTGTCTTGGTTTTCTTCTTATCTCTCCAATCGTTCCTTTAGTGTTTATTCTGGTGGCTCCTCCTCTACCTCTATTCCTCTTTCAGTTGGCATTCCCCAGGGGTCTCTTCTCGGCTCTCTCCTTTTCTCTGTCTACACCCAGCCTCTTGATGCCTTCATCTCTTTCCATGGTTTTCAATACTATTTTTATGCTGATGGCACTCAAATCTATCTTTCTTCTCCAGACATTTCTCCTGTACTTCAAACTCGCATCTCTGTTTGCTTTTCTGACATTGCTGCCTGGATGTCTAGCCGCCATCTGAAATTGAATATGGCTAAAACTGAATTTCTCATCTTTCCCCTTAAACCCTCCCTCCTTCCTTCTTTCTCTGTTTCGGTCATTAATACTCTTCTTCTTCCTGTTTCCTCAGCCCACAATCTTGGGGTCTTCTTTGATTCCTCTCTCTTCTTTTCCCCTCATATTCATCAGATTGCTAAGATCTGCCACTTTTTTCTCTATAACATTAGCAAAATTTGCACTTTCCTCTCTGAAAACACTACTAAAAGTTTGGTTCATTCTCTAATTACTTCTCATCTTGACTACTATAACCTTCTTCTTTCCGATCTCCATCAGTTTCATCTTTCTCCTCTCCAATCTATTCAAAACTCTGCTGCACGTTTAATCCTCTGTCAACCCCACTGCTCTCATATTACCCCTCTTCTGAAGTCACTTCATTGGCTCCCCTTCCGCTTCCGTATCCATTATAAACTTCTTCTTTTAACCTATAAATACATTCATTCTTCTGTCCCCCACTGCTTGTCTTCTCTCTCCTTACACCCCCCTCCTCATGAACCTCGCTCCTCCTCTGGTCTCCTTCACTCTTTACTCTTTTCCGCCTCTGCTAACTCCAGACTTTGCTTGTTTCACTTTGCTGCTCCTTATGCCTGGAACAAACTTCCTTTAAGTTTGCGTCCATCCTCTTCTCTCTCCCTATTCAAATCTATGCTAAAGTCTTACCTTTTTTTGGCTGTTTTCAACTCCTGATTCCTCCCTTGCCTCTAACGGTTGCTTGTGCTGTATTGTTCGTCTATTTGCTAGATTGTAAGCTTTTCAGGCAGGGACTGTCTGTTTCTATGTTTGTACAGTGCTGCATATGCCTAGTAGTGCTTTATAAGTGTTAAATAATAATAATAATATAGCTTTGACACAAGTGGTCAGCAGGCAGCAGGCTGAAATTAGTTTTTGAAGCAACTTTCCCATTACACTTCTATCTTACAAGCTAAGTTTCGGACAATGATTGTTTAAATTTTAGGTTGATTGTCAGACCTATATATACAATTACATATGCATAGACTAATGCTAATAAAGGACTGTTCTTGTAAAGGTCTTATTTCTGTACATCTTATTACTAAGTTCTTTATTACATCATTTAAAAAAAAACATTTTGAACTACCTATATAAAGTATTTAGTCTTTTGTGTTACACGAATATCCCTTCTTATGCCCTGAGGCTCTTTAATTTGAGCCAGAAATGAATGTCATAATCGTATTTTAAAATGTGTAGTCACTATTTTGGTGATAACAGTTTGAAAATGATATTGTATTTGTTCTCTGGTACTTTAATCCAGTTAGAATGCAAATCATTTAAAAAGAGAATATTTATTTTGTAGGCATGTTCCTTTCCAGTGAAAGTTCCATTTGTGAGTTTCATTTGCATTTTCAGATGCTCGAGTTTTAGATATGTCCAACTTAATCCTCCATTATGGTATAATACATGGAGCTTTTAATCTATTGAAAATAAAGGAACTCTTAGGGGCTCCCTTACTAATCTTCAGTAATTGCTATCATTGCTTTTAGTGCTCACTAATGGCTTTAGTAATTGCTATCACACGCTAAGAACAGCCAGCACAGTAAATACCCCATGCTAAATACTCTTAGCGCTTTGGGGCAGGATTGGGGTAAAGTGTGGGCATGCCAGCCAGTGACAGATAGTGCACATGAGGTTGCACCAGGGATGTGCATTTGTTTGAAACAATATGGGAAATATCAGCAAAATTTTCTATTTTGTTTTAATCTGAAACATGGCACTGAAAAATCCAAAATTCAGTTTTCCCCACAGGCAGCGCTGGCTCAAGGAGTTCTAGCACCCTTACCCAACTTTTGCTTTTGCCCCTGAACCCCCCGCCTGGGTTACAACATGAGCTGCACAAATAGGGTAAATCTTTAGCTAGTGGGGTCACTGGCTTAAGTTAAAAGCCAGCATTGCCATTTAACTTGATCTATAAATTAAACATCACTATCTATATATACTATACTCTTATTCATCCAATCACATGCAACAGGTTAAACTGCGAAATGAGACTTCAAAACCCTTTCAAGTAGACCAAGGATTACCTCAAGGATCAGTCCTTTCAGCCCTATTATTTAAGCTATACATCCAGCTCATATGTCACATTCTCTGGAAGCACAACATAATGTATCACATCTATGCAGATGACATTATTTTATATACTGCATTCACAACAAAGAATCCAGATTTCTCAACTATCCTCTCATGTCTCAATGAATTAACACACTGGTTATATGAACAATCTTAGCAAAACCAAGGCTCTAGTAATTAACAGAGACCCCACCTACATATCACCACAGAAAATTCTTTGCTTTGGTCTTTACTGAGGAAGATGTAGGTATGTTACCCAAGACTAAAGTGGTATTTAAATGTGATACTGCAGAGGAATTGAGAGAAATATCGCTACACCGGGAAGATGTATTACAACTATTTGATAAACTGAATAGTAGCAAATCACCTGGACCGGATGGTATACATCCAAGAGTGTTGAAAGAACTGAAATATGAGATTGCAGACCTGCTATCAGTAATCTGTGAACTATCATTAAAATCATCTCTAATACCTGAAGATTGGAGGATCGCCAATGTAACACCAATTTTTAAAAAGGGTTCCAGGGGTGATCCGGGAAACTACAGACCGGTGAGCCTGACGTCAGTACCAGGAAACAACCTAATGGGAGACAGCCAACATGGCTTTAGACAAGGAAGATCTTGTCTTACTAATCTGTTATGTTTTTTTGAAGGAGTGAATAAACAGGTGGACAAAGGTGAGTCGGTTGATATTGTGTATCTGGACTTTCAGAAAGCCTTTGACAAGGTCCCTCATCAGAGACTCTTGGCAAAACTAAAAAGTCATGGGATAGGAGGCAGTGTACTATTGTGGATCGGGAACTGGTTAAAAGATAGAAAGCAGAGGGTAAGGCTAAATGGCCAATTTTCCCAATGGAAAAAGGTGAATAATGGAGTACCCCAGGGATCTGTACTGGGTCCGTTACTTTTTGACATATTCATAAATGACCTGGAAAAGGGAATAACGAGTGAGTTTATCAAATTTGCAGCCGACACAAAACTGTTTAAAGTTGTTAATACCCAAGAGGACTGTGGAAAACTGCAGGAGGATCTGGATAAATTGAAGACTGGGCATCCAAATGGCAGATGAATTTAATGCGGACAAGTGCAAAGTTATGCACCTAGGAAAGAACAACCCAAACTATGGTTACACGATGCAAGGTTCCACATTGGGAGCCACCACCCAGGAAAAAGATTTAGGAGTCATCGTGGATAACATGTTAAAACCCTCCGCCCAGTGTGCAGCGGCGGCCAAGAAAGCATATAGAATGCTAGGTATCATAAGGAAAGGAATGGAAAATAAAACAAAGGATATTATAATGCCTCTGTATCATTCCATGGTACGACCGCACCTTGAATATTGTGTGCAATTCTGGTCGCCGTATCTTAAAAAGGATATAGCGTTATTAGAAAAGGTACAGAGAAGAGCCACCAAAATGGTAAAGGGGATGGAAGGCTACACCTATGAAGAGAGGCTACAAAGGTTAGGGCTCTTCAACCTGGAAAAGAGATGGCTGAGGGGAGATATGATAGAGGTCTATAAATTAATGAATGGAGTGGAACGAGTAAATGTAGATCAATTGTTTACGCTATCAGAATATAGAAAGACTAGGGGACATGCAATGAAGCTACAGGGTAAACTATTTAAGACAAGAGAAAATATTTTTTCACTCAACGTGTAATCAAACTCTGGAATTTGTTACCGGAGGATGTAGTAAGAGCTGTTAGTGGAGCTGGGTTTAAAAAAGGTTTGGACAAGTTGATGGAGGAAAGGTCCATAAACCGCTATTAAAAAGGGACCCAGGATATCGATGCTTGACCCAATACAAGCATTGTGGAGCCTGTGTCTTTTAGGGATACTGCTAGGTACTGTCATGCAGCAGGGGCTAATGAAAGTAAAAATGCAGGAGAAGAAGCTGTTTTTCATGACGGAAAAGATGTGCACAAGATGCAATATCCGCACAGAACAGCTAGAGGGAGCAGGCGTGCCTCACAGAGCCTGAGTGGACACACTTAGCTAATCGAGAGCACCTGACAGTGAGCCTGGAAAGCTCAAACACAGGAGAGCTTTATAAACGGAAGACTGGAGACTGGAGAGGGCAGAGCAGTACTTGCAGGTGTGTAGCTGGAGGTAAAGCTGAAGGTTTACGAGAAAGAAGCACCACAAGCAAGGACCAAGCAGAAAGAAGCACTTGGGAAACTAATGCTGAGCAAAGGAACAATCACCTTTGGAGGCAAAGCAGAGTGAAAGAAAGAAGCCTGCTTGGACCAGAGGAACCTGGAGCTAAACCGAATGGTAACAGAAGCTTTCAGAGAGGAGACTGGCACAGGGATTGTGTTCCTGAAGAACTACGAGAAGGAGGAAATCCCAGTTCTATATGCTGCTGGAAGCCAAGGTATGCTGACTCTGTTTCTATGAAGAAAACCTTACCTTATAAAAAGCCTTTTGAAAGTAATGCTAAACCTGTGAGAAAGGAAAGCAAAGCTACCTCTCATAAGCCAAGTAGACAACGCCCGAGGGTAGGCCATGCTCATTGGCAAACACTAGAGGAACTCTTTAAACATCCAGAGAACAGGACTAGGGCCTGGCCAGAAATTATAGCCAGTGAAACCACTGATACAGACAGAGATAATCCTGACCCGATGCAAGTGGAACTTGTAGAGCCAAGACCTTTATCTCAGGAAGAGATGGACTGTTCTTTGTGTATTTCAGGCAGTGCAGAGTCACTGTTAAACCTGTGAATGATATATGTTATCTTCAGAATGTTATTCATTCGCTAAATTGAAGAAGAGTGCTGAAACATTTGCTTTACTCTGGAAAGCTTAACTAAGCATTGTTACAACTGTGAAGCATAACAGTTTTTTTGTTAACCTGAGTTGATTTCATTCCTGAAGTTAAGGACTTTTTCTTTAGGTTGTAACCCAGTTGAATCTTATGCGTAAAGGGAAATAAATGCCTTGTTAACCCTCTACTCTGCATTAACAATTTTTCTTAGTTAGGAGCTGAACTGCTAAGACCAGGTTACACCTGGCTCTTAAAAGTCCCTCCTCTCATAATAAAATAATTTTTGTGTCCCACCTACCCTTACGACCACTGGCCACCAGGGTGGTGCACAACAGTACATATGACCTAGTTTGGCCACTGTTGGAAACAGGATACTGGGCTTGATGGACCTTGGTCTGACCCAGTATTGCATATCTTATGTTCTTATGTTCTTAAAATCAAATTCAACAACTATGATATCTCCAGGAGGTCTGAAGTCAAAAATCTACGTGTGACGCGACCAGAAACTGAATTTCCAAATCCATATTAAGAAAACAACTGCAGCGACTTATCAAAGAATAAAGATCCTTTACAACGTCTGCCCGTAACTGGACCATAACCTATTCTGCACTTTGTCAGGCAATCATCACTCCTGTATCAGATTACTGTAACTCTATACTTCAAGGACTACCAAAATGTACACTCCTCCCTCTTCAAATAGCTCAAAACACTGCAGCCCCCATGATCACATGGATATCTATACAAAAGCACATTACCCCAGTCCTAAAAGAACCACATTGGCTGCCCATTCAAGCATGCATGAAATACAAATCAATTATGAATACTTTCAAGAGTATACACAACATAACTGCTGGCTGCTTTAAGTCTCTCATACACACATCCTCAGACAACAGACCAGGAAGAGACCAAACCACAAACCTGCTTAAAATCCCCAGGCATAAAACATCCAGCATGCAAGAAAAATGCCAACGCACCTTCCTTATGGAATACACTCCCACGCAAATTGAGAGCTACAAAAGACCAGAAGGAATTTAGAAAGAATCTTAAAACACACATCTTCCAAGAATGTTATGGGACAAACTGTTAAACTCCTTCCCTCAAAGCCAAATGACTAAATACACTCAGAACCGGACCCAATGTTCTCAAACTGTTCAATGTATTGAAACTAACCCTACCCCCTGTTTCCTTATTATTTATTTATTTATTTATTTTATTTACTTATTTCTTCTATACCGCCCCTTCCAGTGATCAAGGGCGGTTTACATGGAACAATTTAACAAATTATGTATACTTCTGTATACTTTACATTGAACAGAGAACTTTTTAACTTTTTACATGGAATAGATATACATTACTTTGAAACAGAGAAACTTTCTAACTTTTTACAAATAATGACAGATGAAAAAACTGTCCAAACTATTTACATAGGTTATTTACAAGTGATTCTATACAGGGGTTTTCAGAATAATCGTGCATCATGTGTATGTGGTGGAATTTATTTCCATTTTTTTTCAAGAATTTTGTGTGGGGGGGGGGTGGGGGCTGTGTGGGGTTGTCTAGTTGTGGTTTAGGGAGTTCTGAGTTGGTGTGTCTGTGGATGGTGTGGGATAGAGCTTGGGGGTACAGAGCTTGGGGGGTAGGGGATTTGGAAATGTTCAGAGAATAGGTAAGTTTTGAGTTCCTTCCGAAATTGGGCGAGGTCTTTTATGGTGCGGAGGTCTAGTGGGAGATCATTCCAGAGCATAGGGGCAGTGAATGTGAAGGCCCTGTCACTTGTGGATTTTTTAGTCTTCTTGAATGATTTTGGTAGATCAAGTGAGTGGGCTGCATTTTGTCTGCGAGCTCTTGATTCAGATGGGGTCTGTAGTAATGTTGATAGATGTGATGGGGCGATGTCATTTAGGAGCTTGAATGTTGTTAGGAGGATTTTGTATCTAATACGGCTGTTTATGGGGAGCCAATGTAGTTCTAGGAGTATAGGAGTCACATGGTCTGTTAGACGAGCTTTGGTAGTTACTTTTGCACAGATGTTCTGGGCTCTTTGTAATAGGTATGTGTTTTTCTGTGGTAGGCCAATCAGGAGACTGTTGCAATAATCGAAATGGGGTGTGATGAGTGTATTGACAACCGATCTAAAGTCATGTGTATCCAAGAGGGGCCTTAGGTGTTGTATGGTTTTGAGTTTAAGGAATATGGTTCTTACTGTCTTCTTTATGTGAGGTAGCATGGTGAGAGTATGATCTATTATTACACCCAAGTATTTTACCTCTTTTTTAACGGATATAGAGGTATTATTGATTGAGATCGTTGTTGGAAAAGTGTCCTCAGTCACAGGTGTTCTTGTAACGAACATTGCTTCCGTTTTTTTGAGATTAATGCTGAGGTGATTGATTTCCATCCAAGAGGTGGTCTCAGCCATGCACTCAGCTAGGTTGTCATAAGAGTGGTTTTTTGTGGTTATGGGGATAGCGAGCATGATATCGTCAGCATATATAAAGTGATTAATCTTGTGTTTTCTAAATATGTTTGTGATAGGTTGCAGGTATAAGTTGAATAAGAGGGCAGAAAGGGCTGATCCCTGAGGTATACCTTGTCCTTGGGGGAAGGTTTCTGATGCTTCTTGATCTATTTGGACACGTATTAGTCTATGTGTGATGTATGACTTGAACCATTTGAGAACAGTACCGCCTATTCCTAAGTTTTCTAGTCTGTTGATCAGGGTAGGGTGGTTTAGACAGCAGTAACTTACCTCTGTTCTCATGTAATTAGTACACTTATTCCACATTGTTCGATGTAATATTATGTTGAGTTGGGTTCAATGTAAACCGCCTTGATACTTCTGAAAGGTGGTATATACTGTAAGAAATGTTAAATAAATAAATAAATAAAATATAGCACTGAATATACACATAGTGCCAGTTCGGGTCACTGTATTACCTATTTAGGCCTGACATCCTTACAAAAGACAGGATGTGATTATTTTTGCTTTCTAAAAATGCTACAGTGCTGCAGGAGCAAAGGCTCTCACAGCTGTATTAAACTTTCCTGATAGAGCACTTAGACATGATTTCACTGAACTACTGGCACATCTCTTAAGCCAGCTCTTCCCAGAGGCCAGGCTGGCCTCAAACCAGCAACTTTTGTATTGGAAGGCAGGCATCAAGAGCCATTATCTCTTCATGCACATCCTAGTTGATATTTTGCCAGTAGGACAACCAGGATCTGGATTAGCCTTGGTAAATGTCTCTGATAGAGCACTTAGACGTGGTTTCTCAGAAATTTTGGCACAAGATCATGGCAAAAAATTTATTGGAGGAAATATTTACAGCATGAGTCAATAGATTCACATGGCAAAAAATTCAACTAGTATTTTACACATAGCTCCAGACCAGAGAAACTTTGGTCCATTCAGGAACAGGAATGAAGATCACTAGCAATACAGCAGGCTACTTGAACTCCCTCCCCCCCCCCCCCCCCCTTATGGAGATGTGATGGCTCTTCTGCAAGTTGCCTTCCTTCTGTCCAAAAAGGCCAGTGGTTGGAGACCAGCCTCTGGCTCTGAGAAAAATATCCAGTTGGACTTTTATGTTTGAAACTTCTAGTAACCTTTCAGCTATGGTTTTTCGTTTGGGCAGCAGCACGGTTATCTCTTTAATTAACAACATTTAATGAATAGTTATAAAAACTAAATGAAACAAAATGAAAATTTCTTAAAACAAAGCAAAATGGACTTCCAGTGATGTCAGCATCTAATGCAGTCAGGGGAGTGAGAAGCTTCTTGACTTTGACTCGCCCCAAGCGGTATATAGCAGCCCCAAGGGTGAAAACCACTTCCCTTTGTAGAGGACAGACACAGGCAGCTGCTGGTGAAAGAATGAAAATGACACTCTGCAAAACGGCAGAAATTTCATGGTGAATAAACAAAAGTTGGTCCTGTGTCTCTAATTAGGTTAAAGACATTCTGCCTTTCCATGGTGGCTTTCTGATAGTTACACAGTTCCGCTGTTTGGGAATTATGATCCCTAGAGATCTCTCGGATCTGTATGTGCTGAATTCTACTACCATATGACAAACCTTAAAAGATGATTTATGTTCGTGGCATTCTCTATTGGTCTCCTGGCTTGGACGCATCAATACACTCAAGAAGTTGCTTCTTCCCAAGCTTTCATTTTTGTTCATGCAGCTTTATCTATGGGTCCCCAGGTCCTTTTTCATGCCATGCGCTGAGCCTTTACCAACTTCATATGGCAGGAGTGTTGGCCCAGTGTTAGTTGGTCCACACTTGTTCGTTCCAAGGGTTCAGGGGGCCTAAGCCTAATGGATTTGGAGTTTTATTACCGCTGCTCTTGCCTTCACATCCTCTATCTTTGGACGACTGCCTCTAGCTCATCATGGGTTGCTTTAGAGGCAGTGTGGGTGACTTTGCTCCCATTGGCCACTATAGCTTTGCCTCAAGATAAAAATCTGGTTCTCTCTCATCTCTTCCTAGGCTTGATATAGCATATACGGCAGGCTTTGTGCAGGAGCTGTCAGGTTTCGTCACAATATTACTAATATACTTCACTTGCCTCCTTTCCCTATATTTGGGATTTTGGGGCCCAGTTTCTGTATCAAGGATGTTCCCTGATGCTGGCAGTGCTTTTTGATCAGTCAGTCTTTATATCTAAGTCATGCTTTGAGTGGCTGGTGGAGGTTCCTATTTCTTCTTTTTAATACTTTCAACTGCACCACTACTTTGAAGTTTCTTCCTGTGCTCAGGCAGGTAGGCGCTTGCCTCGGCCTTGGGAGCATGTGCTTACTTTGCTCCTGGCTAAGCTGTATTGTGTACTAGCCTTGGAAATGACCTCCTGGTTTCGTCTACCCACACATAGAGTCAAATGGAACTCCGACCTTCCGAATAAAATGAACGATTTTTGGAACAAGCTGTATCATTACTCCCATACTTGTTCTATCTCATTTTCTTTGATCAATACCCAGTTTCACATCCTTTTTCACATGACCATTCTACAGGTGGACCTGTTCCACTGGGGGCAAGCAGGCGACTTTCTATGCTGGAGACTTTGTATTTGCCATAGTGATTTCTGTCATATGTGGTGGTCCTGCTCAGTAATTCAGGGATTCTGGTCCCTAGTGTATAACCATATTACACAGGATTTGGGGGTTTAGTTTCCTTTCAAGTTGGAATCCTGTGTTTTGGGCTCATCTCACTCCAGACTCCCTCCCAGCTGATCTCCTTTGCCTGATTAGCTGCTTACTTTTGGTGGCCCGATCTGTCATGAGTCAATACTGGAAGAGGTCTTTCGCTCCATCTCTTGGGATATCTATAGGATGGAAAACTTTTCTACTGATCTTTGAGGCAAACCAGCAATGGTGGAGCGTTTATGGTCAAAATTTCTCCCACTGAAATGTTGAGCGACCCTGTAGTACTGCTAATAGATCTTATCATCTCTTGCATGGTAGGGGAGGATGGGGGGGATGGGTGGGATGGGAGGGAGGGAGGGAAGGGGCGGTTGGGAGATTGGGTGTGGGGTAGGAGGTTGGGGTTAAATGTTGTAGATGGGGGAAGGGGAGGAGGCAAGATGGCGGCTGAGTGAACTCATGGCGTTTTTCTCCTCAGTCTCTATTCTGTTGGGGTGTAGTTGCGCTGACCTGGTTGTTGGAGATGGAGAGGAGGAAGCGCAAGCAGGCATTCCTACCCTCGGGTAATGACGGGACAATCGATGAGGGCCAACTTGTGGATTTGCACCGTTGAATTCTGGAGTGGCATCTTCAGTGGCAATGCCGGGAAATGACCTGGCAGAGATGAGCATTTCAGGGGTTTGGATTTCCCCTGAATCGCGGACTCCTCCGATTCAACCCAGAAGTGTTGGGGCATGAAGTGAAGTGTCTCCCGGTGAGCTGGCTGTAATCATGCCTGTTTCAGGAGGTGAAGAGGGCTCACCGGTGCCTGGCTCCCACTTATCTGTGGCTGTTGCTTCAGTGGGGACATTGCAGGGGGTGCCAGAAGCTGCAGCAGGAGGTGGTGTGTCTTCCCTGGGTGTCAGGAGGCTGGAAAAACCCGCAAATATTACAATGGAGATGCTGTGGGATGCTGTTGCAGTTTTGAATAACTCCTTATTGCTTGTAGTTGGAACTGTGAGTAAAGATGTTGTGACTTTTAAAGAGGAATTACATGGGGTCTCTAGAGCCTGTGTGGAACAGTCAGTGAGGTTGACCCAAGTTTCTGTAGATTTAGATCAACTTCGGCGAGTTCAAGAGACCCAGATTAAAGATGGGACTGTGTCCTCAAGGAAGGTGGAGTACTTGAAAATCAGGCTCGGAAGTTTAATTTGAGATTGTTGAATTTTCCACATTCCCCATCCGTGGGGACAGATGTGAATATCCGGTGTTCGCCACAGAGCCAGGAAGCCACTGAGCCTAACCAGGCAGCAGCGATTTTCCATGCTGTCCAGTTAGCGCTCTGCACCATAAAGATAGGCAAGGGTTTTCCCTGCCTATCTTTACTGGGCTGTGAACCATGTAAATGCCTTTTGTATACCAGGCCCTTATTTTTTAGAATCTGGGCATTTGTATACAAAGTATGGTTTTTGTTCATATTGACCACCCTCTTATCAGTTGACAGGAGTAATTTGGAATCTGCTAATTACTTAAGGGCACCTTAACTATGTTTACCTTTATTGAGATGCCCCTAACCTCTCTGTTTTGGTAGTATCCTTCAAAGACACATTATTCCAAATCATGTGCTCCTGGGAAATGATTATCTTTCCCCCCATATCTAATTTAAAAGCTAATCTATCTACTTTCTAAAGGTTAGTGTCAGCAGCCTCTCATGGTTTTCAGTACCATCTCTATGCTGATGATTCCCAAATCTATCTCTCTATTCCTGATCTTTCTTCTGCTTTCCAGTCCCGGATCTCTTGCTGTCTCTCTGCCATTGCTGCCTGGATGTTCCATCATCGCCTGAAATTGAACATGGCCAAGACTGAACTTCTCGTTTTTTCTCCTAAAATTTCCCTTTCTCCTTCTTCTTTTTCAGTCTCTGTTGATGGCTCTGTTCTCCAACCTGTTTCATCTGCTCGAAATTTGGGTGTTATTTTTGACTCTTCGCTCTCTTTCTCCTCTCATATCCAACTCATCGCTAAGACCTGTCGCTTCTTTCTCTTCAACATTGGCAAAATCAGCCCCTTTCTCTCTGAGCTCACTACTAAAACCCTCATCCATTCCCTAATCACCTCCCAACTTGATTATTGTAACCTCCTTCTTGCTGGTCTCCCTCAGTCTCATCTCTTCCCTCTTCAGTCTATTCAGCACTCCGCTGCCCATTTGATTTTCCAACAGCCTCGTTTTGCCCACATCACTCCTCTCCTCAGATCTCTTCACTGGCTCCCTATCCGTTTCCGTATTCACTTTAAGCTTCTCCTTCTGACCTATAAGTGCATTCACTCTGTGGCTCCTCAGTACCTTTCTTCTCTCATTTCTCCCTATTTCCCTCCTCGTGTACTCCATTCTTTTTCCCAGTTGCTTCTTGCTATGCCTTTCTCCTCTATTGCCAACTCCAGATTCTGCTCTTTTCACCTTGCTGCTCCCTATGCTTGGAATAAGCTTCCTTTGTCTATACGTCAGGCATCTTCTTTGCCCCTCCTCAAACTCAAGTTAAAAGCTCATCTTTTCGCCTCTGCCTTTGGCTCTTGATTTTGCTGTTCTCCTTCCTTCCCCTCTTTTATTTAACCTTTCTTTCTTCCTCTTACACTTGTTCTTACCTCTTTCCTTTGTCCTGTCTCTCCTGCTCTTTATTTATTTTATTTATTTATTTAGCAAGCATTTGTAGCCCGCTCCTTCCAGCGATCAGAAGCGGGTAGGATTACTATTGTGAAACTGCTGAATCAAGGCAGGTACAAATTTTGTTTACATACAGATTGTCAGAAAAGCACATCATACAGAGTTAACACTTCTTAGCTATGGGGGAGTTCATTTACATATATACATAAATACATATATACAGGATAATCTTCTTGGACACAGTGGTCAGGGGCTGCTCCATCTGTGGGTTTAGTTCAGGTTGAAATGTGATTGGAAAATGTGCGTTTTGAGTTTCTTTCTGAAGTCTAGAAGGTCATTGCTAGCTCGTAGTTCTGGTGGGAGTTGGTTCCACAGTGTTGGCGCCGCATATGAGAAAGCCCTGTGGCTGGTGTTAGCTTTGGCAGATCTTATATCTGTTGGAGTGTGAAGGATGTTGGAATTGTGGGTTCTTCTGTTTCGGGTAGGAGGTTGCAATCTTACTAGGTTGTTGAGGAAGGAAGGTGCTAAGTTGTGGATGAGTTTGAAGGTGGTTGTTAGTATTTTGTATTTTGTGCGAGCTGTTATGGGTAGCCAGTGTAATTGAATTAGTACTGGTGTGATGTGGTCACTTAGATTTTTCTTCATTATGACCCTGGCAGCTACATTTTGTGCCATTTGTAATATGTTTAGGGTTTTTTTAGGTAAACCTTGTAGGATGGCGTTGCAGTAGTCAAAATGTGTCATGATGAGTGCTTGGGCCACTGTTCTGAAGTCTTGGGGATCAATAATATTCCGAATGGGTTGGAGCACTCTAAGCTTGTGGAAAACTGCTCTGTTGGTCTTTCGGAGGTGTTTTTCCATCTTTAGGTCACAGTCAAATGTGACTCCTAGATACTTTATTTCTTTTTTGTTTGGTAAGTGTTGTTACATAGTGTTATTGATGTGGGAGGGTCAAAATTCGGTTCTTTGGAGATATACATTACTTCGGTTTTTTTGTGATTAATTGACATACTACTTTGTTGTAACCAGTCTTGCATCTCTCCGATACATGTCTCCAGTGGGTTGTAGTCTGGGTTTTTAGTGTCTAGTTGTGTGTATAGCATGATATCATCGGCATAGATGTGGTAATTAATTTCGTGCCGTGAGAAAATTTTGCATAGTGGCTGCATATATATGTTAAACAGAAGTGCTGAGAGAGCAGAGCCTTGGGGGATTCCCTGTGTTTGTGAGAAAGATTCTGCTTTTTCTCCGTTGAATTGAACCTGTTGTGTTCGATTTGAGATGTAGGATGAGAACCATTTTAGTGGGGTTCCTGTTATTCCTATTGATTTTATCCTATTTATGAGGGTCCCATGATTAACTGTATCAAAGGCAGCTGAGATGTCAATGAATACAAGAATGTACATTTTCTTTTTGTTTTCAAGGCCCTTTAGGAGGTTGTTAAGTAGAACTAGTAACAGGGTTTCAACTCCATGATGTTGCCTGAAGCCATATTGTTGGTCATCAAGAGGAGCACTGTTAGTCAGATGGTCTTGGAGTTGTAGAAGGACCGTTTTTTCTATGATCTTTGCCAGGAATGAGATACTTGATATGGGACGGTAGGAGGCTGGGTCTTCTCCGTTGAGTGTAGTGTTTTTTAGGATCGGTCTAATGACTGATTTCTTTAGTTCTGAGGGCATGATTCCTTGTTGTAGGGATAGGTTAACTATGTGTGCTATGTGAGGTGCTATGTCTTGTTTCACTGCCTTGATCCAGGATGCAGGACAGGGATCTAGTGGGGAGGTGGTGCTTTTCAGGCTTGTGACAATGGCTGTGATTTGCTTGGTTCCTATTTTGTGGAAGTGCTCCCATAACTGGTTTTGCGTTGTGTTGTTCTCACTTCTGATTTGTGGTGTTGGTGGGGGGGGTGGAGGACCAGGGGCCGTCAGTTTGGTCGCGTAGTGGTTTGCCAGTGTTTGGACCTTGATGGATTTGTTGAGGTTGGCATTTTGGTCGGTTTTGGTTAGTGATTTGACTAGTTCAAATAACTCTCGTGGGCGATTGATTGCCTTGTTTAGGATGTTGGTGTGATGTAATTTTTTTGCATTGTTCACGTCGTCTTTGTATTTTGCGAGATGGGCCATGTATTTAGTTTTGAGATCGGAGGATTTGGTTTGTCTCCATTTTCTCTCTATTTTACGGAGCTCCCTTTTTGATTTTATTAGAGTTCCTGTGTACCAGGGTTCCGAGTTGATCTTATGTGGGTTTGATGTGTGTTTCAGAGTTGGGTTAGATGTATTTTGGATGTGTGTGTTCCATCTGTTAGTTAGTTCGTCTAGGTCTGTGGAATCTAGGTTTATGTGGGATGCAATGGTGCTTATGAGGTGTTCCTCATTGAGTTTGCTGAATTTCTTGTCTCTTTGCCCTTGTTCTTATCTTTTTTTACTCCTTTTCTTGCTTTGTCTTTTTAGATTGTAAGCTCTTTTGAGCAGGGACTCTTTTTGTGTTTTCATCGTAAAGCGCTGTGTGCACCTGGTAGCGCTTTATAAATGCTTAGTAGTAGTAGTAGTAGTAGTAGTAGCAGCCTGATTGCACTCTAGTTAAGGTGAATCCAATCTTTCCTGAAAGGTCCTCTCTTCCCCAGAAAGTTCCTGACAATCTAAAGCCTTCTTCCCTACACCATTGTCTCATGGGAGGTGACAAAGGGTACAGGTAAATGGAGCTGACTCTGAGGAGAAGGATATTACCAATTCTGTGCCACAGGGATCTGTCCTTGGTCTAATTCTTTTTAGCATTTTTGTTAGCGATATTGCAGAAGGGCTGCCAGGTAAGGTTTTTCTCTTTGCGGGTGTTTCCAAAATCTTCTATAAAGTAGACACCCAGGAAGGAGTAGATAACTTGAGGAGGGATCTAGCTAAGCTTGAAGAATGGTTGAAAATTTGGCAGTGGAGATTTAATGCTAAAAAATGAAGGATCGTGCACTTGGGCTGCAAAAATTGAAGGGAGCGGTACAGTATAAGGGATGAAATACTTCTTTTCACAAAAGAAGAGCAGGACCTGCGCATGATTGTTTTTGATCATCTTAAAGTGCTAAAAAGGTAGAAAAGATGACAGCAAAAGCCAGAAGGATGCTTAGATACATAGGGAGAGGAATGGTCAGCAGAAAAAAGGAGGTGATAGTGCCTCTGTATAAGTCTTTGGTGAGACCTCATTTGGAGTATTGTGTGCAATTCCGGAGACCACACCTTTAAAAGGATATAAACAGAATGGAGTCGGTGCAGGGCGTGGCTACCAAAATGGACAGGGATCTTCGTTATAAGCCATATCGGGGCAGACATAGATCTCACTATGTATATGTTAGAGGAAAGGCGGAATAAAGGAGATATGATAAAAATGTTTAAATACCTCCACGGCATAAATGCTCAGGAGAAGAGCCTCTTTCAATTGAAAGTAAGCTCAGCAATGAAGGGACATCGGGTGAGGGTGAAAGAAGATACTCAGGAGTAATATGTATAAATATTTCTTTACAGAAAGATTGGTAGATGCATGGAATAGTCTCCCAGTGGGGATAGTAGAGACGAGGACAGTATCTGAATTTGAGAAAGCATGGGACAAACACAGAAGATCTCCAAAGTTAAAAGCAGGACTATAGTAGTTGATATGGAAGGGCAGACTAGATAGGTCATATGGCCTTTTTCTGCTGTCATGTTTCTATGTTTCTTTCCACACATTGAGAATCAGGAGCTCTGCCTGTCTCTTGGGTCCTGTATATGAAAAAATGAGCATTTCTGAGAATCATATCCTGGAGGTCCTGTATTTATACTTTCTACCTAAAATCCTAAATTTGGCTTCTACAACCTCTCTCCCACACTATCCTATGTCATTGTTGCCCACATGTACCAAGACAGCCAGCTTCTCCCCACCACTCTCTAGAATGCTATCTAGGTGATGTGTGAGGTCCGCCTCCTTCACACTAGGCAAGCAAGTGACCAAGTGATCCTCATGCCCACCAACTACCCAGCTCATGCTCATGAAGTAATTTACAAGAATCGGTGTATATACCAAGACTGTACATTCCTAGAGCTGAAGAAGGGCTAGAACTTTTAGAGATTGATTACACCTACAGAACTACTATCATAGGCCTCCAAGCCTACCTGACAGTATAATCAGATCCAAATACACAAAAAGTGTTATCATCTAACTTGGACAAGTATTCCAATGATTAGAAGGAATGAGTGAGAATCCACAGGCATGCATGGGAAAGGAAGTAACAGAATTTTCAAAACAAGAGAAAAAACTCTTTAAAGAATTATATCAGGAGACAAGGAAACACAAGTGGCAAATGCACAAATACAGTGGAAAATACAGAGTGTTACTCCAAGAACCTTTTGTCAACCAAGAACAAACACATGAATGGTTAAGGAGAGATGAACTGAAACTGAAGGATGAAAGATTGATAGTTACAGCCAAGGACAGTGGATTACGGAGAAGATGGTTTATAATGAGTATTGAAAAAACTGTCAAAATAGAATTATGTCAGTCCTGTAAGAAAGAGCTGGAAACAGTGACTCACCTTATAGCAGGCTGTGATGTTCTGATGGCAGAAAATTTATATACAAAAAGGCACAACAAAGAAGCACGCCTCCTCCACTGTAAACTCTGTAAACACTACAGCATCATGACCCTAACAGAATAACAGAGAATGAAGAGTTTATGATCACCTTGGACATTCCCATTCCGACAGATAAAAAACTGGATGCCAGGAAACCTGACATAGTAGTAAAGGAGAAGAATACCAGAATAGCATTGATAGAAGTATCGGTACCGAGTGATCATTCTGTGAATCACGTGGAGAGGCAGAAGATCCTGAAGAATGAAGAAATTTGGTTAGAGATGAAGAAAACGTGGCAGAAAGATACAAAAATCTTTCCCATTGTAGTGGGAGTGACAGGCTTGATAAAGAAGAATTTCCCAAGCACATTTTGACAAATTACCCATACCAGTTACATCTTACAAATTCCAGAGGGAAGCTCTCTTTGGCACAATGCAAGTATTACATCGAGCATTAGCAGTAAATTTGAGAGACTAAGATCATACTCCACATATCCTGGCCTAGAAGTGAGTTTCACGACTGTCATGGTATCCACAAAATTAACCCATTTGGAGAAAATGCCCCGAGTGGGAATATTTTTACTATGTCTCTGTAGGTCTCCTCTATATACCTTTATATCTTCCTCAGCTCTTCCGTTACTCTAGTCTCCAGAGACTGGACTTGTTCTCTGAGAGCCAAGAGCTCTATGCACTCAGTGAACACATGATCTCTCACCAGCTGGTAATAATCATACAACTGTCACTCATTGTAAAAGACTGGATAGCCCCATCTCACTGCTGGACTTCTGTCTGCATATTTGTGTTAGTGAGTTTAGTTGTTTAGAGTTGTTAAAGAAGTAGGCATACTTAAATAAATATAAAGGTCTTTATCATTATGTGGAATATTTTATGCTATAAGCTTTATTTGCTTCCCAATGAACTGCTAGTTATCTGTTAAGGGGAAATCATTTCTTTATGAAAATAGACTGTGGTGTCAAATTTCACTGTTTCTGTCTTAATTGGCAAAATTATCTATAAAGTAAGGGATTTTGCAGGGGTGGGTGGATTTGGAAAAGTTTTCTTTTAAGAGTATAAGGGTCTAGCAGATGTTCATTTAAAACCTCTAAAGCAAGCAGATGGTGATGTGCAGCCTGGGTTATCCAGGGAGCAGGATGCACCATCACAGGGTCAGGAGGATATGCCACAGTTACAGAAGGAGGAGCTAATGGAGCTGCAGCAGAGGCACCTCTGGACAGAGAATGCAGGTCTAGGGAAGAGCAGCTGGGACCTGAGGCCTTAGGACCTCCTTAACCATCATTCCCCGTCTGAGAGGTAGAAGTTGAGAAGGATGCAGTGGACTTTATGAGAAGAGTACAGGAGGAGCTGGTCTCCTTCACCTACCAGGTAGTGGTAGATATGAGGGCCATCAAAAAATACCAGGGTCAGCAGACTCAAAATCGGGCCCAAAAAACTCACCATCATGCCAGCTTAGCAGTATCTATGCAGATGCTAGTCACCTATCTGGATCCCATAACAGTGACAGTTGCTGCCTTGCTGAGGAGTTGCCAAGCCCCACAGCCTGCCTCCCAGGTTGTTATCTGAGCCACTTGCTGAGCCATCTTGTGGGAGGAGAGGAAGGGGAATGATCAGAATGAATGGACTGCACACAATATTCAAGATGTGGTCAATCTCCTGTCGGGGCCTTCTGTAATTTCCTCGTCTGAGATTGCAACACAAAGAGGAATAGCTATGTTATATAGAATACAGCAGGCAGCGAAGACATCACAGACTATCTGTGGGCAATATAGGACTTCCCCTCCTATTGTACCTATACATCTGAAGTCGCTCTTCAGAATTCCAGAAGGTGCCCCTAGACAGCCCGATTGTACCTTTTCTCTTGTTGATTCTGAGGAGTGAATAGCCAGGTTTTCTGTTGGTTGCTTCATCACTTTTGGTAATGAGAAAGACAGTGGCTCAGTATAAATGAAGAAAACAGGTGAGACAGAAAGGAGCATATTCCAGAGCCAATAATGCGTCAGACATGCCTTGATCCAAGTATAGGGAGTTGAATATGTAAAAATGAGTGTGATAGCTCATAGGTCATATTGTCCTTGCCAATACAAGCTTACAACCAAAGCCATTTGGGAAGGGGAGGGAAGGAGGAAGAAACATTGTTTTTGCTGCAGAGAGAGTGACAAGCATAATGACAATCATATAGTATTAATGCCTAATTCCAGATTTGCTAAGGTGAAGTGATGGAATACATTCCTTTTAACAACGTTTTACTTCACAAATCAGATATCTCTAAGCTGGCCATCTTCACAGGCTTTTTCCCGCCCTGACTGTTATAGAATGAAGGATCCATAACAGGATCCTGGGAATCTTGCACACACATCAGTTATTATTTGCCTAATGGTAGAGACTATTCACATGTTCGCTGCATGGAAATATCACAGATTCCCCAAGCTCCTCACATCCTAAGTTGGTAGTTTAGCGACCATATGAGTACAGTGGATGGCCCCCAGCATTAAAGGGAACTCTGCGAAGAAATTCCTTGTTTGTTTCCTCAGTTCTCTTATGCAAGGGAAAACCACAATTCATGTAGCCTTCTTAGAAGAGCTTGCAGGTGGCTGACCCACAACAATGGTCTGGAAACCTCAGTGGCCAGGAAAGCTAAGGCTGTCATCACTTTAATATGCACTAGGGAAGAATGGCTAGACTGGGTTGGGGCTTCTAGGTCAACTTTTATGAGTTCACAATGCTCATCAATGGTTGCCTTACAAGATCTGTACCTATTCAACACCTCCTCCTCTGTCAGATAAAAAAAAAAAATCCTTGGCCTATACACCATTTGGAGACTGTACGTCCTGTTCCTGTGCCATGACTGGCTGAGGCTGGACCTGTTCTCTCTGCTGCTCCTAGAGCTGGGTCTGTCTCCTCTGACTATTTCTCTACTGCCACCTTCTCATACACTGGCAGTGCAGGAAGAACCACCACCTAGTCAGCATTATGGCTATATGAAGTGCTCTGCAGAAATAAAAGAACAGGAACATACAGAGTGAAACTGTAGAAGCTATACCTGAACATTCAAAGTGCTGCTGCGAAAAATGCTGAAAAGGCAGTCCTAAAAATAACTGGATAAACATCTTTGGCTGACCACTGTGGCAATGCTGAAAATCAGCTTCATGTACAGGACATCTGGCCATGCTCCCGAAATGCCCTGCAAAGTCCCTATAATGTTACATACCCATGGCAGCTTCCATCAGCTGATTATTACTCTTATCCATAGATGCCACACTTATCCGTACAAGGGTGCGATTTATACGGAGAAGTGCCACTTAAGCCTTTGACCACTGACCTGCTAGTTTTAACAAAATGTAGAAAGTCTCTTGTTATGTACTTATCCCCTCTTAGAAGTTACACATTGTGATGGAGTGCAATGCTGTTTTCTAGTCTTCAAGGCATTAAGGGGAAGTTTACATTTCTGAGGAGTATTAAGATGTTAACCGTTGATAATGAACCTAACATCCTTAGCCATAAAAGAATGCAATGGTAAGAATCAGTAAATAACCCAGGAGGCAGTTGGGGAAAGTAAAGAAATATTTGCCTGCAGAGAAGCATAAACCCATTCTTAGAGATATACAAAGAAATGCAGTAAATGCCAAGCTGAATGAATAATGGTAAAAAATTAAATTACAAAACAACAACATTACAAGCATAGAAGGAAAAAAGAATGTTGAGAAAATAACACTGCCAAGACAGCTATGGGACTTTTTTCCCAGCAAGGGAGTGTTAGATCAGGAAACTACAGAAGGCTGTGACAGCCACCTGACCTGGGGCACCAGTAGCCACAACCCTGGATATACAGCAAACGTTTACACAGGGCTATTTATAACTGGAGAACAAGGACAACATCTTCCATATCACCTTGGAACAGTTTAAGGTCATTTCATAGGGAGGGAGGTACCACCTAGTATGGATGAGCTGTGGCAACTAATATATAAAAAAGAAGTTTCATGGGAGAGAGTTGGATAACCAAAAGGCTTCAGATATGATATATACAAGCAGCACGTGGGCTTAATGATGTACATTTAGGGGTGTACTTTTAGTCAGCAAATGTATGCATAGCAGGGTGTTATTTTAATCATTAATACTCATATGTGGACATATGCACATTAACAACCTCTTATAAAATACTAACCAACTTAACAATATGCACTTTTCTCAATGCTGCATACTTTGGCGATGGGCATGCACATGGATTGGGTTTGGGTGGAACACGGGAGAATATACAAGTAGGCATGTAGATTATAACGTTTTATAATTTAAGTGTGTTTTTTTTTAAATTTAAGCGTGGGCATTTACACTAACGCTAGGGCTACTGTAAATGTCTGCCCCTGAAGGTGCAACTTCAACAATTTAGGCTAGTATTTTATGAAAACAAGCAGCTGCCTATTTCCTTTTGCAAAGTAAGCTTAAAATAGGTGCCTTAAAAGGTGATTTTTAATAGGCACCTTGTTATGAATCTTTTTTCCCCCACAGAAACGGAAAAGGAAAAAAGCTTTAGGAAATGAGGCCTTTAGACTGTACCTTTCTGGGCATGGATTCCTTATGCCTGTATGCCACTGCTTATGGAGCGTCCTGCTATTGGGCACTATTTAAAAAGAAAATTAATATTACAGTAACGTCCTGTTATAAGAAATAGGCAATTTAATTAAAATCACTTTTCTTCCAAAATCAAAAACATCTGTATTACTGCTTGCACCAGGGGTGGCCCAAAGGGGGTGCGGAACTATGTGCGAAGACTCATTGCAGGGCCTCATTTGCATAAATATTTGCATAATTTGCACTAACATTTAGCAAATATGCCTCTTAATGAGTGTATGGATAAAGAAAGACTACCAGATTTCTACATTACTATACTCCAGTGCCAACCACCAGGCACATTAGGAGGTACTATAAACCCTGCCCATTTAGAACTCATAGCAAACCCGCCATATCATAGCAGCACTACAAGAACTCACAAAGCACCAAACCCTACCTATCAAAAAAAGGCAACACTGCAAATATTAAACCAATACATCTCGGAGAATACCAATACATCTTCTACCGGGGAAAGAGAACAAGTGGCACAGTCAAATAGAAATTATATGAACAGAATACCTCAGCTCAGTTACACATGCAGAACATAGACCATCACCAAACAAAGAATAAGGGATCACAATTTAGAAATAGAAAGACAATAATTAAACTGGGAATCCCAAAGGCCAAAGTTGGAACGTACAACACTGGAAAAATAAAACTATAAATTAATTTCCTCTTGTACTAAATAAAAATGCAAAGACGTTAACAATGCACATTTCCCAGAGCTGGCATATTCCAGTTAATAAATTCAAAATAAAAAAAGTATTTTTCTGCCTTTTGTTGTTTGGGAATTTTATTGTTCAGTTGCAAATTCTCCAATCACTTTTTTTCTGGTTTCTTTGTGACTTCGGCTAACTCTCCATTGTCTGCTGTCCATTTCTTCTCTCTTCTAGTTTTTTCCCATTCACTCTCTACATCTGCTTTAACATACTGATCTTCCCCTTTTGCTCTTTCCTCCATTTCTTTCTTTATTACTTTTTCATCCACTCAAATTTCACCCTTTCATCCTCAATCCCCACTTACTTATATTTTCCGCTCTCCATCCTGACTCCCTCAGCCCCATTCCCTTCTAGTCCTCCCTCAACATCAGCTCCCTTCTAGTTCCAGTCCTACCCAGAATCTGCTCCCTTCTAGTCCCATTCTCCCATCCCCCCTGCATCAACCCATTTCCAGGCCAAGCTCCCCCCATCAGCCCATTTCCAATCCTAGCCCCCATCAGCCATTTTCAGTCCTATTCCAGCCTCCGTCCAGTCCAAGCTCCCCCCTCAGCCCATTTCCAATCCTAGCCCCCCATCAGCCATTTCCAGTCCTATTCCAGCACCCATCAGTCATTTCCAGTCCAATCTCCCCCCCATCAGTCCATTTCCAATCCTAGCCTCCCATCAGTCATTTCCATTCCTATTCCAGACCCCTATCAGCCCATTTCAGTCTTAGCCCCTCATCGGCCATTTCCAGTCCTATTCCAGCCTCCATCATCTCATTTCCAGTCCAAGCCCCCCCCTCATCAGCCCATTTCCAGTCTTAGCCCCCATCAGCCATTTCCAGTCCTATTCCAGTCCCCATCATCGCATTTCCAGTCCAAGCTCCCCCCATCAGCCTATTTACAGTCTTAGCCCCAATCAGCCATTTCCAGTCCCATCCTAGCCCCCCATCAGCCCATATCCTGTCCAAGCCCCCCCCCCATCAGCCCATTTCCAGTCCAAGCTCCCCCAGCCCATTTCCAATCCTAGCCCCCCCATCAGCCCATTTCAAGTCCTAGCCTCTCCATCAGTTCATTTCCAGTCTTAGCCCCCCATCAGCCATTTCCTGTCCTATCCTAGCCCCCCCCCTCCCCTGAAGGGCCCCGTGCCTATCTAAGCTGCTTCAGAGGTGAGCCTGGAAAGCCTGCGCGAGGCCCCGGCTCATCTCTGCACAGCTGCCAGCGTGAAAAGTGGTGTTTCCCCTCGCGCTGGTGGCTGTATTACTGTGAAGTGCACTGAATGCCATGAAAGGTTAAAGGGCATTTCCCTGCACTTGCGCACTTCACAGTAACACAGCCGCTAGCATGAGGGAAAACACCACTCTTCATGTTGGTGGCTGGCAGAGGCTTTCCCGACTTACCTCTGAAGCCGTCCATTGTGCGTGAATGAAGTTCGCACAGGGCCCCTGAAGTGCGGGGCCCTGTGCAAACAACATTCTTGCACAATGGATGGACCGGCCCTGCTTGCACCCATTTGGCTGTTAGTGTGTGCAGATGGCCTCTCTGGATGGGCCGACTTCAATCCTTTCACCTTGCTGCTCCATATGCCTGAAACAAACTACCTGAGTCTGTACGTCAGGATTCATCTATGGCCCTTTTGAAATCCAGACTAAAAACACCTCTTTGAGGCTGCTTTTGGATCCTAATCCTCTTAGTCTCCTATATGTTCTTTGCAATGCTCCTATTTGTGTTCTTGTCCTCTGATGTTGTATTGTCTGCCTGAACTAGATTGTAAGCTCAGGTGAGCTCGGACTGTCTTTTACATGTGCCTGTACAGTGCAGCGTATGCTTGTAATGCTATACAAATAATTATCAGTAGTAATCAGGGCCGGCCCGTCCATTGAGCGAGAATGTTTTTTGCACACGGCCCCGCGTTTCAGGGGGCCCCGCGCAAAAAACATTCTGATCCAAAAGTAAAATTTAAAAAAATAAAAAAAAGCTGTCTGCTGCCGCTTCCGGGTCCGCTGCGGCAGAATCGAGTGTGCCGCGGGGCCCCCCCTGTGCCCGGCAGAGCCTGCCCTCCCCTGTATCAGCTCTCTCTTTCCAGCGGCAGTCACACGCACCGGCTTTCAGAGCGCGAGGGGAGAGTTTCTCCCTCGCTGCTCTGTTAAGCCCGCGGGGGCTGATGGGAACTGGGGATGGGGCTGGGAGAGTGAAATGGAGAGGGGAAAAATATTTTGTGTGGGAGGGAAGAAAAATGTACAATTAGCCGGGTATTGGGAGACTAAGTGGGGATTGAGGATGGAGGGGTAAAATTTGAGTGGATGAAATAGGAATGAGGAAAGAGCAAAAGGAGAAAGATTTGTATGTTAAAGCAGATGTAGAGAGAGAATGGAAAAAAACTAGAAGAGAAGAAAGGACAAATGGACAGCAGACGATGGAGAGATAGCAGAAGACACAAATAAACCAGAAGAAACTGGCTGGAACAATTGCAACTGAAAAAAAAATGCACAAAAGGTACAAAGATATCTCTTTATTTTGAATTTATTAACTGGAATATGTCAGCTCTGGGAAATGTGCATCATTAATGTCTGTGCTTTGTTTAGTACAAGAGGAAATTAATTTATAGTTTTATTTCTACATTGTTGTACATTCCAAGTTTGGCTTTTAGGGTTCCCAGTTTAATTATTGTCTTCCTGTTTTTAAATTGTGATTCCTTGTTTGGTGATGGTCTATGTTCTGCATGTGTAACTGAGCTGAGGTATTCTGTTTATGTAATTCCTATTTGACATTGTCACTTGTTCTCTTTCCCCAGTAGATCATGTATTGCTATTCTCTGAAATGTATTGGTTTAATATTTGCAGTGTTGCCTTTTGATAGGTAGGGTATGGTGCTTTATGAGTCCTGGTAGTGCTGTTAGGATACGGTGGGTTTGCTATGGGTTCTAAATGGGCAGTGTTTGTAGTAGTTCCTAATGTGCCTGGCGGTTGGCACTGGATTATAGTAATGTAGAAATCTTTGTCTTTCTTTATCCATACACTCATGAAGAGGCATGTTTACTAAAAGTTAGTGTATGGTAACAGTATGCAAATATTTATGCAAATGATGCCCCTTATTTATTTATTTATTTATTTATTAACAATTCTTATATACCGCACTATTAGACATCAGCGCGGTTTACATTGAACAGAAAACATCCGACAATTTACATATGTCTGGTCATTACATTTAACAGGAAGTATAACTTGGTGAAACAGGGGAAACTAATACAATGGTGGGTTATCTGATAAGAGATATCATGGTTAACTATATACAAAGGTGGTACAATAGTACATGGAACTGTTTGTTATTTACATTGTGAAGTTGGCCTGTTGCGATGGTCTGTCTGTTTGGCCACTCCTGCTATTCGCCTGGGTGTTATGTTCGGAGCTGTCATTGAGATATTTTAGGAAGAGGAAATGTTTCAGTGACTTTCTGAACTGACTCAAATTGGGTACTGCTCTGATTTGTGCTGGTAAGGTGTTCCATATGCAAATGAGGCCCCACACCAAGTCTCCGCACATGGCCCCGCACCCCCCTTGGGCCGCCCCTGGTAGTAATAGTAGTAGATAAACAAAATAAAAATGACATTAGAAGACATTTGCAGAATTTTTCTGAAGCAGAATCGGAAGCCCTAACAAGGCTAATTCTGTGCTAAGAGGGGGTCCTGTACTCTAGAAACCATTGCAGGCCCAGTTTTATAATATCTACAGCCATATGAAAGAGGATACAGCTGTGTCTATGCAAGTGAGTAACCTCTGGGATGCAAGGTGGGAATGGGTGGAGAGGAAGGACAGGAGCCAAGGTAAGGTTATATGCCAATGCTCCTGAGTCCGTGGGCACAAAAAGGCCACTGTGAACAGCAGGTGTGCTGTACAACAGTAGCCTCATGAACAATCACCCTAAGATATACTGCAAGGAAGCTGAAAACAGGTACAGATGAACCTGCAACAGCACTAGATGGTGTCATGGAAGTCAGGGGACAATTCACAAAGTCCATCTACCAGTTAAAGTGGCTTTCGAGATGATCCCTTATTACGTATAACCTAACAGCACAGAATTTACTCTTGGAAGTTGTGATGTCCAAATGTGCATTTCTATAGGGACGGTCAGGGAGGTATGGTTGCATTAAGATTAGAAGTTATTTTTAAAAGATGAAAAATGGTAGGCGACAATAGGTGGTTTCAAGGGTCTGAAAGCAATTTGAGAGGAGGTTAGAGAGTTGCCAAGGGTGGCTGATGTCCTTTCCGCGGCCCTGTATTTAAGTACAGTACATGTAGTGACACTAGTAGGTCAAGCAGTGGCACATCATCAAGGAGCAGGCATTCACTAAACAAAATAGAAATTGTGTGTGGATGGCAGAGCAGACACAACAGGATGTCCTTTAGGATGCCTGGTGCACTGGGAGTGCCCATAGCAATGAGCAGCTAGAGAGAACTCAGGAGAATGGTTCTGAACACTCACACATACTCTCATACTTAAAGGTCCATAATTTTGACAGCGGGATGAAAAGACTATATGTAAAATTGTCATGGAAGCTTTATGAGCACCTTTGGCAATTACCACATAATATGTATGTGTGTATAACCAAAAAGTAACCTAGAAAAGTGGTTTGTCCTTACATTCATTCTGAGAGAGATGACATAGAGGAAGTTTTCTAAAAAGCAAGATAGCTATGGTATGTCATGTGTATGAGTGAAGAAAGGGCCATAATGTCAGCCTCAAGCTGATGCATATGAGGGAGTGTAAAGCTGTAGCAAATTACCTGTCTGGTTACCTAAGCAGGCTCCAGCCTCCAGGTTTTCCTAGGGCTTGCCGATAAGCACTGTATCCCTAATAACATATTTTGCACACACATCCCTATCACATTGACCATGCAAGACACATACACAAGAACATTATGGGGTTATTCTGAATTGCATTTTGCAGGTCTGGACATCCGATCCAGACGTCCAGACCCACTAAACGCTTGGCCTGCATCCGGGAAACAGAGCTCCCCACATGTAGATCCGAGCTGTGTGGGGAGCTCTGTTTGTAGGCGGGAGGGGTGGGCTACAGGCAGAGCGAGGTCAAGCAGTGGGCGCGAACCCAACCACAGACATACAGGGCCAATTCCGAGGTCAGCCCTGTATGTCCGGGGTTGTCAGATTGGATGGGGGACTTATTCCACCTCGGAGGTGGAATAAGTCTCCCGAGATGGAACCAGATTACGCGGCCAGGCCTGGACAGGAAGGTGAGGGGGTGCAGGGTGTTCCCTGTGGCCTGACCCTGACCACAGCAGGCCCAATTGGGGGTCGGGCTGCGGGGAACGCAACTCTTTGGGGTCTGCTGGGGACCACAGCTCCTACATGGAGCCACGTTGGCATGGAAACAGGATGCCATGCCACCGCTGCTCCATGCAGGAGCCTGGCTGGGCTAGCCATGCAGTGGGCTCGTCAACCGGGGCCAAGAATCAAGCTGTGTTTATGTTTATGTTTATTCTAAAACTTGGTATACCGCCCAACACCATGGGCACCTGAGCGGTTCACAATAAAATTTAGCGGTTTAAAAATATTCGAAAATATTTAAAAACATTTAAAAAAAATATAAGGCTGCAAGAAAAGGAAAAGGAACGCCACTTAAATTCATAAAAGAGAAAGGAAAGGAAAGAAAGAAAAGAACAGAAATCAGTAACAATTACTAATACAAGTACAAATACAAATAGTATCAGGAGGGAGGGTTAGGGAGGGAGATTAAATGCCACTTGAAAAAGGTAGGTCTTGAGCTGGGTCTTGAAGGACTGGTAGGACTCCTCCGCACGGAGCGAGGGAGGGAGAGAGTTCCAAAGGCTGGGGGCCAGAAAGTAGAAGGCTGAGGAGCGGGTGGAGGTAAGGTGGGCCTGGGATGGAGAGGGAAGAGACATACGGTTAATGTGAATAGAACGAAGCAGACGGTGAGACGTACGGAAGTGAATCAGATTAGCAAGATAGAGAGGGGTACCGGTGGCCTGCACTTCTGGCTGGTTTACCCGATTCTGACCCCACGGGCATGTCTAGCCCCCGTGGGATTAGACTCGGGTGCAACCAGGACATGTACAAATTCTGGGCTCACGCAGAGGCTGGGGACACCCAGAACGGAATTGCCCTCCATGTTTTCCAACAATATTTTGTAAGCATTTCTCTGTAACATTAGAACAGTTAACATAACAAATGAAACACATTCGTTAAGCATGTGAGGCACATTCATGTTCATCAAAGCCTCGTGGTCCCTGCACAGAGTCTTGGCAAGCCTGTACTCACAGCTCATGTATACTCCCTGCATTATGTGTGCACCAATATGTAGTGAGTGGGTACATGCAGGGACTCGGTGAGACTGATGCTGTTGCAGATGGTGTGTTGGTCACAAGCAGAAGGGATGTACTTTATAATCTAAACATAAGCTATGCAACTTTCTGACTGGAATGCAAGTCACCAGCAACTGGATATAATTTAAAGGGCCAGTGAAGGGAGTCTGGAACTTTTGAGTTCATGCCCATGCTTCCTGTGGGCTTCCTGATTAGCAGTTGCAGAGGACAGTGATATATCCAGAGCTGTTTGATGGGTGTGATATGTGCATTTGAGCTAGCATATACTGTGCCGATAACAAATGTATGCAAAATGTACTGTTGCTCTCACATGGGGACCAAACTGCTATTAATATAAATGCAAATTGGGTGACAGGTATAGGTAGAGAATTGTACAAATATGCATGTCACATGACCTCTAAATCTATTTCTTCTGCAGTGATTCAGATTGCGTCACTCGGTGGAGGGGCTAAAGATGGAGGACTATGAGGCGGATAAAGACTGATTTTATAGAGTGCTTCAGGGATGAGGTTGCCTCTGAGTATGCTGAGCAAGTGCAGTTGCAGGGCACTATAACTCACATAGGAATGACTGTTTTTCACATAGATATGTGAGGGGAGATGTGCGAGGGAGCAGCTTGTCATGTCTGTGCCATTTTGTGAATTACACATGCTCTATGAGAAGACAGACTTTAACAAGGGCTCACGCATACAACAGACTGACCATGTGTACCATGCTGTCATTTATTTGTGCTGCTGCAATACGATATCATTCACACTCCCAGTTAGCAGTATCCAAAGGGCTCTTATGTCTTTCAACAGGATGTTTGTTGGAAGGGTTCGTTTCAGCAACATGTAAGAGGTGTGGATCAGTGGCCATAACTGAATGACTGAATGTTGTATGGGGGGGGGGATATGTGAAGAGAGCATCATGTGGGAAAGCATCTGTGCAGGAACAGGTACGCCTATTACTTGCATAAACTGCCCATGACCTGCTAGCAGCTCTTGCTGAACAAGTGCATTCCTTCAGGTTCTGTGGAACACATACTGGAGCCGCCAGTGGCAACCCACACTGCGGTGGTGTGCGTCCAAGGAGCAGGTCGTGCTCCTTGGGCGAGTTCCTTGGGCCAACTCCAGGGGCAAGCTCAGTACTGACAGTACTGACATCTCAGGTCCATCTATGTCTCATGCCCAGAAGCACTCTTACATTACCTATTCACACTTTCGCCTGGGTAAGTCCCATTGCTTCCTTTCTTCTGTGGCCTCTGCCCTTTTGCTTCTCTTGCCTATCTTCTACCTTTACCCAGTGTTGGCAGTCCCTGTACATTGGGGCTGGCACCCTCAGCCCCGTACTTTACCACTGCCTGGCTACCTCTCTTGGGTTCCTACCAGTCTTATGCCCTTTCTATTTCATCCAATCTCCATCTGTCTGCTGCTCCCTTCTTTCTCACTCTAAACTTGGCCCTCCTTAATTGTAGGTCCCTGTGTTCTAAATCTCTCCTCATCCACGACACTCTCCTGAAAGGCTCCCTCGACATCATGTTCCTCACTGAAACCTGGCTGTGTGACAGCGAGGACCTCCTCCTGAACCGCTGCCTTCCTCCTGGTTTCTCTTCTCTACCTCCTGTTTGGGCCGGTGCGACAAAGGAGTGGCTGTCCTCTATCACTCCATTCTACCTCTTCGTGAGATCTCCTCCCCTGCCCTTCACTATCCCAAATCCCTGTTCCTTTGTCTAGATTCCATCCCTGCCATTCATTTTGCTCCTCTCTCACTCTGTCCTGATCTCTGGGACTCTCTCCTGCTCACCTTCTCTGAGATCTCCCTATCCCACACTCATCTGATGATCCTCAGTGATTTTAATATCCACCCAGACTCTCCCACTAGATCAAGAGACAGAGCCTTTCTCATACTTCTTTCTAATCTTTCCCTTCACCATCAATCCACTGCTCAACATACACTGCCGAACACACTTTAGATCGTATCCTCACACTTGTTCCCCCCCCCCCCCACACGCCATCTACTATCTTCACCCTTTCCCTTCCCTGGTCTGATCATTTTTGTATACTTTTTCCCTCCCTCTCCCATCCTCCCCACCCACATCCATGTCTACTGCCATACCACCCCAGCTCAGGCATTGTATTACTTCTGCCACCCTCCAACAGTTTCCTCCTGCGGATACTCTGTTCCCCCATGACTTTGCCTCCCTTCCAGTCGACACCCAAGCCCAGTCCTGGCATACCACTCTAACCTCCTCCCTGGATCACTTGGTACCGATTGACTTATCCCCACCCTCATGTCCATCCACTCACCATCACTGGTACAATCCTGCCCTTTTCCTTCACCATATCTTCCTTCGCCACGCCAAACATCATTGGCACAAGCACCCCTCCCTCAGTTCTTTATCTCATTTCCACTACTGCCATCAATACAAAACCATGATTCACGATGCCAAGAAATCTTACTACTCCAATCTAATCTCCTGTTCTAATTCCACCTGGCAACTCTACCAGGTTCTTTGCTCATTTTCCATCCCCCATAGTTCCTCATCTGGGGCCCCCCATTCTTCCACTTCAAATCCTGCTCTTTCAGTCACCTTCATTAATGTTACTGTTCATTCTCAAAAGATCACTCCCCAATCTGGACCATCTTGGGTAATCAATGGGAAGTGTTAATGGAACATCTACAGCTGTTGCTGACTTCACTGATGTTGCAACAACCACTCAGTATCAGCTGGAGCAGTAGCTTTCAGAGAAGCAATGACATGTGCACGGGGACGTGGAACAATGCAGCACCACAGAAGGAGCAAGAAGAAATCCATGAGGAGGATCCGGAGCTGCACTTGGAGAGGGAGAGTTCAGAGATGCTGGAAGTAACCCAAATCATTATAGCAGAGATACAAAGCATCAGAGATGAAATGAAAAGCAACACAGCAGTAAGATCACTTTCTTATGGAAAACAGGGGTAGAGAGACAAAGTTGCATCTCTTTCAAGAGATTGCAGCCTATGAATCCACCATAGCCAGCTCACTCTGAGATACAGCTGTCCCACCATGAGGGCTTGGGGTTCAGATACTCTGCTAGGTCAGCCATCTTTACTGGATCCATAGGTTGCCCCCTGGGGGGGAATGCTTTCACATAGGAGATGACAGGGGAGGAAGCAGGGAGCACAACATCAGTGAAAGCACCTCTATAACATAGTGTATGAGTGGAGAAGTGGGGACACACGGGAGAGGGTGGTAGGGATGGTGGGAAGAGGGCACCATAGAATTTAGTACATATGCATTCACACTAATAAAATGAGAACTTACATATAAAACTTCTCTTGTATCAGTCTATTTCTTGCCGCCAGTGCTAATGTTATGGGTTGATGTCCATGCTTTGTGCACCATCATCACCAGAATCTAGCCCTCTCTCTGTATCCTTACCAGCCTCCTCTTCTGGGATGAGTATCCCTTGGTGTATGGCTATGCTATGCAAAATGCAGTGGATATGAGACTTTTTCTTGTCAATAGAGTAGTTCCCCTCCATTCCGGTCCAGGCAACGGAATCTGCTTTTCAAAAGGCCAAAAACATGTTCCACAACAGAACCAGTTTTGTGCAGCACAGAGTTATAACTCTCCTCTTGGAGTGTCTGTGGCTGCCATTTTGTTGTCATAAGTCAAGTTCAGAAGGGGTATTCATGGTCATCTGTGCGGGTGGAGGAAACATATGTGTGAAATTACAGTAGATGGTACTGCACAACTGTGCATTTGTCAAGGTGAAAATAACAATGCGGCATAGCAACTGCAGACGTGGTTCTCTGGACCCAGAGTGGTGTATTTGCATACCCTTCAAATGCAGAGCACAAATGTGCTGCTCTGGCCAATCCTAGCACATCCACTATTTCTACAGTGTAGGAGCGGGGGTTGGGGGCTTGTATCAGCTAGCCAGCAAGTATTCATAGGGCCATGTGGAATGATTCCCATGCTGCTCTGCTGTCTCTGGAACAGTCATTTTCAGCCCTTAATTATTGACCCTTTAAAATCTCACCTGTAAGTGCAATAAGCTATATTGTAGACATTCTACATATACATACTATAGCATCATCCTTGGTTGGGAGGCAGTACACTTCAGAGGATGTTTATTATGCCATTTTTACATGCTGTTTTCCCCTTCAACTTACCTAAGAACCACCCATCTCCCAGATGTCCATTGACTGCTTCCTGTCTAAGGGATGTCTGGGATAGGATGAAGGAATCATGACAGGATCCCGGGAACTGTGCACAGACATCAGAAATAATCATTTGGGCATTTACCTCAAGATGCATGTTCATAGAATGGAAATTTCAGTGATTTCTAAATGCCCTCTCCTCCTGACCAGTTGTCCTCAGGGCGACATGTGTGTAATCTATCACTCCAAGCACAGAGGGGAAACCAATTATGGCATAAAATTATTGTATGGTGCACTGTTGCTGTTATGGGCTTTCAAGGAAGCATTCAGTATGTAGAGCCTTCTCAGCAGGGCTCTGCTGAAGGCCTCTTTGCAGTGACAGGTTACTGATTGGGTGATGCCAATTGTTGTCCCCCACCACATATTGAAAACTTCCAGTTGCCAGGAAACCTGGGGCTGTGGAAACTTTCACAACAACTGAAAATGCACTGACAGAGATCTGCAATGGTAGTTCTACCAAGTCTGTATCTGTGAAGCACTTTCTCCTATGCCAGTACACACATGTAACCTATTACCTTTGCTTCCCATGCTGGCCAGCTGTGTGCTACTCTTGCTGCTGCTGGGACTGGAACTAGCACTGTCTCCTCTGCCTTCTATGTATCAGTCTTACCCACCTCTGTCTTTGTCTGTGGTACCTCCACATTCCAGATGATATGGAATGTCACTGGGGATTGCTGTGGTATTGGAGCCGTGTCTGGGTGGAAGCTCTGGATTGTATTGGCAGCTGTCAGTGATGCAAAACTGGCAAAATGCAATCCTTAAATAAACTGGATATACGCCGGCACTTGTGCACCTTGGCAGCATTGGCTAGCCCTGTAAATCATGTACTTCTCAGTCACGCCCACTCCCTGCCCTATTACGTCCCTGCGGATATCCGGTTAAGCTATGAAGGTCACCTAATGAATACTGGAAATAGCCAGTTTGTCTTCACTTATGCAGGTCCAGCAACCTTTTAGCCATTTTAACACCCGTAAAGGTATGAATTTCATGGATTGAAGATTTTCCTCTTTGAGATCCTTGTTTTATAATAGACATTTTTGTATTAAAAAGAGATTGTAGATATTTGCTGCACTGAAAAGAGAAATAAGTCTTTTGTTATTAACTGAAATATTTTGCTATATGATTTGAGTCATCCAACTCAAGTATATAACAATCCAAAATGACTAGATGCGCCAGGCAAAAAAAAGCCTTGCATGGAGGATAAAGGATTACCACAATCATTGCAATTTTGGAGATAAAACTCTTTTCATAATACTCAGCAAGAAAAGACCTACCCAGCTCATTGGTAGCTTAAATACAATTACATTTACAACTCTTCCAGTTCTTAATCTAAAGTAGCTTGTTGCAATGCCTTTAAATTCTAATAATGTGTTTCATGTTGCAGTATGCTGTGACTGGGTTAGGTTAGTTGAAATGTGCAAGGTTCCTTTGCAATTAAACAGAATGATGTTATCAAGAGAAAAGCAGCAAAACAACATTAATTAAAAACACCATTGAAAAAATTCAAAGTAAATTAAACACTGGTTGGCTCACATTATAAATTGCCTAAACAATTTCAGAGGGAAACAAACCTCATTAACCCTTTAAAATGTGTCGTTAGTACTGGAGGTTTAATCTTCAAGTGATTTTTTTTGTTGAAACGTAAGTAAATTTGATATACAGTAGTTTAAATGGTAGTCACTTCCTCATCATAAAAACAGCACTTTTTCCCCATCTAAGGAACTCTCATCAAACTCCTACATGGTGAAATCAATGGGCCGACATGTCTCTTTCACTCTGTGATTTCAAACACAACTAAAATCCAATGTAGACATTCTTAGACATGAGTATAAACATTTAAAATCTGGCAGCATGTAGAGCACACAAAAAGGAGAACACAAAAAGGAGTCCAGAAACCAGCAGAGGGAAGACACAGCCACACCACTGAAGTAGCAAAAGCCTTTATTTCCACACCACTGATGTAGAGCAGGAACAGACGTTTTATAAAGATACACATTCAAGAAAAGAGCGGTATCATTCGGGTTTCCGTGCATAGTAATGCCTGCATTTACAAGCGTAGGTATCAGACTTTACAACTGCAGATGTATTTAAGCAGCAGATTTTATAAAACTGTATGTCCAGAGGGAGCCAGTTAAGGAGCTGTGTTGCAAAACTCACATTTTTTTATTTTTGAGGTGGCTTTAAATGCCAGAGAGGAAAGAACAACTGCCCTTCAATCAGCCCTCCAAATCCCAGATCCAAACAAGCAGTTAGCTAACGCTTACACATGCCTGGGTGGAGCACAGATGGAACATGCAACTGAGCATTGTTGGAGAATACAACTCTGCACACGACTATGTGCACTGATTATAGAATACTATGATTTAAACATGTAGTTGCAAAATGTAGGTACAGCATTGGCACCAGCTCTAAAGCCCTTTAAATTAAGGTGCATTTTGGCCACCTATGCTAGTATTTTATAAAGGAAAATAGGTATTTACCTTTTTTTATAAAATAGGTGTGTGTTGCCTACTGTCACGGCCTCACCACCCGCCTCTAGCTTAGAGGGGCGTGGTTAAGAGGAACTTCCCGCTATCCGCCTTAACAAATTATTTCACTGCAGCGTCCTCTGGGAAATGTAGTTTTGTTTTTTTAAGCTGTATGGGTGTGTCAGGCAGAAAGTTGTAGTCAGGCTCAACGAGGTAAGGCAAATGACAGAAATTTATTTTGCACACAATGGTTTGAACATACCACATACAGGATTATCTGTTCAGGATTCTTTGAGATAGAGCATTGTCCATAAAACAAACCCAAACATAAGAATGGCTGTTCAACGGTTCTCTATAGTTCAGGATATACAGTCTTTAACAGCAAGGATATTGAATTATTTTCTTAGCCTTGCTGTCTAAAGCACTAAAACAAATCAAATTTAATGTCTGTGGTAGTTTAGCTTCTATTCAGCTTCAAACCTTTCTTGGCTACCTTCTAAGCAAAAAGGTAGAACCCAGGGGCAAAAGACAGCGTTGTTTTCCTAGCTACTTTAGCTTACCCCATTGTCATAATTCAGGCAGCAGGTGGTTAACAAGCTTATCACAGTTCCTGGCTTGCTCCTTAGTCCCCGTAAACTTCCCCTTTGCAAACATGTGGGAATCACGGCCACCCTGCTTGTTGACTATGGGTACCTTCTTTCCTTGAAGACTTTCTTTCAAGACGGGCTTTTTCTCTATGTTCCCATGTTTAAAGCTTGACAAAAGGAACAATCCATGGGAGTGTCCTCCCTATTCAGCTCCACCTCGGGCTCTCCCAGCTGCATGGGCTCTGACTCCCCGTCTTGCTCATAGTGCTCAGCTAACAGCCTCCCGGGGGATCTTGGAGTCTCTCTTGTTTCTGGCCCCAATCTCGATTGCAGACGTGCTATATGCCAATTAGCACTTTCTTCTCCTGGAAGCTCAGTTCCTCTGCTCTGCTCAGCACTAGTCAAGCTTCCCTTGCTTGTATCTGTGCCTCTGTTTGTGTCAGCCTGGATTCCTGCTTCTCTTCCCCCTTCCTCATAGTCTGGCATATGTTTATATTTCCAGGGCTCTAGCTCCAACTCCTCCCTTCCCAGGTGCCGGTAATCAGCCTGACT
This sequence comes from Ichthyophis bannanicus, assembly GCA_033557465.1. NCBI lineage: Eukaryota > Metazoa > Chordata > Amphibia > Gymnophiona > Ichthyophiidae > Ichthyophis > Ichthyophis bannanicus. Next base: position 1,517,305,144 of record CM066031.1, on the reverse strand, counting down.
TCGGGTACTTGAGTGCTTGGAGAATTCCCTGCCATAACGGTTCTGGGCCCTATATCTTCTCTCCCTCATTCCACTAGGGGGCACATGAAAAGTGGGCAATGTGGAGGTTTTCTGATTCCTGGAGGTGGTTGTGGCTTTCCTACCCTGACTTGGTGAAAGGGGGCCCTTTACTAGGGTGAATTCCCTGTTTCTTTGTCCTCCCCCGGACTCCGGATAGGTCTCCTTGCCACATACCCCCCTACTCAGGATATTACGGGCTGGCGGAGGTTGTTGAAGCTCCTTCAAACAGTCCGTAATCCTGGACAAGGCATCTGCATTTTGGTGTAGCTTCCCTGCCCAATGCTCTACCTTAAAATCAAAAGCTTGCAGGGGCATGTACCATCTGGTTAATCGTGCATTGTGGTTTTTCATCTGTTGGAGCCACCTCAAGGGCGCGTGATCAGTAACTAACAGGAATTTTCACCCGGTGAGGTAGAACCGGAGGGCCTCTATTGCCCATTTGATGGCGAGGCACTCTTTCTCAATAGTAGAGTAGTGTTGCTCTGCCGAGGACAACTTCCTACTAAGGAACATCACGGGATGCTCATTTCCTTCATGCTTCTGGGACAAGATTTAATTTAATTTAATTTAATTTAATTAACAGATTTTTTATATACTGCTCCTTCCATTGATCAGATGCGGTTTACATGGAACAACAGTAAACAGGGAGAGCTGTTTTTACATATAACAAATTGGAACTTGCATTTAACAATTAACAAATAGTGAACTATGTACAAAGGAACAGGATTAAACCATATACAGAGTTATTTGTTATTCAATTGTCTTCATTACATTGTTTTAGGGCTTCAGTACTTTATCTCTGAGGCATCTGTCTGTACAATGAAGGGCTACGTGAAATCCACCCAGCGCAATACCGGGGCCGTACATAGCTGCCCTTTTAATCGGGTGAAAACCCTCTCCGCGTCTGGGGTCCAACGGAGTTGATTTGGGCAATTCTTTTTTAACATGTCTGTAAAGATGGAACTTTCTTCCACAAAGCGTGATAGGAACCTCCTGTAATAGCCAATCAGGCCTAAAAAGCTTCTTAATTGCTTCTTTGTTGTGGGACGGGGAAAGTTTTTGATGCTGTCCACTTTGTCAATCAAGGGCTTAATCCTTCCCCGTCCTATCATATGCCCCAGGTATTTCACTTCTCGCTTGGCGAAGGCACACTTGCTCGGGTTCAGGGTGAGGCCTGCCTGCTTCATAGATCGCAGGACGGCTTCAACCCTTGGGATATGTTCTACCCAACTGCAACTGTGGATAATAATGTCATCCATATATGCGAAAGCATATTCTTGATGAGGACCCAGGACTTGATCCACCAGTCTCTGGCAGGTTGCCACGGCGCCGTGAAGGCCAAAGGGCATCCTCCTAAACTGGAATAGCCCAATCGGGGTGCTGAAGGCGGTCTTTGGCCGAGATTCCCTAGTCAACGGAATCTGTCAGTACCCCTTCGTCATGTCTAGGGTGGTCAAAAACTGGGCAGGCCCCAAACGGTCCAACAGCTCCTCGATACGGGGCATCGGGTAAGCGTCAAATACCAAGATAGCATTTACCTGTCTGAAATCTATACAGAAGCGTAATGTGCCATCCAGTTTTGGAACCAGAACAATGGGATTGCACCACGGGCTCCTTGATTCTTCAATGACACCCATCGCCAACATCTCGCGCACCTGTGCCACGACCGCCTGCTTTATAGCTTCTTGTAGGCGGTAGGGTCGTTGTCTGATCACCTTCCCTGGTGGCATCAGGATCTCATGAGCCACCAAACGGGTTTCACCAGGGATTGGGGTCAGTACATCTGGGAACCTCTCCAATAGTTGAGCCAGATCCCGCCTCTGGACCAAAGATAGTTCTTCCCCTACTTGGGGCTCCAGGTTCTTCCTGCACTCTGCCACTTGAGGTCCCAGGTCGTCCTTCTCAGTCTCCTCCATTCTCTTCCCACAGGTGGCTGTCAGGCTTTTCATCCTGGCCCATCCGATGGAACCAAATCCAGAGCCCCCTTGTTCCATAGGAGATAACATGGGGACCTCTTCCAGTGGGGGAAACCCTACTCTCTCGCAGAGCAGCTGGGCAATCCGGTCTCCCACCTTCACAGGGAATTCTTCGTTGCCAAAATTAAACAGTAATATCTTTACACTCCCTCTATAATTAGGGTCGATCACCCCAGCCCCGACGTTCAGGAAATATTTCAGAGCCAGACCTGATCACGGTGCTATCCGACCATAACATCCTAAGGGCATCTCCATCTGAAGGCCGGTATCAATGAGAGCCTTTCCATGGCGGGGTATCACCCGATCCTCGGCGCTGCATAGATCATATCCGGCGGCTTGCGGGGATGCCCTTCTGGGAGCCTGGGCCTTCTCGGATACCTTACAAAATTTAAATATAAACTTCTGTTTAAGGGGAAAACTGCCTACCCGGAGTTCTTTCCCTGGGTTCTCGCTTGGCTTTCGGGAGTTCCCAAAAAGAGGCCCGGGGACCACCGTTAACATCCCATCCCCTTTTCTCCCAAGGCCTTCCTCTAATCCTTCGCTAAATTGGGGCCAATCCCTTCCCAATACTAAATCATAGGGGAGCTTTGGAACCACTGCCACGAGAATTTCTTTCTGCGCCCCCAACCCTTTTATCACCACTGTACACAGGGTAGAAAGAGGCACCTCCATGGATGCACCTAATTTGGACCTGACCTTACGGCTTCCTCTGGCGAGACTCATCTTGGGCCTCAATTGCCTGCCAAAGCTTTCACGACACCATACTTTGGTCAGCCCCGGAGTCGAGCAGGGCATGGGTAGTGACCCCCTGTATGTTAACATTTAAGAGAAATCCCTCTCCTAGATGTTTCACATTGGTACCAGTTAACCCAATGCGGGCTTTACATCCCCTCTGCAGGTGTCCCATCTCCCCACAACGATAGCATTTTTTTTCAGCCCACTTACCCTCATGAGCAGACACACAAGTTTTTAGACACCTGGCATTATTTCCCTGTTTCCTTTCTGATAAATCAAAACTGGCCTCTGCCCCTACTTTTGGAGGGCCCGCCTATGGAAGAAACGCCAATTCAGCTTCCATGTAGCGCTCCGTCAAAAGGGTTGCCTCTCCTGTGCTCTGGCAGTTTTTCTGAATCAGAAAAGATTGTACCCTTTTTGGTACTGCAGCCATAAATTGCTCCAATATCACCATATCCACCACCGTATCCATAGTTTTCCCTTCCAGGGCTAGCCACTTTAAAGCTAAACCTCAAATTCTCTGGCTTAAGGCCTTAGGTGTTTCTCCGGCCTTTAAAGCCATGGCTTTAAACATACGGTGATACAACATTTTCATTAACCCTAAATGGTCTCTAATTGCATGTTTTACTGCATTATAGTCCATGGCCTGTGCCGCTGCCGCTGGCATAGCCCTATATGCAGCTAGTGCTTCTCCTGTTAAGGAGGTTGCCAATCGCACCGCCCACTGGCTAGCTGGCCAACCCACGGCTTGAGCCACCCTCTCGAATGACTCCAAGAAGTTGTCTATGTCATCATTGAGCGAAAGTTTTCCAAAATTAAACGCCCCGCTGGTGTGTGGGCCTGCCAGATTGTCCTTTTGTGGCATCGCTGGTCCCTCTGGGGTTAGTGTTCCTCCACTTCCTTGCCTCTGGGATGTAATAAGGGCTTCCACTAAGTCCAGGATAGGCTTTTGCTGCTCCTTTATAGCCGCCGCCGCACTCTCTTGTGCTAGCTGGGCCAACTCCTGCTGTCGTTGAAATTAAGTGGCCATCCATTGTACCAGCTTTATCATTATGTGGTGATTGAGAAGAAAGCTCTGGCTGTCAAGTGGGTGCTTGAGACCTTCAAATACTACCTGCTCAGCCATCCTTTTACATTTGTAATGGACCACCAACCCCTCAATGGTTGGCCCAAATTAAGGAGTTCAATGGCCATATTATGCGGTCGTTTTTGAGTTTCCAATCCTACCAGTTTCGAGTCCACTATAGGGCTGGTCGAACTCACCTTCCCGGATGGGGGTCCAATATGAGGCAGGTGCTAAATGGGGCATGGTTGAGCTGAGAGAGAGGGCGCATGATGGGGTCTATAGAATGTTACCCATCCGTCTCCAAAGTCAAAAGTTCTCTTTAAGAGAGTCTTTAGCCCAGAGTTCAGGATGAAAGATTGATAGTGGCAGCCCAAGACAGCAGATTAAGGATGAGATGGTATATGGCAAGTATTGAAAAAAAGTGGCAAAACAGATATATGTCAATTCTGTATGAAAGAGCTGGAAACAGTGACTCATCTAATAGCAGGTTGTGAAGTTTTGATGGCGGAAAATTTCTATGTGGAAAGACACAACAAAGTGGCATGCTTCCTCCACTGGAAATCCTGTAAACACTACAACATCGCTGTCCCCGAAAAGCACTGGGATCATGATCCTAAGAGAATAACAGAGAATGAAGAGGTTATGATTACCTAGGACATTCCCATTTTGACGGATAAGAAACTGGATGCCAGGAAACCGGACATAGTGGTAAAGGAGAAGAATACCAGAACGGCATTGATAATAAAAGTGTTTGTACCGAATAATTATTCTGTGAATCGCATGGAGAGGCAGAAGATCTTGAAGTACCAACAAATGCAGTCAGATACCAAGAAAATGTTGCAGAAAGATACGGAAATATTTCCCATTGTACTGAGAGCCACAGGCTTGATAAAGAAGAATTTTCAAGCACATCTTGACAAACTAGTCATACATGTTACATCTTATGAACTCCAGCAGGAGGCTCTCTTTGGCATGATACAAGTATTACACAGAACATTAGCAGTAAATTTGAGAGACTAAGATCATACTCTACATACCCTGGCTTAAAAGTGAGGTTCACTACCGCCATAGTATGCGCAAAACTAACCCATTTGGAGAAACTACCCCGTGCATATTGGAGTAATTGTATGTGCTATATGCCATTGCATTTATAAGATGTCTATGTCTATGTATTGGCTGTCCACTGTGATCATGTCCCCATGTGCTGTCAGTTAGCTGTGCCCTAAAGTCTTACTTCCTTTTCCATATATGGACATGCCCTGACTCAGACAATTAGTGAAGGGTGCGAGGAGGGGGAGTAGAAGAGGAAGAGGTGGATGTGGCCTAGGACAACTCCTCAACATCAACGGTCTCTTATCAGCATCCTCATCATCATCATCTACAAGGTTGGAAGAGGAAGAGTTGAGGGTGGTGGCCCCATACTGGTGGAAGACGAAGAGTGATGGAGTTGGCAGCCCCGGAGCTGGTAAAGGAAGAGGAGAATCTGGAGAAGGGAAACATATGCCCTAACAACAGACCACAATACTTCCTCTTTTGGGACCCTAGCTGCCTTCCCAATAACAGCCTCTCCATGGATATGCCTACACTCAACTCCTGCCTTTTATTCTACATAAAATGCTCATGGAGATGCAGATTCTGAAGGACAGCAACCAACGGGTGATTGCTGTTGGGGAGACATTGGTAGCAGAAGTACAGCCTCTCACAGAGGCCATTAGGCAACATGGGATTGTATCTCTGCATGTTCAGGGCAAGCCCCATAGGACTGCTGTTTTGTTTTGTTTGTATGCTGCAAATATAGGGCCCAATATTCTGAACCCTTAGTTGGATGGCCAACCGAAGGAGGGCCACTGACCATGATATTCAATGGTACTATCTGGATAGTGCCACTGAATATCTCCACTGACCGCTCCTGTGCTATCTGATTAGTGCAGGGGTGGTGCATAGGTGGAGCAACGGTGGCACCACTGCTATCTGGATAATCCCTACTTATCCGGATAGCGGCAATTTTCAGTTGGCACTTATCCAGATAACCTAGGCCACTTGTCTTTAAATCCTTACCTAGCTATTTCCCCAAACTTCAAAAGCTTCCCAACTACATAAACCACACCAGAAATATAGAGGCACTAAGACATCTGCACCAAGAATCTAAACTACTGCACCACTAGGAGAGGAAAGAAAAGGTATAATAGTAATCACCAGGATAGAAGCAGCAATGCGGAATAGAGGTCTGGTGTATGCATAGCATATAAATCATATGTGCAGTGACTACAAAGTATCATATAAAGAAGAAGAAACGATAAGCTATGTTAGAGATGAAAAGGTAGAGTACAATGCCTTAACATATGTATCTGTGCACAGGCCATGCACAAGGATATAATCAAAGGACCATGTTACAGACAACAGCATCACAATACCGTACCATTTGTATCACCAAGAATTTTTTTTTTTGTCAGACCTTCATAAAGCCACTGCTAACTCCGACAGGGTGATTTTTTTTAGTATAAGTAGACAGCAGCATGGTATTGTAACTGCCATCTTTGAGTGCCACACATTGTATGTCAGTGCCCCAGAGGGCAAACCCTGTATGGCCCTCTACTATAATCTCTGCACACAGAGCACTGTCCTTTTCTTAGCTATCTTTGAGCCAACCACACCATTCCTTCTGTGGAAATAGCACACTCTACAAGATTGGGAAATACCAGCCCTGTATATGTGCACATTATGTGCTGCCACCATGGGGTAGAGCTTAGGCTCCTATGCCCCTTCTTACAGCATACATGATGTCTACCAATGGCCCTCTCAGCCTATGTCATCAACGTATTTGTGAAATCTACACCAAAGCTAGGTAATGATTAGCTCCCAGATTCCCTACAGTAACCCTTCTACAGCTTTGACAAGTTCTCATTGGTCCATGGCAATGTTTGTTCACCTGAAGGGTCACCACACATTCCATATCACCCAAGACAAACTTGTACTGGCCTGCCCTATCACAGCATGGTAGAGCAATATCTGTATATGTGAAATCCTGATAGCCATACCACTACAACCGGGAACTGTGCACCTGGCTACATGTTAATGAGACACCATGAATGGGTACGACTAGCTACCAGTTCAGCCAGATAAATGTACAGCAATTTAAAAAAATATTTATTTATTTATTTATTTAACCGGTTTTATATAGTGCCTTTCAACACGTTAAGGCAGTTTACATCGAACAGTGAACAGTTTACATCGAACGATGGTGAATGTATCAAACATAGAATGATTAACATTGAAAGCAATAATTTATATCGAACAGTGGTGAATAAATTATATAATGGTTAAGATCGAACACTAATAATTACATCGAACAGTGGTGAACAATCATACAGAACCATAATAGCATGAAACAGCATGAAGCTTAGATAATTATATACAATGGTATGGGCCGGGTTTGTGGGGGGCATGGCAGGGGTGAAGGAGGGGATAGAGCCATTAGTGAAAGAAGGAGTCATTTGGAAGGCATAGTTAGTATGGGACAAAGTAAAAGTGCTCAGGCGCCTACTGTCATAGACGCATAGGGGCATCACTATTCTGTTTCCATGGGAAAATGCTTGAGGAACAGGTAAGGCTTTTGTTATCTTTAAGAAGTCTTTCAGATTGTCTAGTAAACGGATGTCATCAGGCAGGATGTTCTAGAGTGACAGGGCGAGCAGAGATAAGGCCCTGCTTGAGGTTCAAGCATTGTATTTCCTGATGTCTGTAGGAATAGCAGGCATGGATTGTGTGCTGACTCTTCTAGGTTGATTGTCCTCTGGTCTCTTTATAAGAGTTCCTAGATAATCTGGTGATAGATGGTGGAGCACCTTGAATGTAGTGACCAGTGCTTTGTATTTAACACTGGATCTTATGGGAAGGCAATGGAGGTTACTAAGTATTGGGGTAATATGTTCTCGATTGGGGATGCCAGTCAGCACTCTTGTGGCAGTATTCATGGCCATCTGTAGCAGGTGGATTGATGAGGCTGGTAGGCCATGGAGGAGCACATTGCAAAAGTTAAGATGAGGTAGAGTTAAGGCTTGGAAAACTGTCCGGAAGTGGGTTTAGTCAAGGAGTGGTCTGAGAACTTTGACTGTTTTCATTTTATGGTAGAAAAGACTTGCAGTGGTGTTTGTGTTGAGTTAGTATAAGGCCCTGGTCCAGGATGACGCCGAGGTATCTTACATTGGATTTAGTGAGGATCTTTTCTCCACCCATAACTACAAATGGAGGAGGCGTGAAGCATGAATCTTTTGTAACATGCAGTAAGTCTGTTTTTTGGTAGTTCAGATTGAGGTTATGTGCTATGAGACACTGTGAGATGGCGTTGAAGCAGTTAATAAGGAAAGTGTAAACCAGGTTGCAGATGGAGATAGGGATATACAACATGTCATCTGCATATAAGTGATACAGGACATTGTGGGAGCAGATGATATTGCACATGGGTTGGATGAATAGGTTAAACACCAACACAGACAATGCTGATCCTTGTGGTACTCCTTGGGATATGTCTGAAGGAGTGGCAGCTATCCCATTTATGTGTACTTGTTGTCGTCTCAAGCTTAGATTTGAGGAGAACCATCTGAGGGTAGTGTTGCATAGACCAATCACTTGCGGTTGGAGTTGTAATGCACTGAGTCAAAGACTGTTTGTACATCAAGGAAAAGGAGGGTAAATCCTTGATTAGGTTTCCTGGAACTGAGTGTAAGTTTGTCCATGAGTATGGTGAGAAGATATTTGGCACCATGGTTGGCTCTAAATCCATGCTGTTGCTGATCAAGAGGGGGTATGTGTGTCCACATGGTCCTGCAGCTGCATCTGGACTGCTTTCTCGATTATCTTGGCTAGGAAGGGTAAGCTAGAGATGGGCCCCTATGAGCTTGGTAATGTTGGATCTAGTCTTGAGTTTTTGAAGAGTGGGTGTATGGATGCCTGCTTAAGACGCTTAGATAGGTATCCTTGGGAGAGGGAGCAGTTTATAATATTCAGGATTATTGGGGCCAGTTCTACACAGGTTGATTTGATCCATCTAACTGGGCAGGGATTGAGCTGAGAAGTTGTTGTACTGAGACTTGTTATGATGCGTTTGAGCTGGTCTTGTGATATAGGAGAAAATTCACTCCAGGAGTGATGGGAATGACTCTTGCAGGCTGTTAGGATTGTAGTGGACATCGGGTCTTTAGTTAGTGAGGAAGTAGCCTGGAAGTGATTTCAGAAAGCTTGAGGCATAAGGGACTCCATGTTGTTTCCTGTTGCAGGGTTCCTTAGCGTAGTGCTTACTACATTGAAGAGTTCCCTTGGACGATTAATTGATCTGAAAATTGGCTTTGTGTGATAATCTTTTTGGTTCTGTAGATGGCATCTTGGTATTCCTTCAGATGTGGATTTGAAATGCCTCCATTTTCTTTCACTCTTCCGGAGCCTACGCTTTAAATGCTTTAGATCTGTTGTATACTATGCAGCACGTCAGTTCCGTCTAAAGATTCTAGAAGAATGAGGGGCTAGGGTGGCCTGAGATAAGGTATCATGCCAATTCTCTACTAGTGAATCATGTTATTGGAGGTTGTGTTCAAATTGGAAATGATAGCATTAAGGAATGTTTCCTTGTTCCAGCTCTTGAATCACCTCAGTGGAGAGGAGAGTTGGGTAGGTGTGTTTGGTCCAGAGTTGTAGGTAAAGAAAAGTTGAGGATTGAGTGGTTTGACCAGGGGACCCTGAGCTTTGTTGCTGAGGGAAGCTGGTAAGTGTGTTGCTTGTTGGTGAAGATGAGGTCTAGCATCCCCCTTCTTCGTGTGTGGGCCCATCAACAGTTTGGTGGTAATCAAGGGCATACATTGCCTCCAAAAGGCATCTTCAGTTCCATGCTGCATTGATGGTGGATTGAAATCCTCAAGGAGAATAGTGGACATATCACAGGCAGTCTGAAGTATGGTGGGAAGTTGATCCCCGTAGGGGTGGGTGATCTGTATGTTAGACAGATGGTTTGGAGCTTATTAGAGACAATAAGGAGATTTAAGTAAGGTGCAGTGTCAGCAGTGTCCTGGCAGAGTTGTAGTTATTTTTTAGCTAGGATCAGGGCTCCCCCTCCCTTACGGGCAGCTCTATGAGAGTAGAACAACTCACAGTCAGGTGGCAGTAGTTGGTTCATTAGTATGGGATCTGCATTAGTAAGCCATGTCTCAGTGATGCAACTGAGGCTTAAGTCATTATCATGGAAGTGGTCAAATAAGATTTGAATCTTATTCATGACAGAACGAGCATTGATAAGGGCACAATTCAGGAAGGTCGGTGTGGTAGGTTGTTTATTAGGCTGTGAGGTAGAAAGGTCAGTTGGTTTGATCCAAATATGGGATCTTGTGAGTTTAAACTTTGGGTACTGAGAAGCAATTGTCATTATGTTGGAGGTGCTATGTCGAATGATTGTGATGGGATGACCATTGTAAATCAGCTTTACTGAGTGATAGACTAGGAGTGACAGAAGTAGGAGAAGGATTAGGCTGGAGGCAGTGAACATGATTGTTGGAAGTAATGGCCCTTTAGCTGAGTGATGTTATGTGATCATTTCTCTAGGATCTCCACTGGGATGGCAGCTTTAAGTTATTCTTCATTTTGTGAACTGCTGTGGCAGTATTAGATGTGTTGTTTTGAGCTGGTGGTTTACGGTAGTGAGAAGGTGATGTGTGCGTTGAAAACTGCAGGTGCCAGGCTTCAGCTCTGGACTCAGGGCTCAGGATACAAAAAGGGCCTCTATATAGATTCCTCTCACTTTGTGGTATGATGGCACTATGTTTGGTTAGGTATGTGAGGCGAGCCTGCAGCTACTGCATGCACAAACAAGCCTAAGGATGTATCTGAGCAGAGCAGGAGCAGAGTAGAGCATAGGTTACATTATGCATCAGAACATCAGATAAAGGTAATCAGTCTAGAGCTATCGATCTTCAGTGCTAGCAACAATACATGGACTAGATACACTAGTAACAATACCTAGAGTCTGAGACACTACAGTATGTTTCTCACTCATATGACAACAATCGTCAACGGGTAGGTTAGGTAGGCAAGGTGCACTGTACGTGGGTCCACCGCCTAAGGGCCATGCCAAAGGACCCACTGGTGAGGCCCTCAGGCATGGGCCTGCCAGGCGGGGGTGCGCCAGATGGCATTTTAAATTTAAAAGGTCTCTCCAGACCCTGATTGGCCTTGTGCTGGAGAGTGGGGCGGAGTTGTGCGTCCCGTTCCCTTGCCCGATGCTGAGTGGGGCTCAGCAGGCGGTGCCGGTGTTCTGCTCCTCTTCACGCACGATGGTGCTTTAAATCTGGTTTACTATATGCAGATATACCAATAAATATCACTGGGATGTGGGGCATATCTGGGTAATGATAGGCTGTCTGTCAGTTCACATGATATTCAAAGTTGGGGTGGTTAAATATAAACCATGCAACAAGTGCTAATATATCCCAGCAGTGTCTACTAAGAAAACGTCTATCCGGTATATTTAAAGGGGTGTCCGGAAATGCCATCATTTTCTGCAGCAGCACCTAGAAGGAGAATGCCAGGCTCCCACAAAGACAGTTTCTGAGCACAGGAGTCAAGAGGCGGCTATTGGCCTGTGCTGAGGCACCAGGCCACTCAGTTTGGGTCCATTGATGCCCACGTGAAGTAGTGTGTCTGGGTAGAAATTGCCAGGCAGGTAAATACTATTCGCCATCACAACTTGAGGTGAAGGACCTGAAGAAGTGGTGGATTCTCAAGAATGAGGCCAAAGAAAAAGAGGCAACCAATAGCTCCTTCCCACTGAGCAAAAGCCTTGAATGCCCTTGAGATGCAGGTGCTGCAATTCATTGATGAGGTGGCTATCTCAGGGGATTCAGGACATGACAGTTCTGAACTGTGGGCACATGATGAGTATCAAATAATGTTTCTTTGTGTGTATTGGCCATACTTAGGAGCACCATGGCCAGTCCAGCATGAAGTACCATGCCTTAGGGAGATGGACACTTGTTATCCCTGCACTAAAGAACAGTAAACTCTCCTACATTCATGTCTCCGCTGGTTTCTCTTTGCTCCCTATGTATAGATGTTATGAGTGCAATATTCCTTGCTAATAGGAGATGTGGAGGTCATTTTAAGAGATGTTTGGTTATTTCCATATGCCCGTAAAGACATTATTCACTTATTTGCATACTTCACTCAAAGGACATGGCACATCTCTTTTCTATGTGTATCTGGGCCTGGAGACTTTACAACAATACAATAGGATGTAGCTGGATACAAAAAGGCTGCATACAGCCACCTAAGCTGACCAAACATACTTCATTATTGCTGTGAAATAACTTCATGGGCATAATTGACATCCAGACTGTAGAGGAACTTATTTATTTATTATTTTGTGACATTCTATACCATATTTCAAGCCAATGTCAAACAATGCAGTTTACAATCAAAGTATAAAACACAAATAAAGAAGGAGAGAAAAAAAAAGAAACCAACTGACACTAAAGTCCACTACCCAGGGCCGGATTTACCTTGAGTGAGGCCCTATGCCAACAAAAATTGTGGGCCCCCAGCAGGGGTGGCCCAAGGGGGGTGTGGGCCTCATTTGCATAAGGGGCCTCATTTGCATAAATATTTGCATAATGTTACCATATACTAACTTTTAGTAAACGTGCCTCTTAATGAGTGTATGGATAAAGAAAGACTAAAAGATTTCTACATTACTATAATCCAGTGCCAACTGCCAGACACATTAGGAACTACTACAAACACTGCCCATTTAGAACCCATAGCAAACCCGCCGTATCCTAACAGCACTACCAGGACTCACAAAGCACCATACTCTACCAATCAAAAGGCAACACTGCAAATATTAAACCAATACATTTCAGAGAACAACAATACATGACCTACTGGGGAAAGAGAACAAGTGGCAATGTCAAATAGGAATTATATAAACAGAACACCTCAGCTCAGTTACACATGCAGAACATAGACCATCACCAAACAAGTAATCACATTTTAGAAACAGGAAGACAATAATTAAACTGGGAATCCCAAAAGCCAAACTTGGAATGTACAACACTGTAGAAATAAAACTATACATTAATTTGCTCTTGTACTAAACAAAGCGCAGACGTTAATGATGCACATTTACCAGAGCTGACATATTTCAATTAATAAATTCAAAATAAAGAGATATTTTTCTACCTTTTGTGCATTTTTTTCAGCTGCAATTGCTCCAGCCACTTTCTTCTGGTTTCTTCATGTCTTCTGCTAACTCTCCATCGTCTGCTGTCCATTTGTCCTTTCTTCTCTCTTCTAGTTTTTTTCCATTCTCTCTCTACCCTCCATCCTCAATCCCCACTTACTCTCCCAATACCCGGCCAATTGTAGATTTTTTTATCCCTCCCACACAAAATATTTTTCCCTTCTCCATTTTACTCTTCCAGCCCCATCCCATTCTAATCCTCCCCCAACATCAGCTCCCTTCTAGTTCCAGCCTCACCCAGCATCCATTCCCTTCTAGTCCCTGCATCAGCCCATTTCCAGTCCTAGCCACCCATCAGCCCATTTCCAGTCCTAGCAACCCCCCAACCCAATACCAGTCCTAACCCCCCATCACCCCATTTTCAGTTTAAGCCCCCCCTATAACCCATTACCAGTCCTAACCCCCCATCAGCCCACTTCCAGTCCTAACCCCATCAACCCATTTCCAGTCAGCCCCCCATAGCCCATTGCCAGTCCTAACCCCCCCCCATCAGCCCATCAGCCCACAGCCCATTACCAGTCCTAACCCCATCAGCCCACCTCCAGTCTTAACCCCCCCAGCCCATTTCCAGTCCTAACCCCCCCCCATAGCCCATTACCAGACAGCCCCCATCAGCCCACAGCCCATTACCAGTCTTAACCCCCCCCAAAGCCCATTACCAGTTCTAAACCCCCCCAACAGCCCATTATCAGTCCTAACCCCATCAGCCCACCTCCAGTCTTAACCCCCCAGCCCATTTCCAGTCCTAGCCCCCCCATAGCCCATTACCAGACAGCCCCCATCAGCCCACAGCCCATTACCAGTCTTAACCCCCCAAAACCCATTTACAGTTCTAAAACCCCCCCAACAGCCCATTACCAGTCCTAACCCCATCAGCCCACCTCCAGTCTTAACCCCCCCCAGCCCATTTCCAGTACTAGCCCCCCCATAGCCCTTTACCAGACATCCCCCATCAGCCCACCGGCCATTCCCTGTCTTAACCCCCCCAAAGCCCATTACCAGTTCTAGCCCCCCCCAACAGCCCACAGCCCATTACCAGTCCTAACCTCTTCAGCCCACCTCCAGCCTTAATCCCCCCAACCCATTTCCAGTCCCAGTCCCAGCCCCCCCAATTGCCCATTACCAGTCCTACCCCCCCTCCCCCTCCCCCGGCCTAAAGTAAAATTTAATTTTAAAAAAATAAACCTGCTGGCTGCCGCCGCGGGGCCCCCTCTGCTGCCGCGGCAGCATGGACTGACCCGCGGGGGCCCCCTCTGTAAGCTCGGTCCCTCCCTCCGTGCCTCCGTGTCTCCCTCTGTGCAGGCTGTGAGAGACGCGAAGGCAGACTGTCTCCTTCGCGTCTCTGTTAAGCCCGCAGGGACAGAGACGCGAAGGCAGAAGGAGACAGTCTGCCTTCGCGTCTCTCACAGCCTGCACGGAGGGAGACACGGAGGCACGGAGGGAGGGACCGAGCTTACAGAGGGGGCCCCCGCGGGTCAGTCCATGCTGCCGCGGCAGCAGAGGGGGCCCCGCGGCGGCAGCCAGCAGGGTTTTTTTTATTTTATTAAAAAAAAAAAGCCTAACTAGTTCAATTTTTGTGGGCCCTTTGCAGCTGTGGGCCCTACGCCATGGCGTACATGGCGTATAGCTAAATCCGGCCCTGCCACTGCCCATCCCTGGGTCGCATCACATATTTCTAAATGCCTGAATAACGAAGTTTGTCTTCAGGGCTACGGAGGAGTCTGCTGTCTTGGTACATGTTGGAAGCAATGGCATAGAAAAGTGTGCTAGAGAGGTTCTGGAGGCCAAATTTAGGCTTTTAGGTAGGAAGTTGAAATCCAGAACTTCCAGGGTAGCATTCTCTGAAATGCTTCCCATTCCACGGATAGGACACAAAAAGCAGGCAGAGCTCCGGAGTCTCAATGCATGGATGAGACAATGGTGCAAAGATGAAGGTTTTGGATTTGTTAGGAACTGGGCAGCATTCTGGGGAAAGGAGGGGCTTTTCAGAAGGGATGGGCTCTGCTTTAACTGGGATGGAACCAGGCTGCTGGCATTAATCATTAAAAAGGAGATAGAGCAACTTTTAAACTAGATAATAGGGGAAAACTGACAGTCGCCCAAGAGCGCATAGTTTGGAACAATGTATCCTTGAAGGATAATAGCAAAAGACTGAAGTTAGGGCATATCGCCAGAGAGGTTCCAATAAAGACAAAAGTAACCCAAATGCCCTTATGTACAGAGCAGACAGAACTTAAAGATTTCATATTACCCCTGCCTAACAGTAGCCAGATTAATATGAATAGAATACAGTCTCTAAAATGCTTGTATGCAAATGCTAGAAGTCTAAAAAATAAGATGGGAGACTTATAATATATAGCACTAAATGAGAGGCTAGATATGATTGGTTTCTCAGAGACATGGTGGAAGGAGGACAACCAATGGGACACTGTGATACCTGGGTACAAATTATATTGCAATGATAGAGTAGATCAAATTGGTAGAGGGGTTGTGCTCTATGTTATGTTTAATCCTGTATGCATTGAGTCATACAGGATTAAAGTTTTGCAGGAACCAAAATACACTGTAGAATCTCTATGGATTGAAATTCCATGTATAAAGGGGAAGGCGATGGCAGTGGGGGTGTACTATTCATCGCCTGGCCAGAATGAATAAATGGATGATGAAATGCTCAAAGAAATCAGGGAAGCTAGCAATACTTACAGCACAGTAATAATAATAGGTGATTTCAATTAGTCCGGTATTGACAGGACATGCTAGGGAGATAAAGTTTCTAGATGAAATAAATGACTGCTTCTTGGAGCAGCTGGTTAATGAACCGAGAAGAGGGGAAGCCATCTTGGATCTAATCCTTAGTGAAACACAAGACCTGGTGCAAGAGATAAGGGTGTTGGCAGGGCCGGCCCGTCCATTGAGCGAGAATGTTTTTTGCACAGGGCCCCGCGTTTCAGGGGGCCCCGCACAAAAAACATTCTGATGTAAAAGTTAAATTAAAAAAAAAAAGCAAAAAAGCTGTCTGCTGCCGCTGCCGGGGCCGCCGCGGCAGAATCGAGTGTGCTGCGGGGCCCCCCCTGCCCAGCAGAGCCTGCCCTCCCCTGTATCACCTCTCTTTCAGCTGCCTGCAGTCACACGTGCTGGTTTCAGAGCGCGAGAGGAGAGTTTCTCCCTCGCTGCTCTGTTAAGCCCGCGGGGGCTGAAGGGAAGTTCCCATCAGCCCCCGCGGGCTTAACAGAGCCGCGAAAGGGAAACTAGTTCCTTCGCGCTCTGAAAGCCGGCGCGTGTGACTGCAGGCAGCTGAAAGAGAGGTGATACATGGGAGGGCAGGCTCTGCTGGGCAGGGGGGGCCCCGCGGCACACTCGATTCTGCCGCGGCGGCCCCGGCAGCGGCAGCAGCAGACAGCTTTCTTTTAAAAACATTTTTCCCTGGGCTGGGCTAGGCTGGGCTGGGCTGGGCTGGGGGGGGTAGGAGTGGTGATGGGCTATGGGGGGGCGGGGTGGGTAGGAGTGGTGATGGGCTATGGGGGGGCTGGGGGGGTTAGGAGTGGTGATGTGATGGGGTGTTAGGAGTGGTGGTGATGGGCTATGGGGGGGCTGGGGGGGTTAGGAGTGGTGATGGGATGGGTGGGTTAAGAGTGGTGATGGGCTGGGGGGAGCTAAGTCTGTATATGGGCTGATGGGATTAGGACTGGAAGTGGGTTGCTGGGGGGTTAGGACTGGTAATGGGCTCTGGGGGGGCTTAAACTAAAAATTGGGTGATGGGGGATTAGGACTGGAAATGGGCTGGTGGGATTAGGACTGGGAGTGGGCTATGGGGGGCTAGGACTGGTAATGGGTTGGGGGGGTTGCTAGGACTGAAATGGGCTGGGGGGTTAAGACTGGAGGTGGGCTGATGGGGTTAGGACTGGTAATGGGCTGTGGGCTGTTGGGGAGGGTACGGCCTGGTAATGGGCTATGGGGGGCTAGGACTGGAAATGGGCTGATAGGGGGGTTAACAAAATAGGTGGGCTGATGGGGTTAGGACTGGTAATGGGCTATGGGGGGGTTAGGACTGATAATGGGCTATGGGGGGCTAGGACAGGAAATGGGCTGATGGGGAGGGGTTAGGACTTGAGGTGGGGCTGATGGGGTTAGGACTGGTAATGGGCTGTGGGCTGTTGGGGGGGTTAGAACTGGTAATGGGCTAAGGGGGTTAAGACTGGTAATGGGCTGTTGGCTGATGGGGGCTGTCTGGTAATGGGCTATGGGGGGGTTAGGACTGATAATGGGCTATGGGGGGGCTAGGACAGCAAATGGGCTTATGGGGAGGGGTTAGGACTTGAGGTGGGCTGATGGGGTTAGGACTGGCAATGGGCTATGGGGGGCTGACTGGAAATGGGTTGATGGGGTTAGGACTGGAAGTGGGCTGATGGGGGGGTTAGGACTGGTAATGGGTTATAGGGGGGCTTAAACTGAAAATGGGGTGATGGGGGGTTAGGACTGGAAGTGGGTTGATGGGGGGGGTAGGACTGGTATTGGGTTGGGGGGTTGCTAGGACTGGAAATGGACTGATGGGGGGCTAGGACTGGAAATGGGCTGATGCAGGGACTAGAAGGGAATGGATGCTGGGTGAGGCTGGAACTAGAAGGGAGCTGATGTTGGGGGAGGATTAGAATGGGATGGGGCTGGGAGAGTAAAATGGAGAGGGGAAAAATATTTTGTGTGGGAGGGATAAAAAATCTACAACTGGCCGGGTATTGGGAGAGTAAGTGGGGATTGAGGATGGAGGGGTAAAATTTGAGTGGATGAAATAGGAATGAGGAAAGAGCAAAAGGAGAAAGATTAGTATGTTAAAGCAGATGTAGAGAGAGAATGGAAAAAAACTAGAAAAGAGAAGAAAGGACAAATGGACAGCAGACGATGGAAAGTTAGCAGAAGACATGAAGAAACCAGAAGAAAGTGGCTGGAGCAATTGCAGCTGGAAAAAAAATGCACAAAAGGTAGAAAAATATCTCTTTATTTTGAATTTATTAATTGGAATATGTCAGCTCTGGGAAATGTGCATCATTAACGTCTGCGCTTTGTTTAGTACAAGAGCAAATTAATGTATAGTTTTATTTCTACAGTGTTGTACATTCCAAGTTTGGCTTTTGGGATTCCCAGTTTAATTATTGTCTTCCTGTTTCTAAATTGTGATTCCTTGTTTGGTGATCTATGTTCTGCATGTGTAACTGAGCTGAGGTATTCTGTTTATGTAATTCCTATTTGACATTGCCACTTGTTCTCTTTCCCCAGTAGGTCATGTATTGTTGTTCTCTGAAATGTATTGGTTTAATATTTGCAGCGTTTCCTTTTGATAGGTAGGGTATGGTGCTTTGTGAGTCCTGGTAATGCTGTCAGGATACGGCGGGTTTTCTATGGGTTCTAAATGGGCAGTGTTTGTAGTAGTTCCTAATGTGTCTGGTGGTTGGCACTGGATTATAGTAATGTAGAAATCTTTTAATCTTTCTTTATCCATACACTCATTAAGAGGCATGTTTACTAAAAGTTAGTGTATGGTAACATTATGCAAATATTTATGCAAATGAGGCACCTTATGCAAATGAGGCCCCGCACCGAGTCTCCGCACATGGCCCCGCACCCCCCTTGGGCCGCCCCTGGGTGTTGGGGCCATTTGGTAAAAGTGACCATAGCATGATTGCGTTTCATTTAATAAATGGAGGAAAAATGGCAAGGAAATCCACAGTACTTCCTTTTAACTTTCAAAAGGGAGACTATGATTAAATGAGGAAAACAGTTAAGAAAAAAATAAAATAAAATGAGCAGCTGCAAAGGTTAAAGATTTACATCAAGCATGAGTGTTGTTTAAAAATACTATCTTGGGAAGAATACTAATCTTCTCACCACAGAAAAGGGATGCTTTATTCAAGAAATATAAGCGCATTACAGCATTTTTTTCTAGTTCCGTGGCAAAGGATACTAGAAGGGTAGCTCTGGTTGGAATAATATCTTGGGAAGATTCAATATAAGCAGAGATATCCAAAGACTCCTGAGAGGTAACTGGGGCTAAGCCAGCAGATCCTTCCGCTGAAGAAGCCCCCTTAACAGGAATATAATACAATTTAATCACAGATGGCTTATTATCTACCTGATATCCCAGAATATCTACCAAATACTTATCAAAAAGAATTTGGGGAGAAATAAACCTAGTATAGGGAAAATTTAAACACCTCAAATTTAAGGCACGCAGACTATTCTCCAAAACCTCTTGTTGGGCATGGAGAATAAGGCGGTCTTTCATGAAAGATAAAGAAGAATTTTGCAACAAATCACAATGAGCTTCCAACTTCTGGCACCGCCCCTCCAGAATATCTATCTGAGAATCATGTTGAGGCTTTCTTGTTGATGAAGCCACGCGTCTTAGCCCTTGGTGCCACGTTTTTCCTCAAATTTCCATGTAAATGCATTATTACTTTGAAAGGCGCCAAGTTTGTTTTTCTGGAGACATAGGCATTAGAATCCTTCCTTCTATCTAATGGTGCTCTGGTGTCTTAATTAATTATTGTGTATTTTCTTGACAGCAGATAGGTTATAAAAGAGTTTGATTGAACTGAGTTAGCATCCTCCTCTATTTATATGCTCCTCTTGACGTGGACTGTATTATGGATATCTATGGATGTTTTTGGTTGTTATTTTAGTGTTTGTATTTTCTTTGATATCTGTAATTTTCTTGATATTTCTCAATAAAGAAGTTTAAACCGGAAAAAAAAAAATACTATCTTGGAAACCCAGACTATCTATATTCCACGCTTTAAGAAAAGTGAAGGAAGTACAAAAAACTGTCAGCATGGTTTAAAGGTGAGGTCAGAGAGACTGTTGTAGCCGAAAAAGCATCTTTCAGGAAGTGGAAAAAGGAGCCAAATGATGAAAAACTGGAAACAACATAAACATTGGCAAGTTAGATGCAAAGCATTGATAAGGCAGGCAAAGAGAGAATTTGAGAAATAGCATGCTGTGGAAGCAAAAATGCATAATAAAAACGTTTTCAAGTACATTCATAACAAAAATCCTGCGAGAGAGTCAGTTGGACCACTGGATGATAAAGAGGTAAAAGGGGCACTAAATGGGGACAAGGCCATAGTGAAGAGACTGAATGATTTTTTTGCTTCGGTCTTTACTGAAGAAGATTTAGAGAAGTTACCCATGCCTGAAATGGTATTTAAAGCTGATGCAGCAGAAGAATTGAAAGAAATATCAATAAATCAGGAAGGGTGTTGGGGCCACTTGGCAATAGTGATCATAGCATGATTGCCTTTGATTTAATTAGTGGAGGAGGGATAGTAAGGAAATCCACAGTACTACCTTTTAACTTTCGAAAGGGAGACTGATAAAATGAGGAAAATAGTTAAGAAAACACTAAAAGGAGCAGTTGGAAAGATTAAAGACTTACATCAAGCTTGGGTGTTATTGAAAAATACTATCTTGGAAGCCCAGATCAGCTGTATTCCATGCTTTAAGAAAAGTGGAAGGAAGTCCAAAAAACTGCCAGCATTGTTTAAAGGTGAGGTCAGAGAGGCTGTTGTTGCCAAAAAAGCATCTTTCAGGAAATGGAAAAAAAGAGCCAAATGACGAAACCTGGAAACAGCACAAGCACTGGCAAGTCAAATGCAAGGCATTGAAAAAGCAGGCAAAGGGAGAATTTGAGAAGAAGCTTGCCGCAGAAGCAAAAACGCAAAATAAAGATTTTTTCAAGTACATTCGTAGCAAAAAACCTGTGAGTCAGTTGGTCCATTAGATGATAGAGGAGTTAAAGGGGCACTAAGAGGCGACAAGTCGATAGTGGAGAGACTGAATGAATTCTTTGCTTCGGTCTTTACTGAGGAAGATGTAGGGATGCTACCCATAACTGAAGTGGTATTTAAAGGTGCGATAGAATTGAAGGAAATATCGATACATCGAGAAGTTGTATTATTACAACTATTAGATAAACTGAAGAGTAGCAAATCACCTGGGCCGGATGGTATACATCCAAGGGTGTTGAAAGACCTGACATATGAGATTGCAGACCTGCTATTAGTAATCTGTGAACTTTCATTAAAATCATCTCTAATACCTGAAGATTGGAGGATCGCCAATGTAACACCAATTTTTAAAAAGGGTTCCAGGGGTGATCCGGGAAACTACAGACCGGTGAGCCTGACGTCAGTACCGGGAAAAATGGTAGAAACCATCATAAAGAATAAAATTACTCAGCATGTAGATAGTCATGGCCTAAGGGGAGACAGCCAACATGGCTTTAGACAAGGAAGATCTTGTCTTACTAATCTGTTATGTTTTTTTTTAAGTGTGAATAAACAGGTGGACAAAGGTGAGTCGGTTGATATAGTGTATCTGGACTTTCAGAAAGCCTTTGACAAGGTCCCTCATCAGAGACATTTGGAAAAACTAAAGAGTCATGGGATAGGAGGCAGTGTACTACTGTGGATCAAGAACTGGTTAAAAGATAGAAAGCAGGGGGTTGGGCTAAATGGCCAATTTTCCCAATGGAGAAAGGTGAATAGTGGTGTACCCCAGGGATCTGTTCTGGGTCCGCTGCTTTTTGACATATTCATAAATGACCTGGAAAGTGGAATAACGAGTAAGGTTATCAAATTTGCAGATGACACAAAACTATTTAAAGTTGTTAAAACCCAAGAGGATTGTAGTAAATTGCAAGAGGATCTTGATAAATTGGAAGACTGGGCATCAAAATGGCAGATGAAATTTAATGTGGACAAGTGCAAAGTTATGCATCTAGGGAAGAACAACCCAAACTATGGTTACACAATGCAAGGTTCCACATTAGGAACCACCACACAGGAAAACTATTTAGGCGTCATTGTGGATAGCATGTTAAAACCCTCGGCCCAGTGTGCAGCGGCAGCCAAGAGAGCAAATAGAATGCTAGGTATCATAAGGAAAGGAAAGGAAAATAAAACAAAAGATATTATAATGCCTCTATATCTTTCCATGGTGAGACCTCACCTTGAATATTGTGTGCAATTCTGGTCGCCGTATCTTAAAAAGGATATAGCGTTATTAGAAAAGGTTCAGAGAAGAGCCACCAAAATGGTAAAGGGCATGGAAGGATACTCCTATGAGGAAAGGCTAAAAAGGTTAGGGCTCTTTAACCTGGAAAAGAGATGGCTGAGGGGAGATATAATAGAAGTCTATAAATTAATGAACGGAGTGGAACGGGTAAACGTAGATCGATTGTTTACGTTATCAGAATATAGAAAGACTAGGGGACATGCAATGAAGCTACAGGGTAAACTATTTAAGACTAATAAAAGAAAATATTCTTTCGCTCAACGTGTAAGCCAACTCTGGAATTTGTTACTGGAGGATGCAGTAAAGGCTGTTAGTGTAGCTGGGTTTAAAAAGGTTTGGACAAGTTCCTGGAGGAAAGGTCCATAAACCATTATTAAGAAGGGACCCAGGATATCAATGCTTGACCCTGTACAAGCATTGCGGAACCTGTGTCTTTTGGGGAAGCTGCTAGGTACGTATGAACTAGATTGGCCACTGTTGGAAACAGGATACTGGGCTTGATGGACCTTGGTCTGACCCAGTATGGCATATCTTATGTTCTTATGTATTAAAACTATTTGATAAACTGAAGAGTAGCAAATCAGCTGGACCGGATGATATACATCCAAGGATATTGAAAGAAATGAAATATGAGATTGCAAACTTACTATTACTAATCTGTGAACTATCATTAAAATCATCAGTAGTACCTGAAGATTGGACAAAGACCAATGTAACGCCAATTTTTAAAAAGATTTCCAGGGTTGATCTGGGAAACTACAGACTGGTTAGCCTAATGTCAATACCGAGAAAAATGGTAGAAACCATTATTAAGAACAAAATTTCTGAACTTGTAGATAGTCATGGCTTAATGGGAGACAGCTAACATGGCTTTAGACAGGGAAGGTCTTGTCTTACTAATATGTTATATTTTTTGAAGGTGTAAATAAAGGTGGGTTGGTTGATGTAGTGTATCTGGATTTTCAGAAAGCCTTTGACAAGGTCCCTCATGAGAGACTATTGGCGAAATTAAAAAGTCATGGGATAAGAGGCAGTGTACTATTGTGGATCAGAAACTGGTTAAAAGATAGAAAGCAGAGGTTAGGGCTAAATGACCAATTTTCCCAAAGGAGAAAAGTAAATATGTACACTCTGGAAGCAATTAGGGACAGGGGAGATATGATTCAGACCTTTAAATACTTAAAGAGTATTAATGAACAAACAAACCTCTTCCAAAGACGGGGAAGCTGTAAAACTAGAGGGCATAACATGAAGCTGCAAGAGGGTAAACTGAAAGGCAATGTCAGGAAATACTTTTTCACTGAAAGGGTGGTGGATGCTTGAATACCCTCTCAATGGAAGTGGTAGGGGCAAATACAGTGACAGAATTCAAAATGGCATGGGACGCATACAGTGGATCCCTTTATATCAATAGGATACAATCAAAATAAACATAACTATCTCATATCTCAACAAATAGGGGTAACCTATACAGAGCAGTAGGTACACCCCTAAACAAAGGCATGGGGAGAGGTGACCTGCACAGAGCGGCAGGTGCACCTATTCTTGCCACCTTGCTGGGCAGACTAGATGGATCATACTGGTCTTTGTCTGCCATCATATACTGCTAGCTGTTGCTTTTATGTTTGCTGAGCAGTAACAAGAGGCACAGTTCTCACTGGCAATACTGCCTCTCCCCTTGGTTTGCTCCCTCCCTCAATCATGATGATTCTTGTTTAGAGGTGGGCTGTAGGGAGAGTCAACAGTGCACCTAATCAGCAACACTGCCACCTCTGAGCAAGTGGCACTGAGATTGATGGATGGGGAAGACTACAGGGAGAGGCTGCGCCACTTCCATGTGGGATCAGAGAGTCCTGTGCATCTCGTGCCATTGCTCAGCAAGTGTTACCTGCCTCCTCTATTTCTTGTGTTATTCTGCATGCAAAGCCTGATTTATTGGAGTTTCAATTTAATTTTCTCTGCATATTTCTACTTCGAGCTTATTGTAATTTATTCTGTACTTAGTGAGGGTCTAACTGTGTTTTACCTATGTGACTGAGACCAAGGGGTATGTTTACTAAACCGCGCTAAAGGAGCAAGTGTGCCGTTAGTGTGCGCTAACGAGGCACTTGTGCCGTTAGCGTACACTGCTACTGTAGCATGCGCTAATGGTACCAGCATCATAAAGCGCCCTGTGGGTGGAGAGGAGACATCCACGGGGTAGAGAGTGGGAGTCAATGGGTGGGGAGTGGGCGGGAACCAGAACCTGCTCCATTAATGAAGGCACCTTAATGTCAGGAAGCTTACCGCATATCAAAACCTCGCAGTAAGGGTGTTTTTGGAGGAGAGAGAGCCTATTTCATGTCTGCAATGTGCTGCACAGACAGTTGAGCCCAAGAAAGTGATAGTAGTGCTCCATTAGCAACAACAGCACAGTGCCCAAGTATAAAAGGGCACTATGTTGATGGTGCAAATGGGGAAAAGGAGGGTGCATGTGGGTCATGCAGTGGGGGCTGCTGGTGCACAGGGTGGACCAGGCAGTTGCCTAGATGGCACATAAGCACATCGGACTTAAAAATATGCCAGACCTTGTCAGACCAAGGTCCATCATGCTCAGTATTCTGTGTCCAACAGTGTCCAATCTAGGTCACAGGTACCTAGCAGTTTCCACAAAAGACATACAGGATCCACAATGCATGTATTGGACAGGAAAGGGATATTCTGGACCCCTGATTAGTAATGGTTTATGGACTGATTCCCAGGAACCTGTCCAAACATTTCTGAAACCAAGCTACACTAACAGCCTTTATGACAACCTCCGGAAATGAATTCCAGAGTTTGAATGCGTGTTGATGGAGAAACAATTCACTCCCAGTAGTCCTCAATGGCTCACACTATAGCTGCATTGCATGTCCCCTAGTCCTAATACATTTTGATAGCGTAAACAATCGATCTAAATTTACCCAATCCACTCCAGGCAATATGTGCAAGGCCTCTAACATAACACCCCTCAGCCATCTCTTCTCCAGGTTGAAGATTCATAACATTGGCAGGCAGTGTTGGTGTCCCTGGAGAGGCAGATGGTTGGGGGGGGGGGCATGAGGCTGTCCATGTATGCCTCTGCCCCCACCCTCCAGACCTTGTGCCCTAGGCACCCACCTTCCCACATGTTGGCTGGCCTGGGACTGCGCACCACCAACACTGACAGCACATAGGTATGTCAGCATGGTGTGGGGGATGTTGGCAGAGAAGGCAGCGGCACCCGCCTCCAGCAGACCAAGACCAGACCCTGCTACAGTGCCCCATGCACAGTGCACCATGTGTCAAGGTCTGTCTGATGGGAAGCATGTCAGGCCCAGGGACAGATGTGACCAGGTGGCAGCACTGTTGTGCACTACACACAGTTGGTGTGTATAGGCGCAGAGAGTCACAGGTTTGTGTCCTGGCTGTGGATCATACAGTGAATGTCCCTGTGGCTAAATTTTATCCCATAGTGCAGGGACAACACCAACATGTACAACCCCTAATTAATCAACCAACAAGAGTACAAACACCCACACAGAGAGGCCCCATTATCCTCATCTGGATGGAACATCAGGCTGACAGCACCAGCACACTGAGTGGCTGTTAACATCAGAGTGCACTACTACCTCCTGCACAATGAGCACACCTTAGCTGAGATTGGAACCAGAGTAACAGGCAAGAATGCCAACATCCCCATTTTTGCACAGTATGTCGATATGAATGTGGGTGTCTATGTCTATCCATTGTTTTGTGCCTTTCTATACCTCACTGAACTTCGCAGTGCCTAAACTGTTTCCAGAGTTAGCTTGCAAATGTGCATGATGAGGAGCAAAGTATTGTGGGTATGGCCTGAACAAGGCAGATTGGCCAGGATGTTTTTGCATCGAGGGTAGGGCAAAGGCTGGGACATCATAGCGCCCGACTGCCACCTGCATGGACCAGGTGACTACTGCATGTCATGCTGGGAGGGCACTCTAACTCTGACAGAGCAGTGACAATGGCACGGCTATGTGTCCACCTTGTGCTGTATAGTGTTTGGCTCTAGTGCATCTCTTGTCCTTGGGGCCCAATCACTGAACCAACTGCTGGGTATCCATGGTTGCTCTGTGTATATGCAATGTGTACTGACCAGTGGACCATCTGCAGTTAGTATGTGCATTCATAGCAAAAAACCTGTGAGAGAGTCAGTTGGACCATTAGATGATAGAAGGGTAAAAGGAGCAGTAAGACGAGACAAGGTTATAGCGGAGAGACTGAATGAATTCTTTGCTTCAGTCTTTACTGAGGAAGATGCAGGGATGTTACCCATGACTAAAGTGATATTTAAAGGTGAAACTGCAAGGAATTGAAAGAAATATCGATACACCGGGAAGATGTATTACAACTATTTGATAAACTGAAAAGTAACAGATCACCTGGACCGGATGGTATATATCCAAGGGTGTTGAAAGAACTGAAATATGAGATTGCAGAGCTGCTATTAGTAATCTGTGAACTATCATTAAAATCATCTGTAATACCTGAAGATTGGAGGATCGCCAATGTAACGCCAATTTTAAAAAGAGTTCCAGGGGTGATCCGGGAAACTAAAGACCAGTGAGCCTGACATCAGTATCGGGAAAAATGGTAGAAACCATTATAAAGAACAAAATTACTCATCATGCAGATAGTCATGGCTTAATGGGAGACAGCCAACATGGCTTTAGACAAGGAAGATCTTGTCTTACTAATCTGTTATGTTTTTTTGAAAGTGTGAATAAACAGGTAGACAAAGGTGAGTCAGTTGATAAAGTGTATCTGGACTTTCAGAAAGCCCTTGACAAGGTCCCTTATCAGAGACTTTTGGCAAAACTAAAAAGTCATGAGATAGGAGGCAGTGTACTATTGTGGATGAGGAACTGGTTAAAAGATAGAAAGCAGAGGGTAGGGCTAAATGGCCAATTTTTCCAATGGAAAAAGGTGAATAGTAGAGTACTCCAGGGATCTGTGTTGGGTCCGTGCTTTTTGACATATTCATAAATGACCTGGAAAAGGGAATAATGAGTGAGGTTATCAAATTTGCAGATGACACAAAACTATTTAAAGTTGTTAAAACCCAGAGGATTGTGGAAAATTGCAAGAGGATTTTGATAAATTGGAAGACTGGGCATCCAAATGGCAGATGAAATTTAATGTGGACAAGTACAAAGTTATGCACCTAGGGAAGAACAACCCAAACTATGGTTACACAATGCAAGATTCCACATTGGGAACCACCACAAAGGAAAAAGATTTAGGCGTCATCATGGATAACATGTTGAAACCCTCCACCCAGTGTGCAGCGGCGGCAAAGAGAGCAAATAAAATGCTAGGTATCATAAGGAAAGGAATGGAAATTAAAACAAAGGATATTATAATGCTGTAGTAGCTGATAAGAATGCAATAAATAATACCCGGAGTCAGGCAAAGATTCAAGCCGGTTTAATGTGCACAGGCTCAGATTGCAGTAACATTCAAAATGGTCTGAGCACAGAGCTCAGAAAAATGACAGTTTATATACTTTTCTTCTCCAGTCTAATACAGGCAAAACTTCTCATTGGTCGTGGTGGCCCACTTACTCTCATCCAATAGACATCTCTGACCGGGCCCAGGACTCGCTACCCCTGCTTGGGTCTTACTAGCCATGGGTCAGCAACTAGACATAACACTAAACATAATACTTCTGCTAAAGTATACAGTATATTTCACTACTCTTGCAAGGTCAGTTAGCTACAAAGATAGTGGAAGGCATATCAGAAGCATTCTCATCAAAAGCAAAACAAAGCAAGGCCAAACAAAGCAAGGTTAAGACGTGTTTCTAATAGCTACTGGTGATTTCTGTAATATTCCAGGCACATATCTCTAGCCCTGGCTCAAAATACTAAACAATCAAAACGCTAGACCAAATATTCTTACACTGTTCAGCTTCCCTACTATATTTTCATCCTAATTACAAGATCAGTGCACAATCAGCAAAGATACAGTGGCGCGGCATTCTACTGAAACAGACATCAGACATCTAAACAATAAACAGTAAGAAAGTATTTAATTCTCTTATCTCCAAGAGAGCAGAACATGTTATCAAACTAGAATAGAACTGTATTTCTTTCTAACAGCTAACAGCATTCTGTAATTTTCCAAAATCAGCAATAACATTTTAAAGCAGGAGAAAAAGGCTTCAGACCTAGCTCTGCTACATGCTAGGCCATCGCCTCTCACATTCCCTCCTTTTGATTATTCACACACGCAAGTGAGAAAGGGTGAGAATCAAATCACACATATAGTATGCCATACTAGGGTGGAGGGATCATTTTGTAGTATAGGGTAGTAGCCCTACGTTGCTAGGATTCATGTAGCTGCCTTACGTTAAGTTTAATATACGTATACATAATCAAACAGCCACAATCAATAATACATTTGATACAAGTGTCTTTGTCAAATCATATAGCATGCCTAGTGTATAAGCGGAGGGGCAGGAGACATAGGAGGAACAAATGACATATATACTGTTCATCATAGCAATAGGCCCATTCTCATGACCCACAAAAATAAGAACCATTCCTATTAATAGCAGCACCTGTATCAGAGGTCGGTAGCAGTACATGTCAAAAAGGTAGGTAGCACATGTTTGAAAATTAACAACACATGTACTAAAGTCCAAAAAATCTGGGTTCTGAGAGCTGGCGAGTAGCAATCAAAAGGGCTCCATTCTCTTTGTTCCATCGCAGTTCCCATAACAGGAGAGGAAAGATTCTGGCGGGGGTTGAGACAAGTCCGGGTATTCCCTGTTGTGCAAATACTAGGTTTGCAGGCTGCACAAGGAGGTAGGGCAAGAGTCAATTCAAAGCACCCCAAGGCTGCCGCCAGAACGAAGCAATAATAAGAATCCATAAAGAGCATAGTCTCTGGAAAAATGGTGGAACTGTCGGCTTCCACAACAGATAACAGATGTAGAATTGATTGTAGATCCTCAAGCTTCTGCCGCACGTAGACCTACCAGCTTTGTGGCAGGAGTAGGGCTGTAGATTCCAAAGTATCACTGTCCTCTGGGATGTCTCAGGTTCCTAAAATATCATAGTACAGTCTCTCAGGCTATTATTGCCTCCTTAGAGCAGTTCACTTTTTAGGAGATCAAAACAGTTTTTTTTTTCAGAGCATTTGAACACAGTCTCTTAGAAGACTCAATTTCTTAACACAACACAGTCTATTTCTGATGATTGCAGCTTTCCCCAGATGCGAGGCTTACCTTCAGATAAACAGACAGTCTTGAAATAGTGCAGTTTCCGAGGGACCAATAAGTCTTAGGTCCGTGGCTGTTGTCGTAGGGTGAGGCGCAATGGAGTCTCAGGATGCTGTACAGTAGTCCAGTGATCAGGTTCAGAAGCAGTTGCTGGCTTTACTTGACTATGATGGATCCAAAGTTCGAATTCTGCGACTTTTACTGCAGTTGGAGTTGACAGGATGACAACATAGGGTCCCTTCCAATGCAGGGCTAATGGTATCCTTCTCCACTCTTTGATCCACACCGAGACTCCAGGCTTGAAAGGATGCAGGGGCTTGGATGGGCTGGTCTCGTACTCACGCATGAAGACCCTGCAAAACAGAACTTAAAACCAATAGTGCTTATCTAGTAATTTCAGATCCTATCTGTCACACATCTCCTTTTACTCTCTATACAATAGGCTACAGAATCTCAGAATCTCAAAAGGGGAAACTCCTAAAGACTTAGCAGGGGCTAAGTATATCCTATGAAGGGCTATAGGAAGAATCTGGGGCCAGGGCTGAGGACTTAACTACCAGATCAAGGGTCACCACTGCATATTTAACACAACTATGTCCATTAATGATGACAAGACTGCTTTCATCCACAAAGAAAGTTTTGTCTGGGCGGTCCAAGGGGATATCAGTTGAGTCTAGGCAACTTGAGCACATAATGTCCATTACTTCCAAGCAATCATGATCAGGAAGGCCTGGGCCGACGGGCAATTAGGGTGGCTGGGTTTAGAGTTTGGCTGACACTTAATTGTAATTGAGGATTTTCACATAGCATACTTTGATATTTCAACATTCGGGCATTAGTGAGCCAATGGCTTCCTTTATGTCCATCAGGGTTATAACAGAGTGTGGTACAGTAACTTGAAGGTTTTGTCCTAAGGTGAGCTTATCTGCTTCGCTCACTAAGAGGGCTGTGGTTGCTACAGCTTCAGGCAAGGTGGCCAACCTTTGGCAACAGGATCCAATTGTTTCGACAGGTAGGCCACAGGTCGCTGCCAAGACCCAAGAGGCTGGGTCAAGACTCCCAATGCGTTTCCACTTGATTCATGGACATACAGACGAAATGGTTTCTGCACATCTGGCAGTCCCAAAGCTGGGGATGACATCAATGCTGTTTTCAATGATTTGAATGCTTTATCTTGTTCTGAGCCCCATTCCAGGTGAGATCGTTCCATTCCCTGTGTGACTGGGTACCAGGGTTTTGCCATGAGCGCAAAATTTGGTATCCATATTCGGCAGTAGCCTGCAGCTCCCAAGAAAGCTCGCACCTGCTTCCTAGTAGTGGGGGTTGGGATGCGGCATACTGCTTCTTTTCGCTCAAGTCCTAACTTCCGGGTTCCTTTGGACAGATGGAACCCTAAGTATTTCACTTCTGTCTGGCACAGCTGCGCCTTGGCTCTGGAAACCTTGTAGCCAACTTCATTCAAATGGTGCAAGAGGTCACTTGTAGCTTGTATACAATCAGATTTGTTATTGGTGGCTATGAGCAAATCATCTACATATTGGAGCAAAATTCTTTTTCCCAGAATCACAGAGTAGCTTGACAAATCTTGACTGAGGGCTGCACTGAAGATAGTGGGTGAGTTTTTGAATCCTCGTGGTAATCGAGTCCAAGTGAGTTGCCCTCGCCGTCCTGTGGTAGGGTTTTCCCATTCAAATGCAAACAAAAGCTGACTGGCCACTGTCAGGCGTATATAGAAAAAAAGGCATCCTTTAAGTCCAAAACAGTAAAGTGAGTGGCTTCTGCTGGAATCAGTCCCAGGAGGGTGTAAGGATTTGGTACTACTGGGTGTATGGTTTCAACTGCACTGTTCACTTGACGTAAATCCTGCACTGGGCGGTAGTCACCTGTCCCAGGCTTCTTGATTGGGAGAAGGGAGGTGTTCCAGGGTGACTGGAATTCTCTGAGAAGTCCATACTGCAATAATTTCTTCAAATGGCGATGAATGCCTTCAATTGCTGGTCTCGGGAGGGGATACTGACGCACATGCACTGGTTCTGCTCCTGGCTTAAGGGTAACACGTACAGGAGCTATATTCTTTGCTAGGCCAGGTGGATTATTCTCTGCCTATACTCCAGGTGGGGCTGCAATGCTGGTAAGTATACAGGAACTTGCTGGCCTGATTGGAGATGCACTATAGAACCGCTACTCTTCTTCTCGGGGAACAGTCAGCACTATCAATCCAGCTCCTTCGATTCATTCAACTAAAGTATCAGCAAGAAGAACTGCTCTCTTCTCCATCTTACATTCACTTTCTCTGTCACATTATCTCCACAATTCACAGACATTCTAAACATCTTAATCGTGCTGTATTCATGCCCGCAAATCCATCCCGTTTCTGCAAGTTCTGTTTTATATCTCCCTGGGACTGACTTGACAAAAACTGCATTTACCAGGCGCAAATTCTCCTGGGCTGCTGGATTTCATGGGGCATATAATGAGGGCTGCCTGCACTATTTGGATTCCACTTGGGGTAACAAAACTGATGGGTCTGAATTAAATCCTAAGGCTTCTCAGTGTAGGAGGCATAATGCAGTAAATCAGTAAATCAGTGGCGGGCGGGTGGTGGAACTGAGGGAGCTGTCCTCTAAAAATGTCTGAGTAAAGGATTTAACCAAGAACGGGGACAAGCTGCATCTCTCCCTGTGCTCTAAACATAACGGATGTGCGTGCTCATTCTAAATAAGAATAATTGAGATAAAGTCCTTATAAGATAAAACTAATATTTTGCAACATGTTATAACAACAATCCTAACAGAAAGAACTATAGTTCATAACATGACGACTACATAGCTGTTGCATATAACTGGAATAAAATTACTTGGCAAAAAACTAACTGCCAGCCGTAATCAGCTTGGCTTTACAAAAGAAATTACTTTCAATTTTACAGTTTTTAGGAAGCAGATATTCAAAAAGACATTCATTCTGGATACATTTTCCATAAAGCGGGTGGACATCTAGAATACACATACACATTTTCCTTCCTAGTTTATTTTATTAACAATAAGCATGTCTTCTATTAGGCGCTTGCCGCTGTGTATCAGGAACTAAAAGCTCATACACGATTAACCCCTCATTCACTCAGGATTCAAAGCACTTTCAAGTTGCGATCTGCAGAGTCCTGTCAGTGTTCGTAACCTCAGCTTCGTAGGGCAAAGGGAAAATACAAGCATCCTTTCCTATTGAAACCTGAGCCCTACATGATTTCTGCTCACTTGATCTGCACAGGATTTCGAGTAGGAATGTAACCCTTTCCAGGCTAAGTACAATACTATCGAGATCCACAATCCTGACTAAACATTCTTATTAAATGATATATAATACATGACCATAGCAGAAGGCACATCACTATTACGAAATATTTAATAAAAACAGGTATAATTCCCTAAAATAAGCACCCATTAGCCCAGCAGCAGAATGTTGAAAACATGCCTTCATAGGGTTAAAACATTCCTCTGCACAAACACGCCTCTTGTCAGTTTCACGCTGTGCTGCAGCTGAATGAGGGAGACGGCCTACTGATTTTACAGTGACTCTAGGGGTTCGGCGTCTGCTTAACTATACTTTTACTATTTCATATGCGGTAAAGTGTCACAAATTACCCAACGGAATATAATCCTACCCTTATACTAGAAGGGAAACTCGTGGTTTCAACAGATAACCAAGCAAAGACAAACTCCCAACGCTTCCTCCTTTTCACAAGCACTCTTCACACAGACAAACATGCTAGCATTTTCCAAATTCCGAATTCCTGGGCTGACTGACAAACCAGAATTACCAAAACCGAAAGGGCTGATGGGTTCGCCCCGCGCACTACTTGCAGGGGTACTAGGATCGCCCGTGGAAGTTGATCAGATTTCCTTTACCTGTTACTGTACCAGAAGTGTCTCGAGACTTTCCCAAAGCTATCTGACTAAGAACCAGAAAAATCAATACTCACCGGATCCGGTAGCTAATGCGCTACGCAACCAATCCCTCCTTGGGTTGAATCCTGGACTCCCCTCGGGTTCAAGGTGTTGGCC
This sequence comes from Ichthyophis bannanicus, assembly GCA_033557465.1. Taxonomy (NCBI): domain Eukaryota; kingdom Metazoa; phylum Chordata; class Amphibia; order Gymnophiona; family Ichthyophiidae; genus Ichthyophis; species Ichthyophis bannanicus. The sequence continues at coordinate 1,517,271,642 of CM066031.1, read as the reverse complement.
GGCCAGAAACAGCAACCTGCGGAGGCAAGGAGGAGTCTCCTCTGATACAAAAGGACCAGGGGCGCCAGAGACCCTCCTGCGGTCAGTCAGGCTCGGCTCTAGCCGGACCAAACCTGTGAGGCGAGATGTCGGGGCATATTCACTTGCATACCATCCCCCACTCGCACATTCCCGGCCAACGCACCAGGAATATGTAGTAGCTGATAAGAATGCAATAAATAATACCCGGAGTCAGGCAAAGATTCAAGCCGGTTTAATGTGCACAGGCTCAGATTGCAGTAGCATTCAAAATGGTCTGAGCACAGAGCTCAGAAAAATGACAGTTTATATACTTTTCTTCTCCAGTCTAATACAGGCAAAACTTCTCATTGGTCGTGGTGGCCCACTTACTCTCATCCAATAGACATCTCTGACCGGGCCCAGGACTCGCTCCCCCTGCTTGGGTCTTACTAGCCACGGGTCAGCAACTAGACATAACACTAAACATAATACTTCTGCTAAAGTATACAGTATATTTCGCTACTCTTGCAAGGTCAGTTAGCTACAAAGATAGTGGAAGGCATATCAGAAGCATTCTCATCAAAAGCAAAACAAAGCAAGGCCAAACAATGCAAGGTTAAGACGTGTTTCTAATAGCTTACTGGTGATTTCTGTAATATTCCAGACACATATCTCTAGCCCTGGCTCAAAATCAAAACAAAAAATCAAAACGCTAGACCAAATATTCTTACACTGTTCAGCTTCTCTACTATATTTTCATCCTAATTACAAGGTCAGTGCACAATCAGCAAAGATACAGTGGCACGGCATTCTACTGAAACAGACATCAGACATCTAAACAATAAACAGTAAGAAAGTATTTAATTCTCTTATCTCCAAGAGAGCAGAACATGTTATCAAACTAGAATAGAACGGTATTTCTTTCTAACAGCTAACAGCATTCTGTAATTTTCCAAAATCAGCAATAACATTTTAAAGCAGGAGAAAAAGGGCTTCAGACCTAGCTCTGCTACATGCTAGGCCATCGCCTATCACAATGCCTCTGTATCGTTCCATGATACGACCGCACCTTGAATATTGTGAGCAATTCTGGTCGCTGTATCCTAAAAAGTATATAGCGTTATTAGAAAAGGTTCAGAGAAGAGCCACCAAAATGGTAAAGGGGATGGAAGGATACTCCTATGAAGAGAGGCTAAGAAGGTTGGGGCTCTTCAACCTGGAAAAGAGATGGCTGAGGGGAGATATGATAGAGGTCTACAAATTAATGAATGGGGTGGAACGGCTAAACGTAGATCGATTGTTTATATTGTCAGAATATAAAAAGTCTAGGGGACATTCAATGAAGCTACAGGGTAACCTATTTAAGACTAATAAAAGAAAATAATTTTTCACTCAACGTGTAATCAAACTCTGGAATTTGTTACCGGAGGATGTAGTAAAAGCTGCTAGTGTAGTTGGGTTTAAAAAAGGTTTGGACAAGTTCCTGGAGGAAAGGTCCATAAACCATTATTAAAACAGACCCAGGATATCACTGCTTGACCCAATACAAGCATTGAGAAACCTGTGTCTTTTGGGAGACTGCTAGGTACTTATGACCTAGATTGGCCACTGTTGGAAACATGATACTGGGCTTGATCGACCTTGGTCTGACCCAGTATGGCATATATTATGTTCTTATGTACTGTCTGCATGGCTGACTGTTCTTGCTGCAGGTGAATGTTAGACCTAGGAGGTTGGGACATGAGATATTCCAGGCCTACTCCCAGTGGTACTGGTAGAGCCAGCAGGACCCTAGTAATAACCCCATATAAGTCTAGATTTCACCCCCAACCCCAATATGTAGTTGGTGTCCATGGCATCAGCATTGTAGTAATCGGTATTGACATGCACTGTTCTAGGTGGGCCCCTGTCCAATAGTGGCAGATGTTACTAGCATATGCTGCAAGACCGCAAGAAACAAAGCAACTAGCATAATCACACTACAAAGAACACCTACCACATAATAGCAATGATGAGGATCGGCAGCAGGACCATCTTTAGTATTGCAGGTAATGGGGACCTGGTGCTGGGTGCCCTTCCACACTCTCAGGGTGAGTGCAGAAAGCGCTCTGTAGCACAGTTTGTAGCTGTGCTGTGCTTGTATCACACACTGTCAATGCATCTTACTGAGCTGAGGTGATGGATACATGCATTCTCCACTTGGTGATCAGCTGTTCTGCATATGCACGGCATCATGGGTACGGGTGAGGCATTTTAGGTGGTGACCTGCAGTCTCTTTGTATCCAGCTATTGCTGTGCATAAAGTGTGGAGTTGTAGCCTATTGGCTAATTCACCTTCTCTATAAGCAAGGGACAGGGGTTTGATTCCTACCTGTTCTTTTTTTTTTTGTGACTGTGCTACTCAGATCATTTTCATGCCTGTAACAGTCAGGGCTCTGCAGATCGGTGCTTGCAGCCCATACCATCCTCTCCTCGGTCGCCATCCATCCTTCAGCCCATTTACCTGCCTCTGTTGGCTGTGTACAGTCCTGTCTTCTGCAGGCTGCTACTCCATGACCTACATTGGTACCATTTTCCTCATTATGGCTCTTCGTGCTCACCTCTCCTGTGCCTGATCTGCATGTAACCACTACTAATCTATCCTCCTGTCGCTGCAAACATCCTGATGCTTCGTCCTCCTCTAGGGGACATGTCTTCCCCATCTTATGCCACACACTGCCACTGCAGCACTTTACATTGGCACCACTCTGTGCATCGGTACAGCTGCCTCCCACTTGCGCGTCTGCTTTACTGGCTGCCACATAGGGTGCCCACCGACATGGCAGGTCCATCAACACCTACCTGTCCTTCCTTCCATCACCTGTACATTGACATTCCTTGGTGCTCTATCCAGCAATTGGTTTACAGCCATTTTCCTGCCTTAAGATTCATGTTTTCTAACCTAGGGCACCTTGTCTCTCCTTAGGATGCCTTCTCACCTGTTAGGGCACCTTATCTCATGTTAGGGCACCTTATCTCATGTTCAGATGCCTTATCTCCTATAAGGTGCCTTATCACATCCTAAGGCGCCTTATCTCCCGTTAAGGCGCCTTATCACCTCTTAAGATACCTTGTCTCCTTAGGATGTCTTGTCACCTTACAGCACTTAACTCACATTAAATGGCCCAAGGCACCCTAACGCTGGCATGCTCCTACCCGCCTACGGCCTTATATGGCTTCAGGCACCTTAACGCTGCCCTTACTGCTGGTGAATTTACCGCGGTTTAGTTAACAAACCTCCAAGTGTTCTGTTAGTGTGGAGTCTCTATATAGGATCTGTAATAATATGTCTTGTTCATTTTTCCAAATAGGTGAAAGCATGTTCTAGTCTGGCAGCCTCTCTGCTTCCATGGAGGAGAGAGGTCATGTGAAAGGACAGCATCACCTTTGTGTGGCAGGAAATGATCCTGTAGCAAGGACCTGTTCTCTAGGTGATATAATACCCTCTTGCACTTAGAATGTGTCTCCAGGGCCATGTGCCCATGAGGAAAGGGTTAGGACAGCTATTATAGTTGGTGATTTGATGCCTGCCTGGTGCAAAGGTAGCGGGCTTTATGTGCCACCTAAACAAAGTTTTAGATATTGCTAGGGAGGAGCTTGCTGTCTTGGCATATGTTGGTACCAATAATAGGAAAATGTGGGAGAGAGATTCTGGAAGCCAAATTTAAGCTTTTAAGTAGAAAGCTGAAATTCAGAGCTTCCATGGTAGCATTCTCAAAAATGTTTCACATTCCACATGGAGGACCCAAAGGGCAGGAAGAGCTCCAGAGTCTCAATGCATGGATGAGATGATGGTGCAAGGAAGAGAGAGATGGATTTGTTACGAACTGAGCAACATACTGGGGAAAGAGAAGGGAATTTTCCAAAAGGATGGGCTTCTCCTTAACCAGGATGGAACCAAGCTGCTAGCATTAACCTTTAAAAAGGAGATAGAGCAGCTTTTAAACTAGATAATGGGGGAAAGCTGCCAGTGGCCCAAGAGCACATCGTTTGGAATAATGTATCCTTGAGGGATCCTAGCAAAACAAGGAAGTCAGGGCATTACAATAGGAAGGTTCCAATAAAGGTAAAAGTCTGGGCGGGCCGGATTTGTACCCGATTCTGCTCCCACGAGAGCTAGACATTCCCACGGGTGCAGAATCGAGCACTTGGATGGGCCCTGATTCTGAGGCCTGGGCTGTCTGTTTCCCCGTCCATCCTTCTGTATGTTCCTTCTGGAGTCCCATTGTCACCATGGCAGTGGGATGCCCAGCAGGAGTTCCGCAGCCTGGCAACCCCAAAAACCTGCTTTTCCTTGGTGCCCGACCCCTGGAAGGGTCTGCCAGGGCCAGGATCGGGGGGAGGGGAAACCCCTGATGCTACTTACCTCATCGTGAGCATCCTCCGATGCCAATTGTCAGCCTCAGAGGTACTTATTCCTCCTCCAAGGTGGAATAAGTCCCATGCACTGTTCCCTCTAAGCTGTGCGCGTGTGCGCGCGCACACACCTCGCCGAGTGAGCGCACATACTTTACAACAGAGCGCACAAAAATTACGGTTCTGATTCTGATAGAAAACAACACAGATGTTCTTAAAATTGAAAAGTTGTTGTGTATTTATGGTTTTCACAAGTTCTACAATATTTTCTAGTGCAATCAATGTGGTGTACATACTGTATTCTGACGTGTAGTCAAATTTTAAAATATATAACTCCGAGTGTCGTTATGTGGCGCACAAAAATTTAACCTTCCTTCAAAAGCTGCACAGCTGATATTTTATGCGCACACAGCCTACAGAAAATTAGAGGGAACATTGGTCCCATGTCCATGTTTGCTTCCCCAGACATACAGGGCCATGACCTGAATAGCCCTGTATGTCTAGGGTCATGGACTTGTATCTGCTCTTCCCACTCCCTGCTCTGTCTCTACCCCCTCCCACCCCCGACTAGAGCTCCCCGCACAATGGTCTTGTACGTGCGGGAAGCTCTAATGCTGGAATCGAGTCCCTGTGAATAGCGGATGATTGATGTCCAAGCCGGACGTCCATCCCTGCTATTCGTGGTTTGGAATGACCCCTTTAGGGAAGGACAAACCAAACTACAGATACACAATGCAAGGTTCCACATAAGAAACCACCACCCAGGAAACGGATTTAGGCGTCATCTTGGGTAATACATTGAAACCCTCTGCCCAGTATACAGTGGCGGCCAAGAAAGCAAATAGAATGCAAGGAATCATAAAGAAAGGAATGGAGAATAAAACAAAGGGTTTTATTATGCCTTTGTATCGCTCCATGGTGTGACCACAGCTTGAATATTGTGTACAATTCTGGTCACCATATCTTAAAAATCATATAGCAGAATTAGAAAAGGTACAGAGAAGAGCAACAAAAATGGTAAAGGGGATGGAAGGATATCCCTATGAGACAAGGCTTAAAAGGTTAGGCCTCTTCAACATGGAAAAGAGATGGCTGAGGAGAGATAAGATAGAAGTCTATAAAATAATGAATGAAGTGGAATGGGTAATTGTAGATTGGTTGTTTATTCCTTCAAAAAGTAGAAAGTCTAGGGGGCATGTAATGAAGCTACAATATAGCACATTTAAGACTAATAGGAGAAAATATTTTTTTCACTCAACATGTAAGATAACTCTAGAATTTTTTTACCAGAGGATGTAGTAAAAGCTGTTAGTGTAGCTGGATTTAAAAGAGGTTTGGACAAGTTTCTGGAGGAAAAGTCTAATAACCCATTACTGAAGAGGTTTGGGGAAATCCACTGCTTACCTATTGGACAAGCAGCATGGAATCTGTGTACCCTTTGGGAAACTGAGAGGTACTTGTGACCTGGATTAGCCACTGTTAGAAACAGGATACTGGGCTTGATGGTCTGACCCAGTATGGCATATCTTCTGTTCCTCTGTTCTTAAGGCCCACTGCAATATTTATGGTGCTGCTCTTTTCTGGGTAGGCTCCTTATTGTATTAATTTTAGAAGCTGGTGTCATTATGGCATAATAGATTTGCATTATAGGTCTTCAGTGACTTTTGTAAGGTGCTGTGTTAGTTCACAATCTGCCCTGGTATGTTTATGTTTATGTTTATTACATTTGATATACCGCTCAGGCCAAGAAGCATCAGAGCGGTTTACAATCCTACATTTATGTTATGGAAAATAAGAAAAGAACGCCATTAATAAGATAGGACAGAGTAAGAGAAACCGATAGACAAAGTGATAGCACAGATAGGAGAAAACAGAACAGCAGACTACTTTCACAAACTACAGACATGACAAATAGACTCACTATTTCTGTATGGTACTAGAGAGACTGTTAATGAGATGACACCGGAATCAGATTTTTTTTCCTTGTATGTTGGGTTCTATGGTGAAATGTCCTAGTTGTGCTCTGCACCTACTGTTGGAGGAGGGGTTTCATTGCACACAAGCTAGATGTTCAAAAAGAAAAAGAGAGAACCATAGCACAGTTTCTAATGCCAAAATAAAATTAATTATAATTTATTTTGGTGCTCGTAACTGCGCTGTGGTTCTCTTTTTCTTCTTGTCCCTTGGTGTAAGAGCAACTTAGATTTCCTTAGTTTTTTGCAGAATATATATTTGCAGGTGCCAGTATTTGTTTTAATATTACAGTGCCAGGCTAAAGAAGTAAACAGCTACAATTTTTTCTGCATTTTCATTATATAGCCTGGGAATATGTTGCATCTATACTTACAGCAGCTCAGGACTGAAGAGCTAGTGAATCCCTCATAGTCATGAAAAGAATGAGAATTGCATAAGTCCAGTGTCCATAAGTGATTGAAATCCTTTTGTCTTTTGATGACAAACTCCACTAAGATACGCTAACATTAACATGGATAATCAGCGCTTCCCTTGGCTTAAACCCCTCCGGTGCCATCAATCCTATTCAATGGTGAATATTCTGTAACTTTTTAAAATGTGCTGTAAATAGTTCTCACCCAAGTTCTCACCCAAGTTATTACCCTGTTCATTGATTATTGTAAGTACAATGTATTTTTGTTACATTGTACTATTGTTCTGTTCGCTGTAAACCGCACTGATCTTAATAGCGCGGTATATAAGAAATGTAAATAAATAAAAATAAAAAAATAAATAACATGCATTAATTCACCATTTATGCGCATTATCGGTGACTAAGGGGCTTGTTTACAAAGCCGCGGTAGTGGTTCGCGATCGCGATCGCAACCGCGGCCCCATTGAAATCAATGGGGCCGCGGCTCCGATTACGATCGCAAACCGCTACCGCGGCTTTGTAAACAAGCCCCTAAGTCCTACTGAATAACATGAGACCTGCACTAAAGTAACACGCTTTCTAGGTGAATTAATGTGTGGTTAATATTATCACACCTTAGTAACTAGTTGCCTTGAAAAAAACACATCTTGCCTTGTCTAGTGCATAGCATACATTATTTTGAGCACATGCTGAATGGTATTGGTTTGCACCTCATGCTGTAGTAGATATGTCCTTTAGGGCCCCTTTAACTAATGCTTAGCACATGCTAATTGGCAATGAGCATGCTATCGGCTGCTTGGCCCATAGAAATAAAATGGGCCATAGCGGCAGATAGCACATGCTAAGTAAAGGGGTCCTTAGAGTCTTTGGTAAGGCCCTACTTAGTAAATAATATCTCCAATTTTATGTACGTATATATACAAAAATTCCAGTACCAGGTGAATTCAGTATTCACATTGTATACCATTTGCCTTCACAGAATGCCAGAGATCTAAATTTCATTGGAATTTAAACTTTGATAAATGCTTCTCGACATCTTTAAATCGTTTCAATGATTATAGGAGAAGATGGACACAGAACAGATTCTGCAGTTAAGTAACACTGATTTCTTAATAAGAAGAGCAAATTTTCCTTTTTGTTTTGGGATTATTTGCAAATCTAATACAGCAGTTTCTGATCAGCACAGGCTCAAGGGCTGTGGTTGCTGGGGAAGTTGCAAAGATTTTTGACGTGTGATGACAAATGGAAAGCTACAATCAATATCACAAAACTGAACTTCATAAGGGGTAGAACTTATTTTATATTGTACATCTCGTCGAATGTAAAAGGACACTCATGGGCATTAATCAGCTTAGCATGTTGGGGCCTTTGACTTCAAGGAAAATGATAAGCTTTTTTTAAAACCTCCTGCAAAGGTGAAAAATTATGGCTCTCAGGAAGGACTATACAAGAAAGGCATTCTCTTCTTAATTATATTAACCTAATAAATAACCACAGTGTCTTTTTACAGCCATCTTCTGCTTTACAGATGTTCATTTTGGGAGCACCTAAGTGGTCACACAAAATTTGTTCCACATTTTCAAATAGAACTGCCAACATCCATGGTCCCACCCCTGAAAGTACACAAGTATTTTACACAAATGGGCTTGTTTACAGAGCCGCGGTAGCGGTTCGCGGTCGTTATCGGAGCCGCGGCCCCATTGAAATCAATGGGGCTGCGGCTCTGATAACGACCGCGAACCGCTACCGCGGCTTTGTAAACAAGCCCCAAAGACATACATATATTTATTCAAGTGGAAAATTGTGTGTGCATTTTCCCCCTAACAATTTCCAGTTCCTTGTGTGCTTAAGAATAAATGGCATGCCATTTCCACAAGCCCTAAAGTCAAATTTTTCCCAAAGCAATCTCCAGCTCCTGGCCAGACAGGACTAACTTTTTATCAACTCTAGAAAGGCACCACGGTCTTAAAAATGTGAGTGCCTCCTGGAGAAACCTGGTGCAACATCCACCATACAGATTATTGCCAAGAGCTAAGGAGTCTAAATAAGATAATTAAGGTTGCACAGTCCTAACTACAGTGCAATCATAAAGTCCTTCCGCAGTGAGCAAACCAAAGACAAACCAACCCACACAGAGAGACGGCAACAACCCCAACTGCCCTGCCAATATCCAGCCAGGACCCACAAAGGCCTCACTTTTTTTTCTTCCCTCTACCTGCATCAGCATGACCCGCCAGGGAAACCCGACCCACATGACGTCTCTCTGAACATGCAAAAACAGAGGACAGCATGAAACTGACCATGTCCAAATGCCCCAAGCTCCAGAGTCTGTCCCACCACAGTCATCGCTGATCAAGCCCTGCTACCCCTGAGCGCCTTGGGCATCACCGATCGACTGATTCCCCACGCCTCTCTGGCCAGTCAAGTAAAGTAAACGTGGTAGTGTACCTTCCCGCCAGAACCGGAGTAGCTGAGTGGCACACAGTCACAACTGAGCTGATCCAGTTTTGGCGGGAGGGTTTGCCACATTGTCCCAGGGATCCACGGTGACTTTACTTGACTAGCCAGAGAGGTGGGTTAGGTTTCCCTGGTGGAAGGAGGGATTTTTTGCCTCACTGCAGTATTTGCTTAAGTGGCACAGGATCTTGAATGGAAAGAAAGCGTAAAGCTAGGGGGGCTACACAGCTTTTTTATTTCATTATATTTGTTAATTGTAGGTCCTTTACTATCTCAGATATAGAGTTTTCTATCTCACCAGTTTTTCTCACATTTTGTTTTCTCCTCTACTCCCGTAGTAAAAAATAGGATCCAGTTCTCTTATTCAAACCACACAGGTTTGTTTTCTACTTCATTTATTTTTTTGGAGGAAGTGGGTTTTTTTGAATGACACTGTAAATTATGTTTGAGATTATATGGCTTCTCAGGCATTACCATATTTTTAGATTTTGTCTGGGATATCAAATAGCACAGTTTCAGTTTTAAATGTATCTCCTTTTCACTCCTTCTCCTCCCTCCGTTTTCCTCCCCTTCCCTCTCTTTCCCTCCGCCCCTACCTTTCCCTTCCCGTCCCCTCCCTTTTTTGTGTTTTATAATGTTATTCTGAAGAGTCCCTCTTCGGAACTTATTGAGACCTATACACATACCACCACAAATGTGTTCATTCTGTATTTTTCTCTGTTTTTCTTTGTTTTGATTACAGAGTATCTCCTGCCATTCCTTGCTATCGGAGTAGTCCATTTTTATGCAATAAGTAATGGTTATGTGTGCCTCTATCTTATAGGTTTTGATTAACCTTTGAACAACAACTTGCAATGTCAATGGATCTTTTTCGATCAGACTAGTAAAAAAAAAATTCTGTGTTTCTTTTGCTTTTATGTGTAATGTCTGTTTTGTAGAATATTTTATAAGTTTATATTTTAATATGTATTTATACCTATTTTTATACATATTTTTATAGACCCCTGATGCGTGACTGAGTGCCGAAACTTGGCCAAATCGGGTCACCAAATAAAAACTACTCATGTGAAGATAGTTTTGGTGTGGCCGTGGCTTTGTTTTCTCCTCACTGTGTCTGGACAATAATCATTGCGGATCATCCTTCTCCTTTGTTTGTTGGTACATGTGGGTACCAATTATATAAAAAAGTATGGAAGGGAGGTTCTGGAAGCCAAATTTAGGCTTCTAGGTAGAAAGTGGAAATCTAGAACTTCCAGGGTAGTGTTCTCAGAAATGTTTCCCATTCCATGTGCAGGACCCAAGATGCAGGCAGAGTTCCTGAGTCTCAATGCATGGATAAGACAATAGTGAAAGGAAGAGGGTTTTAGATTTGTTAGGAACTGGGCAACATTCTGGTGAAGGTGGGAGATTTTCCAAAAGGATGGGCTCCTTCTTAAATAGGGTGGAACCCACTGCTGGCATTAACCTTTAAAAAGGAGAGCAGTTTTTAATTAGAAATGGCAGGAAAGCCAATAGTTACCCAAGTATGCATGGTGTATCTTTGAAGGATACTAGCAAAACAGTAAGAAAGTCAGTTGGACCATTAGATGATAGAGGGGTAAAAGGGGTGCTAAGTGAGGACAAGGCCATAGTGGAGAGACTGAATAATCTTTGCTTTGGTGTTTACTGAAGAAGATGTAGGGAAGTTATGCCTGAAATGGTATATAAAGGTGATGTATCTGAAGAATTGAAATAAATATTGATAAACCGGGAAGATGTATTACAACTGTTTGATAAACTGAAGAGGAGAAAATCAACTGAACCAGATGGTATACATCCAAGTGTGTTGAAAGAACTGAAATATGAGATTGCAGACTTAATATTAATAATCTGTGAGCTATCATTAAAATATCGGGAGATTGGAGAGTGGCTAATGCAACACTGATTTTTTTAAAAAGGGTTTCAGAGGTGATCTGGGAAACTAGAGACCAGTGAGCCTGACGTTAGTAGCAGACAAAATGGTAGAAACTATTATAAAGAATAAAATTACTGAACATGTAGATACGTCATGGTTTAATGGGAGAAAACCAACATGAATTTAGCCCAGAAAAGTCTTGACTTTTTAATCTGTTATATTTTTTTGAAGGTGTGAATAAACAGGTAGAGAAAGGTGAGCTGGTCAATATAGTATATCTGGGATTTTATAAAGCCTTTAACAAGGACCCTCATGAAAGACTCTTGTCAAAATTTAGAAGTCATGGGATTAGAGGCAGTGAAGTATTGTGAATCAGGAATGGGTTAAAAGAAAGCAGAGAGTAGGACTAAATAGGCAATTTTCTCAATGGAGCAAGATGAATAGTGAAGTACCTCAGGGATCTGTGCTGGGCCCATTGTTTTCTAACATTTTCATAAATTACCTGGAAATGAGAATGAGTGAGAGGATCAACTTTGCAGACGACACAAAATTATTCAAAGTTGTTAAAACACAAGGTGATTGTGAAAAATTGCAAGAGGATCTTGATAAATTGGAAGACTGCATGTCCGAATAGCAGATGAAATTGAATGTGGACAAGTGCAAAGTTATGCACCTAGGAAAGAACACAAACTTTGGTTACCTGATGCAAGTTACCACCTTAGAAACCACTACATAGGAAAAGGATTTAGGCGTCATTGTGGATAATATGTTGAAAGCCTGCGCTCAGTGTGCAGCGGTGGCCAAGAAAGCAAATAGAATGCTAGGCATCAAAAGGAATGGAGAATAAAACCAAGGATATTATAATGCCTCTGTATTGTTTCAGGTTATAGCAAAATTAGAAAAGATACAGAGAAGAGTAACAAAAATGGTAAAGGGGATGGAAGGATACCTCTATGAGGAGAGGCTCAAAAGGTTAGGGCTCTCCAACTTGAAAGAGATGGCTGAGGGGGGATATGACAGAGGTCTATAAATTAATGAATGGAGTAGAACGGTAAACATAGATCAGTTGTTTACACCATCGAAAAGTAGAAAGACTAGAGGACATGCAATGAAGCTACAATGTAATCCATTTAAGACTAATAAGAGAAAATATTTTTTTACTCAATGCGTAATCAAACTCTGGAATTTGTTACCAGAGGATATAGTAAAAGCTGTTAGTGTAGGTGGGTTTAAAAAAGGTTTGGACAAGTGGAGTGGGGGGGGGGGTAGCCTAGTGGCTAGAGCTCTGGTTTGGGAACCAGAAGAGCAGGCTTCAATTCCCAGTAGCTCTCCCTGTGGCTTTGAGCAAGTCACTTAATTCTCTATTGCCTCAGAAAAATCCAAGTTACCAATGTCCCTGTTTAATGTACATTCCCAACTTGAAGTTACAAGGTAAACCACTTTGACTGAAATGGTATAGCAGTATAAAAAAAACTGTTAAATAAATACATTCCTGGAGGGAAAGTCCATAAACCATTATCAGATAGGACATAGGAAATCCACTGCTTATCCCAGAACCAGCATTTTGGAATCTGTGTGACTTTTTGAGAACCTTCCAGGTGCTTGGTACCTGGATTGGCCACTGTTGGAAACAGAGTACTGGGCTCCATGGACCTTGATCTGACCCACTATGGCATTTCTTATGTTCTTAATGATGTATCTTTGAAGTATGCTAGCAAAACAGGGAAGTTAAGACATCCTGATAGAGCGGTTCCAGCAAAGAGAACAGTAAAAGTAACCCAGATGCCTTTGAGTAAAGAGCAGACAGAGTTAAAGGATTCCAAATCACCCCTGTCAACAGACAACCAGTTTGTTAATATGAACAAAATACAAATGCTGAAATGCCTGTATACAAATGCTAGAAGTCTAAAAAAACAAAGATGTATGAAATGTTAGATATACAATGTTAGATATACATGGCATCTCAGAGACCTGGTGGAAAATGGCAACTAATGTGATACTGTGATACCTGGGTACAAATTATAAAGGGCAGATCAAATTGATGCAGGGGTTGCGTTATATGTTAAAGAGGGTATTTAGTCAAACAGGATAAAAGTTTTGCAGAAAACAAAATACAGCATAGAATTTCTATGGATAGAAATTCCATGTAAAAAGGGGAAGGGAATGGCAGTGGGGATGTACTACCATCCACCTGACCAAAATGAACAGATGGATGAAGAAATGCTAAAAGAAATTAGGGAAGCTAACTAAAGTTACAACACAGTAATTATGGGTGATTTCAATTACCCCGGTATCAACTTGGTCAATGTCACATCAGGACATGCTAAGGAAATTAAATTTCTAGATGAAATAAATGACTGCTTCATGGAGCAGCTCCTTCAGGAACCAACATCAGGAGAAGCTAGTTTAGATCTGGTCCTAGTGGTACGAGGCTCTGGTGCAAGAGATAACGGTATTGGGGCCACTTGGCAATAATGATCATAACATAATCAAATTTGATTTAATAAATCAAAAGCCAGAAGGATGCTGGGCTGCATACAGAGAGGAATTATCAGCAGAAAGACACTAATGTCACTGTACAAGCCGCTAGTGAGGCCTCATTTGGAATATTGTGTTCAGTTTTGGAGAACATATCTCGCAAAAGGATATAAAAAAGCTGGAAGCAGTTCAGAGGAAGGCAACCAAAATGATTTGGAGCCTGTGTCAGAAAGCTTATGAGAAGAGACTTGTACACCTAAATATGTACACTCTGGAGGAGAGGAGGGACAGGGGGGATATGATTCAGACCTTTAAATACTTAAAGAGTATTAATGGACAAACAAACCTCTTCCAAAGATAGGGACGCTTTAAAACTAGAGAGTATAACATGAAGCTGCAAGAGGGTAAACTGAAAGGCAATTCAGGAAATACTCTTTCACTGAAAGGGTGGTGGATGCTTGGAATGCCCTCCCGATGGAAGTGGTGGGGGAAAATACAGTGACAGAATTCAAAATGGCATGGGACAAACACAGTGGATCCCTTTATAGCAACTGGATAAAATCCAAATAAGCATAACTATCTCTTATATCTGAACAAATAGGGGTGACCTACACAGAGCGGTGGGTACACTCCTAAACAAAGGCATGGGGAGGGGTGACCTGCACGGATCAGCGAGTGCACCTACTCTTGCCACCATACGGGTCTTTATCTGCCGTCATATACTATGTTACTATGTTAGGACAGCAAGGAAATCTACAGCACTAGCATTTAACTTTCGAAAGGGAGACTATGATAAAATGAGGAAAAAGGTTTATAAAAAAATGAAAAGGAACAACTGCAAAGGTTAAATGTTTATATCAAGTCTGAGCACTGTTTAAAAAATACTGTTTTGGAAGCCCAAACTAAGGAGTATGTTTATGAAGCATCAATAGCAGCTATTGTTCGGAATGTGTGCTGTGGCTCCGTTTTATTCAATGGGGCCGCGGCACACATTCTGCATGGTAGCCACTATCACCACTTCATAAACATTCCCATAAATGTATTTCACACTTTCAGAAAGGTGGAAGGAAGGCCAAATCACTGGCAGCATGGTTCAAAGGTGAAGTCAGAGAGACATTTTTTAGCCAAAAAGCATCTTTCGGAAAATGAAAAAAGAGCCAAATGACAAAAATAGTAAGTATCATAAGCACTGGCAAGATAGATGCAAGACATTGATAAGTCAGGCAAAGAGAATTTGAAAGAAAACTCACAATAAAAACGTTTTTCAAGTACATTCATAGCCAAAACCTGTGAGAGTCAATTGGACCATTAGATGATAGAGGGGTAAAAGGGGCAATGAGAGAAAACAAGGCCATAGTAGAAAGACTGAATGAATTCCTTACTTTGATATTTATTGAAGAAGACAAGGGAAGTTAACCATGCCAGAAATAATAACTAAAGTTGACATATCAGAGGAACTGAAATAAATTAAAAAAAAAACGTGAAGTTGTAAAACAGCAATTTGATAAACTAAAGAGTAGCAAATCACCTGAACTGGATGGCATACATCCCAGGATGCTGAAAGAGCTTAAAAATGAGATTGCAGGCCTACTATTAGTAATCTGTGAACTCTCATTAAAATTATTTGTACCACCTGAAGACTGGAGAGTAGTCAATGTAATGCCAATTTTAAAAAGCGTTCCAGGGGTGATCTGGGAAACTACAGACTAGTAAGCCTAACATCAATACCAGGCAAAATGGTAGAAACCATTATAAAGAATAAAAGTACTGAACATGTAGATAGATATAGTTTAATGGTAGATAGCCAACATGGATTTAGCCAAGGAAGGTCTTGCTTACTAATCTCTTATATTTTTTGAAGGTTGAATAAACAGGTAGACAAAGGTGAGCCAGTTGATAGAGTGTATCTGGATTTTCAGAAAGGCTTTGATAAGGTCCCTCATGAGAGACCTTTGACGAAGTTAAAAGGTCATGGGATAGGAGGTAGTATACTATTGTGGACTGGGTACTGGTTATTAAATAGATAACAGAGAGTAGGGCTAAATGACCAATTTTCTAAATGGATAAAGGTGAATAGTAGAGTACCACAGGAATATATGCTGGGGCCACTGATTTTTATCATTCATAAATGACCTGGAAATGGGAACAATGAGTGAGGTGATAAAATTTGCAGATGACATAAAATTATTCAAAATTATTAAAACCCAAAAGAATTGTGAAAAATTTCAAGAGGACCTTGAGAAACTGGGAGACTGAGCATCCAAATGGCAGATGACATTTCTTGTCATGTTTACTAAAGTTTGGTAGGGAGCACTAGATTAATGCATAGAATTAATGTGTTAGGACCGTGCCGGAGCCCAGCAGCTTCATTAAACATAAGGGACGTGGCCACGATTGCTACTACTTCTGCACTAGCCATGGCACTAGCACAACAGTAGCAAATACATGGCCCAGTGCACATGCACAGGGCACTTGCATAGCCCACTGCATGTACACAGTCCACGCAGTCTATGCGTGCATCAGAAAATAGAATGTTACATGCGAGTATTGGAGCATTTGAGGGCCTTGGATTCACTGTGGGCTGTAAGAACTATACCCCTAGCACCCATATAGGAAGGCAGCAACTGGACAGTCCAGAACAAAATGATGACCAGGAGTGGCTGGAGCATCAAATCAGAAAGCAAACACATGCAGCATATCAAACTGTTGGTGATGGGATGCACATGTGGCATCTGGAGATGTAGAAGGTCATGTATGGGATCAGAATGGATGTGAACAGTGTCTGTTTTGGGGGACAGGGATATCAACCCCCTCATTCTAAGAAACCAAGGGTGGCCATCCACCTAGGTTTTAGGGAACATATTACCGGCCTTTGGGGGGGGGGCAGAGAGAGAGCTCATAGTTCATTCTTCTCCAATCATGGTTTGGGCAGCACCTTAGGTATTGGGAGATCCCCAATGTTGAGGGAAGAGGGGTGCGAGGGCCTCAAGACCAAGCAGTACACTTGGTTAGGGCAGCCTACATCCAGGACTATGACCTCAAGAATCACCCCCATGGCTCACCAGACTTGGGAAGATCAAAAGAGCCCCCCAGGTCCATGGATTGCTGCAACTCCAGGGCAAGGAGGCCAGACAGGAGACACCGATCTGTGAGCTCCAACACTATAGGCCCACAGTCAGTGACAGACTGCTGCTTATTGCTGTTAGGCCTCAGCCACATCCTCCCTTCATCAGCCCATAGGTACATGGCCCATGGCAGCACCATGGCCCCCCAGATGCCTGTAATCACTGCCACATACACCTCTGTGCAGAGGGGCCAGGGATCAGATGGCTCCTATACTGCCACACTGTCATTTAGCCTTGTAGTGCAGCATGTAATTTGCATACCCCTCCCCCCCATTATCCTCTTCTGGCTCCAACTTTGCCTCTGAAGCAAGTACTGACTGCAACACAGAGCACAGACTCTATCTGCTGTCACCTCCACAGCACACAACACCAGCAGCCTTCTGGAACTATCCAATGCATTTGCAGATGTGAACAGCAGTCCATCAGGACAGTTTTTGCTGTGTCCATGGATGTTTTCCTACTGTCCCAGCAGGGTGACCATAGATTTTCAGGCCCTGGTGTTGAGACTGTCAGGCTGGGGTTTCCACTACCTTAACAACTACCATGCAGCATCCCCAAAATGACGAGAGATGAATAGCAAGGCACACATCTAGGCCATCTCCTCCTGGCACCCCATTGTTTCAGTGTGTTAGCCCTGTTCCTGCCCTTCGTATTTCTTAACACTCATGTATATATCATGGATCTGAACCGTGTGCTGGGCATGCGGGAGCATGGTGTGTGCAGCTACACCCGCTCAGAGGTAAGCATTAGCTGCCTCCACACTAGAGAAGTAATTTCACATCTAGTGTGTGTGTAGCATGCCCACCCCTGGTGCGCATTGGGTCTCCGCCCAGTTTCCTCCTTCATCCCCCCTACTTACACGTTACTCCCATAGCGTGTAATTTTTAGCACAGTGGCATTTATCATGCCACATGGGTGAAACATGCACCAACTGCTAGTGGATAGTGCACTTTAGTCAACATGACCCTCAGGGAAAAACAACCCAAACTACAGTTACGCACATGAATAATACGTTGAAACTCTTCCCAGTGTGCAACTGTCACCAAGAAAACAAACAGAATGCTAGGAATCATAAAAAAGGGAATGGAGATATAAAACCAAAGATATTATAATGCCTCTGTATCACTCCATAGTGCAACTGCAACTCGAATATTGCATGCAATTCTGGTTGCCATATCTCAAAAGAGATATCATAGAATTAGAAAAGGTACAGAGAAGAGCAATCAAAATGATAAAAGGGATGGAAGGATGCCCCTGCTAGGAAAGGCTTAAAAGGTTAGGATTCTTCAGCTTGGAAGAGATGGCTGAGTGGAGATATGATAGAGGTCTAAAAAATAATAAACGGAGTGAAACAGGTAAACACAGATCAGTTGTTTACTCCTTCAGCAAGGGAACATGAAATGAAGCTACAGTGTAACACATTTAAGACCAATCTTTGTGTGACTGACTTATCCTGCTACCCTCTGTTACAGGTAAGTAACCTCACTTTTTCATTCAATGAGTAATCAAACTCTGGTATTCATTGCCAGAGGATGTAATAAAAGCTGCTAGTGTAGCTGGGTTTAAAAAAGGTTTGGACAAGTTCCTGGAGGAAAAGTCCATAAATCATTATTAAAGTGGACTGGAAAAATCCCCTGCTTATCCCTGGGATAAGCAGTATGGAATCTGTCTACATTCTGAGAATATGTTAGGTTCTTGTGACCTCAATTGGGCATTATTGGAAACAGGACACTGGGCTTGGTGGACCTATGGTCTGACCCAGTATGGCATATCTTATGTTCCCACAGTTTAATGCTCTCATTGTGCAAACATTTTCTATCCATGCAAATGACTTTGCAAAATTTTACTGCTGGGTTCAGAAAAAAAGAAATAATGATACTATTAAGGACAGTACATTTGCTATTTTTTGCAAGTTGAAATATGAAAGATCCTGAAGAGCAACGCGTTTGCATGAAATTATGTGTGAAACTGATTTTTACCAAGACTTTTCAGATGTTGCAGCAAGCTTATGGAGATGATTGTTTAGGTCACAAACAATGTTAGAAATGGTACTGATGTTTCAAATCAGGCAGAATGTCCACTGAAGATGATCCTAAAACTGGACATCCTTCCACGTCAATGTATAATGATCACGTTAAGAAAGTACGTGCTTTGATTCTTGAAAATCGTCACCTAATTATCCGTGAAGTTGCTAAAGAAATAGGCATCAGTAAAAGTTTGTGTCACACAATTGTGACTGAAAAACTTCAGATGCATCATGCTGCTGCAAAATTTGACACACGTCTCTGGACAGATGAGCAAAATGCGAACCGTGTCACAATCACTCATTGCTCCTTATCCATGAATTTTTGGCGAAGTACAAGATGTCTCTAGTCCCACAGCCTCCTTACTGCCCAGATTTGGCCCCTGTGGACCTCTTTTTGTTCCTGAAGTTGAAATCCACTTTGAAAGATCACCTGTTATGACATGTTTCAGAAATAGCAAAAGGCACAAGAGACTAGTTCATTCTACTGCATGTAGTCCATAACTAATTCACGTAGCAAAATCGAGTAAGTGGGAGGCTAAAGCTCAAGGTCACTACTACATATCACCATTATTGCGAGTCTGCTGTGTTGGCTTGCTGGCGCCCTCTTCAGCAACTTTGGTTTCATTTTGGACAGACTTTATATTCTGAAGAATTCCAAATATTAAGCGAAAAATGCTTGCTTGTTCACATCCCTAATCTTACTTTGATGTGTTGGAGAACCATCTTAATGTGCACAACATACTAGTTTTAGCATATGCAAAAAGGTCCTAATGTGCACATTAAACTATGTTGCATAGCTCATGAACCTCCAGATTAGCTTGTCTAATATATACATGGTATCTCCACTAGCCATAAAAATATCAATCCTGATTCTGTTCACATTTGCCCTTTCAGACACAATTAGTTTGATTTCTTTTTGTGGAGCAGGTACATTTTTTCCAGTTGTAGCTAGGTGATTTTCTTTATATTTAAAGCAAGGGCTATCCAATGATACCAACTTGTTCAGGTTGTCTTAAATGAAAAAAAAAATATTGTCTGTGTCCACTGGTCTGCAGGAAGAAATAAATAAGGCCTCAAATAATCTGAAACAGAGGTCTGAAGGAAAATTAAAAAGTGTGGTTTTGGTAGACTATGCCCAGCGGAAAACCTAGATTTATTGAGAAGAACTCTCAACAATGAGACTGGAAATCTTACATTTCATAGTTCAATTACATCTGAGTCTCTGAGATATTGGTAAGAGCTGTGTTTCCCCAGCACTTTGATTCTGAATCGATTTGAGCTGTAGGTCCTAAGTGATGCATTGGAAATTGTGCAGAAATTGTACTCTTGTTAATAATAAATTGTCTCTCAGGTTAGTGTCCTATAATATCATTCTTTACACATAGTTATTATATAATCAAATTACTGTTTGTTAGGATGAAAACAAGCATGTCAAGGACCTACAGGATGCCCTAAATGGTAGTTATTCTAGGTGCAGTAAAATTATTCGGGTGGATGGGGCTAGTGTTTGGTAAAGTAGGAATGCAGGGATTTGTGTGTGGGAGGAGGGGTTTGGGGGAATATGTCTTAGAGGAGAGAGGGAGGACTCAGGGATCAATTTTGGAGGGTGCATTTGAGTGGGGAGTTGAAAATTGGGAGATTGAATGGAGAACGGCTTTGGGAGGGTGGGGAACTAGAAGAGAAGTTTTATATGTTTGGATTTTTCACAGTACATGAAATGCATTCTGCTTCTCTGATGTTGCACCGACTGTCCTGCCTATAGCCTGCCTTCTCAGGGTCTCCATTTTAGTTTTTGCCTGCACAGTTTCTAATCCATGGCCACTTCTTCTGCATTTGCTGAATGCCTGCCAATTTATTGTATTTTATTTTGGGACTTGAAGGAATGTATAGCTTTTGCGTGGGGGATCTTTTTCTATCAAGTTAGCTTTTTCTGTTTTCCAGTATGAGGTACAGTATGATGATGTTCTAGCACTGCTGAAATATTGTTCATAGGCTGTATTGTGTTAGAGTTGTAGCAGTTAATACTGTTGTGGTGTGGCGCACAGGTTATTATTTGCCAAGCTATACAGCCAAGCTCTGCCTCATGATAGTCTGAGGCTCTGAGTATCTCTCTCTTTGCACGGAGAAAGCAATCGGAGATTGTGTGTAGCTGTGTGTGAGAAGGAGATCAGGACTGTGAATGCTTATGGGGAGGCCCTGGCAGAGAGAGCTGGAGAGTTTGTGTATGTGATGGAGTGATAAGAGGAGAGAGCGAAAGAGTGAATAGGGGTGGGAGTGCACAGAACTGAAAGCAAGAGACTGTGTGTGAGGCAGATGAGGTCAAGATTCGGGACATTAAGCATGTGAGTATAGGGAGTGTGGAGTAGAGACAGGAGAGAGCGTGTGTGTCTAGGGGTGGTGGACAGTGGGAGGCAATAATCTTTTTAACCAATGATCATTCACATATGCGGTATAGTGGGCATGGCTTGAAAATCTTTTACTAGTAAAATATCACAAAGTTTCTCTGTTCCTTACATTGGTTCGGGTTTAGAGAATTACCAAGTTACCCAGTCCCAGGCATGAGATTGCAAGCTAGTCCTGGATTTCTCCAAACCCACCTATGTCCAATACACTCAGAATGAAGAAAGGAAATATATCCAGCGAACATACTTCATTCTACCTCAAACATCATTGAAGGATACAATATAACCCCGTATTCCATTAAAGGGAGAAAAAGGATCTCAGATCCTTGATTTATGTCCATGCATATCAAGCTAGGCCACGGACGTAGCTCGAGAACATCAAGGATCCTACAAAAAACTCCCATAGGACAACTGTGCAAATCTACCATAAATTCATAATTGTATCTTTCATACAATAATATTTTTTGTACGATAATAAACATAAAGCCAAACAGCAGCAGTATTTGATTAAATTTGATGAATATTTGACGTAGATAACCCCTGCAAAGCATAACACACATTTTCCATATAACAGAGCAGTTATCTGCTTATCCACTTATCTATCTTAACCCCACCGCCACCATGGACGCTCTTATGGTGTTTCACAATCGTTTCATCAGGGGGAAGCAAACTTATACGTCAACAATTATTTCATACCTCTCACATACACTGGAAAGACAACCCAAATAAAAAACATTATCACACCATGTTCCCAAAACACATTAAGAAACTATCATACCCTCTCAAAATGTACCACTCCTTAATTCCTCCCAGCTCAAAATATACACAATCATCATACGGGCGAAACACATGCGCGCTTTCATTCTGTTGTCAGTTCATATTGAAAGCACCATCAGATGCCGCGCGTGGGCCCCTATATACTGCTAATCATCCAATCAAAATTGTACATACTAACACACATACCCAAGGAGCGCATTATCTCCAACCATATATCATGAAGACTCTGCCGTGGTATACACCTTCCTTAGAATGAAAAGATCTAACACAGACTAGCCAATCAAATACATCAACATGGTCTTAATCCCAAGCATAAATAAAAGCGCGGCAGTACTGCACTCATGGCACTAAGCAACACCCTTATTATACACCAGACTCAAAGTCCAGTAAGCTTTTAAATATTCACCATGTCACTCTCCCACTGTTTTCCTCTGTCTTCTCTTAGCTCTCTTTCTATGGTCTCTAGTCCATCTGCCATTTCTTGTCTCCTCTTTTGTTTTCTTCACTTTATTCCATCTTGGATATTGATCTTTTCCCTTCAGCTTTCTTCCATTTATTTTTTTTTCTGTCCACTCAGACTTCACTACTCTTTCTTACTATCCAGTCCTCAATCCCCCTCTTTTTTACCTCACCTACCTACCACTTTTCAACCTTCACACCAGTCATCCCCATTCCCCACCTCTTTTTTTCCTGGTACATTATTATCCATTCTGACTCACTCTCCCCCCCCCCCCCCCAGCATATCCCATCTCTCTTTTTCTCCCTTTCTCTGTCCTCCCCCCTGGGGAAAAATATCATGTGACACCATCCCTGGCTCCCTGGCATCTTCTTTCTATTTCTGAGTCAGCGGCAGAAAGATCTCATAGCACCATCCCCAGCTTTATCTTTCTTTCTCTGAGTCAGCATGTAGCAGCCAGTGTTGACTGTAGCATTCACTTCCAGTGAATGGCCCCGTACACTGGGAGTGAATGCTATGGGCAGTATTAGCTGGTGTTGCTGACTCAGAGAAAGAAAGATGAAGCCGGGGATGGGGCTGCATGATGTTGGAGCTGCATGTACAGTGAGTTGTGCCAGCTCCTGGACCCACCATCTGAGTCCCCACTTATTCTCCCCATACCCAGCCAATCTTAGATTCTATCTCCTTTTCTCCCACCCAGTTTTAAAGTCTCCACCTAAGGCCCAGTCCCTGCTCTCACCCATCTCCATTTCGCCAGTACTGCCTCCTACATCCCTTCTGCACACCCACCCAGCTACTTCCTTCTGATATTCACTAACTCTGGCATTCCTCCTTCTTATTTATTTATTTACAATTCTCTTATATACCGCGCTATTCTGCATCAGTGCAGTTTACATTGAACAAACTGAAATTACATTGAACAGGGCATTATAACTTGGAGATAACTATTTTACAGGGAACATGGGCTATGGAGGGTTAAGTGGCTTGCCCAAGACCACAAGGAGCACCAGTGGGACTAGAAACCCCAGTCCTTCCGGCCCAAGGTTGCTGTCCTCTAGTGGTTGCTGTCCTCTTTCCCCAGCATTTATTTGTATGTCCCTCCCTCTCCACTGTTCCCGCTGTATGACCTTTTTTCTTCCCTCCCACACAAAATCTGTACCCCTCTCCATCCTCATTCCCAGCTTCTTTTTATCTCCCCCAGCCACAGCCCCACCCTCTTCCAGTTCAACCCACTCAGTATCAGTGCCTCTCCAGTCTCAATCCCTCCCAGCATCATCTCCCTTCCAATCCCAGGCTCCCCATCCCCCAGCATCATCCTATTTCCAGTACTAGCCTCCAGTATCAGTCTTCCTACAGTTCCAGTCCCTCCCAGCATCAGCTCTCTTCCAATCCCAGGCTCCCCATCCCCCAGCATCATCCTATTTCCAGTACTAGCCTCCAGTATCAGTCTTCCTACAGTTCCAGTCCCTCCCAGCATCAGCTCCCTTCCAATCCCAGGCTCCCCATCTCCCCGCATCATCCTATTTCCAGTACTAGCCTCCAGTATCAGTCTTCCTACAGTTCCAGTCCCTCCCAGCATCAGCTTCCTTCCAGTCCCTCCATCTTCCAGCATCAGCCATTTTTCAGTCCTGGCCCTCCAGTATCATCCCCTCCCAACATTTATTTCAATAGCATTCTCTCCATCCCCCTACCTTAGCCCATTTCCTTGTCCTCTTAGAGTGCCAGTAGGGCCCCTCTACATGACCCCTTACCACAAGGGGAGCCATGTGTGCCTGACAGTCTTCAGAGGGAGCCAGTGAGGCCTGAAGCCCAGTGCCCCAGTTCACCTCTGCACATCCACAGGAATACACAGTGGCATTTAGCTTTTCTCCTGCAGCTGTGATAACTCACAAAAGTGCCTCTGTTTAACTCCAGGAATTCAGCGGCACTGGTATCTTTGACTTTTCACAACCGTGGCAGTAAGGGAAACTGACGCTGTTTACTTCTACGACTGTGCAGAGTGAACCGGGGTGCTGGGCTTCGGGCTTCACCGACTCCCTCTGAAGTCAGTCAGGTGCGTACAGAGCCCCTTGTGCCTGCACATGCCTAAGGTTGGCCCTGCTTGGGGGAGGCGCTAGCGACAGTGCTACCCCGTCGTGCTTACCCCGTTTACTGGGTAACACCAGCCCTGTTTGCCCCCTTCAGTCTTTATCTCTTCAGGTGGTATTCTGCAGTATTTTCCAAACCTTTTCCCCAGAATCAATGTTCAATATTGGAAATAGTTCATTTCATCAATTCCATCCATTCCACTCCTCACTTCTGGGCAAACCTTTACGCATCCATTATATAATGGAGTAGGATTGAGGACGCCTTCCACCCATACCTCCCCTAGGTATTCCCTACAACCCAGCCCATGTTAATCAAAAGGCAAGCAAATCCACTCACACGTGTTGTAGTCTAGCCTCCTCATATTCCATTTCCTCAGATATTCAGTCAGAGGTTCCTGCTTCTTCCAGCTCCATGTGTTCAGGTACTTCCATATCATGGAGAGCTCACAAGGGGTCTGGTTCTAGGCAGGAAGCCTCCTGATGTTTGGGAGCAGCCCCATATACTCCTTGTCTCAACATGGAGCTATGTCAGCACCACATTTTCCCCAGGCAAGGGAAACCACCCAGCCACCATCTCCAAACCTTAGACTTATATCCTAGCTTCTAAGATATGCCATACTGGGTCAGACCTAGAGTCCATCAAGCCCAGTATCCTGTTTCCAACATTGGATAATCCAGGTCACAAGTATGTGTCAGGTTCCCAAAAGGTATCCAGATTCCATGCTGCTTGTCCAATGGGTAACCAATGGATTTTCCCAGTCATCTTTAATAATGATTTATGGACTTTTCCTCCAGAAACTTATCAAAACCTTTTTTAAATACAGCTATACTAACAGCTTTTACTACATTCTCTCCAGAGATAATTATGTATTGAGCGAAAAAATATTTTCTCTGATTAGTCTTAAATGTGTTACATTGTAGCTTTCTACTTTTTGAAGGGGTAAACAACCGTTCCACTCCATTTAATATTATATAGACTTCTGTCATTTCTCCCGTCAGCCATGTCTTTTCCAAGTTGAAGAGCCCTAACCTGTTAAGCCTATCCTCAAAGGGATATCCTTCCATCCCCTTTACCATTTTTGTCGCTCTTCTCTGTACCTTTTCAAAATTTCTGCTATATCTTTCTTAAGATATGGTGACCAGAATTGCACACAATATTCAGGGTGTGGTTGCACCATGGAGTGATACAAAGGCATTATATCCTTGATTTTATTCTCCATTCCTTTTTTTTGTTTCCCAGCTTTCTGTTTGCTTTCTTGGCCACCGCTGTACACTGGGCAGAGTGTTTCAATGTATTGTCCACAAAGATGCCTAAATCCTTTTCATGGGCGGTGATTTCTTATGTGGAACCTTGTATAATGTAACTGTAATTTGGATTGTTCTTCCCTATGATGCCAATTCAGTTCTGTGTGTCCCCGGGCCATCTGGATGTTCAGAAATCCAGATGGCCTGGAGATCCACGTGACTCTGTTCCTGCAGGGGCTAGATGTCCCTGCAGAATCAGAATTTCAGCATAGAGCCTTAACGTCCAGGATGTGCCCTGATTCATGCACCCTGGACGTCCAGGCACCTCCCTGGTTAGACCAGCCAGGCTCCCGCATGGAGCTTTGGACCCATGATGTCATGTTGCCATAGCACCGCAGGCAGGAGCCCGATCCCCAGCAGACCACAAAAATTTGCTTTCTCCACAGCCCAATCCCCGATCGGGACTGCCATGGTCAGGGTCAGGCTACAGAGAGCCCCTGCGCCCCCCTTAACTTGCTTTGAAGCCCCGATTGCTACATGTCCTGCCATCCAGGGGGACTTATTCCGGGGGGCCACTGCAGCCAACAGAGCTCCCTGCCTGTACGTGCAGGGAGCTCTGTCGGCTGCAGTGGCACCTTGGCATTTAGCGAGGACATCCATCCCCACTAAATGCAAACCGTAATCTACCCCTAAGTGCATAACTTTGCACTTGTTCACATTAAATGTCATCTGCCATTTGGACGCCCAATCTCCCTAATTTATGAAGGTCCTCTTGAAATTTCTCACAATTCTCTTGTGTTTTAACAACTTTGAATAATTTGGTATCATCTGCAAATTTGATCACCTCACTTGTTATTTCCATTTTAAGGTCATTTATAAATATGCTAAAAAACAGTGGGCCCAGCACAGATCTCTGGGTTCCTCCACTATTCACCTTTCTCCATTGAGAAAATTGGCCATTTAGCCATGCTCTCCGTTTTCTATTTTTCAACCAGTTCCTAATCCATAATAGTACATTGCCTCCATTCCAATGTGGGACTTTGTCAAAGGTTTTCTGAAAATTGAGATACACTATATCTACTGGCTCACCTTTATCTACCTGTTTATTCACACCTTCAAAAAAATATAACAGATTGGTGAAACAAGACTTTCCTTGGCTAAATCCATGTTAGCTTTCTGCCATTAAACCATGACTATCTACATGTTCAGTAATTTTGTTTTTCATAATGGCTTCTACCATTTTGCCTAGTACTGATGTCAAGCTCACTGGTCTGTAGTTTACCAGTCAACCCTGTAACCCTTTTTAAAAATTGGCGTTACATTGACCACTCTCCAATATTCGGGTGCTACAGATGATTTTAATGATAGATCACAGATTACTAATAATAGTTCTACAATCTCATATTTCAGTTCTTTCAGCACCCTGGGATGTATGCCATCTGGTCCAAGTGATTTGCTGCTCTTTAGTTTATCAATTAGCTATATTACATCTTCTTGATTTATAGAGATTTTTTTCATTTCTTTGCACAGCAACTTTAAATATCATTTCTGGTATGGCCAAGTTTCCTACATCTTCTTCAATAAAGACTGAAACAAAAAAATTCATTCAGTCTGTCCACTATGGCCTTGTCCTCTCTCAGTGCACCTTTTAACCCTTCATCACCTAATGGTCCAACTTACTCCCTCACAGGTGTTTTGCTATGAATATATTTGAAAAAGATTTTATTATGCACTTTTGCTTCCACAACAAGCTTCTTTTCAAATGTTGTCTTTGTGTGCCTTATCAATGCCTTGCTTTTAACTTGCCAGTACTTATGCTTTTTCCCGTTTTTGTTATTTGACTCTTTTTTCCATTTTCTGAAAGATTTTCTCTTAGCTATAAGGGAGTTTTCTAAAGCCTGGATCAGATCCTGCAAAGCTTTTTTTTTCCTGGGGCTTACCCTAGGTTCTTCTTCCTTCTGCAGAGTTGCCAAGTTACCTAGTTCCAGGAGTGAGATTTTAAGCCAATCCTGGATTTCTGACAATTTCATCCTGATACATTATGGGGCCTGAAGAACTGATTGTAATGGGTAAAATCAGGGATCACAAATATCATACTGCATTGTAATATAAATTTAAAACGAGAACTGGCAAAAAACCTCAATCCTGGAACTGGGAACTTGGCAACTCTGCTCTTGGCACAAGTGTCCCTGACCTCTCATTCAGATTTTGTTCAGCCACTAGAGTAATCCATGACAATGGTACAGTCTGTGAAGATATTTCATAGTAAGGGATGGAGATGGTTTGCAACTGACACATTATGGCTAGCAAGAAGGCAAATTGTACTTCAGTGTGTTTGATCTTCTTGGAGACAGAATTGTCCAATGGTGCAAAGATCAGTTTTCTTTGATTTTTCTCACTTTTACCTTTCTTTAAGTGAGATTTTGGCTGCACATGCTTCGTAATATCCCCTTCTCCCACATGTCCATAACCAAAAATCCATATTGCATCAGAAAGTGTATACATTGGCTTAGGCAGGAACAAACAACAAAGTTCCTTATTTTGGGCCAGTCATGATGTAATTTGGTTCTGTATTTATAGGAACCAGCATATTTAGGTTTTTTTTTTTTGCCTTTTGGGGGTTAGATGTGCAGTTCTGCAAGTTTACATCAACTGAATCTGTTTTTTCACTTTCCTGACAACAAATCTATGGAATACAGAAGAGAAGCAGCCAAGGTACCATGGTGGGTTCCATTGTCGGAGGGCTTACATTCTAAGATGAATAGTAGGGTGAATAGTAGGAGCACCTGACACTTACATCCAGATGCTTGTATAAATTGCTTCCATTCTCACCTTGACCTTAGCAGTCACATTGTCTTTACCCCTTGTACCAAGCAATCACACTCTCTCTACTTCTTGTCCCCAGAAATCATGTACACACTCTCCTGCCTCATCTTGTCCCCAGTCACCTACACTCTGTTTCTCTCTCTCGCTCTTCTTGTCTCAGCAGTCACATACACATTGCTCTCTCTTCCTCCGTCCTTGTTTCCAACAGTCACATATACACTCTCTTGCACAGTTTCAATTCATCCTGGACCATAGTCCTTACCCTCACCTAAGTGATGCCAGGCCACCACCCAATGTAGCAAGTGGCAGGAGGTGGCATATGGTTGAGGCAGATAGTGGGGCTGCACGTCCCGGCAGACATGCATCCCCGCTACTTGCCTTACAGAATCGGGCCCATAGTGAAAGTACATTCTTGTACTGCTGCTTTCAAATTGTTTGAACTTGCTCCCTGCCCCTTCCTACCTGACTCCCTATATACACTACTGTTACTACTGCTACTATTTATCATTTATATAGTGCTACAAGGCATATGCTTTCACTATGGCTCCGATTCTGTAAGGCAAATAGTGGGCTGCACATCCCACCGGGACTTACCTCTACTCTGTCCGCCTTCATCGTATGCCACCTCCTGGCCTCTCTGAATGCACAGAGCTGCAGGGGATGGGAGTGGCATGGGGGTGGAGAGTGGATGGAACATGGGCGGGACCGATCCTGGACATATAGGGCCGATTCCAGTGACGACCCTGTACGTCTGGGGATCGCCAGGGGGACGGCCAGCTTATTCTACCTAGGAAATGGAAAAAGCAATGGTCACCACCCTGGATCAGCTGGCCAGCCCCCCAGCGGCAACGCCGGAGAGCAGGGAGAGTCACCGCCGCCTGATCTGGGTCTCGGCTACCCCCATTGGAGTCAGGTGTTGTGGAAATGGGGAGGTCCAAGGCAGCGGGCAGATTGAGCTGCAGGGAGGACGTCCCTGCAGCATTGCAGGGGCACGCCGGGCCATCTCCCAGGACCCAATCTAGCATCGACGGGGCCATCTTGCTCCCCCGCCCCGTTGCAGAATCGGATCCTAATGGGCCCATCCTGGTTGGTCTGTCCAGTTGGCCCAGACATGCCCCTTCTAGGATCGGGCTCCACGTCTTTCCATCCTGGGCCACAGTTCTGTCCAGAGCAAGGCCAGGCCACCCAATGACTCCCTAGTTCTGCTGCTTAAAATGCCTGTGCTTAGTAGTGGCCCCATTCCAGCCCATCTCCAGCCCCTTCTAGTTCCTACTGACTACTTCTAATGGTTGTTGGAGCAGAGTGGATTGAAGCAGCTTAGCTGTAATTATCTCTCTCATCCTGCCTGTGTGGGAAAGTACAGTACAGCTGCTGCTGGGATTTGATAACCTCCTATGAGGATCCTGATGGCTGTTGCTCAAGAGTAGGTAGCATGCAACAAGTCTGTGTGATGTACACTGATGTTTTCTTTGCCTGCACCTAGCCAAGATCTGCTGAGCTCTCCTGTGTGCTCCACTGCCGGGTCTGGTTCTAGCTCTGGCTATGGCTCTGCCTGCAGAGTGTACAGGGGTGGGGGGACATTATGATCAAGCTGCACTGGAGAACTGCACAGCATGTCGATGTGAGGAGAGGCTCATGTCTGTGCTCTGTGGCTGTGCTTGACACAAGGAGGAAATCTACAGCAAGCACAAAGGCAGGTCCCAGTTTGCACGGTCACATTGCACAAGATCTTCCAGCTCATGCTGGCTGTGAGTGTAGCAAATGTGCCCTATATAAAACACATCACCCTACCTCTGCCTGATTGGGAGATGCCATTTCCTTTGCAGGAGTGCAGAAGATAACTCGCCAAAGTGGAAGGAAACTTGACAGTACTGAATGTAATTCAAAAGCATTTGAAAATCAAGCATAAAAGCACTTCAAACTTGCTTTTTGGCAAATTAAAAAGGGACTATGCTTCTAGTTATATATTTGGAAGTGTTAATAAGGTGGCTGTGATTGATCCAACAGCCATATTGTCACTGGTTATATATATTCCCTCATGTATTTCATTTCCGAGGCACTCGGAAGATGTTGCAGCATTAGGTAATATTATTTATGAAAATCTCCTCAGTGACTTTCTAACTGAACAAGTAATGATGGGGCCAATATTCAGAAGCCCTTATCTGAATGGTTATACAGATAAGGGCACTGAGAGAGATATTCAGCGGAATATCTCTACAGACCACCGAGGAAGTTCGTGGGTAGACTGTACTCGTGGCAGTATGGACAGCGGTGATTTTCAGATGCTATCTAGATAATCTCTGCCCCTTAAACTGATAGTCTATCTGCATAATTTAGGATAGCAAAAAAGCTACCCTAAGTGCTATCTGAGGAACCTGTCTGCACAGTGGCTGAATATCACTACTATCCAGAGCTGACATTTTTATACTTATGCAGATCACGACTTATTTTTCATGTATTAGGCTGTTTGTGAAAACTAAAGAATGCACATTTTAAGCACCAATAACATGCGTAATTGATGGAATATGCAGGAATACTAGGGCATCAGCAATCTTTATTGCATCACCTCCTTTTTTCATGAATTACGCTATTATATTTCCATGCAACATAACTTTCCTACGTTCAAAAATGGATATAAGGTTTTCAGATTTCTGCCATTCTCTCTCATACACACACACACACACTTAATCTCTGGATTTTGCCTATAGTCTTCATGGACATAATGCACATTAGTTGATTAATAGGCTGTAAAATAACAATAGTTCCGGATAATTTAATTACTGTTGGTAAAGTACAAAATGAATTATTGCATGTCAGTCACCAATTTTATTCCCTTTCTTCAGCATGGTTTAAGCTTGAATCATGAGATGTTTGATATAAAATACTGGATTCTTCAGTATAAAGTATAACTTGTCATTTGCTACGGAAATTTTTATTGCTTTCTGAGGGCACTTTTCAAAATCATTTAAATGGGTAAATAGCAAATTACCAGAAATAAAACAGTCTGATTGAGAACCTTACTCCTCGAAGGCGATTAAAGACATGCATGGGTCCCATAGTGCATGCACTTTGAGCTGCATTAGCAGGGTTCAATTTCCACTAGCACTCCTTGTGGCCTTGGGCAAGTTACTTAACCCTCCATTGCCTCGGAAGAAAGGCCTGGCAATCTACCTCTGGTGACACTGCCAAGAAAACCGAGGAGCTTCTGGGTCGCCAGGAGTCAGGACTGACTCGAAGGCACACATTGCATTGTCTGTCAAGGCACACATTGCATTGACTGGGGGAGGGGAGGGATAATATAGACTGCATACGGGTGCTTTGCATTTGGTAATTTTCAAAGAGAAATAAAGTGGGCAATTTCTCTTTGAAAATCTGTATAAATATGTGCATTAAAAATGCCCATATAGTTTTTGGGAGGCAGTTTTTCCAAATTGGTTAGTTTTGCACATACCATGACTGTAATGAACCTCACTCCTAAGCCAGGGTATGTAGAGTATGATTTCAGTCTCTCAAATTTACGGCTAATGCTCACTGTAGTACTTGTATCATGCCAAAGAGAACTTCCTTCTGGTGTTCATAAGATGTAAGATGTATAGGCAACGTGTCAAGATGTGCTTGGAAATTCCTCTTCATTTTTGGCTGCATGAATTATTTGAAAATTTCCCCCTTTATATCTTTCTTGCATCAAACAGTTCCAAATGAATATTCCTTTTGGGACAAGAAGCCTCTTTATACTTTTAGACTGTCCTCTATGCAAAGCTGGATATTTGTAGGATATGGGTGTAAGGCCCATTAGTCCTTTACCTCTGTGAATAACGTGGAAGTTTCCAGTACGAAATATTGCAATGAGAATGTACTTGTGCAATGATCTTTCTCTCAGTGAACAAGATCTTATGTTAAAAGCATATACATTTTCAATGAGTGCCACAAAGGGTTAGATACGAAAGGAGAGGCGCAAGGGCGAGGAAACATCTGATTCTAACTCATCTTATTCTTAGATACGAGGGGGAACATTGGCTTTCATCTCAGTTGGGAGAATTGAGTTCTCCTATTGGTGAAAACTAGAGGATGGAATGGATTCCATGAAAAACTGGTGCCTAAAGGTAGATGCTGAACACTGTCAATTTTCAAACTCCCAAAGCTAGATGCATAAATGCTTTGAAAATCAGCCTCATTTCTTCTACTTTTTATTCATGCATTTTGAACATAACATTCTCCAATAATAATTGAAGTAGGGTGACACTTAACAATAATATATTCCAGTGAGGACTTAAGAGCTCACAAGAGACTCTTCTGTAAAAACCAGGCATGGTTAGACAGCAGTGCACACAACACAGGCCCTCCTCTATGGAACTCTGCCTCTCTTGAACTTTGTCTGGAAAAAACATTAGTGGACATTTTGCAAAAAGGCCAGAGCCTGGCTGTGAGGCCAAGCTTTTGGCTCAAGTAGTGCAGTATGAGACAAGGAAATTTGGAGAGTGTTTATTTGATGGGGGTATGGGGTAGAACAGGATTGTGGGCTGGGTCACACAGGGCTTTTTTAAATGTGTTTAAATTATTTTTTTTGGAATGGAGATGAGAATGACGAGGCTGGATGTTTTGTTCTTGATCAGGTACTGTACCTCCCCTCAAACACTTTGAAGAGGTAAATAATCAAATAAAATAGATAAACAAATATGCAAAATATATTTGGGCCAATATTTAAATTCTATTGTCAGCATTTCATTTTTACACTGACCTCGGAATTTAAATAAAATCTGGATATTTAGTGCTGGTATCTGCATAGTGACCAGTGCTGAATGTCTGGATTTAGCACCAACTGCCAGCGCTATCTAAACAGCAACAATTTTCAGCTCACTGTTTAGCCTTTTTGCTGTCTTATGTGGATAGTTTTCTGGATAGAGGTACTGAAAATATCTGCTCTCTGGTATCACCCAGCAGGGGCACTTAGCATTCCATCAGTGGCTCTCACTCCCAAATTCACTTCATCGTCAGAATGGCTTGAGGAAATATACAGTAGTTCAAATAACCAGTTTATTAGTAAAACAAAGTTCTAAAATTCAAATATCTTTTAAGTAGATCCCCTCCAAACAGCAATAATTCACACGGTTGTACCCCCTCCCTCCACAGACCTGGCTTCCTCCACAGACTGTGGCCTCAATATCAGCCATATAATGTCCAGGCTATGTCTTTTCTCCTCAGTACTTAGGCTTCATTTAAACATTATTTTGTGCAAAAGCACTAGTTCCATGCATTACCACAGCAGCATTAGTCTCTCAGCTGCAGACTAATTAGCCCTTCAAAGCATTCTCTGTTTCCAGCAACGTCAGCTGCAAACACAGCCACTTTATGTAGCTCAGTTCAGTTTCATACAGTTCTCTTTCATATAGTCCTGTTTAGCACAGCAGCACACTCCTGTCAGTCATAGTTCATTATATTCCCCACACTCTCATAGCTCTCTTACTGAGAGTGGGATAGACAGCTCCCCACCCCCTCCTTTGGCAGACACGTTGTGCTTTCCAGCTAGCATTCTTCCTCCCTCCAAATGTTGTTTCTCTTTCTGTGATTAGCTCTGGAAGTATGCTTGAAACTCCTAACTCCAGTAGAGTTTAACACCATTGCTTCAGGATCTTCCCACGGTTCAGGAACAGATACTTCATTTATCTCCAGTTCCATATCCTCTGCATGGTCAGTGTGCGCTGTACAATCCTAAGCCATCCTCTTACTATCCCAAGGGATTCTGGGATTTGAAGTGTGCCTTATGCTACTGACTTTACCACACTGGGTAATTTTAAATTCTGCCAATGGATCGCCCCAGCACTATCTGAATAGTGATGAGGTAGTCTGTGATGATATTCAGCATCCCTATTCAGATAGTGATGTTGAATATCACAGTCAGCAGCACTTATCCGGTTATCAGGTGCTGCTGAATATCAGACCCACTAACTATTAAAGAAAGAAAAGTTTTAAAGCTCAGTTCCTATTTAGTTCTAGTACAAAAGTAGCAATCAAGATGAATCAAGATAATATATTCTTTTGTGAGCATTCCATAAAACCCATTTGGGGCAATTTTTAAAGCTAGCAATGATCACAATTTTTTAAATGCCAGTTGCAGCATTTAAAAAATATAGATGCTCAGTGCCATGATGTCATACATGTGGAGGGTGATTTATAAACTATTTTTACACCTAGAATATTGTTTTGGGCATATAAATAAGCTCTTATTAAAGTACACAAGTTTGTGTAGAGCATGGGCAGAATCAGGAAGTATGTTCATATCTTATAAAATGCGCATGTACGTGCATAAAATACATGCTGAAATTTACACCTGCTCTTGAGCAGATATCATATCCTCGCCTGCAATTTAGGCACAATTTGTGTAGGGATTTATTTATTCATTTAATAGGATTTATATAACACCTTTTCCTTATATCAAGGTGGTTTACATTCAAACTCTAACCATTTACATTATAACAAGGAGGTTTAAATTGAACTCAAGCTGTTTACATTATAACATAGTAAAGACAAGGAGGTGCTTATTTGTCTTTATAAAATAGGCTTCAAATAGGCTCCGTCATAACTTATTAACCTATTACCCCTATAATGCAACCCCCACCGCCAGATCTACATATGGTGGTGATATTCAGCCACTATATTTGTAGAGGCCAATTCAGACGAGGACGTCCAGGACTTGCGGAAACGTGTAAGTTGGAGACGTGAAACTCGCAACACCAATTCCGGAGGCCCATCTCTGGACATACACATGCCAACGGAAATCACAACATGGATGTACCCATGCCAAATGTAGAGAGGGTATATCTGACAATGTGCACATCTGAGCAGCTGGTACGTCCCAATGGAAACGAGCAGGAACAGAGCCCAATTCTGCAAATGCAGGGATAGACGCAGCTGCGTGCAAAGAATCTCCCACATAGACATGCTAGGTGCCATGTATGAAGATGGTTATACACAGCCAATGGCTTTGACTGTCTCTGCGTTCACTGTATTCTGAAAAGATGTACGTCTGCGTCCCTGCTCATCTCCATGATACACTTGCGAATGGTGACGCTCCCCCTTTAAAACGTGCAGTTTTGATGCTGCTGCGGTCACAGACAGTGCTGTTTTGAGGCTGAATGACAATGAAAGTTGTGGAAACTGACAGGTGGA
The DNA here is from genome assembly GCA_033557465.1 of Ichthyophis bannanicus. Classification (NCBI taxonomy): domain Eukaryota; kingdom Metazoa; phylum Chordata; class Amphibia; order Gymnophiona; family Ichthyophiidae; genus Ichthyophis; species Ichthyophis bannanicus. The sequence goes on along the minus strand of CM066031.1, from coordinate 1,517,235,920 downwards.
TGCAGGTTAAACAATGAAAACCAGTCTATGGCATGCATAGAACACTACAAAGCAATCACAATGCACTGTAATGTAGCAGGAAAACAGTAGAGAGTGAACCTACTGGCACAGGATGCAGTGCAGAACTACATACATGGCAGCAGATGAACTCCTGGGATATGCATGTGGTGTACATCACAGGAACATGACTGAACAATGCTAAGTAAGGACATGAACCCAGCACAACAGGCCCCCCATAGCGACCCATCCAAACATTTTTATATCACTAATTAGGGGCCATTGGAATGACAGCAGTCAGCAATGCAAACACTACACAGACATGCCCAGAGACCACGGCGTCGCTCGCTACAACTTTGCACTTTAGTGGAGACCAATGCTGGTGCCCCTGAGCATGACCTAATGCGTCCTGCTCTGTACCATGCCCTCCTGCTGAGGTCCCCTTATTAGGGTAGTGTTTGGACAGGCAGGTGAATGTGGAACTGTCTAGTGCACCCTTGCCTGCTCTCACCTGCACCTGGTGATTCTGCAGTCAGCCTTAAAGTCCAGGTACCTCGCAGTCATACCTGTCCCCCCCTCACCCGAATATGTGAATGAGAAAATCAGATATCCCCCCATGTAGCCTTCCAACCACATACACACATGCACTCTCACTTGGAGTCCCACAGAGGCAGACGTCTGCCAAAGGCATGCCCTGCACCGAATAACCTAGATGATGGAATGGACACCATGGATATCAGTGCTTCCAAACCAGCATCATACTTGCTCACTACATTTCAAATGGTACCCAGATATACATGATACCTATCGAAGTGGGCCTCAACAGATACAGTGCTGCACTGGGCCCAAACAGCCCGTCCAGTATAGCAGCCTCAGTGATCTATGCACTCGATATGTGCCATATAGCCACCAGCATAGGAGATCTCCAATATTGTGTTCCGATAGGAGTCACATATGACCATATCTGAATCAGGGGAATGAACACATTGCATACAGCATATTATACAGTTCCACTGTGTGGGGCGTTACACTCCAGCTGGCTGGGTGCTGCACATCACGCTGATAGCTGGGATTACATTCTCACATGGAGTCCTAGGATTGAGTACCAGTGCTCTACCGCATACATTTGTGGGTGTTTTTTATTTATGCTTCTCTGGCTTACATGCTTCCTCCCCTCTTCTTTCTGTACTGTAACACTGCATGCGGTGGTTTTCTAGACTGCAGATGCACCAGTGCACAGGATAGGTTAGTCTTTCATTCGCCACTATGGACTGCATTATGGTTCTGAGCAGAAATATTTCTAAGTTCTACCTTTATTCTATGTTTCTGCAAGTATAACCTGGATGTCTGTGGGACCGACTGCGGACATACATGGTGGATGTGATCGGAATACATTTTCTACGTCTACATGGCTGGCTATGCCCCTTTTCCACCTCTTCCAGCCTACGTCCTGTGATCCCCGTTTATGTGCCATGTGCATGCAGGGATGTGAATGTTCGGAATACGATTCTGGATGTTTTCACTGCAACTTCCGGTTTATTTGACACTGTGAGTATTGGCCAATCATTCCCCCTCCAGATGCATTACTAAGACCCAAGGGCTCCTGTCTCCCTCATTCAGCACATAAGGGATGAAAAGGACGGAACCAGCAGGTCCCATATGATTCCCCGCACCTCTATTCTGAGATTCACACCACTGCAAGAGTCAGGCCCAAATTAAAGCTCTGCAGTCCACTCCGGGTTCTCCTTTGCACCCAGAGGACATATGGATGGCCTCATATCCACATTTCCAGGGAGTGGCACCTAGGGCAAACCATTGAAAGAAGAACACAAGAAAAGTCAGATTAGTCATAGCAACGTTTGTCAATCCCTAGCTTCCGGGCAAACGTATAGGTTATAACTGTCAGAATGCCATTCGTCCACGGGCATAATTTGTTCCCTTGTCATGCCAAGCCCAGCCGCCATGGTAGCCACCCCAATGTGGAAGGAAGGAATTCTGTAATAGCCAATCTCAAGGTCCACCTCTGCGATGACTGGCTTCCGTGCCCTGGCGAACTGAAAGCAAGACGAGGTGCTCCGCCCACATCGACCAACACTGCTCGCCACCCATGGGGCATAATCATCTGCAATCCTCAAAATACCACACCGGACACATGTGGTCTCCTGGTAGAGGTCACCATGACAATTTGGCCCCCCCTTTCACGAGGTCTGTCTTAGAGCTACAGGTCTGCGGTTAGGCATGCAGTGACACTTGGCTGACTATCCCTCATTATCCTTGCAATTATGAAATCCACCAAAGGGTTCCATTCACCCATTGCTTTGGCAAAAGGGATGATGGCTGTTAAGCACATTATTACTACAGATTTACTCCTGCCCCTGTCCCTGCAGCAGAATATCCAGTGAAGAATGGTGCTGGCCTTAAAGCAGTCCCCTCCCTGATGCTGTCCTGCACACAAAAGTCCCAGAAGTGATCTCAGACCTTCAAGTATGTCGGCCTGGTACACTCTGCCAGGAAACCCATCAAGATGCTCCAAACTTCAGCAGGCCCAATGCCCAGACTGCCTCTGGAATGGATGTCTTGACTGCATCTGCCCCAGGAGCACTGGTTCAGAATGCTTCCATCTTAAAATGAGAAAGGGAATCAGCAATCATGTTACGGAACCAGGAACATGAGGACAAAAGAAGCTCTCCTATCCTGAGTGCCCTGGAGAATGCTAAGGAGAAGGTGCATCTGAAAAGATGGGTCTCAAAGGTGTCCTAGCAGACCGCCATCCGTGATGGTGAGCAGCTTCCTTAACACTTTGTAGGCGATCAGGCGCCTGCAGTCTGGAGCACAGCAATGGTCAGCAGACCTGCCCATCATCCTTTAGCATTGACAAAATTGGCCGAAGTGCAATTTTCCCATTTCCCAGGTGAAGAAAGTGACTGCCACCAGGCGCATCTGTACCACAGATTTCATCATGCTGCTGCCCTTGCATGATAGAATTCACTGGAGAGTGGAGCCCATCATGCATCGGTCACTCTCTCTGATCCCGTTAAGGCTACAGTAATCACAGAAATGCTCCCAGGCTTCCAAAGTATTTCTGGCTGATGCATTCAGCCAAGAAAACCAGTCAATAGCTCCCACACTTCAGCAGGCCAAACGCCCAGACTGCTGCTGGAATGGACATTCTGATGGCATGGAACAATGAGAAAGGGCACCAGCAATGTTATTATAGAATCCCGTAATATGCTCTGCCTTAAAGGTGAAATAATGCAGAATGCAGAGCATAACAATTTCCTGGGGCAGCCCCACCACCCTTAGCATCCTGGCATACCTCTAGTGTACTGCTTGGACCACCGCCAAATTATTGGTTCCAGAATGTAATCACCCTATTAGCCAATTGAGGGGCCCAGATAGACAGGGCTGCCATTATGAGGAATAACTCCAGGGATGTGATATCCTTGTTAGCGCAGGAGTGCCACTCGTGCGGCCAAAACTCCAAGCCCCAGGCCCCCAGAAGTATATCCCAAAACCGGCCCCCCTGACGCATCCGTGAAAAATTCCAGGTTGCAGTTTCAACAGGGGGAGTCCTGCCAGAAGCTTAAGCCATTAAAGGCCTTCAGGAAATGTTCCTCAGACTCGTAGGTCTTCGCGAATGCTCTTATCAACCTTGATGTGGTGGTGCCTCTGCTTGACTCCCCTTGTCACAAGAGCCAGTCAGCGACAGAAAACCCGCCTCATTGAGATCACCTTACTGGTGAAACATAATAAACTGAGCAGAGATTGAAACTGCTCTAATTTAGCTTTCTGCTCTAATCTAGCTTTTCACAAGCCTCTCATTTGACCAATGGTGGTTTTTAATTTCTCCAACTTATCCCTGGGCAGTCTAGACACTTGGGCTTGTATATCTAGCTCAATTCTGAGGAATGTATCCTGAGGGTCCCATGGTCATTTCTGCTGCCAGAGATACTCCAAACCACTGTGTGATGGGCTTACAGGAATCCAAGATCCTTTTGCACTCCTCGAACCCGGCCCCCACGAACAGGAAATCAAGGTAATGAATAGTTGAGCCAGGCCCGGCTATTTCTTGGACCAGCCAAAGCAGGAATGAACTGAACTGCTCAAAATATGCACAGGAATTGAGCAGCCCATGGATATACATTTGTCATAGTAGTCTTTGCCCTTGAAGGTGATAACTGAGTAGATGAAAAAGACTCTGGATGCACTTGGAGTAGTCGGAATGCCGACCCTGTCTCCACCTTAGCCAGTTTTGCCTGTGGCACAAATTCCGAATGATTGCTATGGTCTGGTCAATAGACACATATGTCACAGAACACAAAGAAGGATTGACATAGTCATCAACCAACTCACCTGCAGGACAGAACAGGTTGTGTATCAAACGAAATTTGCCTGGCTCCTTCTTTGGCACTACTTCCAAGGAGGGAAACACCAGACCCGGGAAGCAGATGAGGGGGTCCCAGTAGAGGCCCGCTACCCTTCCCAAGACATTTTCCTTGGTGATTTTTTTTTTGCACTTCCTAAAGGTACTGAAGGAAGGAAGGGGAGTTGTGTATGGTGTAAAGGAAATAGGGGCAGAGGATATAATAGGAAAACCTTTTGCAAAGCCATCCAATAATGATGCGTGCCCAGTCCTGGTGAGGGTAGGACAACGGCTACGGATGCATGCTCTCAAGCCTGATGTGCAAGGGAGCCATGTCCTTCGCTGGATCATTGGGGCAGCAGCTTAAAAGGCTTTCCCTTACTTGTGGATCTACACGTGGCAATTGAGTGGCTAGCTCCACAGACCGAACAGGCATGCCGGGACTTACATGAGTTCTATGTGCAGCTGTTGGTGGTTCCATGTGCAGCTGCTAGTATTATACTGGGGGCAGTATCGCCGCCATGGTGCCTGTCCTGAATGTTGCCCGTTTGGTCGCCAGATCTTAGAAAGAATATAGCAGAATTAGAAAAGGTACAGAGAAGAGCCACCAAAATGGTAAAGGGGATGGAAGGATACCCCTATGGGAAAAGGCTTAAATGGTTAGGGCTCTTCAATTTGAGAAAAGAGAAGGCTGAGGGGAGATATGATAGAGGTCTATAAATTAATAGCTGTTAGTGTATCTGGGTTTAAAAAAAGAAAAGGTTTGGGAAGGTCCACAAACCATTATTAAAGAGGACCTGAGAAATCCACTGCTTATCTCCTGGATAAGCAAAGTGGAACCTGAGGTCTTCAGGAACTGGCCAGATACTTGTGACCTAGATTGGCCACTGTTGGAAACAGGATTCTGGGCTTGATGGACCCTGGTCTGACCTAGCATGGCATTTCTTAAGTTAATTTATAACCTCTAAAGTAAACAGAACTGTTTTTCTTTTCTTTTTTTTAATCAACAATTAAACCCAAGATCTCAACTCTTTCCAAGCTTTAAGTCACCAAATGATCACTGTCAAACATCAGCTTTCCCTCTAAAACAGTTGCAAAATCCAAATCCCTTAACTGGTCCCAACTGGGTTAACTATTCTCCATCTGGACCCAGGAATCCTGCCATTAATCTGTTGCCCACTGGTACTATACATATATACCCCCAGCAGGCCCACTTGATAAAATGTGAAAGCCCCTTGCAATGATGTGAACTGTCCTGTAAATACATGATCCACAGCCAGGTCTCAAATCTGTGATTCTCTAGTCATAGACACACTATCTAAGTGTGTTGAGCCACAGTACTGACAAGTGCCATTACTGCCACCAGAGGGTAGCATCATACCAAACCACTGATAGAGATTTTTTTTAAATTAACCTATCCCAGAATGCAGTAAGATGAACATTCATAAACAAGACTGGATCTGAAAGCTTTCTGCGGCAGTAAGTCCACAGGGCAGCTCTGGGCACAGTTAAATTATTTAGTCCTATTTTAAAAGGAAGATTCCTAGTGAGATGGAAGGGAAGGAGTCATGAGAAAAGAAAACCTGGCACGAGTTTGAAAGTAATGTTTCATGGGTCATATAAATATATACATATATATAGTACTAAACCTTCAGCACTAAATAATTCAAGCCTGTGTACTGAAAAATAAGATGGGAGAGTTAGAATATATAGCACTAAATGAGAGGTTAGATATGATTGGAATATCAGAGACATGGTGGAAGGAGGACAACCAGTGGGACACTATGATACCTGGGTACAAACTATATCGTAATGATAGAGCTGATCAAATTGGTGAAGGTGTTGTGCTCTATGTTAAAGAGGGCATTGAGTCAGAAAGGATTAAAGTTTTGCAGGAAACAAAATTTGCTGTAGAATCTCTAGAGATTAAAATTCCATGTAAAAAGGGGAAGGCGATGGCAGTGGGGGTGTACTATCGACCGCCTGGCCAGAATGAACAAATGGATGATGAAATGCTCAAAGAAATCAAGGAAGCTAACAAAAGTTACAACGCAGTAATAATAATGGATGATTTCATTTACCCCAGTATCGACTAGGTCAGTGTCATGGCAGGACATCCTAGGGAGATAAAGTTCCTAGATGAAATAAATGACTGCTTCTTGGAGCAGCTGGTTCATGAACCGACCAGAGGGGAAGCCATATTAGACCTAGTCCTTAGTGGAACACCAGATCTAGTGCAAGAGATAAGGGTGTTGGGGCCACTTGGCAATAGTGATCATAGCATGATCGCCTTTGATTTAATTAGTGGAGGAGGGATAGTAAGGGAATCCACAGTACTACCTTTTAACTTTCGAAAGGGATACTATGATAAAATGAGGAAAATAGTTAAGAAAAAACTAAAAGGAGCAGTTGCAAAGGTTAAAGACTTACATCAAGCTTGGGTGTTGTTGAAAAATACTATCTTGGAAGCCCAGACCAGCTGTATTCCACGCTTTAAGAAAAGTGGAAGGAAGTCCAAAAAACTGCCAGCATGGTTTAAAGGTGAGGTCAGAGAGGCTGTTGTTGCCAAAAAAGCATCTTTCAGGAAATGGAAAAAAGAGCCAAATGATGAAACCTGGAAACAGCACAAGCACCGGCAAGTCAAATGCAAGGCATTGATAAGGCAGGCAAAGGGAGACTTTGAGAAGAAGCTTGCTGCGGAAGTAAAAACACAAAATAAAGACTTTTCAAGTACATTTGTAGCAAAAAACCTATGAGAGAGTCAGTTGGTCCATTAGATGATAGAGGGGCTAAAGGGGCACTAAGAGGCAGCAAGGCGATAGAATGAATTCTTTGCTTCAGTCTTTACTGAGGAAGATGTAGAGATGTTACACATGACTGAAGTGGCATTTAAAGGTGCGGAAGAATTGAAGGAAATATCGATACATCGGGAAGATGTATTACAACTATTAGATAAACTGAAGAGTAGCAAATCACCTGGGCCAGATGGTATACATCCAAGGGTGTTGAAAGAACTGAAATATGAGATTGCAGACCTGCTATTAGTAATCTGTGAACTATCATTAAAATCACGTCTAATACTTGAAGATTGGAGGATCGCCAATGTAACACCAATTCTTAAAAAGGGTGCCAGGGGTGATCCGGGAACCTACAGACCATTGAGCCTGATGTCAGTACTAGGAAAAATGGTAGAAACCATTATAAAGAATAAAATTACTCAGCATGTAGATAGTCATGGCCTAATGGGAGACAGCCAACATGGCTTTAGACAAGAAAGATCTTGTCTTACTAATCTGTTATGTTTTTTTGAAGGTGTGAATAAACAGGTGGACAAAGGTGAGTCAGTTGATATAGTATATCTGGACTTTCAGAAAGCCTTTGACAAGGTCCCTCATCAGAGACTTTTGGCAAAACTAAAGAGTCATGGGATAGGAGGCAGTGTACTACTGTGGATCATGAACTGGTTAAAAGATAGAAAGCAGAGGGTAGGGCTAAATAGCCAATTTTCCCAATGGAGGAAGGTGAATAGTGGTGTATCCCAGGGATCTGTGCTGGGTCTGCTGCTTTTTGACATATTCAAAAATGACCTGGAAAGTGGAATAACTAGTGAGGGTATTAAATTTGCAGATGACACAAAACTATTTAAAGTAGTTAAAACCCAAGAGGATTGTGGAAAATTGCAAGATGATTTTGATAAATTAGAAGACTGGGCATCAAAATGGTAGATGAAATTTAATGTGGACAAGTGCAAAGTTATGCACCTAGGGAAGAAGAACGCAAACTATGGTTACACGATGCAAGGTTCCACATTAGGAACCACCACCCAGGAAAAAGATTTAGGCGTCATTGTGGATACCATGTTAAAACCCTCGGCCCAGTGTGCAGCGGCGGCCAAGAGAGAAAATAGAATGCTAGGTATCATAAGGAAAGGAATGGAAAATAAAACAAAAGATATTATAATGCCTCTATATCATTCCATGGTGAGATCGCACCTTGAATATTGTGTGCAATTCTGGTTGCCGTATCTTAAAAAGGATATAGCGATATTAGAAAAGTTTCAGAGAAGAGCCACCGAAATGGTAAAGGGGATGGAAGGATACCCCTAGGAAGAAAGGCTAGAAAGGTTAGGGCTCTTTAACCTGGAAAAGAGACGGCTGAGGGGAGATATGATAGAAGTCTATAAATTAATGAGCGGAGTGGAATGGGTAAACGTAGATCGATTGTTTACGTTATCAGAAATAAAAAGACTAGGGGACATGCAATGAAGCTACAGGGTAAACTACTTAGTACTAATAAAAGAAAATATTTTTTCACTCAACGTGTAATCAAACTCTGGAATTTGTTACCGGAGGATGTAGTAAAGGCTGTTAGTGTAGCTGGGTTTAAAAAAGGTTTGGACAAGTTCCTGGAGGAAACGTCCATAAACCATTATTAAGAAAGGTCCCAGGATATCAATGCTTGACCCAGTACAAGCATTGTGGAGCCTGTGTCTTTTGGGAAACTGCTAGGTACGTATGACCTAGATTGGCCACTGTTGGAAACAGGATACTGGGCTTGATGGACCTCAGTCTGACCCAGTATGGCATATCTTATGTTCTTATGCCTACAATACCCACCACTAATGCTGCCTAACCTCCCCCACAAACCAGATGGATGTTCATATTGCCTCTTTTCACTCCAGCCACAGTGAGTCGCCAAGGAGACCACACTGTCTGACCAACTCCTTCCCAAGGACTTTAGCTGTAACTGAGAAGGTTCCCAGGACCACATGGCAATACCGGGGGGGGGGGGGGGGGGGGGGGGGGGTAGTTAGAGTCAGCAAACAGCACTGTAAGTGAGAGTATATGCCGGCCCTATCAGTCTTGCCTGCATGCTCCTGCTTGACCATTGGCCCCCTGGCTGCTGTCCAGCCACACGGCAGGCCATGTGCTCTTCTGCACTATCCTTTCCTCTGTCAATAAATAATGACCTGAAGCGAGAACTCACCATCTCAGAAGCAGCAAAACCATGCACCCATGCCGCTAACATGCACCCACCCACCTACAAAGCAAGCTCTTCTCTACCACACCATAATTCCAATAAACCATGATGCCTATGCAACCCACCTACAAAGCAAGCTCTTCTCTACCCAACCAGCATCAAACCAGTCTTTCATGCCTATGACCAAAAAAAGATCATCCAAAGACTTGGACATCATTTTACTCCATCACAGAAGATCATTGCATCAAATTCCTTAAATTACTGAACACAACCACCTTACCTCTCGATCCCTGCCTGACTGCTTGGATAAAGAAGATATCACAGGAGCTAGCACATTCACTCTGCAGAATAATAAACCTATCCCTCATGCAAGGATTCATGCCAACGTTACTAAAAGTTTCATCTTTAAGACCTATCCTAAAGAACAACACATTCGATCCAAGCTCCCCAGTGTCCTATCAACCCATATCTAGCATTCCGCTTCTATCTAAGCTAATCAAAAAGACAGTCCTGCGTCAGCTGCAAGATCATGTTGACTCAGCCTTCCCACTCGACTAGCAGCAGCATGGATTCTGAGAGTTCCATGGAGTCGAAACCCTCCTAACATCCCTTATGAACACAATTCTCAAAGGTATCGAAAACGTCAAAGCTTCATCCTCTTTTTCGACATAACATCTGCATTCAACTCAATAATACACTCCATACTCCTAGACAGACTGATGGAAATGGGAATAAGTGACAACCCGCTAACATGGTTCTGCTCATACCTTTCTGACAGAAAGACTCAGGTCAGGATCAATAACAGCACCTCAAGATCCTTCCCACTAAACCAAGGATTGCAGCAAGGCTCGGCTCTCTCCTCCCTCCTATTTAACATTTACATACAGCCAGTCTGCAGAATTATACAGGCCATTTATATGCAGACGACCCAATGATTTATTCCACTCTTGACATCAAGAACTCAGACTACTCAAATATCTCATCTTGTATGACTGCTATTACTGAATGGCTAGCACAATGCAACCTGACAATCAACTACAATAAATCTGAAGCCCTCATAATCACAAAAGACATGAAATCCCCCCCCCCCCACACAAAAACCTATTAATAGGTTACAGCACCTGTTCCATTGTAAATACAGCACAGCCTAGGCCACACTGTATAAGTTACTTTTGTATGTAAACTGCGCTGATTTTAAATAGCACGGTATAAAAGAGACACTAAGTAAAATAAAATAAATAAATAAAAAACGGCCAATCCCAGTTAAGACTGAAGTAAAATACCTTGGAATGCACCTAGACCAAAGGCTTAATTTTCAATCACACACCAACAAAACTGCCTCCAAAACCTTTTACAAAATGAAGATCCTGCAAAATTTACTGCCACTACTCGGCCAAAATCTCTTCCGATCTGCCAGGCATTAATCACCCCGCAGCTAAATTACTGCAACCTAATCCTCCAAGGTCTGCCTAAGTGCGCAACCCAAGTTCTACAACTGGCACAAAATACTGCAGCCTGATTGATCACAGGTTCAAAGAAGCACGATCATATCACCCCCTCCTAAAATCCCTCCACTGGCTCCCCATCCAATCATAAATAAAATACAAGACCATAATGTTAACGTTCAAGAAACTACATGGCCAGTCAGCCAGATGTTTAACTGGGATAATCAAGCGAGTCCCAGACAACTGATCAAGGAAGAAGCAGTACCAGAACACCCTCTCAACAGCTAATATTCCCACGCAAACCTCACAATCTGCGTTACACAGAGTATTCAAATTTTACATTCCATCACTTTGGAACGCCTTCCCCACAGATATCACCAACTTCAGAAAGCATCTAAAACCCCACTTATTTACAGAACACTTTGACACCCTAGAAATCACACAACCTCACTAATAAGTCCCTACTCTCCTATAACTAGATACCCCACAAACAACAACATCCCACCTATTTGTAAATAGTTACAACTTGTTTAAATGTTATGGAGAATTATAAATTGTTAAATGTGTATAGTTGCAGTTCTATTGTTCTATGTAAACCACTGTTATGTTCTCTATAAACCACTTTGATAACCCTGAAAAGCGGTATATTAAAAAAAAGAGGTTAAATAAATAAATAACTGGATGGCTGGTAAGTAGAGTGATTCATAGGGCAGGGGTGCCAGGCAGGAGAAAAAGGAAAAAAAACCATGGTCCTTCTCTGTCCGAACCAGAGGGGTAAGAGGATGGCTCACAACCTGCAGGTCCCACCGCACATTAACCCCTGCCCTTTTGTGCCCAGCAGCTGATAATCCAGCCGGCCGGGTCTTCGGTTTCATCTTGTGTTTTGGGATTTATAAAGATCAAGACAGATTTTGCACTGCTTTGTATAGAAAACCTGTACAGAGAAATAACCTTTTATGCTGTCATAGTTTTCATCCTGACCCATTGTGGAGGGGGTTGCCTTTACGAAAATCTTTACGTTTAAGGCATACTGTATTTGCACCACTAAGTTGGAGTTCAAGATACATGCCCGAGACCTATTTGGTATATTGTTGGCACGGGGGTATCCTCATTCCATCATTCAATGTGCCTATAGAAGGGCTTTATACAATCATCCTGAGTGGTGGTCCTCTACAACAGAAAGGCCATCATCTGAGGATAAGATCTCTTCTACTTTGGCAATTTGGAACTTCCTCCCGTACCACCTGACAGCAACCACAGATATCGCCAACTTCAGAAAGCATCTATGGAAAGCATCTATCCATGGAGAAGGAGGAAAGCATCTATGGAAAGTATCTATCCATGGAGGTGGAGTGGCCTAGTGGTTGGGGCAAGTTACCTCAGGTCAGGGGTTCAAATCCCACTAGAGGACAGCATCCTTGGGCCAGAAGGACAGGGGTTTCTAGTCCCACAGGTGCTCCTTGTGGTCTTGGGCAAGCCACTTAATCCTCCATTGCCCATGCTTCCTGTAAGTATTAGTGTATGTATCTCATATCCCCTTGTGTTAAATGTATCCCCCAATTGTGTTGTGACCACTTTGATTGAAGGATAAGGTGGTATACAAAACTGTCTAAATAAATACATTTTACCTTATATGGCCAATTCGACAGCAATTACTTCCATATTAAAAAAACACTGGGAAGTGTTATCTCTGCATCGATTCTTTCGGGGTCGGCTTATGATTGCTTACAACTGTGGTTGAAATATCTATGATTATGTAGTACATACCTCTAGTACATCAGATTGTCCAAGTTATCATGTGAGTCCTGAGAAAGGTAATTTCCCTTGTTCCAGCTGTGATTTTTGTGTTACCACGAGACACACAAAGAGTGGCTTGATATTCCCATGGGAAACATCTACAAATCAGGTTGGCGTAAATTTGATTTTGTCAAACTTTGCCACACTACAATATAAAAGTAAAATGCAACCATAACAGTACAAGATATTGTCTCCAAAGTATACTCAGTCCTGAGCTTTGTTGGAAGCCCAAATTTTCTGGCAGGTTACTTTCCAAACATCACATTTTACCATATTCAGAACAATGAAATCCTTAGTCTAATTCTCTTACATAACTTCCTATGTACTTATATATACTAGTTTACCTATTTTTATCTCATTTAGCCTGAAATAAACTGGGTCATTACCCCTTGCCCATCTCACCCCCAATTACCCCTCCCCCTCCCTCTCCTTCATCCCCCCCCATGGGCCTCCCTATTTTCTAGTTGACCATTTTTCTCCCATTGATCTACCCAATATTAAGAAAGTGTGTAGGAAGTATTCAGGATGTATGTAGAATGTGTTTATGGTGTATTTATGATTATACCTTTTGCTCACGAGGGGTGTGCTTTGATAACCGGGTCTCATAGCTTGCGGAACTCCTTCAATTTCTTAGTTCTTAGTATTTGGACTGTTTTCCGTTCCATACCCATCAAATCTATTATTGCCTCTTCCCATGAGTACACCTCTGGCATTTTCCCAGTCATCCACTGCCGGAGTATAACATTTTTTGATAATAGGAAACCTTTCTCGCATAATCTTCTTTGCCTGCTCAATAGACACCATTCCACTCGAAACCTGCCAAATAGGCACAAACACGCTTGGGGTATTAGGGGATGAAATACCCACTGACTCAGCCGTGTACATACCCCATCCCAGAAGGTTTGAATAACTGTGCACACCCAAAAACAATGGGTAAAAGTGCCACGCTCATTTTGTCACAGAAGACAGGCCTCTGTGGTTGCCAATCCCACTTTCATTGCCCAGACATCATGAACATATGCCCTCCACAAAAGTTTGTATTGAAGTTCCTGCAGGTAACACATTCAGAGATAGCCGTATAGTGCACAAATGCCCCTTTTAAGCTAATATCTGCAAACTAATTAGATCCAGAGCGGAATAGAGTTCCTACCACAATTTATTCATGGTTACGTGCCCCTCCAAGGCTTCGATTATTTCAACCAATCCTCCAGGCTGTAACAATGAAGGCTCTTCTTTTTGGACAGAATGTATATAGTGTCTGATTTGTAAATAATAATAAAAATCTCATGTGGGCAGCTGGTATATTTTTTGTAAACCTTGGAAGAATTCCAATTCAGTTCCCTTTAGCATCTTTAAGTCCCCAATGTATTTGATCCCCCTCTGTCTCCAGTCCCTAGATATATGGGTGGCCTGGGGTGAATTCTCTATTACTTTCTATTGGCAGATAATCTGTCCTGCGACACTATCATCTTCTGCAGTGGCACAGTGCTCTCCAGGCCTGTCTGAGGGCCTTCAAATAGTAGGAATGTCTCCATGCCGCTGGGAGGGCTGAGGTCTCCGCATGCAGTAGGTAGACTATGATATAGCATCGAGAGCCAAACAATCATGTCCCCCGGTATAGTTTCTGAGGTTCCAGTCAGGATGTATCTAAGTGGGCATACCAGATACATCAGGTTATAGAATCACAATGACAGCAAACTAGCTTCTCCCGCCTCTGGTGTCTTCATCAATACTGATAACACTATCCTAGGGTGATAACCCCTCCATAAGAATCTACTTAAGTGCCCATGCAGCACCATCCACTCTCTCTTGGTAACCCAGACATGTAAATGTTTTAACACATAGAGCCAACGTGGGAGTTCCATCATCTTATATAATGCTATATGGCCCTTCAAAGAGAGGAGGAGGTCCTGACATTTCTTCACTCTGTCTATTGTGCATCCCAGTAAAGGTTTAATGTTGTAATCATAAAGCAGGGACATATCTGCAGGCAGCTGTATGCCTAAATATCATATTTGCAAGTCTGCTCACACCAAAGGGAAATTCCCCAGCCAATCATTTTCCACTAATCCCCCAACGTCCAGGGCCATAGATTTGGTCCGATTGATTCCTAAGCCCAAGAAACATCCAAATTGCTCAATATGTTGCAATGCTGCCAGTAACGACTGGAACGGTGACTGGAGACATAATAGCAAATCATCTACAAAAGCACTAAGCTTGATTTCCCCAGATTTCCATGTAATTCCCTATAACTCATTCTTCCCAATCAGCAAAAGCAATAATGGTTCAAGTGAGAGTACAAATAACAGGGGTAACAGAGGGTACCCCTGCCCCTTTCCAGGGTGAATGAGGGAGATTGTATTCCCCCAATCATAATGTTGGCCAGGGGTTTCATATAGAACGACTGGACCCATCTCAAGAATGGACCATCGAAGCCAAATCAGCGCATCACCTTGAACAAATAAAACCATAAAGCTCTATCAAAAGCCTTTTTGGCATCAAAACTTACTAACAATAAAGGCTTTCGTTGCCATTGGCAGTGTTCCATATCCAGCAGCACCTTAGTGATGTTTAGAGAGGCCTCTCTGCCCTTCACAAAGCCTGCCTGTTGGGGGCCCTAGCAATCTGGGCAGCACAGGCTGGAGATGATTAGCCGGCACTGTTGCCAGGATCTTCATCTTGTAGTTAATTAATGAAATCGGTCTATATGAACCGGGTTCCTCCAGGTCCTTGCCCGGCTTTGGGATGACCATAATTGTAGCCTGCCTCAATGTCCCTTGGAAATTTGTCATCCACTAGTACTTCTGTGTACAACACCACTAATACCAGCATCAGTTTAGTAGCCAAGATCTTGTAATATTCCACCCCATATCCATCTGGCCCTGGGGCTTTATGCGAGGCCCCAGCCTTGATCACTTTCTGGATCTCTCCTCCCAAAATAGACCTATTTAACTCCACTAGTTCAGCTTCTGTAAGGATGGGAAGTGTGACTGCGTCTAAGAAACATTGTTCTACTTCCTTGTCCCCTGGCTCTGCTGTGTGTAAGACTTGATAAAATTGCCTGAACACATCTGCCATCTGTTGGGGGTCATTATGGAGAATTCCCGAGGAATTCTTAATTGTCATCACAAAATGTGAGCCTCCCCAGTCCCTCACTATTCTAGCCAGCAGTTTCCCCATTCTATCTCCATATCTAAAGAACTGATGTTTATAGTATTGTGTGTTGGCCACTGCTCTATGGTGCAATAGGGCATTAAGAATGGTTTGGGTGGCAGTGTATGCGTTACTAGTTGCTGGACCTGGGTGTCTCAGCACTGCCCATTTCTGGTCCCGCATAATCTGCTCAAGATGCATGATTGCTCGATCCAGCTGTTTGCGACATTTGGCCATATATGCAATAATTACTCCACTTATTACAGTTTTTCCTACTTCCTAAAAAAGGACTGGGGCATCCTTGTGAGCTTTGTTCAGTTCTTCATATTCTGCCCATTGCTGCTGAAGATATGTCCTAAAATTCTCATCCTCGCACAAATATCTGGGGAGCCACCAAGTTCTCGAACGGGGTCCTTTCTCCAGCTAATCTACTCACACCATACCATGGTCTGATATTGATATCAGTTCTACTTCTGCTTTTAAAACATGCCCAAAACTATTGTTTGAAAGCAAAATATAATCAATGCAAGACCAAGTATGATATGCTCTTGCCAGATGAGTGTAATCTCACACTCCAGGATTTAACACTAGAAGCCCCAAAGTGTGTCAATTGACGCAAATGCATCTTTGAAGTTGTATACCAGCGCCACTGCTAGAACCATCTCAGTCATGTTCCATGACTTTGTTAGCAAGGTCAAGATGTTCAAATATGTGCATCGAAAATTAATGACAGATGCACCACCTAGTGGGAAAATGAATTTATACCTAGAAGCCTCAAAGTACGTCAATTGACACACTCAGTTGTCTTGGATGCGTCAATTGATGTACTTTGGGGCTTCTAGGTATAAATTCATGTTCCCACTAGGTGGCGCATCTCAATCACTATTTACAGTTTTACTCTGACATTACAAACAATAAACACACGATGACATTATGTAATGACATCACATACTGCACGTATTTAACAAATAAGTAACTTCACATTAATTCACATCTGCCTTTCATGCTTAACGCAGTTGTCGTGATAATGCGTCAATTGACGCACTTTGGGGTTTCTAGGTAAAATTCCTTTTGGGGCTTCTAGTGTTAAGGTCCTCCACACATCTACCAGGCTCCCTATCCTGCATAGATATCTCCCCCCCCCCCCCTGTTTTTGTACCCTCCTCTGTTAACCGGACCAGATCTATCCTGCTCTGGATCATGAGGGCAATTGAGATCTCCTGCTATCATCACTGGTATATCGGGATGGTGCGCTATACGCTGAATTATCCCTTTAAAAAGGCCATGCTCATAATTGTTGGGCGCATACACATTCCCCAGTAAAAGTTCTTCCTGGCGCATTCCCTGTGGATCCACTTCACTAGATAAAACTTCGAGGGGAATGCCTTTCCATATTAGAATGGCTACTCCACATTTGTGAGTACCTGAGGAGGCCCTATGCCTTTGAGTTACCCAGTCACGTTTCAGTTTGGAGTATTCTAGCACGCTTAAATGTGTCTCTTGGAGGAGAGCCATGTGGGCTCCTTTTCTTTTTAAAGCCTGCTGAAAACCCTAATCAAAGGACTGGAAAAAAACAGAATAAGGCTTTATACTAATATTCATAGACATCTCAGTTGCATTTGACCCCATAAAGCATAACAAACTCATTGAATGCCTGTAAACCCTGTAAATGCCTTTGAATATCGGGTCCATAGTAAATGATGACAGATAAAGACCAGTATGGTCCATCTAGTCTGCTCAGTAAGGTGGCTAGAGTGATTGTAACCATCCCTCCTCTATTTATTGAAATACAAAAGATATTTAAGTTTGCTTTGATTTCATATTACTATAAAGGGATCCACTGTGTCTGTCCTATGTCATTTTGATTTCTGTCACTGTGTTGCCCCCACCACCTCCATCGGGAGGACATTCCAACCATCCACCACCCTTTCAGTGAAAAAGTATTTCCTGATGTTGCTTTTTTAAGTTTATCACCTTGCAGCTTCACTTCATGCCCTCTAGTTTTACAGCTTCCCCTTCTTTGAAAAAAGGTTTGTTTGTTCATGTATACCCTGTAAGTATTTAAAGATTTGTATCGTATCTCCCCTATCCCTCCTCTCCTCTAGGGTACACATATTTAGGTCTTCAAGGCTCTTCTCATACGTCTTCTGGCACAGGCTCCAAATCATTTTTGTCACCTTCCTCTGAACCATTTCAAGTTTTTTTATATCCTTTTTGAGATATGGTCTCCAAAACTGAACAAAATACTCCTAGCGAGGCCTTACCAAGAACTTGTAGAGGGGAATTAATACCACCCCCTTTCTGCTGGTTATTCCTCTCTTTATGAAGCCCAGCATCCTTTTGACTTTGGCTACTGCCTTGTCTCATTGTTTTGCCACCTTAAGATCCCCAAACACTATCACTACAAGGTTCCTCTACTAGTCTGTGCACACTAACCTCTCACCCCCTATTGCATATAGTTCCTTTGGATTTCTACATAAGTGCATGACTCTGCACTTCACATCAAATCTTAACTACCAAACATTAGACCATTCTTCCAATATTTGTAGATCTTTCCTCCACTCCCTCAGAAGTGTCCACTCTGCTGCAAATAATCATGCCATCTGCCAAAAGGCAGACTTTTCCCTTGAATCCTTCTGCAATATCACTCCAAGTACATTGAATAGTATCGGTCCCAGGACTGATCCCTAGGGCATGCCACTTCTCATTTCCCTTTCTTCTGAGTGAGTTCCATTTACCATCACCTTCTGTCGTCTGTCAGTCAACCAATTTCTGATCCAGTTCACCACCTTGGGACCCATCCCCGGGCTGCTCAGTTTATTGATAGGTCTCCTATGAGGAATGGTATCAAAGGCTTTGCTGATATCTAGGTAGATCACATCCATCACATGCCCTTGATCTAGTTCTCTGGTCACTCAGTCAAAAAACTCAATCAAATTTGTTTGTCATGATCTTCCTTTGAAAAAAACATGTTACCTTGGATCATGCAATCCATTGGTGTCTAGAAAGTCCACTATTCTTTCTTTCAAGAGCACCTCCATTACTTTTCCTGCCACTGAGTTAAGGCTTACCAGCCTATAATTGGTGACCACTTTACTATTACCACTTTTGTGAAGAGGGACCACATTAGCCCTTTTCAACTCCTGCGGAACCTCTCATGTCTCCAGTGATCTATTAAAAGCATCCTTTAAAGGCCCTGCCAGAACCTTTCTGAGCTCTTTCAGTATCCTGGGATGTATCTTATCCGGTCTCAAGGCCTTGTCCACTTTCAGTTTTGCAAACTGTTCAAAAACATCACCTTCTATGAATAGTATGGTATCTACTCCATTCCCATTTGTATATTTATCTTGACTTCATTTCAATTTGGAGAGGGAAACGCATATTGGGTGATAAGGGGGCTATCCCTCTTAATCCTTCCTGTAAAAGGGATGGCCATTTGACTAATAGAAGCACTTTTTAAATAGCAATTCATGCTGGGGAACAGGTGTAAATCTTGTCATGAACAATTTTGGGCTTCCACATGGTTTACCTGTATGAAATGGGGAATACACATATAGATTTTTGTTCCACCCAAGATATACCCCCAACATTCCCACCTCAATACACCCCCCTGCAATTTCAATATGGTCTGGATAGCCACATGTCAACTAGACCCTTTCTAAAATGTCCATTTTCACAGGAATACAATTTGTACATGTATATGCCAAATTGTATACAAGTAAATTGCGAATGCGCTTCTACAATAAACCCTTCAATCAATAAACAATAATAATATAACTGCAATCAAAAACACAGAGATTCACTCCAAGAGTCAACAATATCTCTATATGGTTGTGTGAAATTAGAAAATATGACTTATCTATGTGAACAAGGAAAATTAACCTGCTCAACTAATTCTTTTATATGCTCTTCTAATTCACTATTATTTGAGGGAACATTGTCAATTTATTTATGACCAATCCAAGGCATGAGCAGCTGTGTTTTTTGCACATGGTCTTAGTTTTCAGCCCAACCCCAACAGACGTATTAAAATATTTAAGGAAATGAGGTCACATAATGAGCCTCTGCACATGCCTCCACATTCCCTACAGGCTGCTCCTGAATTTATTTATACATGCTGACTGTGCTATATGTTGTTGTTCATAAATGCCGTTGAGTTGGTGTTGACTAATGGTGACCCTCTAGTTGTCCTAAACTGTGTTCAGTCTTCAGTCAGGTGGCTCATGGTTGATAGATTGGCATCCATAGCTGTTGCTATTGTATCGATCCATTTTATTGCTGGTCTTCCTCTTTTGCGTTGTCCTTCAACCTTGCCAACCATGATGTCTTTCTCTAATGATTTCTCTCTTCGCATGATGTGTGCAAAGTATGAAAGTCCACGTTTTGAGCTTCTAAAGAAAGCTTAGGTTTAATCACTTCTATCACTGATTGGTTTGTTCTATGGACAGTCCATGGTATACACAGTAGTCTTCACCAGCACCATAATTCAAAGGCATCAGTGGAAGAGGAGGAGGAGTGGATCAGTGGTTGGGAGAGGTTACCTCAGGCTGGAGGGTCAGGGGTTCAATTCCAATATTGGGACCTCAGGCTGGATGGACTGGGGTCTCCAATCCCATAGCCACTCCTTGTGGCCCTAGGGAAGCCACTTAATCCTCCATTGCCTCAGGTGCACTTAGATTGTGAGCCCTTCAGGGACAAGAGAGTAAAAAAAAAGTGCCTGTTAGCATATACTTGTAAACCACTTTGACCCAGTGAAAAAGCAATATATAAGCACAGCTAAATAAATAAATAAATTTTCTTCCTGTCTATCTTTTTCACTGTCCACCTTTCGCATCCATATGATGTTATTGAAAATAGCATAGTTTGTACAAGTCAAATCTTTGGGGTATGTTTACTAAACTGCGTTAGTGTGATTCGCGTTAGGAGCCACGTTAGTGGAAGAAATGCCAAAAAAGGACATGGGCGGTACATCATTACCGATAACGTGCGTTATAAGGCGCGGCGCAGCAACGATCGTTACAGGGCGCGTTACTCCGCGTTAAGCTTAAGAAGGCGCGCAGACACCCAAATATAGAAACAGAGCTGTAGCACAATGGTTACTACACAGACTGATGCTGCAAGGGTCATGGGTTTGATTCCCCAGTATGCCTAATGAATAAAGCTGGCTGAGGCATCATGTGTAACCCTTTGAAGGCCTACTATAATATTTTAATCCACATTCTGAAGCCGGGTTAATGTTTGCATATGTCAGGAAAATTGTACCCCTTATTCAATATGTTCCAATAGTGACGTTCCCTCTGCCATGGTCATGTATTATATACCATTTGATAGGAATAAGAACATAAGATATGCCATACTGGGTCAGACCAAGGTCCATCAAGCCCAGTATTCTGTTTCCAACAGTGGCCAATCTAGGTCATATGTACCTAGCAGTTTCCCCAAGAGACACAAGTTCCACAATGCTTGTACTGGGTCAAGCATTGATATCTTCGGTCACTTCTTAATAATGGTTTATGGACCTTTCCTCCAGGAACTTGTCCAAACCTTTTTTAAACCCAGCTACACTAACAGCCTTTACTACATCCTCCGGTAACAACTTCCAGAGTTTGATTACACGTTGAGTGAAAAAATATTTTCTTTATTAGTCTTAAATAGTTTACCCTGTAGCTTCATTGCATGTCCCCTAGTCTTTCTATATTCTGATAACGTAAACAATCGATCTACGTTTACCCGTTCCACTCCGTTCATTAATTTATAGACTTCTATCATATCTCCCCTCAGCCGTCTCTTTTCCAGGTTAAAGAGCCCTAACCTTTTTAGCCTTTCTTCATAGGAGTATCCTTCCATCCCCTTTACCATTTTGGTGGCTCTTCTCTGAACCTTTTCTAAAATCGCTATATCCTTTTTAAGATACGGCGACCAGAATTGCACACAATATTCAAGGTGCGGTCTCACCATGGAACGATATAGAGGCATTATAATATCTTTTGTTTTATTTTCCATTCCTTTACTTATCATACCTAGCATTCTATTTGCTCTCTTGGCCGCCGCTGCACACTGGGCCAAGGGTTTTAACATGGTATCCACAATGACGCCTAAATATTTTTCCTGGGTGGTGGTTCCTAATGTGGAACCTTGCATCGTTTAACCATAGTTTGGGTTGTTCTTCCCTAGGTGCATAACCTTGCACTTGTCCACATTAAATTTCATCTGCCATTTTGATGCCCAGTCTTCCAATTTATCAAGAATATTTAGGCAGAAGTTTGGAACCCAAAAGGTTTGGGCTTGGCCTGGAAAGGGTTAAGAATTGGGCTGTGAGGAAGTTTAGTTGTACTTTAATAGTGCTGCCAGCAAACACACCCTCACAGTGGCGTAACCTAAGGTGCCACATAAGGCACCCTAGAAAGCACTCCATAGGGCACATTATAAAGTGCGCTGTCTGCCAAGGCACCCTATAATGTCCCCTATAGGACACCATATAAGGCACCTTATAAGGCGCTTTATAGGGCGCCGTATAAGGCGCCCTATAGGGCGCCTTATGAGCCACCCTAAGGTGACAGTACCCTGAGGGTGTTTCTGCTGGCAACACTAATATACAATAAAAATAGACAATGCTTAAGACTGCCCTATCGATGAAACCCACTGTGGGTTTTGAACCCATGACCGCTGGCTCTACAGGCAGTGAAGTAACCAGTGGACTAGAGCTGCTAACAAACACCTGGCTGGCTACAGGAGGACTGCACGGCACCACACCCACATTCTGCTGTGGTTACCAGGATATGGTCAACCCATCCGTACCCAGGATGCACAGCACATGTAAATCAGCAGTCTACAGATGATTACAAGATGGGGTATGCACCTCACAGCACCTCAGCCTGGTAGGGGGTGCCGACGGTGTGTGTTAGTGGCACAGAGTAGCTACAGACCGTCACAGTGTGCGGGTCCTGTGCTCACCCTGAGGGAGAGGTATGGTGCCCAGCACCATTCTCACAGCACCTGGCTTTGCTGAGATAGGCTATACTGCAGGTCCCCATCAGTGCCAATGTGTGATAAGTAGTCCTTGCAAACACCCCTAGGATATGCCTGTGTTCATCTGTATGTCACATTTAGCCCTTGTGGATTATGATGCATCCAGAAACGTGCATGCCCTGTGTGGGTGCCATGGTCACATGATGTAAGTGAATGGGGGTGTTGGGACCCACAGGGAGATTACATACCACCACCCAACGCACCCTCTGGGGCTCAGGGTGGGGGACAGGATCTCCCGCCAACAGATCCACTTTCTACCCCCCTGCAATGGTGGCAGTAGAGGGAACCATCACCCCAGTCCTGCTAGGGATCAAACACCCTACAGGGCAGGCAATGCAGAGCTGTACACATCCATAAAGCAATAGCAGACAGAAGGCCTGGAAACACACAGCTGCCCCGCCCCCCCCCCCCTATCTGACATTCTCCAGCAGCAAGTCTCCAGCCGCTGCACCCTGCAAGGTGCTCCAGCAACACACATACTAGCTGGAAACAGACTGCTAGCTAGTCCATAATGCATGGTCCCGGAGGAAATGCGTGTAACCAAAACTGGGAGGTCAGCATACACACCAAGCAGATAAGTCAGTGATTGGGCCCCAAAAGAGAACCCATAAATATCACATGAGAAAAATACTATACAGCAGTATGGGGGAACTTAGCCATGCCGTGGTCACTGCTCAGTCAGGGTGAGAGTGACCTCCCAGCAGGACATGCTGTGGCCACTCTATCTGTGCAGGTGGTACCGGGCACTACAATGTCCGAGCCATTGCCCTATGCCCTGTGCAGATGCGGCCAGGCTAGGCCACCCTATCCAGGCTATTCCCACAGTACCTTGCTCCTCATTATGCACATTGGCAGGCCAATACTGGCAACAGTGCTAGCAGTGTGGGCTGTGGAGGGTGTTGGCAGCCACCACACACTGGATAGACAGACACACACTCCCCACACCTATGCCAGCATTGTGCAACTATAGAGGTGTTGGGCAGTCCAGGCCACCACACCAGTCCTGGGCACAGTGTAGGCATGGCTATGGCACGCAATACTGTAGGAGTCACTCCCCAGGTTGGTAAACACTGTCAGACACAGGACCTGTAGCACACTCCACAAACATCAGAAAGGTTGCTATGATGCAGCTCACTCAGAAAATTAATGTTTAATGTTTAATTATATTTGATATACCGGGATTCTCCAATGACCTCCTGCAGCCGCCGGTAGAAATAGAGGATCAGAGAGGGGGTCCTCCTCAGCCGGGGGCGGCCCTCACACTGCCTGGCCGAATCCGGGCAGGGCCTCCAGGCACCTGCCAGCTGCTCCCGCGGCACAGGAAAATGCCGCGTCTGTCTCCCAAGCAGGTAGGTTCTCCAATGACCTCCTGCTAGGGAGACAGACGCGGCATTTTCCTGTGCCGCGGGAGCAGGACCCCCTCTCTGATCCTCTATTTCTACCGGCGGCTGCAGGAGGTCATTGGAGAACCTACCTGCTTGGGAGACAGACGCGGCATTTTCCTGTGCCGCGGGAGCAGCTGGCAGGTGCCTGGAGGCCCTGCCCGGATTCGGCCAGGCAGTGTGAGGGCCGCCCCCGGCTGAGGAGGACCCCCTCTCTGATCCTCTATTTCTACCGGCGGCTGCAGGAGGTCATTGGAGAATCCCGGTATATCAAATATAATTAAACATTAAACATTAATAGTTTCTGATTCTATTTCCTTGCATGAGTCATTGTAGTACTTCTTGTCTTGTCTTGCTGTGTGTTGGAAATCTCTGTTGAGTTCTGCGATTACCTCTCTTTCTCCTCTGGCTTCAGTTTTTCTGCATTTCTCAGCAATTTTCAGAGTTTCTTTGGTCATGCAATTTGGCCGTTTTTGCTTTTTCACCTTTTGTAGAGACTTCTTACTTTCTTCTAGCACAACTTTATTGATGTCATCCCATAACCCTTCTTGTGTTCTGTCATTTGTATCCAAAGTAGCAAATCAATTTTTCACAGTCTTTTATATTCTCAAGGTCATATTTTGCTGTATTCATGAGTGTTTGCTCTTTTCCAGCTTTAGCTTGAGTTTGCATACCACAGTCATTTCCAGGTTTTGTCTTTGTTGATGTATTGAGCTTTTCCATCGTTAACTTCCAGAGATGTAGTCAATTTGATTTTTGTACAATCCATTGGGTGAAGTCACCGCTTGTGTTGCTGGAAGAAGGTGTTTGAGATGAATAGATCATTAGTCATGCAGAATTCTAACAGTCTTTCTCTACCCTGCAGCTTCATTTCTGTTACCAAGTCCATATTTTCCAACAACTTTCCCTTCTTCTTTATCACCAACTTTAGCATTCCAGTCACTCATGATTATCAGGATATCCTATTTGCATGTTCTGTCAATTTCAGCTTGTACTTGTTCATAAAATTGATCAATTTCTTCCCTTTCTGCAGCTATTGTTGGAGCATATACTTGAATATTAGTTATGTTGATGGGCATTCCTCATAGATAAATAGAAATTAAACATTCACTGATTGCATTGTATTTCATTACAGTTCTTGCAAGTTTCTTCTTTAATATAAATGCAACACCATTTCTTTTTTGTCTTTCATTTCCACCATAGTATGGAAATCATCAGATACAAAGTGCCCAATGCTAGTCTATTTCAGTTCGCTGACACCCAACAGATTGAGTTGTACATGTTACATTTCATTCTTGATCATCTCCAACTTTTCTTGGTTCATGCTTCATACATTCCATATCCCAATATATAAGACATCTTTGCAGCTTCTGACTCTCATTTCATGTACAGTTATATCAGCAGTCGGATGTCCTGATGGCTTTTATCCAACTGCATCATAAATGCTGGCTTTACACTGAAAAGTCTACAGCTCATCCCCAGTAGCCAATTGAGTGGCTTCCGACCTTGGGGTCTCATCTTCCAGCACTATAGTGCAATTTGTTTTGCTGTGACTATCCATTGGGTTTTCATGGCATGATATGGCAGTAGATTGCCAGGCCTTTTTTCCATGCAGGTAATGCTAGTGTTGATGTCGTTGTCATAGAAATGTGATCCTCCATCGCCAACAGTGTCCCATTCTGCTGCTGGCCAGATGGGTGGTTTGTCTTGGTCTGGCACCTCAGTTGAGACCTATCCATCTTAGGAGACCCTGCCCAGAGTTAAGCTACCGATAGCTTAGCTCTCAGCATCACTGATGCACACAAGTTCTCACAGCACGACAAGCTGCAAACTAAGTTAGGGTCTGTGCTATATACAGGAAAACAATCAGCCTTGCACTGTCTAAAGCTGAAAGAATGTGCAAATCACAAGCACTGGCAACCATTTCTTACACATCACAATAATGCTGTAAGAATTTCAAGATAGTGTCATTATCATTTTAGTATTTGACTCATACATATTAAGACTGAGCTGGACAAATTAAGGGGCACTTTTACGAAGCTGTGCTAAGCAGTTAACATGCATTTTTGCATGTGGTAACTGTGTGCGAGGGCTCACAGTAACTGCTACTGCAAGGAAATTGCACTTACTGCATACAGATTCTTGAGCTAACTTCCACTCATATATTAGGGTGCTGAAGGGATGGGTTAAGGCAGAGAGTGGGTGTGGTGAGCACATTTCAGTTATCATGAGGGACAATAGCATACTTATCATAGCATGCTAAGATATGTTTCCTTTTTTTTTTTTTCCCTTTAGCATTGTTAGTAATAATTAGAGTTTTGGAAATTAGGTCGTCTGCTCTGACACCTCCTGATACTCCCCGTGACGTGGACTAAGTTTGTTTTCTTATTTTCTTGTGATGATTATGTTGTTTATGTATATTTTTGCATAATCTCAATAAAATATAAATATTTAAAAAAAATCAAAAAAAAAAATCATGAGGGACAATAGCTTACTGTCAAATTTGACATTGGCGCAGGTTTAGTATGTGGACTTGTGTACCCAAGATGACAGCATCGTGTATTAGGGCCATGCATTAACTGTCAGAAATATGCTGGCCATGCTCCTGCCATTTACTGTGGAGGCTTTTTACTTCACGCATGTTTTTGCGCTAAACATATGTCAGGTTCAAAATCCTAACATACTTTTGTACTCATGTTAAAAGGTTCTGTTCCATGTAAACAGTTGAGACACTGTCACATTATGTTCAAGGTAAACCGTCTTGAATCGAAGAAAGACGGTATATAAAAACTGTTAAATAATAGTAAAACAATCACTCTCTCAAGGAACTATGCCCAATGCCCTAAAGCTCTCCTCGATCCGTCCCATAATAAAAAACAATAAACTAGACCCAAAAGACCCCAACTCCTACAGGCCAATAGCTAGCATACCATTAATCGCCAAAATAATAGAAAAAAACCATACAACTCCAATTACAAGACTACATTGATGAACACAAACTCCTTGATGCACATCAATTTGGCTTCCGACCCTTCCATGGAGTTGAAACTCTCCTAATCACACTGACAGACCTACTCATCAGAGGCACCAATGACAATAGCAAAGGTTTCCTTCTCCTCTTCATAGATCTGTCTGCCGCATTCGATAGCATCAATCATAATACCCTCATTAACAGACTAGAAAATTTAAAAATAGGAGGGACAGTCCTTGAATGGTTCAAATCATACATCTCACACAGGTTAATACGGATACAATTAGGTAAAGATACATCAGAAACTTTCCCACAAGGTCAAGGCATCCCCCAAGGATCAGCCCTCTCAGCCCTCCTCTTCAATTTATACCTCCAGCCCATTACAAACATATTCAAAAAGCACAAAATTAACCATTTCATATACGCAGATGATATCATGCTTGCCACCCCCATAAACCCCAACAATCCCAAATATGATAGCCTACTCCAATGCATGAATGAGACTACCAAATGGCTTGAAGACAACCACCTAAGCATTAACCTCAAAAAAACAGAGGCAATGTTCATAACGTTGAAATCAGACACTGACTACAAATACCCCAATACAATCACAATAAGTAATACACCTATACCTGTTAAAAAGGAGGTAAAATACCTTGGAATAATCTTAGACCACTCACTCACCATGATCCCACACATAAAACATACAGTAAAAACCATATTTTATAAACTCAAGACAATACAGCATCTGAGACCCCTACTCAACACAGATGACTTTAGATCTGTAGTCAATACCCTCATCACCCCCCACTTCGACTATTGTAATAGTCTCCTAAATGGACTTCCATTAAAAAGCATATACCTTCTCCAAAGAGCCCAAAACATATGCGCCAAGATGATCACCAAAGCTAAACTAACAGACCATGTGACCCCAATTCTACTAGACTTACACTGGCTCCCTATAAACAGCCGAATAAAATATAAAATCCTCCTAACTACTTTTAAAATCATTAATAACATCTCTCCCTCACAACTATCTACCCTAATACACCCCCCATCAGATACTAGATCGCGCAGACAGAATGCAACCTATTACCTCAACATAAAACAAATTTTAGAAAAACTAAAGCAACAACAAGTGATAGGGCCTTCTCCTTTGCTGCCCCCACCCTCTGGAATGAAATACCATTAACACTCCGCACGATAAAAGACCTTCATCAATTCAAAAAGGAACTAAAAACCTACCTCTTTACAAAACACTTTGAGATCCCCTACCAACAAAGAACCTCTCCAATACAATCACAGAAACACATCCACAGTACCCAAGACAGAACAAATGACTAACTCAATGAAACTTTACAAACCTCACACAACATGCTAAAGAACCACTCAAACTGTTGACTATTTCACTATTGTAAATAACCACTGTAACTAACTATGCTGCGATCCATGTATATAACTTGTAAATAGTTTGAAAAGCTCTGTTCTAGTTAATGTTCAAAATATGTTCCCTGTAAGTACACCTGTATATAGTTAAAGCATAATGTTCCTTGTAAATGTATACAGAAGTATACAATTGTTCTGTTTACTGTTCAATGTAAACCGCCCCTGATCTCTGGAAGGGGCAGTATAGAAAAGACTGTTAAATAAATAAATAAATAAAAAATAAATAAATAAATAAATAAAAAGGCCCCTAAGTAAATGGAACACATCCAGACCACAGGGCATTTTCATATGACCAGTGGCAGCAAGATTGTTCTGGTCTGTTGCAGCAAGAGCATGTCATTTCTGCTTGGACTAGACACTGCCGGCCAGAAAAGATGCCATGCTGCCGCCACAAGCCTCTTTCAAACTGAAATTTTCAGACTGAAAATCCAAGGGGATCGCTCACTCCCATCGATATCCTGAACCATGTCCATGATGTGGCCTCAGAGCCTAAGGGGGGCATTCCGATCCATGAATAGGGGGGATTGGATGTGCGGCCCAGCCCTATTCTGCTCCAGCACTCCCTGCACGCACACAGTGTTTGTGCAGGGAGCACTGTAGGTGGGTGGGAGGGGGCAGAGTGAGGGAGTGGCCAGGTGCCGGGACGTACAGAGGCTATTCAGGAAAAGTCTCTGTATAAACCCCGGCACCAACATGCACGTCCAGCTTATTCCACCCCAATGGTGGAATAAGTGCTGGGTACTGCGCGGTTGGCGAGCTGAAGCCCCCCAAACCCAATTGCAATGCCACAGTACAGCACCTGCCACCCGATCCAGGTCTTGGGGGCCCCCGCTGAGGGTCAGACAGCAATGTGCTGGGGCCACTCTCGGACTGGGCAGTCTGTGCCTCTGGCTGGACATGTAAGTGCATGGTGATAGGACACCAATGCACAGGCATGCCATCTGGAATGATATGTGGTGAGGACTGGCAGCCCAGGGGATGTCTCCCGCAGCAGAATACTGTGCAATCCGGATGTCTATCTGCCGGATTCTGCAGTCGTGGGTGTGTACAGATCCTGCGGTTGTGGAATCGGGTCCAACTTAAGCATGCACACGGCCCAGGCGTTCACAGTTTGGATGGTTTACCCATCCTTGCATTAAGGGATTATAACAAGACTATAAAGTCTTTTACTCTTATTTATTAAATATCATTATGAACAGCTAGACATCTGAAACATTCATCCATGTACAATTTACTACCAGTGGTTATCAAACAGCATTCATATCAATATTATATTTCCATACTACTCCTCTAAATTTTTACTGGCACAAAATACACTTCTAAACAGAATCCATTTCTTTCAATTCCACTGCAAACTATGATGTTCAGGTAAAAATAACATTGTATTAATCAGTGTTCAGGATCTGATTCCAATTATTACTTAAATGTATGAAAATTTCCCTTAAAGAAACATTTCAGACCTAGCAGACCAGGGTCACCCTCGTCACCCTAAGGAATCGTATTTTGCAAATCCTTATCACACCCCTTGTTTTATCAGCTAGCAGAGTACAGGACCTACAGAAATACATTTTCAGCAAGCTAATATTCAGTCCTCCAGTTGTAGGAAAGATTTACAATTTGGTTATCTTTTATGAATAATTAGTCTTCAAGAAATTGCTTTATTAACATTTAAGGTGACTAGGTTTCTTGTGCAGCTCTCATTCCATAATTCAATGTTTATATTGTAGCCAGCCCTTCTGACAAACTCTATTAACCAAACCTTGAAGGCCTTGTAGAAAATGTCGTGCTACAGAAAATGGATAAGAGTTGTCATTCTACACTGGCAGCGTGCAGCTGCCTGCTTAAACACAGTAATTTATTACTAGAGCTATAACTCATGGGGCAAGAGAAGCAACCGATACAGCCTTGAAAGATCTCAAGTCATTGAATTCTATATTCTGAAAATGCTTATTGAAAACAAGCAGCTGTGAAGGTTGAATCCAAAAACTGAGTAGTGCTAAGAAAAATCAAAACTTGAGTTTTGCATTGCATCTGTAGTACAAACTGGATCCTGTTTCCAAAGGCAACATAAAACACACCTTTACGAATTGAAAACACAAAAAGTGTCAAGCTGGGTGAGACCAATGGTCCATCATGTTCAGCACCCTGCCTCAGGACGTAGCTAGCCCAGCTTACCTGGAAGATCCATCAGATTCCAGATCGGAAAGCCCCTTTTTATTTGTTCATTCCCAGAAGCAGGAAGTGGAGATTACTTGGCTGAATAATGGTTAATGGAGCTGCCCTTTGAGAAATCAGCATTAGATTAAAACAAAGCAAATGATGCACTCTTAAAAAATGTACAAATATAATTTAATGAACCCACAAATTCAGTCCTGTTCACGGTGCAGGTGGTTCAAGCAAAATAGTAACAGAATTGGAAAAGGCAGAGGATATGTGCAAAGAAGTGAAGGGAAAGCCAGAGACCATGCAAAGTCTATGGCAGGAGTTCTCAACCCAGTTCTCTGGACACACCTAGCCAGTCAGGTTTTGAGGATAGCCACGATAAATATGCATTAAAAGATTCACATACAGTACAGGCAAATCTTTCTCATGGATATTCATTGTGGTTATCCTGTAATCCTGACTGGCTAGGTGTGTCCCGAGAAATGGGTTGAGTACTTTTGGTCTATGGCATTGCAAGAAAAATTAAACTGGGAAGTCTAGATGTGCCGTCTGGTCCTTATCTACGTTTATTCTCTATGGGTATTTTATGAGCCTTCAGCAGGATGATACGTACTGTACATGAGCAAAACATGTGCACTTCTACTTTTCTAAATGTCCCCCCATATCCTCCTGAAAAGTATCTTTGGGCTTATTTGTTTTATTGATATTTAGCACATGACTTTTCACTGGTTACTCAAAGCAAGTTACATTTGAGTTTGATAGTCCTACTACTTTACTACAGCTGCTACTGATCATTTATATAGCACTACAAGGCATATGCAGCGCTGCACAGGCACATGTAAAAGACGGTCCCTGCTCATCAGAGCTTACTATCTAGTCAAGACAGACAGAACAACAGCCGAGGGCAAGGATACATCTAGGGAATGGTAAGCAGACCCGTAGGAGACTAAGCAGATCAGGATCCAAAAGCGGCCTTGAAGAGGTGAGGTTTTAGCCTGGATTTGAAAAGGGCCAGAGAAGAAGCCAGACGTCAGGTAGTTTGTTACAGCCATAAGGGGCAGCAAGGTTAAAGAATCGAAGTCTGGAGTTGGCAGTGGAAGAAAAGGGCACAGACAGAAGCATTTCACTGTCGCAGAGGGCTTACATTGTAAAAGGGGTGATATTCAGCAGTGGTGGCTAGGCTAGTTAAAGCACCTAGCTGCCACCGCTTCAATAAAAACTGGAAAATGAGCGGCAGAGCATGTCCATTTTCCACGACTGAATATCTGGGCTCGCTGAACATCAGCGCCGCTATCCAGTTAGTGGTGATACTCAGCTATTAACAGGATAGTACTAACTGGTTTAAGTTAGGACAGCCATTCAACCGGTTAGAAGCTATGCTACACAACACGGTGCCAGTGGCAAGGGTTACTGTTGGAACCCCCTTCCCTTTCAGGTTTGTATGTTTGCTGATTGAGTCAAAGTGCAGCATGGTGCCCCCAGCATTGGTACCTAGGATGGTTACCCCGCTTTCCATGTTTGACAACCAGGATGGCTGCCCTTGTGACAGCACTGGTTTAGTCTGCTCTGAGGATTAGCCTGGCAAAACTATGAATTACCCAAATGGTACTGAAAGCCAGGGGAGGAGATCAGAGCATGAAGTAGACAAGTATATAAAGAGATTGGATCCCAAGACAGAGCCCTGACGCTAGGATAGTGGTGGAGGAGGACCTACCAAAGTGCATATTAAGGGCTTAATTTTTTTTTTTTATATCTTTTATTTAAACTTTTCTTGAGTATACATAATAATAAAGAAATATACATATTAAGCATTACAATATTCAAGAAAACAAAACATCACCCATCATAAAGAAACACGTCAAGAGGAAAGAAACTTCATCAATCCAAAGGATATAAAGAAAAAAGCAAAAAGGAGTGACACAAGTCACACCACATAAGAGAGCTATAAAAAATACAATCCCCCTATTCCTTCTCACCAACTTCCCTCTCAATTAAGAACTGGCGCAGCTGAGCCACATCAGTATAGACATAACTCTGTCCCTCCAGTGTAATTAAACAACGGCAGGGAAATTTAAGGAAAAAAGAAGCTCCTATCGCTACAACCCGTGCTTTTAACTCCAAAAACTGCCTACGTCGAACCTGAGTGGTCCGACCAACATCTGGGAACACTTGCAGTTTGAAGCCACAAAACAAGGCATCCTTGTATTTAAAATACGCACGAAGAACACGCAATTTGAGAGATTCAGTACCGAAAGTCGCCACCAAGGTACACCGCTTGGTAATGAGATCAAGTGAATCTTCCAAAAATGCGGTAAGATCCTGCGCTACCGAAACGTCGGGAGGGGGGAACCCCTTCCTCCGTCGGCAGGGCAGGAGACGATACAGGAATACAATACATTTGCACCACATCCACTGTCTCCTTCAGTTGCAAAATTTCAGAGAAATATTTCTTTAACAAAATTTCAAAAGAAAGCAGGTGAGTATAAGAAAAATTTAAGAAACGTAAGTTTCTCACCCTCTGTTGATTTTCAAGTGCTTCCAGTCGACACGACAATGAAGAAAAATCCTTAATAAAGGAGACATTAATGTCTCTACCCGACTGGAGCATTGTATCAACACGGGCAAGAGACTTAGAAACAGAGACTAACTGGGAATCAATAACTTGAACTTTATCCACTACAGAATAAGTAAAATTTACACAAAGAAGAGACTGTTGTCGATAGTCGGGAATCAATCTGCTGAAGCGCTAACCAAATGTCAGATAGAGTCACCTCCCGAGATAGGGGAGCCAACACCTCTTCTGATACAGCTGGGTCCACAGGGAGGAGAGTCGGAGCAACAACAGGAGGGGGCGAGTCCAAAAAAGTAGAGGATTGTGGAAGATGGGGGAAGGGAGGCGGCGTTCGGAGCTCGGGGCTGAGAGAAGCCCCATCCGAAGACTGATTAACAGGAAGCAGGGGAAGAAGATGTCTGTCCATGGGGCCACTCAGCTTACCTCGTTGACCCTCACTAGCAGCAGCCTTAGCCACCGCTTTCGCCTTGCGCTTCCCCATCGACAAACAAACTCCAACCACCGGTGCTCAGAGAAACTCAGGAGCACCGAAGGAGCACATAAGGAGCGCGTCAAGCCCCTTGTGATGCGCCCCTTAGGACACGCCCCCGCAGGCTGCGAACACGCAGCCACGTGTGACTCCCGCTGGTCTCGGGGGGGGGGAGTCCTCAGCACCAAGGGCGACCATTCAATGCCTGCAGCTGACCCAGCAGGGACCCGGCTCTCACCTGCTACACTGCTCCGCGGAACAAACACCCGCGGCAGCTCTCAGGTAACAAAGATCTTTCCCCAAGGGCTTAATTTATAACAGGATGCCTTTATGATAATTTCATAAATGTGCCTATTTCAAACCCAATTTATGCCTTTAAAAAATAGGCTCCCAGTCCAGCTCCAGCTCCAATAGCACACAAATGTGAGGGCACAAATTTACACATGTTACAAAAAGGTACTCTATGACTATACACCCATATCTTATAAATATGCCCATACATTCCAACTCTGCCTCCACTCCAAACAAATTATGTCCTGGGAATGCCTACACGTAGATTGCATAGAAGTATAATAGTAAAATAGTTATCTCCAAGTTATAATGCCCTGTTCAATGTAATTTCAGTTTGTTCAATGTAAACCGCACTGATGCAGAATAGCGCGGTATATAAGAGAATGTAAATAAATAAATAATAAAAGTATGTTTAGGACCAGCTCAAGGGGTAATGGCACCCTCAGCCCACTTCTGCTTTAGCATCCTATCGGTTTAAGTTAAATGCTGGTGCCAGCATTTAATTTAATCCAAGTATTGAGTGACACAATCTATATAGGTAGCAGTACTGAATATACAAATAGAAGCCAATTCCCATTGGGGCACATCTGGCCCGTCTGGACGTCCAAAATCTGCCAGGCCAGTCCTGCACCCAATTCTGATCCCGTGAGGGCTAGATGTCCTTGCAGGATCAGAATCGGGTGCAAAGGGCCTGAATGGGCAGGTTGTGTCCCGAGTCCCAGCTACTGTATGCCCTGCTCTCACCCCATCCAGTCAAGCCAGAGCACTTGCATAGAGCCCCAGTGCTGTGGCATCCCGTCATGCAGATGCCCCGATTCCCTACTGTACCTAAACTATGGATTCCCCACCGCCCAACCCCCAAATAGGCCTGTCAGGATCGGGATCAGGCTACAGGGAACCGCTGGAAGTGTCCAACCTGGCCAGCGGGGGTGGGGAGGGGGGTTCCGCAGGTGCCACTATCCATTGCCATGGGGACTTATTCCACCACTGAGGTGGCATAAAGCCCCCATCCATCTTTGCCAGCCTGGATGTACAGGGCTATGACCAGAATCAGCCCTGTACATCCGGGTCAGGATCCCGCCCCCACCCCTCCCTCGCTTCTCCTCCGGCTCTCCCCCTCCTGCCCCCATCCGGAGCGCTCCACACATTTTTTGTGTATGTGTGGGGAGCTCCTATACCGGCATTGGGTATACGTAAATAGTGGGGGCTGGATGTCCATCTCTGACATCCAGCCCCCACTATTCGTGGTTGGATTGATCACCATACTGTGGTAACTATGCTGACACTATCTGTTTAGTTTAAACCTGCTACTTAGCAAGCCTTAACTAAATGTACAACTTATCCAGGTAGCAGTTGAATATTTATTTATATCATTATTTATAAACCATAGATAGTGCATACTCTGTGATTGATTAAAAAAAACATGAAGAAATACAAATAAACATTTAAAACATCAAAAACAGAGAGTAAAAGCTTTTCAATTAAACATATATATAACAGTGAGTCGAAGACAAATTATAATTAAGTGCATGGCAAAAGTAAAAGACCTTAAGCTTCCTAGCTCACCAGAAAGACAGTTCCACTCTTGTGGAGCTCAGAATGACATAAGAACATAAGATATGCCATATTGGGTCAGACCACGGTCCATCAAGCCCAGTATCCTGTTTCCAACAGTGGCCAATCTAGGTCATACGTACCTAGCAGTATCCCCAAGAGACACAGGCTCCACAATGCTTGTATTGGGTCAAGTATTGATATCCTGGGTCCCTTCTTAATGGTTTATGGACCTTTCCTCCATAAACCATAAACCCAGCTACATTAACAGCTACACTACTCAGAACTCAATTCCCCTGAATTGCAGATAGCAGAGGGCATTTCAGCTGTCCACCTCCAGCCAATCACAGCTTTGAGGATGATAATGCTTAGGGTGTGTGGGCAAAAATATTTTATTTTGTTTTGTTCATTTTCCTGTGTCATTTGCAGAGGGGGTGTTTTATTTTAATAAATTTTTATTTTGTGTCATTTTGTTTTTATACATTTTCATTTCAGGGCAATTTTGTTAAAGAAGTTGCTGTGACTGCTGTCCAAACAAAAAAACATAGCTGAAAAGTTATTAGAAGCTATAGGCAAATAAAAAAAAAAAACTGGCTTTTTTTCTCATATACAGGGACTGACTGGTCTTGAACTAGTGATCTTTGAGTTTGAAGGCAGACATCCTGCAGGAAGAGTTATCAAGCTTTGACAAAAGTTACCTTTAGCCAGCCTGTTAACTGTGTCTTGTAGTACTGGTTGATCTTTGTTCCTGTTTCCTAATTGGCCCAAAGTTTGTCTGGTCTGGAACTTTATGGAAAACACTAAATGGATTTTTTGCCTTGTGATAATTCCAGCTGTAGAAACTTACTCCAGACTTTTTTTTGCCATGTTTTTATGGCATAAATTCTGTGAAACCATGTCTAAATATACTGTTGGAGACGTTTACCAAGTCTAATCCAGAACCTGGTTGTCCAATTAGTGATGATCAACCAGGATCTGCATTAGGCTTAGTAAATGTGTCTATAGCCCACTTTCTCTTTCAACTGTCTCTCAAACCCACTAAATCCTTTGAGCCATCTCCATATTTCTGCATTCATCTCATAGCCCTACTCATACCCCTCAACCCTGCTACTCCCCCAGCTAATTCTTAAGTCACCATTCTTCCCTCCCACCAAGCCCTGTGCCCGCATGTATACTCTCAATAACCAGCTAATCTTAGAGTCTATCTTCTACTGGTCTCCCCACTCCTGGAGCCTCCTGGAGTCTCTGCTCAAGTCTGAGTGACTGGTCTCCTGAATCATCATGTCCCAGTATATACACTCTTGATTCTTTTTTCACCCTTCCCCAGCATCCATTGCTTCTGCTGCTTCCCTATACTACTTTTTCCACCTCCCCATCATCTACTCATCTACTTCGTTCTCCAGTATTCATATACTGTCTTTTCTCCTCCTTACTTCAGCATCCGTAGCATGGGAAATAAGATCCCTGATGTTGAAGCTTTGGTGGGAGTGGCCAACTTGGATTTAGTGCCAGTTACATAAATATGGTTACAGAAAAACCATGACTGGGATGTAACTATACCTGGCTATACTTCATTCAGAAAGGAGAGGGGAGGAAGAAGGGGAGGAGGAGTGGCACCATATGTAAAAAATACTATTAAAGCTTTGGAATTACAGAGCTTAAAAGGGAGAGAGGAGGCATTGTGGTTTAAACTAGAAAGAGGGAAAGAGAAATCTATTTGCATTGGCGTGAAGAGGAAGAGGTGGACAGAGAGTTAATTGAAGACATACGCAGCATTGCTAGGAAAGGGAAAGTGCTACTGATAGGGGATTTCAATATGCCAGATGTTGATTGGCACATTCCTGCTGCAGTATCATCTAGAAGTAAAGAGATCCTGGATTCTCTACAGGGAGAACTATTCAGGCAATTGGTAACAGACCCCACACATGAAGGGGCCATACTGGACTTGGTGCTTACCAATGGTGAAAGTGTTTCTGATGTCATAGTGGGAGATCATTTTGCATCCAGTGATCACCAGATGGTGTGGTTCAGTATTAGGACTGGGGCTGTTAGAATCCATTCAAAGGTGAGGGTCTTAAACTTTAGGAAGACTAACTTTGCCAAGATGGGCCAATACCTCAGGGAGTCGTTAGCAGGATGGGAACAGCTGGGGGATGTAGAAAAACAGTGGGAAAAACTGAAGAGATATTTTAAGGGCAACCAACCTTTTTGTTAAAATGGTAAATAAAGGTAAAAGGAAAAGGAGACCGTTTTGGCTTTCGAAAGAAGTAGCTGAAAAGGTGAAGAAAACGAGGGAGGCCTTCATGAAATACAAGAAATCACAGAGAGAGGAAGACAGGCATCTATATTTGGAAAAACTTAGAGAAGTTAGCGAAGTAGTCAGGAAAGCAAAGATTCAAAAAGAGGAGAAAATAGCCAATGCAATAAAATGGGGGGATAAGACATTTTTCAGATATGTTCGTGAGAAGAGGAAAGGCAAAAGTAGTATTGTCAAACTTGTAAGAGACCCCATCCTTACAAGACTCAAGGGTGAAGGGGAGGAATATGTAGAAGCTGATGAGGATAAAGCGGAATTGCTTAAGAAATATTTCTGTACTGTGTTCACAGATGAAGATCCGGGAGCAGGACTTCAGAAAACATCCACAAACAGGAATTGAAGCAAGGGACATCTTGAACAATTTTCAGAAGACTGTTCGTGAGAAACTAGCTCAACTTAAAGTAGACAAAGTGATGGAATCGGATGGGACACACCCTAGAATACTGAGGGAACTTGGGGATGTTCTAGCAGCTCCACTGACTGACCTTTTCAATGCCTCTTTGGAGTCGGGAGTGGTGCCAAAGGACTGGAGAGAAGCTCATATGGTGCCTTTACACAAAAGCGGAAGTAAGGATGTGGTTGAAAACTACAGGCCAGTTAGTTTAACTTCGGTGGTGAGTAAATTATTGGAAACGCTGCTGAAAGAGAAAATAGTGAGGTTTCTGGAATCCAGTGGATTACAGGCCCCGAGGCAACATGGATTCACCAGAGGCAGGTCTTGTCAGACAAATCTGATTGATTTCTTTGACTGGGTGACCAGGGAGTTGGACCGAGGGAGAGCCCTAGATGCGGTGTATTTAGATTTCAGTAAAGCCTTTGACACTGTTCCTCACAGGTGACTTATAAACAAACTGAGCACCCTAGGGATGGACCCTAAAGTTACTGCTTGGGTTTGAAATTGGTTGGGTGGGAGGCGACAAAGAGTACAGGTAAATGGAGCTCATTCTGAGGAGAAGGATGGTTACCAGTGGTGTGCCCCAGGGATCTGTCCTTGGTCCGATTCTTTTTAACATCTTTGTTAGTGATACAGCGGAAGGGCTGTCGGGTAAGGTTTGCCTCTTTGTGGATGATACCAAAATCTGCAATAGAGTAGACACCCAGGAAAGTGTAGATAACATAAGGAGGGATCTAGCTAAGCTTGAAGAATGGTATAGAATTTGGCAGCTGGGATTTAATGTTAAAAAATGTAAGGTCATGCATTTGGGCTGCAGCAATCCAAGAGAGCAATATAGTATAAGGGGTGAAGTACTTTTGTCCACTAAAGAAGAGAGGGACCTAGGCGGGTTGTGTCTGATGATCTTAAAGTAGCTAAACAGGAAGAAAAGGCGACTGCAAAAACCAGAAGGATGCTTGGGTGCATACGGAGAGGAATGGCTAGCAGAAAAAAGGAGGTGATAGTGCCTCTGTATAAGTCTTTGGTGCGACCTCATTTGGAGTATAATGTGCAATTCTGGAGACCGCACCTTCAAAAGGATGTGAACAGGATGGAGTCGGTGAAGAGGGTGGCTACTAAAATGGTTAGTGGTCTTCATTATAAAGCATATGAGGACAGACTTAAGGATCTTAATATGTACACCTTAGAGGAAAGGCAGGATAGAGGTGATATGATTGAGATGTTTACATATCTCTGTGGCATAAATGTTCAGGGGGAGAGCCTCTTTCAATTGAAAGCAAGTTCTGCTACGAGGGGACATGGGATGATGGTGAAGGGAGATATATTCAGGAGAGATATGCAGAAATATTTCTTTACGGAAAGAGTGGTGGATCTGTGGAATAATCTCCCAGTGGAGTTGGTAGAGATGAGGACAGTAACTGAATTCAAAAA
Organism: Ichthyophis bannanicus; assembly: GCA_033557465.1. Lineage (NCBI taxonomy): Eukaryota > Metazoa > Chordata > Amphibia > Gymnophiona > Ichthyophiidae > Ichthyophis > Ichthyophis bannanicus. The sequence goes on along the minus strand of CM066031.1, from coordinate 1,517,196,166 downwards.
AGCATGGGACAAACACAGAGGATCTCTAAAGGAAAAAAGGGTACTGTTGTAGTTGTCGATATGGAAGGACAGACTAGATAGGCCATGTGGTCTTTTTCTGTCATCATATTTCTATGTTTCTATGTTTCTATCCATCTCCCCCGCCCTCTCACCCTTCTCGTGCATATGCTCCCTTCTCCCAGCATCAACATCAGTATTCTCTTCTCCTATCCCCTATCAGCATCAGTCTCCTTCCCCCCAGGAACAGCATCAGCCCCTCAACCCAGCAAACGGGTAAACGTAGATCAATCGTTTACGTTATAAGAATATAGGAAGACTAGGGTAGCTTTCTCCGAAATGCTTCCCGTTCCATGTGCAGGACCCAAAAGGCAGGCAGAGCTCTGGAGTCTCAATGCGTAGATGAGACAATGGTGCAATGATGAGGGTTTGGGATTTGTTAGGAACTGGGGAACATTCTGGGGAAAGGAGGGGCTCTTCCGAAGGGATAGGCTTCACCTTAACTGGGATGGAACCAGGCTGCTGGCATTAACCTTTCAAAAGGAAATAGAGCAGCTTTTAAAGTAGACAATAGGGGATAGCCGACAGTCACCCAAAAGTACATGGTTCGGAACAATGTATCCTTGTAGGATACTACCAAAAACAGAGATGTTCCAAAAAAGAGTAAAGTAGCCCAAATGCCCTTGAGTATGGAGCAGACAGAGCTTGTTGTTGTTGTTGTTAAGTGCCGTCGAGTCGGAGTCGACTCATGGCGACCCTCTGGATAGCTATCCTAAATTGTGTTCGGTCTTCAGTCAGGCGGCTCATTGTTGACAGACTGGTACCCGTAGCTGCTGTTATTGTATCGATCCATCTCATTGCTGGCCTTCCTCTTTTGCGTTGACCTTCTATCTTGCCAAGCATAATGTCTTTCTCTAATGATTTCTCTCTTCGCATGATGTGTCCAAAGTATGAAAGTCGAAGTCTTGTCATCTGAGCTTCTAAAGAAAGCTTAGGTTTGATCTCCTCTAGTACCGACTGGTTTGTTCTTCGGGCAGTCCATGGTATACACAGTATTCGCCGCCAACACCATAATTCAAAGGCATCAATTTTCTTCCTATCTGTCTTTTTCACTGTCCAGCTTTCACATCCATATGATGTTATTGAAAATACCATGGCTTGAACAAGTCGAATCTTTGTATGGAGAGAGACATCTCTGCTCTTGAGAATCTTATCTAGGTCTTTCATAGCCATTCTGCCAAGAGCAATGCGTCGTCTGATTTATTGACTGCTTGTTGCTTCTTTATTGATAGTTGATCCAAGTAGGTTAAAGTTGTTCACAATTTCAATTTCTTCTCCTTCAACGATGAACCTGTTGATTATGCCAGTTGTCATGATCTTTGTCTTCTTTACATTAAGGTGCAGGCCCATTTTGAGACTATGTTCTTTGATTGTGAGAAGCAAATGTTTCAGATCATCTTCACTTTCAGCCAGTAATGTGGTATCATCAGCATAGCGAAGGTTGTTGATGAGTCTTCCACCAATCTTCACACCTCTGTTGTCTTCATACAATCCTGCTTCTCTGATGATTTGTTCTGCATATAAATTAAGCAGGTAGGGGGAAAGTATGCAGCCTTGTCTTACACCTTTGCTTATTTTAAACCATTCTGTTTCTCCTTGTTCCGTTCGAACTGTTGCTTCTTGATCAATGTACAGATTGCGCAAGAGAACGATCAGGTGTTCTGGTATACCCATGCTTCTTAATGTGGCCAAGAGTTTCTCATGGTTTACACAGTCAAAAGCCTTGCTATAGTTGATAAAGCACAAATAGATATCCTTTTGGTATTGTAGGGTTTAAGTACTAACTGGTAGAGGTTAAGTATGACAGATTTGGGGTTAAGTATGATAGATTTGCTTTTAATTTTTAAGTGCTAAGGATTAATAATGTTCCTGGTTCATAATCACTTAATGGCTGCCCTGAATCTCACAAAATTGCTAAAGAACAGCCACGCTGCTATAACATGTGAGCCAGCATTCAGGCCTTTGCAAGAAGAGATCCAGCACCGGAAGGAACCATATAAGGAGATATCATGAGCCTTGCAAGGTGCTAGTTTGGGCTGGAGAGTCTAGACTTGGGCCTACAAGGGGATATCAGATAAAGGCCTGTAAGGTCTATGTGCACAGAAAAACATACACAGGAAACCACAAGTTGCCAACATATATGCTAGGCCAGGCTCTGAAGAAAGCAGATAGCTGGATCATGGTTGGTGAGTATGGGAGGAGGGGGGCCAGGAGGGATTTTGCAACAGGAACTAAGGGGAGCAAAAAAGGCAATAATAGGAAATAGGGGGGAGGGTGAGAGAACACGAAGGAATAGCTCTGGGGACTGTATGCAGAAAAACGGAAGAAAAAAAAGGTATAAATGTAACATGCTTTTTATATTCAGAGGGAAGAGCTGTCTTCTTGAGGTGCCTAGTGCCCGATAGAACTCTCTTCCCCACAATTTTCTGCCTGTATTTGGTCATCAGTTATCTAATAAACAGAGACTCTGATTGCATCTGTACTGACGTTTTGGATCTGATCATTGCAGGTAATTAGTAATAATTAGGTTGTCGTCCATTTTTGTACGAAACAGGGCCGTACAAATTGGTGCCGAACACCCGGGATTGGGTTACGGGTGGGTCTTTATGACCAAGATACAAATTTAAAGATTTGAATTCCCCTCAAGAAAGGTTGAGGGAGGTGTGTTCCCGGTGCAGAGTGGAGACCGGAGGAGAAGAAGAAGTGAGTGATTGATTTCCCTAGGAAGACGACCTTTGTGACGACAAAGCCGTGAGTATACTTATTTTTGACCAAGCTTGGTAAGTGTTGTTTATTTTTTGTTCTATTGTGTTGATAAAGTGTAAAGATATTTTGCTGCTATAAGCCAGGACTGAATGAGGTGTGCTTTTGAGATACGTATCGGCTGATACGAAGTGTGTGTGTGTTCTTACTCACGGTTCCATACCTCCGCGAGGAGATTGGCTGGGTCTGAACGAAGCGAATCTCTGTTTGAAAGGTGTCCTGGACATTTCGTGCACTACCTCCCTTTGTAGATAAAGAGGTTGGATATTGAGATCCTTAAAATAACAGGTGGCACGTAGGAATTATGTCTCTGTTTAGAAGAAAGAAAGATGCCAATCAGGGAATAATGATAAATCAGGTTTCCCCAATGACTCCGGTCGAATGGATGATGAGAGATAATCCCATATTAGGAAAGGAAATTTTGAAAGTTTGTCTTAAATGGGCAAAGTGGAGCAATGCTCCTGGGACCCCCCTCGGCTGGCCACCGGAGGGGTCTTTTGATGGTAGTTGTTTAGCAAGGATTAGGGATTATGTTTTGTCTCATAAGACCAATGCTAGTCAGTTAAAACATCTGCAATACATTTCTATGTGGATGAAACAGGCAAACCCAGGAACCCTCAGTAGTGATGCTCCTCCCCCTTATTGTAGGACAGTGAACCGTACCATGGCAGCAATAGGGTATTCAGACCCACAGATAAACACAGACCCCAAAAGGGAACAATCTGAGAAAACCCCTAATGATAAACAGGTGACAGAAAAACAAAAAGAGAATCTGGGAAAGATAAAACAAGCTGAGCCTTCTGCACCTTATATTGACACCTCCTTATATAAGCCACTGTATAGGGAAATGGAAGATATAGTTTAACATAAGGACTCCCAGCCATTTAGGAGATCCCGATCTGCATCCCCCCACCGGGAACCACATAGGGGATGGGTCCAGGTAACAGGTAAATTACATTTGACCCCTGACATAAGTTCTCAGACCCCAGGACCATATGAACAATCAGGTTTAGGGGCCACGGGAGGTAACACTCCCCGCCTGCGTTCTATTCCCTCTGCTCCTAATCTTACCCCTAATGAAAGTTGTCAGGTCACAACAGATGATAATCCCTCCAAGTTTGGGGCGGGCCAGTCGGGGCCTGACTATTTTCCCAAGGAACCGACGGAAATTCTGAGTAATACGACCCCGGTTCACTTATCAACTAAGTCTGGGACCCCCTTCTGGTCGTGGACCTGTTGATTACTATAAATCCACCAATAGAACAGCGGGTCAATGGTTCCCTTACTCTAGCCGACGACCCGAAAGTCTGTGTGATGTTGGGACTCGAACGACCCGAGCACATGACTATCGCATCTGCCCTGTACAGAACACTAAAGAACCAGTTCAGCCTAAGAAAACTCCTGTAGAGTTTGTTTTTAATGAAGAGGGGGGTGAAGGATTTTATGTATATCATTGGAGTTCCAACCTACATGGATGGACCTCAGCATGTGCCCCACAAATGAGAATTTGGCCAGAACAAGGATCACTGGAAACTAGAGATTTAAACTTAGCCCGTAGGTGTATTCGTGGAGGAGAAGGGGACCCACAATGGGACTATAAATACATGGAAGCAGGATTAAGAGTGTGGCAAAAGTATGAGGGGCAAGATCCCAATAACCCAAAGTTACCGGGTTATATGGTGTTTCCTGTGCGACACGTTAACCAAGGGCAGGGAAGGGCAGAGATATATGTTCCCTGGAGTTTCACTGACATGACCAACCTGTCAGAACAACTCCCTCCCCTAAATCAAGGTGCAGGGGCATGGATACAGATGTTTGAACGATTGACAGCAGGGTATACTTTGGCAATTGGTGATGTAAAAGCACTATTGGCCCGGATTTTGGGCAATAATGCTGCCAATCAAGTGTTTAATAATGCACATATAAATGGGGTATTGGTCCATGAACCACAATACGATGGGGCTTTATTTAACCCTTATCGTAATTTAATTTGGGAGTCACTAAGAGATATATATCCCACCCAAAGAAGTATGGGACCCCTCACATCGATGCAATTTAAGGTAGGGGAAGATATTAGTGCTTATTTGGCTAAGTTTCAAGATCTATGGGAAGCACAAATGGGTGTACCCCATAATGCTCCTCATATGGCTCTTATGTTTTTTCAGAGTCTGTGTAATACCTTACCCCTGCCCATCCAGCTGAAACTGAAAAACATAGTCGCGCTAGAATCAGAGACATGGCAAAAACAGCAGGCACATATTTTTCATTTTGTCAGACAGGCAGAAGAGGAGTTAGCTAAACCGGAAAGAGACAGGAAGGCTGCCCAAGCCCGTCTGTTTAACTTACAGTTGAAAGAAATAGATCAAGGAAAAAAGGAAGGATTAGTCAGTGTATCTTCTGCTGACAAGAAACTGATAAAGACCTTGCAGCAAGAGGTTAAGGAAGCTAAACAACAAGCGCAAACTGCACGAAAACTATTTGAGGAATGTGTGGAACGTTTATACGAGTCCTCCGGTGACAGCTGCACCGACAGTGACTTGGAAGACGCACACAAACCTGTGACACGTGCTTTGAATGTTCAAGGACGTGGTCAGCTCTCGGGTCAGGGACCACGGTCCTTTCCCAGACAAAAACAGGACAGAGAGAGGGATTTTTGTTGCTGGCAGTGCGGTGAAAAGGGACACTTTCAACGGACCTATCGTGCCCCTCCGCCAAGAGGACGGAGAGAGTATAACCAAGGCCCACCGCCACCTGCTAGGCCACGGCAGTATCCTACCTGGCAGCCCCCAAATAGGGCAGGTTATGGTAATAGGGGAGATGGACAATGACTAGGCATCTATAATATGCAGGTGACACTGGGAACAGAGGAGCCCCACATAAAATTAACATTGAATGGCCAAGAGATGAAATTTTTAATTGATACTGGAGCCACATTGTCTGTCCTGAATACCATGCCTGCAGGTAGCACTATTGGCAGAGACAGTGTAATGACCACCGGGTTTGATGGTAGGTCAGTAAAAACCCCTGTGACCAATCCAATTCACGTGGTAGGGCCAGAATTTGATCTCTATCACAATTTTCTGTATGCCTCTCATTGTCCTATTAATTTGATGGGACGAGATTTAATTGTCAAGGCCCACGTTACCCTAGTGGCAGGAGAATTTCAGTCTGCAGGAATCAGTGAAACTGGTACATACCTCCTCAGCCCTTACGGCCGAGTACGGGGTGCACCAGTCCACATACGACTAAAACAAGGGAAACAGGGACCAAACTTGCCACAATATCCCTTACAGCGGGCAGCTATAGAGGGTGCACGAGAAGAAATTGATCAGCTCAAACTGCACGGTATTATAGAACACAGTACGTCCTCATATAATACCCCGCTCTTTCCGGTCAGTAAACCCAATGGGAAGTGGCGGATTGTCCATGATTTACGAGCATTGAACCAGGTGGTGGAAACCCAGTTCCCTGCAGTTGCCAATCTGGCCACCACATTAAATACAGTACAGCTGTACAAGTATTTCACAGTATTGGATTTGAAAAATGCCTTTTTCAGTGTGGAAATTGATATTGACTCGAGGCCCCTGCTAGCTTTTCTTTTTGACCAAGTACATTACCAATGGACGCGACTACCACAGGGATATGTCGACAGTCCCAGTATCTTTTCTCAGATTCTCACACAAGATTTGCAGGAGTTCAATTCACATCTCCCTGGAGAAATGTGCTTGTTACAGTATGTAGATGATATTTTACTGTCTGGGTCTGATTATCAGCAAATGCAGAAGTACACACAGGAACTCATATAGGAACTGCAGGACAAAGGCTACAAATTGAATGCAGAGAGGTGGCGCAATTAGTGCAGACAACAGTCACCATTTTGGGGTTTCAGCTAAGCCAGGGTTCTATTGAGGTGGGAGATAAGACAGTACAGCATGGCTTACAGTTACCAGTCCCCAGTACAGTAAAAGAACTTTGTTCTGTTTTGGGCACACTTAATTTTTGCAGAAATTGGATCCCTGCTTTTAGCTCTCGGACCCTTTGCTTCCGCTCTTATTTGAAGGGTGGGGTAAAGAACTCTGACAAAATCACTTTAGATCCTTGTCATGGGAGGCAGGGCTAGCCACGATAGAAGATGGCTGCCTGAGAGTCCTGCTCCTGCCCGATACTCAGAATCCTGGCCACCTTAATTGGCAGTGCTTAATTTAGAAACATTGCATCACCATCCATGGGTGTGTGAGATGGCTGCGCTAAAACCCGCTAAGCTTGATTTCGCTACGACGGCTGGACACGCGGTAAAACGTACGAAGCAAGAAGCTGTCACTCCCCAAAAGATGGAGGCAGAAAAGATAAGTGCTTCAGGCGTGCGAGAGATTTTGCAAGAACTTCGGAGTGTTAAAGAGATGATTACCTCCAATAGTGGGACACTAGTGCAAATGCAATCAGATATGCAAGAGGTAAAAGAGCACTTGGCTGGAATGAATGAGAGATTGCATACAGTGGAAGAAATGGTAGAGAAACACGATGAGCTGCTGACGCAGATAGGCCCGTTGGGGAAGAAAGTAGTAGCGCTTGAAGACCAAATAGAAGATCACAATAATAGGGCTCGGCGCAACAATGTAAGAATTACTGGGATTCCCGAAGGACGAGAAGGGTCCTGCATGGAGGACTATGTGCAAAAATTGATACCGGATTTGTTGCAGATCAATTTTGCCTCCCCTTTTGAGGTGGAGCGGGCGCATCGGGTCCCGCAGCAGAGGACTGGGAAAAGCCAGCACCCGCGCCCTGTAATCCTTAGGGTGCTCAGGTATCCGCAAGTGCTTCAGATACTCCAGGCGGCAAAGCAGAGACCAATGCTGCAGGTCGACGGCTCGAAAGTTGCTTTCTTCCCGGACTTGTGTAAGAAGACGGTTGAGAAAAGGAAAGCTTTGCTTGCATGCCGGCCAGAGCTTCAGAGACTGCAGGCCCGTTATGGCCTATACTACCCTGCACGGATGAAAGTGACTCTAGGCAATAGTACCCGGATATTTGACACTGGAGAAAATCTAAAAAAGTATTTACAAGAATATAGCCATATGGAGGTTGGGTCATAAGTTCTCATGTAAAACGCAAGTAAACACATGATGACTCTAATGGGTAAATCAAATGCGTTGTGAGATCTCAGGGCTGTATGTCTGACACTGTATTATTGATTATGTCGCAGCCATAGAGAAAATATGTGAGATGAAGACATACCTTGTATATATCTAAGTAAGATGATTTAAGGTATGGGATGTTATAAGGATGGTTAACGAAGTAACATTGCAATGAATAGAAGGTAGGAAAAGACTTAGGGCAATAAGACGAGAGAGGGGAGAGGGGGGAGGGGCGGGTAAGCTCCACTGTTTAAGATAAATAGTTTTGGTTCTAACTGTATAATAATAATGAGCACCTTGTTAAGAACTGTACCCCAGTTTTACTTTCCTGTTTGGAGTAGGACGAGTGCCATCACCGGGGGGACGAACGATGCCTACAATGGCTAGTGGCAGTGTACGAGTGGTGTCCCTTAACGTGCAGGGAATCAACAATCCAATCAAAAGGAAGAAAATTTTGAATTACTGCAGACAACAGGGCGCGGATGTCATATACTTGCAAGAGTCCCACTTGACCCTGCCTGAATCTTATAAAGTAAATGGAGAGGGTTACCAAACCATATTGGCGGCTCCTGCATGTAAGAAAAAAGGTGGCGTAGCCATATTGGTTAGGAAAGCGTTGCAACCTGCGGTTACAGAAACGGCTATAGATCCATTGGGGCGATGGGCCAGAGCGAAAGTCCTGATAGCTGAAACGAAATACACCCTCATGACCGTCTATGGCCCTGCGCAGGATGATCCTTGTTTCTTTGAAATAGTTGCAAAAGAACTTTTGCAGGCTGGAGCAACCAATATTATTTTAGGAGGGGATTTCAATCTCCTGCAGGATCCCTTGCTCGATCGTACACCTTATAAACAGCAACATAAACCGAGAGCTTGGGGAGTAGTTAAGAGCCTGAAAGATGAACTAGGGTTAGTTGACCCGTGGAGGCTCCTTTATCCGGAAGACAGGACATATACTTATTATTCTATGCCCCATCATACGCAAACGCGCATTGATTTTTTCCTGGTCTCCAAAACGTTACTGCCGGGAATTGGGGCGGCTGAGATACTCCCCAAAGTAATTTCTGATCACACAGCAATAAGGCTGGATCTCAAACTGGGACAGAATGGAAGGTCGCAGCTGAACTGGTACTTTGACCGGTCGTGGCTTCAGAAGACTGGGATCGTGGAGGCTATTCGTCAAGACATCAAGGAGTACTTCATGCATAATCAGTTAGGTGATACTCCAGTATGGGCCTGGTGGGAGGCATTTAAAGCAACTGTACAGGGCAGGTTCACGACATATAGTATCCGTGACAGAAAAGTCGCGCTGCAACAAAAGAAGGGCCTTGAGAATGAGATACGGGTGGGTGAACGGCTCCTGGCCAAGCGTTCGGACCCACTTATACTACTGAAGCTTCGGCGGCTGAGATGTCAATATAATTCCATCCTTAATGAGGAAACAGTCAAACAGATGCGAACTCAACAGGGAGTGTATTATCATGAAAGTAATCGAGCGAGTGCTTTATTGGCACGTTCATTGAGAGCAAAGAAAACTCGAGCTCGTATTGCCGGATTGAAAGATAATACAGGAAAATTGTGCACGAGCGATGAGGACATATTAGAACAATGTGAAACCTTCTACTCCCAATTATATCAATCAGAGGGTAATTTCAATGAGGAAGCATTTGCTAAGTTTATGGCTGACATTGAACACCCGACACTTACGGAAATTCAGAGAGGGGAGTTGGCCAGAGATATTACTTGCAAAGAAATTCAACTTGCAATGCGACAATTATCCAAGGGGAAGGCAAGTGGTCCGGATGGTCTGCCTGTTGAGTTCTACACGATCTTTATGCAAGAATTAATTCCTGAATTATATCAATACTTCACTGAGCTAAAGAAAGAATGCCCTAATGTGGGATCTCTAGCGTCTGCTACTATTGTAATTCATCCTAAGCCGGGGAAAGACGACCAGCTAGTAGGAAGCTATAGACCAATTTCGTTACTTAATGCAGATTATAAGATCTATGCCAAGATATTGACAAATAGGCTCAGAAAAATAATGGCTACATTGGTCAGGCCTGATCAGTGTGGATTCATGCTTGGACGGTCGACGACGGATAATGGCCGTCTGTTGGCACATCTTCTTCTCCGAGTGCAACGTCAAAAAAGGCCGACAGTAGGGCTTGCACTAGATGCCGAAAAGGCATTCGACAGAGTGGAGCTCCCCTACCTTTTTAGGGTTATGGAATGGTATGGTCTGTCGCAGGAATTTCTTGCCAATGTCCGGCTGCTGTATACGAGACCAACGGCGCGAGTGGCGGCGAATGGGAGACTCTCTGCTGAGTTTGCACTTACAAGAGGAACGAGACAAGGCTGTCCATTGTCGCCTCTGCTCTTCAATTTGGCTCTTGAACCCTTGATAGCGAAGATACGACAGCGGGTAGATATAGAAGGTGTACATGTAGCAGAACATCAAATTAAGCTATCAGCATATGCTGATGACCTCTTCTTATTCTTAACTCCGAAGTCGGTGCCAGTCGCACTGGAAGTTATCTCAACATATTCCAGAATCTCGGGATACAAGCTGAATCTAGCTAAAACTAGGTTAATAACATTGAATGGACAACTGCCGCCTTCGTTCATCCAGACTTACCCTTTTCAAATAGAAATGGCCTCCTTTAAATATCTTGGAGTAATGTATGGAGTCACAATGCAGAGTACACTGCAACACAGTATGGCGCAATGTGAAGCAATTGTTAGAGAGTATATAAACAAATGGTCGCCACTAAACCTGACCTGGTGGGGCAGACTTGAAACCATCAAGATGGTCATAGTGCCTAAAGTTAACTATATTCTTTCTATGATCCCGATGCTGTTTGAGAGGAGCTATTACAAGAAACTTGAAAAGCTTCTGACAAGGTTTCTCTGGCGAAATAAGACGCCGCGGATTGCAGCATGGAAGCTCAAATCCCCCACCAAGTATGGGGGAGTACATTTCCCAGACTTTTATTGGTACCACATGGCAGCCCAGTTGAAGCAAGGTGCGTTGTGGAGTGAGCTGGAGGTTGAGGCAGAGGCCCCCATCTGGCTACAGATCGAAGCGGCTCTGAGTACCAATATGCCTTTGTGGCTGAGGTTAGGTACAGAATCTCCTGTGCCTAGTGTGGGCAATGAAATTATGAGAGATACGCAACGAGCTTATCAAGTGCTGGAGACTAGCATGCTGGATCGACAGGAGTTCTCCGAGAGTACCTTACTGTGGTATAATGCTAAATTCCGGGTAGATGGTGATAGTTTCCTGTGGACCCCCTGACTGCAAAGGGGCATATATCACTTGGGGCAATTGCTGCATAATAATAGATTTAAGTCCTTTCAGGAGCTCCAGCGTGAATTTGGACTGCCCCAAACCTGCCTATATCAATGGTTTCAGCTTAGATACTGCTTACATAAGGCGGGAGTGGTGGCTGCTACGACTGGTTCCGCGCCCCTCTACTATAAAAAAATTCAGGAGATTACAATTGGAGGCAAACTTCTCTCACAGTTTGTTACCCTGCTAAGGGAAGGAGAGCGAAGGAGATGCTCAAAGCTTCAATCACGTTGGGAGTTTGAGGTAGGAGCACTCGCCGATCCAGAGTTATGGGACATGGTATGGCAAAAACAGATACGAATAACGAGATCCGCTTCCCTTACGCAGACCCTGTACTTCTTGACCCATCGTACTTACTTAACTCCGGTCCGTATAACTAAGTGGTCCACAACAACGGAAGCGGTATGCTGGTCCTGTAAAATGGAACGGGGCACGTTGGCCCACATGTTGTACTATTGCCCTATATTACAACAATACTGGAGGCGCGTCTGGAGCAAAACTACCCGAATACTGGGCATCAGGGAACCTCTAACATATCGGATTATAGTGTACAAGTCGTTGGCAGACATCCCTGATTTAAAAAAAAGAGACTATGTGGTATTTGATCTGTTAATGGCTCTTGCACTTAAAGCAATAATGTGTCACTGGAAGAATTTTGGAGAGCTTACGGTGGACTACTGGTGGAGCCTAGTTCGATACCATTATATGTGTGAAAGAGCGTACGCAACCCACAACCCAGCCTTCAAATATAGAACACAAAAGTGGGACACCCTCGACCAACAGTTGAATCCTTGAGATTGGATCGTTCGGACCCAGATGGGAATGGCACTCGTCGTATGGAGATATTAGCAACATATTAGGATAACCGAGGTGCGATCATTATTAGAGAGGTAGGCGGTTAGGATATGTTGTTGCTAGATTATATGCAAGAAGGTTTCAATGTAGTTAAGTCTTGTTCTGTCTTGTCAATTGTTGTAGTTATTGTGTGTAAAACAATAAATAAATTTAACAAAAAAAAAAAGATCCTTGTCATGTAAATGTGCTCCAGTCTACTTTGGAAGATTTAAAGTGTCTTCCAGCCTTACATCTGCCAAATCATCACAAACCCTTTCAATTGATGGTGGTAACTGGTTCCCAGGCGTGGGCAGCCATTCTATTTCAGGATAGGGTTTCCACTTTATCATTTTTGTCTGGTACTTTTGGATGTACTGAGCTCCCATTGCCTGACCTTGAAAAATTAGTTATTGCAGTGGCAGCTGCAATAGAGAAAGTCCTGTCCATTTTCACTCCCACGACCTTGATTCTCTATCAGTCCATTGAATTGAAGGCTATTCTGAACAAAGACACATTACATTTGTCCCCATCTAAATTGCAGCAAGCTTGTGCTTCTATCCTGAATAGTGAAGTGATTTTTCGTCCTCTCACTGCCTCCACCTGTCCCCTCAGTTGGCTACAGACAGCAGTAGATGTTTATACCCCAGTTCCTGATTCATCTTACGAGGAAGTTTTATCATTTATGGTATCTCCCGCCGACATGCCACCAGACAGTGAAATTTGGTTTACTGATGGGTCAGCACAGAAAGGTACAGTAGGGTTTGCTGCGGTGCTACTGACCCCTGATGGAGTGTCTGAGCATCGTTTACAGTATGCTCTGGACTCAGATCGTGGATATTCAGCGCAGGCAGCTGAACTGTGCGCCATATTGGCAGTCTTAGAAGAACATCCAAAACTTTTACAGAACTATAATCTTATAGCTGTTCCCGGTGTTATCTCATTAGTCATACATTCGTAAAAGCAACAGGTCTCAGACCTTAGAGAGCTAGTGGTCCTTATTCAGTATTGACCCATGCTCTAATTTGCATCAATGACCTATATGTTGCTTCAATGTTTAATTAATAATCACTTGCGATTCAATATTGGTCTTGAAAAAGGAAATAAAAAAGTGAGTGCTTATCTTTAAATCTGCCCAACGCCGATTACAGCGCTGTCGCGTTTCACAATCAAGCTGTTTCTTCAGGGGCTAGAACCACTCAATTTCCACAGATAAATGTTCTGAATGGCAAGTTCGGTTCACAATATTCTTGTAGGCATCTCATTCGTAGCTGTGTTGTCAGTTGCTTCTCTCTCTCAAAACCATGTGTCTCTGAACAACGCCGCGCAACACAGCTACGAATGAGATGCCTACAAGAATATTGTGAACCGAACTTGCCATTCAGAACATTTATCTGTGGAAATTGAGTGGTTCTAGACCCTGAAGAAACAGCTTGATTGTGAAACGCGGCAGCTGAGATATCAATGAAGATAAGCATATACATCTTGTTCTTGTTCTCCAGACCCTTAAGTAGATTGTCCAGCAAGGCTAGCAGGAGGGTTTCCACGCCATGATGTTGTCGAAACCCGTATTGATGTACATCCAGGGCATTTGTATCATCAATGTGGTCCTGTAGCTGCTGCTGCACTGCCTTTTCAATGATTTTGGCGAGGAAGGTTATGCTTGAGATAGGGCGGTAGGAGGTAGGGTCATCTTTGCTGAGAGCTTTCTTTTTCAAAATGGGGCGTATGAGTGACTTCTTGAGGAGTGATGGCATGAGACCTTGCAGAAGTGATAGGTTCACTATATGGGAGATGTGCTGTGCTATTTCCTCTTTGGTTGCCTTGATCCAGGAGGCTGGACAGGGGTCAAGAGGAGAGGTGATGGTTTTTAGGTTGGTGATGATGCCTTTTATCTGTTGGTCATCCACTTTCCGGAAGGTTGACCATTTTCCACCGTGAACGGTTTTTCCCTGTATGTTGATTTTTTGATGGGAGTTGGTTGAGTCCAGCGTGGGGGTGATGAGGGTAGGTGCTGCGGGGTTAAGCTTGCTGGCGTAGTGATCTGCTAGCTGTTGCGCTGTTATGGAGCCGCTGGGATTGCTGTCTTGTGGGGCTTTGGTGAGAGATTTGACGAGCGCGAAGAGCTCCCTGGGCCTGTTGAGGGAGGAGGGGGGCCAGGAGGGATTTTGCAACAGGAACTAAGGGGAGCAAAAAAGGCAATAATAGGAAATAGGGGGGGGGAGGGTGAGAGAACACGAAGGAATAGCTCTGGGGACTGTATGCAGAAAAACGGAAGAAAAAAAAGGTATAAATGTAACATGCTTTTTATATTCAGAGGGAAGAGCTGTCTTCTTGAGGTGCCTAGTGCCCGATAGAACTCTCTTCCCCACAATTTTCTGCCTGTATTTGGTCATCAGTTATCTAATAAACAGAGACTCTGATTGCACCTGTACTGACTTTTTGGATCTGATCATTGCAGGTAATTAGTAATAATTAGGTTGTGGTCCATTTTTGTACGAAACAGGGCCGTACAGTATTCTTTAGTCTTTTCAAGGATCCATCTCACATCTGCAATGATGTCTCTCGTTCCTCGCCCTTTCCTGAACCCTGCTTGCACTTCAGGTAGTTCTTTGTTCCAGGTATGGTTGTAGCCTCTTTTGAATAATCTTTAGTAGAATCTTGCTGGCATGTGGGATCAGAGCGATTGTGCGATAATTTCCACAGTCATTTGGATCACCTTTCTTTAGTATTGGTATAAACACAGATCTTTTCCAGTCAGTCGGCCATGATGTTGTCTTCCATATTTCTTGGCAGAGCCTTGTGAGTACGGTAACAGCTGCATCAGATTGCTGCAATACTTCTATGGGAATGCTATCAATGCCTGGTGCTTTGTTCTTTGATAAGGCTTTCAATGCTGCTTCAACTTCTTCTTTCATCACCAATGGTTCCTGATCATAAGGTACAGGTTGAAACGGCTGTTGGTCCACTTGATCTTTATCATATAAAAACTCTGTACATTCCTTCCACCTTTTCTTGATCTTCTCAGCATCATTCAACATAGAACCTTGAGCATCTTGTAACATTCCAATTCGAGGCTGGAACTTTTTCTTTAACTCTCGTAGCTTTAGGAAAGCCGATCTTGTTCTTCCTCTAATAGTTTCTGCTTCTATTTCCTTGCAAGTGTCATTGTAGTACTTTTCCTTGTCCTGTCTTGCTGCACGTTGGAAATCTCTGTTGAGTTCTGCGATTGTCTTTCTTTCTCCTCTGACTTTAGCTTCTCTGCGTTTCTGGGCAATTTTCAGAGTTTCTTCCGTCATCCATTTTGGCCATTTTTGCTTTTTCACCTTTTGTAGAGACTTCTCGCTTTCTTCCAACACAACCTTCTTGATGTCATTCCATAACTCTTCTGGAGCTCTCTCATTTGTATCTAAAGCAGCAAATCGATTTTGCAGGCAGTCTTTAAATTCCAGTGGTATATTCTCAAGGTCATATTTTGCTGCATTCATGAGTGGCTTGCTCTTTTTCAACTTTAGCTTGAGTTTACATAGTAGTAGTTGATGATCTGTACCACAGTCAGCTCCAGGTTTTGTTTTTGTTGACGTTACAGAGCTTTTCCATTGTTGACTTCCACAGATGTAGTCAATTTGATTTTTATACAATCCATTGGGTGATGTCCATGTGTACAGTCGCCGCTTGTGTTGCTGGAAGAAGGTGTTTGAGATGAATAGATCATTGGTCTTGCAGAATTCTATCAGTCTTTCTCCAGCTTCATTTCTGTTGCCAAGTCCATATTTTCCAACTACTTTGCCTTCTTCTTTGTTGCCAACTTTTGCGTTCCAGTCACCCATGACTATCAGGATATCCTGTTTGCATGTTCTGTCAATTTCAGCTTGTACTTGTTCATAGAACTCTTCAATTTCATTCTCTTCTGCAGCTGTTGTTGGGGCATATACTTGAATTATAGTTGTGTTGATAGGCAATCCTCGTAGACGAATAGAGATTAAGCGTTCACTGACTGCATTGTATTTCATTACAGTTTTTTTTTTATTTTATTTTATTTATACATACATTTATATACCGCATCTTCCAAAGTTCAGTTGCGGTTTACAGTGAACAACAATTAACAAAGCAAGTTTGTTTTACAGGGAACGTCATATTATAACAGAACATATTTACAAGGAACATCATATTATATATAGCATATACAGTCTTAACAATTTGAGATAATATAGAACAGATTAAACTATATACAGTTTATATATATGTATATATATATATATATATACACATACACGTATATATACACACATACATATATATGTATATATACACATATACATACACATAAGCATATACATGGAAGTGAATGGACATAGGCTGTGAGGTCATCGTATGTATGTGTTATCTGTGTATGATAGGGGCTTTTGCTTAATGTAGACAGTTCTTGCAAGTTTCTTCTTTATTATAAATGCAACACCATTTCTTCTTTGTCTTTCATTTCCAGCATAGTAGACCATGTGATCATCTGATGCAAAGTGCCCCATGCCAGTCCATTTCAGTTCGCTGACACCCAATAGATTAAGTTGTATACGTTCCATTTCATTCTTGACCACCTCCAACTTCCCTTAGTTCATGCTTCGTACGTTCCATGTTCCAATGTGTAAGACATCTTTACAGCTTCTGACTCTCATTTCATGCGCAGCTACATCAGCAGTCAGACTTCCCGAGGGCTTTGATCCAACCACATCATAAATGCTGGCTTTACTCTGAAAAGTGTTCAGCTCTTCCCCAGTAGCTAGTTGAGTGCCTTCCGACCTGGGGGTCTCATCTTCCAGCACCATAGCACAATTTGTTTTCTTGTAACTATCCATTGGGTTTTCATGGCAAGAAACAGAAGTAGATTGCCGGGCCTTTCTTCCGCGCAGTTTAAGTTTGGTGTTGTTGCCGTTATCACAAAAATCTGATCCTCCGCCGTCAACACTCTCCCATTCTGCTGCTGCCCAGATGGGTGGTTTGTCTTGGTCTGGCACCTCAGCTGAGACCTGTCCATCTTGGGAGACCCTGCCAGTAGTTAAACTACCGATAGTTTAGTTCTCAGCATCACTGATGCACGCAAGCCCTCACAGCACGACAAGCTGCAAACCAAGTGAGAGGGAGACAGAGCTTAAAGATTCCAAATTACCCATGCCTACCACTAGCCAGATTAATATGAATAAATTACAGCATCTAAAATGCTTGTATGCAAATGCTAGAAGTCTAAAAACTAAGATGGGAGAGTTAGCATATATAGCACTAAATGAGAGGTTAGATATGATTGGAATCTCAGAGACATGGTGGAAGGAGGACAACCAGTGGGACACTGTGATATCTGGGTACAAACTATATCGAAATGATACAGCTGATCAAATTGGTGGAGGGGTTGCGCTCTATGTTAGAGAGGGCATTGAGTCAGAAAGGATTAAAGTTTTGCAGGAAATAAAATTTGCTGTAGAATCTCTGTGGATTGAAATTTCATGCAAAAAGGGGAAGGCGATGGCGGTGGGGGTGTACTACCGACTGCCTGGCCAGAATGAACAAATGGATGATGAAATGCTCAAAGAAATCAAGGAAACTTACAAAAGTTACAGCACAGTAATAATAATGGTTGATTTCAATTACCCTGGTATTAAACATAGAAACATAGAAATATGATGACAGGAAAAGACCACATGGCCTATCTAGTCTGTCCTATTGACCGGGTCAGTGTCATGGCAGGACATGTTAGGGAGATAAAGTTCCTAGATGAAATAAGTGACTGCTTCTTGGAGCAGCTGGTTCATGAACTGACCAGAGGGGAAGCCATATTGGACCTAGTCCTTAGTGGAACACCAGATCTGGTGCAAGAGATAAGGGTGTTGGGGCCACTTGGCAATAGTGATCATAGCATGAGTGCGTGTGATTTAATTAATGGAGAAGGGATGGTAAGGAAATCCACAGTACTACCTTTGATCTTTCAAAAGGGAGACTATGATAAAATGAGGAAAATAGTTAAGAAAAAACTAAAAGCAGCAGTTGCAAACTGTAAAGATTTACATCAAGCATGGGTGTTGTTTAAAAATACTAAAAACACTGCCAGCATGGTTTAAAGGTGAGATCAGAGAGACTGTTGTTGCCAAAAAAGCATCTTTCAGGAAATGGAAAAAATTGCCAAATGACAAAAACTGGAAACAGCACAAGTACTGGCAAGTTAAATGCAAGGCATTGATAAGGCAGGCAAAGAGAGAATTTGAGAAGAAACTTGCTGTGGAAGCAAAAACGCATAATAAAGACTTTTTCAAGTACATTCGTAGCAAAACACCTGTGAGAGACTCGGTTGGTCCATTAGATGATAGAGGGGTAAAAGGGGCAGTAAGAGGGGACAAGGCTATAGTGGAGAGTCTGAATGAATTCTTTGCTTCTGTCTTTACTGAGGAAGATGTAGGGATGTTACCTATGACAGAAGTGGTATTTAAAGGTGATACTGCAGAACATTTGAAAGAAATATTGCTACACCGGGAAGATGTATTACAACTATTTGATAAACTGCAGAGTAGCAAATCACCTGGACCGGATGGTATACATCCGAGGGTGTTGAAAGGACTGAAATATGAGATTGCATACCTGCCCTCCTCACCTGGGCCATCCATTCATTGCTGTTGTCTGAGCCCTCCCCTTCCGGAACCGCCGTGGCCGCGCTCACGCGCCGCGTCCTGCAAGAGCCTGCCCTCCTCACTTGGGCCATCCATTCATTGCTGTTGTCTGAGCCCTCCCCTTCCGGAACCGCCGCAGCCATGCTCATGCGGCTGCGTCCTGCAAGAGCCTGCCCTCCTCACCTGGGCCATCCATTCATTGCTGTTGTCTGAGCCCTCCCCTTCCGGAACCGCCGCGGCTGCGTGTCCTGCAAGGTATCCTGCTTCACGACTATAAAACCGCAGCACCTGCAGCATATCTGTACTGCTTCTTGTTTTCTGTCTGCTTGGCTTAATTTATTTTATTTTAGCTATCCTGCTTGTTGTGTCTCCCCAGAGCCTGCCCTCCTCACATGGGCCATCCATTCATTGCTGTTGTCTGAGCCCTCCCCTTCCGGAACGGCCGCGTGTCCTGCAAGGTATCCTGCTTCATGACTATAAAATCGCAGCACCTGCGGCGCTCGTCGCCGCAGCGCGCGACATGGGCGCGCACCGAAGGAGCGCACCTAAGGAGCACGACGTGCTCCTTAGGTGCGCTCCTTGGGGCCGCTCCGGCAGCGCAGGCCTAGCTATCTTCACGATGTTCCCACTTCTTCTTTTCATTCTTTGCACCTCTGCGTCGTCCGGGACTGATTCCTCATTTACATTGCCCCGACCTTCTTCTGGTCCTTTCCCTCCTTCTCTCCTGACAAGTGTTTCATCCTTTTCCCCTGTTGCTTCTCTTTTTTCTTACTTCTGCCCTATGTCTCTTATTCCTGTGTTTTGGGGCAGACGTCCGGCCAAGCTGCCTGTTACACGCTTTCGATGTTCCTCCAATCTCCTCCCTTGCCCGGTCTCTTCTTCTTCTTCCTCTTCCCCTTGGTCTCCCGTAACGTCTGCTACTCTTCAATCCTCCCTCTCCATTGGCCTGGTCAATTGCCGGTCTCTACAGAATAAAACTCTCCTCATCCAAGACCTTGTTCTTTAGTCTTCTTTTGACCTTGCTCTTTTAACTGAAACCTGGCTAAGGGATGGTGAAGACGCTCTTTTGGCCCGCTGCCTCCCCCCTGGTTTCTCTGCTATCTCCACTCCCCGCCTTGGCCGATCAGGTGGTGGCGTGGCGGCCCTGATCTGTTCATCTCTTCCCTATCCTCAGCTCACTTCTTCGGCCTTACGTTACCCTGAATCCCTTCTACTTCAGCTTCATACCTCCCCTCCTACACAGGTGCTTCTTATCTACTCTCCCCCTGCTCTGCGACCCGAGCTATGGGACTCTCTTCTTTTGACCATCACTGATCTGTCCTTGGCTTTCCCTCATTTGCTTATTGCTGGGGATTTCAATCTTCACGTGGATTCTCCCTCTTCGTCTCGGGATCACTCCTTCGTCTCTCTCCTACATGATTTATCTCTTATCCAGCATGTTACCTTTCCTACCCATCAGGCTGGCCACACTCTTGACCTGTTTCTGACATCTTCCTCTTCCTCTCTCTTGGTGCACAATCTCTCCTCTATACCTCTCCCGTGGACGGACCATGTCTGTCTATCAGTTTCCTGTTCTCATCCTCTAAGGCCCTCCTCCCCCGCTTTTCCTTTTTTATCTTCTGTAGTGCCCCCTCCCCCACGGCTTTCTCGTGCTATCTCGTCACTCACCTCAGCAATTTCCTGCCGCTACTGAGCTCCTTCCCTTAAACCTTTCCCTTCTTTCTCCTACCTCCCAAGCTGCGCTTTGGTCATCTTCTCTTTCAGCTGCCCTGGACCGTATCACCCCTTTACGGCCTCAGATACCCCGCCATCAGCCCATGCATCCTTGGTACCATGCGGGTCTGCGGCTCTTGCGTACCCAGTTTTGTAGGGCAGAGCGAAAATGGCGTAAGGACCCCACTCCATCCACCTTAGCTTTCTTTAAGTCCAATTACTCTCATTATCGTGCTAGCGTTCATCATGCCAAGCGCACCTACTTTTCAAATGCAATCTTGAAGGCTCCAAACCAGACCCGGCAGCTTTATTCCACTCTTCAATCCTTATCATCCCTTCAACCCTCTGCGTCAGCTGCTCAGATCCATCCCGTCCCACCTCCCTCTCTCTTAGCTTCTTTCTTCAGTGACAAGATTTCCTCCTTAAGAGCATTGTTACCTTCCTGTCCCCCCCCCCCAATTCACTCTCCTCCTCCTTTTGCCTCTCCCCCTCCCGCTTCTCAACTTTCCCATTCCTGGGCTTCTTTTTCCTTGATCACTTCCCCGGAACTTCACCACCTTATTTCCTCTTCCAAGAAGACATCCTGTCCTCTTGATCCTATTCCCTCTTCCTGGCTTCTAGATTCTTCTTTGGCTTTTCTACCTCACATTCTCACTATGTTTAACTCCAGTTTATCCACAGGGGTTTTTCCCTCCTCCTGGAAGCATGCCTTAATTCGCCCTATCCTTAAAAATCCCTCACTTGATCCCCTGGTTCCTGCTCAAGACCGTCCTGTCTCTAATCTTCCTTTCCTCTCTAAACTTTTAGAGAAGTTTCTTTGCACAACTCTCCCATCACCTGGATTCCATCAACTTTCTTCACCCTCGCCAATCTGGGTTTCGTCAGGGTCACAGTGTCGACACTATTCTCCTTGCTTTTACTAACGCTCTACATGTGGCTCACGACCGTGGTGACATTTCGGTGGCGGTTGCTCTTGACCTCTCAGCGGCTTTTGATCTGGTTGACCACTCCCTCCTCCTTCACCGCCTGCGAGAGGCAGGCCTATGTAGTACTGTTCACCACTGGTTTCATTCTTTCCTCTCTTCTCGATCCTGTGCGGTTCTCTCCCCCTCCCCTTCCACCCCTTCTTCAGATTCCTTTCCTCTCCTCTGTGGGGTTCCCCAGGGCTCTGTTTTAGCTCCTCTTCTTTTCAACCTCTTTCTGGTTCCCCTTGCCCTTTTAATTCAACAGTCTGGAGTTTCCGCTTTTCTTTATGCTGATGATATCGTGTTACTTCATCATACTTCCCCCTCTTGCCCTGACCTCTCTGTACTCAATTCCTGTCTTGCTGAAGTGGCTAATTGGTTAACCCTTAACTGTCTTCACCTTAATCCCACTAAAACTGTTGCTATTTGGTTCTCTCATGGTTGTCCACCCCCCCCCCCCCCTTTCTGGCCCCTTCATTCTCTGGCTCCCCTGTCCCTTTGGTCTCTACTTTTCGTTACCTTGGTGTTCACTTCGATTCTGACCTATCCTTTCAGGCCCACCTCTCCCACCTCTCCCACATCACTAAATCATCTTTCTTTTTCCTCCATCAAATTCGTGCTGTGCGTCCTTTTTTATCCCCTTCGTCCCTTTCCACCCTGTTGTTGTCCCTGGTTATGTCTCGTGTGGATTTTGCTAACTCTACTCTCATTGGACTCCCTAAGTCTCGGTTATCTCAATTGCAACGGATACAGAATACTGCTGCTCGCCTTGTCTGTCATGCTTCTCCTCGGGACCACATTACCTCTCTGATTTTCCGTCTTCACTGGTTGCCCTTCCCTTACCACTCTCAATTCAAACTACTCACCTTGGTTCACAAAGCTCTCCATACAGGCTCCCCTCAATATCTCTCCGACCTCCTTTCCTTTCACTCTCCCCGGTATACTCCTCGCTCTTTCCATCTCAACCGCCTCACTCTTCCTTCCCCTTCTAGTGCTCACCTTCAATCCACCCGTGCTTCTGCTTTCTTCTTTGTTGGTCCCGCCCTCTGGAATTCCCTCCCCTCTTCCCTTTGTTTAGAACCTCACCATATCACCTTTAAACAAAATCTGAAAACCCACCTTTTCTCCCTGGCTTTCGATGTGCCCTCTCCTTTTGTGTAGCTCCCATTCTCCCTGCCCTTCGCCTACCCTCGTTTCTTTCCCTACCCCTTACTGTTTCTCCTGTCCGTACTATCTTTTATGACTCAATTGTAATTTTCTTTTTCCTTTTCACTGGCTTCGGCCTTTTTTAAACTTGATTTTAATTGTACACCGCTATGATTATTGGAGAAAGGCGGTTTTATCAAAAGACAATAAACATAAACATAAACATAATCTGTGAACTATCATTAAAATCATCTGTAATACCTGAAAATTGGAGGATCGCCAATGTAACACCAATTTTTAAAAAGTGTTCCAGGGGTGATACGGGAAACTACAGACCAGTGAGCTTGGCATCAGTACCAGGAAAAAAATGTAGAAACCATCATAAAGAACAAAATTACTCAGCATGTAGATAGTCATGGCCTAATGGGAGACAGCCAACATGGCTTTAGACAAGGAAGATCTTGTCTTACTAATCTGTTATGTTTTTTGGAAGGTATGAATAAACAGGAAGACAAAGGTGAGTTGGTTGATATAGTGTATTTGGACTTTCAGAAAGCCTTTGATAAAGTCCCTCATCAGAGACTTTTGTCAAAACTAAAGAGTCATGGGATAGGAGGCAGTGTACTATTGTGGATCAGGAACTGGTTAAAGGATAGAAAGCAGAGGGTAGGTCTAAATGGCCAATTTTCCCAATGGAGAAAGGTGAATAGTGATGTACCCCAGGGATCTGTGCTTGGTCCGCTGCTTTTTGACATATTCATAAATGACCTGGAAAAGGGAATAATGAGTGAGGTTATCAAATTTGCAGATGACACAAAACTATTAAAGTTGTTAAAACCCATGAGGATTGTGGAAATTTGCAAGAGGATCTTGTTAAATTGGAAGAATGGGCATTGAAATGGCAGATGAAATATAATGTGGACAAGTGCAAAGTTATGCACCTACGGAAGAACAATCCAAACTATGGTTACATGATGCAAGATTCCACATTAGGAACTACCACCCATGAAAAAGATTTAGGCGTCATTGTGGATAACATGTTAAAACCCTCCGCCCAATGTGCAGCAGTGGCAAAGAGAGCATATAGAATGCTAGGAATCATAAGGAAAGGAATGGAAAATAAAACAAAGGGTATTATAATGCCTCTATATCGTTCCATGGTGAGACCGCACCTTGAATATTGTGTGCAATTCTGGTCACCGTATCTTAAAAAGGATATAGCCTTATTAGAAAAAGTTCAGAGAAGAGCCACCAAAATAGTAAAGGGGATGGAAGGACACCCCTATGAAGAGAGGCTAAAAAGGTTAGGGCTCTTCAACCTGGAAAAGAGACGGCTGAGGGGAGAAATGATAGAGGTCTATAAATTAATGAATGGAGTAGAACGGGTAAGTGTAGATAAATTGTTTACATTATCAGATTATAGGAAGACTAGGGGACATGCAATGAAGCTACAGGGTAAACTATTTAAGACTAATAAGAGAAAATATTTTTTTACTCAACATGTAATCAAACTCTGGAATTTGTTAACGGAGGATGTAGTAAAAGCTGTTAGTGTAGCTGGGATTAAAAAAGGTTTGGACAAGTTCCTGGAGGAAAAGTCCATAAACCATTATTAAAAAGGGACCCAGGATATCACTGCTTGACCCAATACAAACATTGTGGATCTTGTGTCTTTTGGGGAAACTGCTAGGTACGTATGACCTAGATTGGTCACTGTTGGAAACAGGATTCTGGGCTCGATGGACCTTGGTCTGACCCAGTATGGCATATTGTATTGTCATGAAGTGGGTATCAATAAAGAGGCAAACCTGAAAAAAAACCCCTGTTTCTCAGAGAAATCTAGATGTGCAGTTACCTCAAGGCACAGCTAGAGGGGGCAGGAGGGATCATACAGGAGCTAATGAGCCTAAGAGAGCTAATGATTTGCACCTGGGAATGAGCCCGGGAGTTTCAAAGGAAAGATTCCTTTATAAGCAGAAGCTGAATGCTAGCAAATGAGGAACAGCTCTGAGGGAAGCAACACCTCTATTGAGAGGAACAGCTCCAGAGGAAGGGCAGAACTGGAACCGGATCCAGAAAGGAGGAACATATCTACTGAGAGGAACACCTCAAAGGAGAGGACAGAGAGAAGGAACAGCTCTGAGGGAAGGAGCAGCTCTAAGAGAAGGAGAAAGACTTGGAGAAAGAATCCTACCTGAGCAAGCCCAAAGGAACAGAGTTCACAAAGGTGGAGTTCAGAAGGGCCAGGCTAAGCGAGCAGCTGTTCAGAGGGAGTCTGCTGGAGAAAGCACTAAGGCTAGAGAGTGTGCCACTCCCTGTTCCCACAACGTTCCTGATTCAAAAGCAGAGAGACGTATCCAGAGAACCAGAGAGATAGGTTTGGAGGAAAGCCTTCAGTCTCTGGGAAATATTAGTCAAGTTTTACCAGGCACCAAAGGAAAAGCAGTTACTGACAAAGCTAAGTTCTTACCGAATCATAAAGTTGAATCCACACCAGGATTTACCAAGATGCCAGAAAGCACAGCCCTGCCTAGAGCTTATCCGCAGAGAACCTGTTGCAGGAGAAACGTTTCTGGGAGAGAAATCTCCACGGATTCAAACCACAGAGGCTCCAGGTATGAAAGCTTTATTCATGATACTGAATGCTTAACTCCTAGAGGCACTGCTAAAACAAATACTCAGTTTGCAAGGAAGAAGAAACCAGGGTGGTTTCAGAAAATTCCCAGAGAACTTAAAACACAGTCCTATTGGAGGCAAGAGCCTAGGGACACTTCACGTAGACCTGTAGCAGACAGGGACAGTGACTACTCTGATGATGAATGTAGTGGAGCAGAATCCATGGAAATTGAATATATAAATGCTGTTCCCATTCCTCCACCAGAAGAAATGGATTGTGGTTTGTGCATGGCCACGAGCCTAGAATCTGTAGCCACTGTATAACTGAGAAGAAGTTTGTTTAATTCTTATTGTGTTGGAATGAAGTGAATTCCTCTGATTAACCCTTGCACTAATCGTGGAGTTTAACAATTAGTCAGCTTGTTAATACTGGTACCTTTTGAAACAAAGGACATTCTTTTGATTTCTCAATGTCTTATTTGAACCCTTGCACAGACGGGGAATAAAGCCTTGTTTTCCCTACACTTGGTTTGATTATTGAGCTCTCATAGGAAGCTGGAAATAAGTAAGACCATTTCGCCATTCGTGGACCTTACATTTCATCATGCTCCCTAAATAATTTCTATCGTGGAGCATGTCCATACTTCGAATGGCCACCAGGGGATGCCCTCACGACAGAATGGCGTAGTTGGCAGGATTTGGATACAGTCCTAAGACATACTGAAAAGAAAAGAAAAAGAAAAATTACCAGTATTCAGCTTGAAAAAAAAAAAAAAGGAAAACCCGGACCGGAAGTGAAGAAACTCGGATCGGAGGAGAAAACGTGGACCGGACCGCAGAGAATCCGGAATGGAAGGCAAGGTTCCTGACTACAGTGGAGAGTGCTACTACGCAGAGCAGCACCACCCTTGCTGAGAGCTGGAGTCTACACTTCTACCAGGTAACAGGTAGAAGGGCATGACTTGAGTGGATAAGAGTAAAATTTAGAGGGGAATTTAAAAGGAAAAAAAAAAGGGAAGTGTAGGTCTGATTTTTTTTGTTCAGCCACACTTGGGTTTTTTTTTTTTTGTTTCTCTTTATTTTCCAGGGGATCTCATCGCCATGGAGCAGCGAGAGATGTTTAGCTGGATGGCTGCACAGTTCAGCAAGCAAGCGGAACTGGCAGCGCAAACACAGCAGCATGCAATCTTGGCCATGCAGGAACAGCAGAAGCCAGTCTTGCAGATGCTGGAAAACTGGCTGAGCCATCAGCAGAGGACACAGGAAGAAGCCACAGGACATCTGAAGCAGAGCTCAGGACTGGGCAACTGTCCGGTAGGACTAGGGTCCTACGAGACTCTAACTTTGGGGAAGTTAGGGGTAAATGATGATCCAGATGACTTCCTGGACTCTTTTGAAAGAATAGCTCTTTCCGTGGGTTGGCCGGAAGAGCAGTGGTCCATTAGATTGGCAGTTTCCCTCACTGGAGAGGCACTGTCAGCCTATAGGGCAATGCCCACTTCGTTAGCGAACAATTATAGCGAGGTAACGAAGGCCATCAGGGAACGCTTGGCTCTGACTCCTCTCGTCTATAACCGTAAGCTACATGCGGCGCACCTTGAAGTAGGTGAAACGCCGAAAACATTAGGTCACAGGCTGAAGAGCTTAGCCGAGAAGTGGCTAAGGCCTAGTGAAAAAACCATTGAAACGCTGATGGATATGATAATCCTTGAGCAATTCATGACTGCAGTACCCAGTAGTATACAGAGCTTCCTTATCCTACAGAATTGTCGCACTACTGCAGAGACTATTGCCTTGACTGAAAGGTATTTAGAGGCTGAATTAGCTACCCAGCGTACTGGGGAGGTAGCAAAGATGGCAGTAGCGACATTCAAGCAGTCATCAGGAAGTCTCTCACAGTATAAAACACAAAATGTGAAAAGTGATAAGAATGTAGAGAAAAGTCATTCTAAAAGATGTTTTGGCTGTGGAAAATTGGGACATGTTATGAATGAGTGCCGAGTACGTACTGCTCTCATGGGGGAGAACAGACAAATGTTATCAGAAGGGTTTGTACTTGATGCCACTGTACAAGGAGTAGCTGCCAAAGCTCTACTTGACTCTGGCGCAGACCAGACAATGATTTCGCGCAAGCTCTGGTCTGTTATCAAAGAGCAAGCTACGTCCACCCCAGATCAACCAGACGGCAGAGTCAAGATAAAATGTGTGCATGGCGCTGCCACCTTTTATCCTGTGTACAATTTACTGGTCAGAGGTTTTGGAATAGAAAAAAAGATGTTGATAGCTGTAGTGCCCAGATTACCTAAAGAGCTAGTCTTAGGTAGGGACTGGCCACAGTTTGAAAGAGGCCTAGAGAAGGGTCTAAACCCCAGAGAAGTTTTTGTCTCCACTCGCAACCAGACGAGTGCCTCAGAAAAACCCTCATGTTCTAGGGAAGAAAGTTTAGTTGACCTTGCTTCCCATGATGATTTAGTAAATACTTCTTCAGAGAGGGATAGAAAGACTAAAGCCGAAAAACACAAAGAGAGAAAGGGACGTTCTCAGGGCAGAGCAGATTTGGAAGCAGGTGAGGAACTACCCTGGATTCCAGCAGAGCTCGTAGAGAAGTTCCCTTCATTTGCCGCAGAGCAACGAGATGACCCTGCGCTGGCACGCGCATTTGAACATGCTCAAACGAAAAGAAATGTTTTCCCAAGATTTATAAAGGAAGAAGGGCTCCTATACAGGGAAAGTATAGACCCACGGACTAAAGATGTCCGCAAACAGCTGGTAGTCCCAAATACGTTTAAGTCTGCAGTGCTAAGGTTAGCACATGATCACCCAGTGAGCAGTCACAAAGGGGTACAGGGGACCCTTGACCAGATACTGGCCAGATTCTATTGGCCAGGAGTTTTTAAGGAGGTCTCACGTTTTTGTGAGTCCTGAGCCTCCTGCCAAAGGGTGACCTCCATAAGACCAGCAGGAATACCACAGTTTTTGAGAAGTTTAAGAAGCCGATTAAGACAGACTTCACGTTTTGCTGAAGAAAAGCTGAAGGACAGTCAGCAAAAGCAAAAACAGTACTATGACAGAGATACCAAGCCCCGACATCTAACCGCCGGTGAGAAGGTAATAGTCTTGATATCAGGCCCCACTCCGAAGTTTGAAGCCCGATGGAAAGGACCTTACATAGTGGTCCAACCACTGGGTCCAGCATCCTATCTAATACAGGACGCAAAGGGACATGAACAAGTGTACCACATAAATGTTCTTCGACTCTGGCACGAGAGGTTATCCTTGTTTATGTCAGCACAGAAGATGTCTAGGATTACGTGCTGTAATAAGGGTGAACATTCAGCCCGTAATATTTTAAGAGGGGGGATATGTCATGAAGTGGGTATCCATAAAGAGGCAAACCTGAAAAGAAACCCTGTTTCTCATAGAAATCTAGATGTGCAGTTACCTCAAGGCACAGCTAGAAGGGGCAGGAGGGATCATACAGGAGCTAATGAGCCTAAGAGAGCTAATGATTTGCACCTGGGAATGAGCCCGGGAGTTTCAAAGGAAAGATTCCTTTATAAGCAGAAGCTGAATGCTAGCAAATGAGGAACAGCTCTGAGGGAAGCAACACCTCTATTGAGAGGAACAGCTCCAGAGGAAGGGCAGAACTGGAATCAGATCCAGAAAGGAGGAACATCTCTACTGAGAGGAACACCTCAAAGGAGAGGACAGAGAGAAGGAACAGCTCTGAGGGAAGGAGCAGCTCTAAGAGAAGGAGAAAGACTTGGAGAAAGAATCCTACCTGAGCAAGCCCAAAGGAACAGAGTTCACAAAGGTGGAGTTCAGAAGGGCCAGGCTAAGCGAGCAGCTGTTCAGAGGGAGTCTGCTGGAGAAAGCACTAAGGCTATAGAGTGTGCCACTCCCTGTTCCCACAACGTTCCTGATTCAAAAGCAGAGAGACGTATCCAGAGAACCAGAGAGATAGGTTTGGAGGAAAGCCTGCTCTCTCTGGGAAATATTAGTCAAGTTTTACCAGGCACCAAAGGAAAAGCAGTTTCTGACAAAGCTAAGTTCTTACCGAAGCATAAAGTTGAATCCACACCAGGTTTTACCAAGCTGCCAGAAAGCACAGCCCTGCCTAGAGCTTATCGGCAGAGAACCTGTTGCAGGAGAAACGTTTCTGGGAGAGAAAGCTCCACGGATTCAAACCACAGAGGCTCCAGGTATGAAAGCTTTATTCATGATACTGAATACTTAACTCCTAGAGGCACTGCTAAAACAAATACTCATTTTGCAAGGAAGAAGAATCCAGAGTGGTTTCAGAAAATTCCCAGAGAACTTAAAACACAGTCCTATTGGAGGCAAGAGCCTAGGGACACTTCACGTAGACCTGTAGCAGACAGGGACAGTGACTACTCTGATGATGAATGTAGTGGAGCAGAATCCATGGAAATTGAATATATAAATGCTGTTCCCATTCCTCCACCAGAAGAAATGGATTGTGGTTTGTGCATGGCCACGAGCCTAGAATCTGTAGCCACCGTATAACTGAGAAGAAGTTTGTTTAATTCTTCTTGTGTTGGAATGAAGTGAATTCCTCTGATTAACCCTTGCACTAATTGTGGAGTTTAACAATTAGTCAGCTTGTTAATACTGGTACCTTTTGAAACAAAGGACATTCTTTTGATTTCTCAATGTCTTATTTGAACCCTTGCACAGACGGGGAATAAAGCCTTGTTTTCCCTACACTTGGTTTGATTATTGAGCTCTCATAGGAAGCTGGAAATAAGTAAGACCATTTCGCCATTCGTGGACCTTACATTTCATCACGCTCCCTAAATAATTTCTATCGTGGAGCATGCCCATACTTCGAATGGCCACCAGGGGATGCCCTCACGACAGTATGTTCTTATGTTCTTATTAGCATTACCTCCTTTTCCCAGTCCCCAGCATCAGCCTTTCTCTCAGCTTCCAGCATGAGCATCGGTATCGGTCTCCTCTCCCAGCCTCAGTATCAGACTCCCCTCCTTCTTCTCCCACCCTCCTTCCCTACATGATGCGGCAGTGAAATCATCTGTAGAGCAGAGCAAGCGTTGCCTTTACCCCGCTGTTCTATTCTTCTTCATCTAGTTCTGCTGCTAGTACTGCAGGACTATTTGAAATGTGAAAATAGACACTTCCTGCAGCACCAGATGAAGAAGCACAAAGTGGCAGATGGCAGGAGAAAAGGCACAAGCGTCCATTGCTGCAAAGGACGAGCTGATGAGGCAGGCTTTCAGTGCTCTCAAGCTTCGGCACCCAGACCCAGTGCCTCACCTGCTCACCCCTTCAGCTCAACATGAGTAGGAGTACACTTTCCATATGCATCCTTTTTATGTGCATGCATAGTCGCACAATTTATTACAAGCCTTTTATCTGAGTGTAAAACAGGCCTTACACATGGAAAAAGCTTTATAAAGATCAATGGGAGAGATGAATAATTAAAAGAAGAAAGAACAGGATGCCAGAATCCAGGGGAGGATAGAATATCAAGGAGAAGGTGGTGATCAAGAAGGATAAAGAGCAAATAAGGCCCTTGGATTTAGCCAGAACAGGCTAAACTGGATACTTTGACAATGGCTATTTCTGAAAAATGCAGCTGGCACAAGCCAGACTGGGATTGGATCAGAAATGGCTTGAGATGAAAGAAAAGCAAGAAACTGGAGGTGAACAGTATGTTTAAGTAATTTGAATGCAAAAAGGAGGGAGATGAGATGAAATGATAGAAGGACAGGCAGTGTCCAGTGAAGGTTTTTTGGAGGAGTGGAGCAAGAGCTTTTGCTCTGGCAGGTGATAGATATTAGCATGCCTTATGGGAGTTTCTTCTACCAACTTTCTTACAGTGAGAACCATTTATAGGGAGATAGTGGAAGGCTGCGCACATTAGCAGGTCAGCCCCAGCAACTACCACCACCATAGCTGGGCTTGCCTCTGCAAAATAATAACTGAACATAAGCCTTTAAATGGACTCAATGCATTACTTTTGCCCTGTGCACTTACAAGAACTCCTCCAGTCAGCTGCTAAAATGCCATTTGATCCAATAATTAAAGCATCAGATCCCCATCTAGTTCCCTATTTTTTAAGGAGAATAAGAGTTCCGTTTGAGACACTTTGATTCGTAACAGAAGCCTACTATCATTTTTAGTGATCTGGTGATAACATTTTTTACTGTCCAAGCATCTATAAATAAAATATGTTGTGGCAGCAGGAAGTGACATCAGTCCATAGCTTTCAGATGGAGCGCTTATGCGTTTGTTAGAGGGCATGCACATTCTACTGGCAAGGTCCACCCTCGTGTCTGAGGAGTAGCTGGAGTCACTGCTGAAATGACGTGAGTGCCAGAGGAGTCGAAGTACTGCAGAGAAGGTGCGCCATGGGAAATGAACACCTGTGGCGCTATGAGAGTAGACAAGAAAAGAGGTGAGTGAGAAAAAGAGAGACTAACAGCAGTAGAGAAAGGAAGGGGGAGAGGAAAAATCCCTGGGAAGAAGGGAATGGAGAGTTCTCAGGGGAGGAGGTAATAGAGAAAGACAGAGGGGATGGGGTGAGGGAAAAGGGAGAGAGAAAGGGAGAGTGCCTGGAGGGGGAGGACACCTACACAGATGGAGAAAGAGAAAGCTGTGTTGGGAGAGAGAAGAGAGAAAGGTTGCCTAAGTGGAGTGGGGAGAAAAGAGAAAGGATAGCTTGAGGAAGGGAGAGAGAGTGTGTCTTTGGGGGGGGGGAGGGAAGGGAGAGAAAGTGTTAGTAGGGAAGGGGAAGGGAAGTTAGAGAGAGAGAGAGAGAGAGAGTTAGGGAAAGCATTCTGATGGAGGGGAGAACGGAAGGGAGAGACTGTGTTGAGGAAGGGGAGGGAAAAGGTGCCTGGGTCGCATTGGAGGGTAGCAAATCCTGGGTTCACTATAATGTTTGCAGGTGTCTGCTAGTATATATTTTATTTTGCTGTAAACTGTAAGGTGCACTGGAAACTGATTAGCCTTGCTTTCTATCAGCAATCAACAGAAGATTCTTGCGGTGCTTCAGGTTTATAAAGAAAATAGAGCAGTTCCGTTCTTAAAGTAGAGCTTAATATTTTTCTAATTTAATTTATAAGAAACAAAAGTGAATTTACTGAATGCTATACCTCTCGTAGCATTGCTAGCTCTCTAACAATGAATATATCGGAATTTTTGAATACCATCTTTTGTCTTGTCCTGAGGCTAAGAAGTAGAGATGGGAGATAAGAAAAATTTATTGCTAGACTAGTAGCTCTGGAAGACAGTCCTCCTTCCAATGAAGTTCAAAGTCCTATTTTGTTTATGGTATGCTAACAAGTACCATTTATGGGCTGCATTTCAAAGACTAATCTCAGTCAACACTGTCTTCAACCAACAAATCCAAAATTGTTCTTTATAATTTAGAAGTCTTTCTTGATCTCCCTTCATGCCAATCTTGCTGTATTTGATCAATCACCCTCCATTTTAACTCAATGAATTGATGTTGTATCAGCATACGATGCTCTACTTTAGGAACAAATAATTGCTCTGTATTTAAGCAACTGTGCTGTTCATTCAGTTGCAGACTAATAGATTAGTTTGCCCTATTTAAAAGGCATGAACAAATCAAAATGTAAATAGCAAATTCCAATTTACAAGTTAAATAAGTTTTTGGCTGAAAAATTTAGGGGCCCTGTTTACTTAAGGACATTATAGTGAAGCACCAGGTGCACCCATGCTAATCACATGCCTTGCAGTTAGCGCAGGGCGCTGACTACAAGATGCTCACCCCACTCCCTCTCTACCCATAACCCACCGACTTACGCATGCAGGACCGTGAGTAAAAGGGACACTTGGTCATCTAGTGGATGTTGCCATTTTTTATCCTTTTAATGTTTCAGCACATAAACTGTAAGTGGCCACTGGCAAAATAGCATTTCATGTCATTCTATCCTCTGATTCAGTATTTTGTGACCTGGTGCCTGCTGTCAAGCTCCACCCCTGCTGGTGTTGTGTTTGACCTCATATCACGTGACCCCCAGTGTCCCAGAGATGCTACCTGGTGCTTCCTACCAAACTCCAAACCCACTAACATGTGTTTGACTTCACATCATGTGACCTCCCTGTGTCCTGGAGGTGATATCACATACAGGACCTTTAACCTATCAGCAGATTTTCACATTGTTTTATTTATATCTGTGCTATGCTGTCTCTTTGGGGTAGAGGAGTAACCTTTGGGGTAGAGGAGTAACCTTTTGGGGTAGAGGATTACAGCACTGGTGTGGTACCCAAGAGACCAGCGTTCAATTTCCACTAGCACTCTTTGTGGCTTTGGGCAAATCACTTAACCCTCCAATGCCTCAGAAGAAAGGCCTGGCGATCTATAAACTGCCAAGAAAACCCAGTAGCTGCTGGATCACCAGGAGTCAGCATTGACCTGAAGGCACACATTGCATTTTTTGCATGCTGTCTCTATGACTTCTGCTTTAAGTTTTACAGATGTTGCCTGCTACCTGGTGCCTCCCCCCAAGCTCTGATTCAGCTGACATTGTGTTTGACCTCACATTGCCTGACCCCCGGTATCCTGGAGGTGATGCCACTTAGAGGACCGTTATCTTTAACTTTTCAGTGGTGTTTCACATTGTTTTATTTATACCTGTACTATGCTGTCTCTTTGACTTCTGCTCTATCTTTTACAGATGCTGACTCTGACCTTCTGTCTCCCGCAAGCTCCAAACCCTCTACTACTATTACTACTACTATCATTTACAGTATATAGCACTACTAGCCATACGCAGAGCTGTACTAATATACATGAAAGATTGCCCCTTTTCCATAGAGCTTATAATCTGTTAGACAGACATACAGAACAACAGGGGACTAGGGAATTCTTAGGAAAATGATGAGTAAAGGCGTCAGGATCCAAAGGCTGCCTCAAAGAGATGAGGTTTCAGCCTGGAGTTGAATAGGACCAGGGGTAGACTCCGGTAGTCTATTCCAGGCATATGCTACAGCAAAGTGGAAGGAACAGAGTCTGGCATTGGCAGTAGAAGAGAAGGGTTGACATCGCATTTGACCACACATCATGTGACCCCCAGTGTCGCAGAAGTGGCGTCACATACAGTGCCTTTATCTTTAATCTTTCAGTGATATTTTGTACCAAAGGAGCATGCTCCTTGACCACCCTCCTTGGGGTGTCTCCTGGGCAACTTGTCTGTCCAGATCAGCAATGCTACTGATGTCATTATACCTGAGGTTTGTACCTGAGCCTCAGGTATAATTGTACATTTTACCTGAGCCTTGGCCTCCGCCATTGTTCCCAATCCTACACTGTCGTTCTCGATGTTACTGAATCTCCAATTCTAGTCTTTTGGGACAGGTGTCCTCCCAAGCCACAAGTAATTTTCATTGTCTCTTTCTTGTGGCACTACCCAGGATTTCTTGTTCGGGTTCATCTTCTTCCTCACCCACCATATGTTTTTTCTTCTTCCATTTCTTCTATATTTTTGGCTTTTTTAAACTATACGTGCTAAATCAGTTCTTATCCATGATCTCATTCTTTTTCAGAACATTGATCTCTTTTTCCTAAATGAAACCTTATTGCGTCCTTCAGTTGGAACAATCTTCTTCCAGAGCTGAACTCTCTCTTCTTCAAGTGTTTGGCCTTCTTGAAAACTCACCTCTTTCCTATGGCCTTTGGGGGTCAGTAGTGGTATGTAGGCCCTGGATGGCAAGGTGTGCATCTTGGGGTTTTTGTTGTTGTTGTTTGTTTTTCTATTTTCAACTTCTATCTTTGATATCCTGTCAATTATGCTGGTGTCCATCTCATTTTCTAAGATTAGTTTTCAATTTATAAATCGTCTTGTACCCTGTAAAGGCAGTATATTAAATTTTAATAGACCATAAACTATTTCTTGATGAGTGAACCTAGCTTACGCGTAAGTTGTCTTCAGTATCGAAATTGGATATCCCTGCTGAATAAACCACTTGGATTCAAAATGGTACCTGACCCCTAGTGGTAATACCATGAGATTACTGTTAGGAATCAGAGACCCAGTTTTGAACTCAGGTGCCCAATGAAGCAGAAGCAACTGGGGATAGCTCCTGCACCCTTTTACACCACCAGGGAACCCCTGGTAAGAACCAGGAGGGTTTCAGGGGGTGGGGTGGGAGCAGGGCCGGCCCGTCCATTGAGCAAGAATGTTTTTTGCACAGGGCCCCGCGTTTCAGGGGGCCCCGCGCAAAGAACATTCTGCTTTATTTCAAAATTAAAAAAAAAAAAAAAAGCTGGCTGCTACCGCTGCTGCTGCCGCCACGGCAGCAGCAGAATGGAGTGTCCCGCGGGGCCCCATCTGCCCGGCTGAGTCCCTCCCTCCCTCCCTCTGCGACGGCTGAGCCCCTCTGTGCCGGCTTTCAGATTCGCGAAGGGAGAGTGTTTCCCTCGCGTCTCTATTAAGCCCGCAGGGGCTGTGCCGGCTTTCAGATTCGCGAAGGGAGAGTGTCTCCCTCGCGTCTCTGTTAAGCCCGCATGGACTGTGCCGGCTTTCAGATTCACGAAGGGAGAGTGTCTCCCTCGCGTCTCTGAAAGCCGGTACAGAGGGGCTCAGCCGTCACAGAGGGAGGGAGGGAGGGAGGGACTCAGCCGGGCATAGGGGGGCCCCGCGGGACACTCCATTCTGCCGCTGCTGCGGAGGCAGCGGCAGCGGTAGCAGCCAGCTTTTTTTTTTTTTTAAATTTTTCTTGAGCCGATGGGGGGGGGGGATTAGGACTGGTAATGGGCTATGGGGGGGCTAGGACTGGAAATGGGCTGGGGGGGTTAAGACTGGAGTTGGGCTGATGGGGTTAGGACTGGTAATGGGCTGTGGGCTGTTGGGGGGGGTTAGGACTGGTAATGGGCTATGGGGGGCTAGGACTGGAAATGGGCTGATGGGGGGGTTAAGACTGGAGGTGGGCTGATGGGGTTAGGACTGGTAATGGGCTGTGGGCTGTTGGGGGGGTTACGACTGCTAATGGGCAATGGGGTTCTATGACTGGAAATCGTCTGATGGGGGGTTAAGACTGGAGGTGGGCTGATGGGGTTAGGACTGGTAATGGGCTGATGGGGGGGTTAAGACTGGAGGTGGGCTGATGGGCTTAGGACTGGTAATGGGCTGTGGGCTGTTGGGGTTAGGACTGGTAATGGGCTATGGGGGGGCTAGGACTGGAAATGGGCTGATGGGGGGTTAACACTGGATGAGGGCTGATGGGGTTAGGACTGGTAATGGGCTGTGGGCTGATGGGGGGTTAGGACTGGGGCTATGGGGGGGTTAGGACTGATAATGGGCTATGGGGGGGCTAGGACAGGAAATGGGCTGATGGGGAGGGGTTAGGACTTGAGGTGGGCTGATGGGGTTAGGACTTGTAATGGGCTGTGGGCTGTTGGGGGGGTTAGAACTGGTAATGGGCTATGGGGGGGTTAAGACTGGTAATGGGCTGTGTTCATGGCACAGGATAACACCCATTGGGGGTAGGGAAGGGGAAATACTAGACACACTGGGGGTTATTTGAAACCACGAATAGCGGGGGATGGACGTCCTAATGGGATGTCCATCCCTGCTATTCGTGTGGCTGCAAGCCACTGAATAACTTCCCCGCTGGTTATGTGGGGAAGTTAGTTGGAGGTGGGGAAGAGGCGGCCCGGGGGCGGCGTCTGGTTGGTCAGTGGGTTGTCGTCGGCCCTGGACGTACAGGGCCGATTCTAATGTCAGCACTGTATGTCCAGGGCCGGCGAATTGGTAATAACCTCCCTGGATGTTTTTTTTCTGCCGATTTGAGGCATGGAAGGGGCTGGTGGGGGGCAAAGTTAATCCCCCGTAGCATGACCCTGGCCTTAGGAGGCCGGATTGGGGGTCAGGCTGAGGGAAATTAACTTTGTGGGAAGCGGCTGGTATTGCGGCTTTTAAATGGAGCCGCGGTGCCATGGCAATGGGACACCATGGTGCAATGGCTCTATTTAAAAGCCCAGGCTGAGTTAGCCGGGCTAGCTCTGTATGTGCATGCCGGGATTGAATCGCAGTCCTGGCCTGCACGTACAGTGCTGTGCGCGATTCTGATCCTGTGGAGTTAGATGTGCCCCGCAGGATCAGAATCTCGATCTCCCTTGTTCGTACAAAGGAGATCTACGTCTTCAATGGAATCGAGCACACTGGGGGTAGGGAAGGGGAAATGCTAGACACATTGGGGGTAGGGAAGGAGAGATGCTGGACAACCAGGGGGTAGAGGTTAAGGAAATGAAGGAGAAATGCTGCACATCTAAGGAGGGGTAAAGAAAGAAAGGGGAGGTATTGGACTATGGGGGATTTGGCTTTGAGCCTTCAAATGGGGGGTGGGGGCACACATCTGAAGGTTCACCTAGGGAATCTGATATCCTTGGGTGAGCCCTGCTCAGGACCACCATCCTGCTGCAATGATCCATTCAACCTAAGAAGCATATAGCCTGCCAAACAGAGAGCTGAGACTTCTATAAGAAACGAGAGAGGATTCTAGAAAGATGAATGACTGCAGTTGTGTAATGTCAACAGCCAGTCCACTCACATTCACCAGAGCTGATTTTTTTGGGGGCCCAAGGTTTTCCTGGGGGGCCACCAGACACATAGGTATGAACTATATTAATTATATTCACATCAACAAAGAACAACTTCACATGTCAGGTTTCTAAGAAGTCTGCAACTGCTGTTGTATATCATGGGTGACAGTTTTAATTATTTAAAACTCAATTATTTCAAACACTTACCAATGCTTTTGCCAGGGCTGGTGTGACCTTCTTTGCTGCCTTGGGGAAATGACTGCTGTGTTGTCTCACCCTCCCCTTCCCCTAGTAGATTCCATAGAGCCCTTCACAAACTTCTCTTTTGTGCCAACAACAGATTTTTGAGGTCTGGGCATTCTTTATACGTGCAGGCTACCAGATTTCGGCATGACTTGCCTCCAGAACTATCTGACAGATACATTATGAAGTAATGCAAAACTTTGCAAAACACTCATTCGGAGCCTATGGCATACCTGCCATAACATAGCAGCATGCCAGGACTCACACAGCACCAACCCTACCTATGATGATCCTGCACTACAGCTTTTATATTGAACCCAGGAACAGCAATATGCCTCCTACTGTGAAAAGAGAATATGCAGGATGCTACAGATCCCTTCATAGAAAGTTTTATTTATTAATATTTAGTTCACACTTTTCCAGTACTAGTTCTAAGCAAGTTACATTCATGTACAGTAGGTATTTCCCTTAGCATTCAATCACACGGGTAAAACACGGGTATTTTTTAATGATTTACGCAAGTAGAAGATCTGCTAACCACATTAATTGCGGCGAGAAGGATATTCAGCAGCACTAACACAATTAGCACCAATGAATGCCCAGTTGGCACCAATGAATGCCCAACAGTAGCCGGCTAGCATCGGGGCATACCAGAGTGGATCAGAGGGGGCACCCAGGATAACTGGGCAGTGGCAATATTCAGCCTCTAGTCAGTTATCCCTCAACGACAAATGTTAGGCACCTTTAAGGTTTCTCTAACTTTGGCTGCTGAAACTAACCAGGCAGTGGCTTAATATAGCTTCGACACTATGTGGCCGAACCGAAAATTCAGGTTTAAAATTCAGCAGGGATGGCTAGCTGCGGTAGAAGCCCCACCAACAGAGAGCCCCTTACCAAACACAAAACAAGGGACCACCAATTACATAGAAGAAACATAGAAACATAGAAAAATGACGACAGAAAAAGACCACATGGCCTATCTAGTCTGTCCTTCCATAACAACTACAACAGTCCCCTTTTTATCTTTAGAGATCCTCTGTGTTGGTCCCATGCTTCTTTGAATTCAGTTACTGTCCTCATCTCTACCACCTCCACTGGGAGACTATTCCACGGATCCACTACTCTTTCCGTAAAGAAATATTTCCGCATATCACTCCTGAATCTATCTCCCTTCACCCTCATCCCATGTCACCTCGTAGCAGAACTTGCTTTTAATCGAAAGAGGCTCTCCCCCTGAACATTTATGCCACGGAGGTATTTCAACGTCTCCATCATATCACCTCTATCCCGCCTTTCCTCTAAGGTGTACATATTAAGATCCTTAAGTCTTTCCTCTTATGCTTTATAACGAAGACCACTGACCATTTTAGTAGCCACCCTCTGTACTGACTAGAAATAGAAAAATGAACCCGCAAGAAGTCAGACTCTGCATGCAGCGTGACACTGGAGAAACAGAAACAGAAATGCATTTTCTCTTGTGCTGTACAAAATACAACATTACAGATGCATATTTCCCAAAGCTGACATATTCCAATTAAGAAATTCAAAATGAAATACTTTTTTCTATCTTTATTATGTAGGCATGTTATTTTTCCAATCAAGTTGGTCTTTTCTGCGTTCCTCTGTCTCTTTTCTCCTAATTCTTTCCAGGTCTGCAGTCCATTTGCCATTACTCCTCACTCCTCCTGCCTTCATCTGTCTTTGAAATTGATCTTTCCAGTTCAGCTCTTTCCTCTACTTCTTTCTTCTTTATCTATGCTCTTCTTGCCAACCACCCCCCTCCCCATGGCCTCTCCGAATACGTTCACCATCTCCCTTCTCTTTCTCTCTGTCCCTCACCCCGCAGTCCAACATCTTCTCTCCTCTTCCCCACAGCAACTTTGCAGCATCTCCCCTCCCCTTCCCCCACAGTCCAGCATCTCCCATCTTTCCTTCCCCCCAATCAACAGCGCAGCGTCTCTCCTCTTCTCCTCAACAGCCACGAGGGTCTCCCCTTTTCTTATCCCATCTGTTTGTCAAGAGCCCAGGGCATCTCTCCTTTTCCCCTCACAAATAGCGTAGTGTCTCCCATCTCCCCTTTCCCCACCACTAGTGCAGCATCCCCTCCTCCTCTCACCAACTGTGCAGGGTCTTCTTCATCCTTATCCCTTCCCCCATACCAGCAGTCCAGCATCTCTCCAACGCAGCAGGAGACGTGGCATCGCTAGCCCTGGCATTTTTCTTTAATTAGATCCCAGCTACATTCCCTTACCGTGTTGCAGCAGCATGCAGCATGTCATATGATTTCAATTCCGGAGCAGAAGTGCAATCCGCTGAGGGAATGCCAGGGCTAGCGCGGCCATTCCTTCCACTGGGTTTTCCCTGAGCTGCTGAGTTTTCCCTGCATCCCGCAGCCGCCACTGCTGACAGTAGGCTGTATTGCGCTGGAGGGGCCTGAACTCCTCCAGGCCTCTGCATTGCTAGCCCCTGGAGTAAAGAATGCGAAAGTAATTTACAAAAGTCAATTGCACATTTATTTAAATTATTTCTTTTATCACCTCCACAAAACTGATCAAAGTGATTTACCACTAGAACAATGCATTCGATTCGTTGGGGTCCCTATAAATCTACAGTGACTGCAAACCACTTGTACACATACACACCCATGAATTAACACACACAATCGATTGTGTGCATTTTTAAGTTCTTGCAGATAGAATGAGCACAAATGGAGAGGTCAAATGAAAAAAAAAAAGCCCCAAAACTGGGAAAAATTAGTTTTAAATGAGCACATACCAACCTTTTTTTGGCCCTGCACACCCCTAAAAAATGCTTCCATAATCGTATGAAAGCTTTTCAGAGCCTTTGGTCACAAAGCTGTGTGATTAACTCTGAGCTGCAATGCAAATAATCTTGTAAGGTGCACATTGAAGAGCTTGAATATTCCAGAAATTCTATTACATTTAGGGGCATGTTTACTAAACATTCCTAACGTGCGGGGCCGCGCTAGTGTGCCTGTGCCATATAAGGAGTGGGCGGTTCAGGCAGAAAATAGAAAAAAAACGGTAGTAAGCAACCGGACGTGTGTGCGTCGCGCTAATGTGCGGGGGTCGACATTAGCGCGTGGAAAGGCAAAGTGGCGCGCTGCTGAGTATACAAAACAACAGAGCCGTGGTACAACGGTGAAGACACTGACCAATGGTGCAGGGGCCATGGGTTCAATCCCCCAGTGTGCGCAACAACAAAGGTCAGCTGAGGCAGTAACTGTAATGATTAACATTGTTTTAGGAGGCAAATTAATTTGGAACGGCATAAGGCGGCGCACAGTTATTTTTGGGCAGCAGAAGGCGGCGCACTGGTCCCCTTGGGCGGCAGAAGGCGGCGCGCTGATAGGCACAAGGCGGCGCGCTGATGCACAAGCATAGGACCAGAGCCACAGCACAATGGTTAAAACACTGACCAATGGTGCAGGGATCAGGGGTTCAACTCCTCACAATGCCCAGTGAAAAATGCCTGCTGAGGTATTATGTTGTGGAGTGCTGTAGGAGGCTGTATAATTTTATTTTGTTATCACTACTAGCAAACGCACTCTCCCAGCATGTTAACATACGGCGGCCCATAAGGCACATGTTACAGTGCACTGTTCGCCAAGGCACCCTTGAATGACCCCTATAGGGCAGCATGTATGTTGCGACACAGGATAATGTATAGTGCACCCTATAGGGATGGCAACCATAAGGTGGCCTACAGGGCGCCCTATGAAGCACCCTCAGAGGCACCTAATGAGTATAGTAAGCTGAGGGTGGTCTTGCCGGCATAGACATATGTACAGTAAATAAAAATAAAGCTGTGGACAGCCCTACCAAAGGGCCCCACTGTGGGTTTGAACCCATGACCTCTAGCTGCATAGGCAGTGATGTAACCATTGCACTACAGCTCCATAGCTGTAAGCAGGCCCCTGGCTGGCTGCAGATAGCCTACACGTCACCTCACAGACAGTCTGCTGGTGTCAACAGGATGGGTTAGGCCACCCGTACCCATGATGCACTGCACATGCAAATTAGCTGTCCGCAGATGGACACAAGATGGGGAATGCACCCCCACAGCACCTCGGCCCTGTTGGGGGAAGTGACCGGGTGCACCCACACAGCACCTTGGCCTAGTAGGGGGCACTGACCGGGTGTTTTACTGGCACAGAGTAGCCACACACCGTTACATCGTGCGGGTACTGTGCTCACCCTGAGTGTGCAATGAGGTGGCCAGGACCAGGTCAACAACACCTGCCATGGCTGATGGAGGCCAAGCGGGCATTCCAAAGCAGTGTTAATGTGTAAGATAGCTAGTTTATGCACAAACACCATGGATATCCCTGTCTGCCGCCATCAGGCACACCCCCCCCCCCCCCCGTGGCAAACATGGTCCCCATCAAGGGATCCACACTCTACCTCCCTGCAAAGGTGGCAGTACAGGGCAACATCAACCCCAGTCCTGCTGAGGAACACCACCACCCCCCCCAGGAAGCTCCATACACAGCCATAACACAATAGCAGACAGACATAAGCCCAGGGTATGGTAAGCTGCACTCCACCACCAGATATTCCCCTGCAGCAAGCCAACAGCCACTGCACCCTGCAAGCCATTATAGCAAGACATTTACCAGCTACAAACAGTCTGCTGGTTAGTCCATAGTGCATGTTCCCAATGGAGATGCATGCACCCAGAATTGGGCTGTCTGCATACACAGCAAGCAGATATATCAGTGACTGGGCCCCAAAGAGAAACCCATATATATCACATGAGAGAACTACTATACAGCACTATGGGGGGGCCTAGCCATGCTGTGGTCACTGCACAGTCAGGGTGAGCGTGATCCCCCAGATGGACATGCTTTGGCCACCCTGTCTGTGTAGGTGGTGGCCGGACACTACAATATCCCAGCCAATGTCCCTGCCAGGGCCCTATGCCCAGTGCAGATGCATCCTGGCCACGCCATCCTGCCCTGGCTATACCCATGGTACCTTGCACCTCATTATGCACATTGACTGGCCAATACTGGCAACAGTGCTGGCAGTGCGGGCTGTTGAAGGGGCTTGCAGCCAACACCCACTGTATAGACAGACACACACTTCCACACCTCTGCCATCATGGTGCTACGATTGAGGGGGTAAGTAGCCTTGCCCACCAAACCGGTCCTGAGCACGGCAAGGCATGGATATGGTACGCATTACAGCTGGTGGTCACTCCCCAGGGTGGTAAGCACCGTCAGAGGCCAGGCCTGGAGCATGCCCCGCAAACACCTAACAGATTGTTTGGATGGGGCCAACTAGCAGTATGTACGTAACGTATGGATAACTGCCTGCCTGTGCTCCTAGCAAACGTCTCCGAGCTGTGTACCGTATACCTCAGGTGTAGGGTGACATTGGTAAGTTATGCAAGTGCTCGTTTTGGGTGCTGCATGCACGGTCCAATGTTCTGCCTTTCCAGGTGACATTGGCCAATGGGGCCTGTGGGTGTGGGTGTGTCTGCCCTTGATGGCTGCTGCTTTACGGCACAGATTCCCAACTCCAGTCCAGGTGTGCATCACACTGTTCGGGTTTTCCTGCTATCCCTCATGAATATGCATGGACTACATCTACATGCCATGGGGGTGGTGCATAGATATACAGCACAGGCATTTGTATGAGTGTCAGCATGGAACCTGACTGGTGTGTGGCCCACCAGGACTGCATTTGGGTGATTCTGCTCTAGGTACTGCCCCTGTTCATGGTGTCTGTGCTCAGTGGGGTAAAAGATAGATGTCTTACCATTGCATATGTCCCCGCCATGAAAGGTGTGTCCTTACTATCACTGTTTAGTTGTGGGAAAAATATGTGGGCAGGATTGGCAGTAGCCCCAGCTGGGCTTTGAACCTGTGATCTTCTGTTCTTGTATGCACTGTCTGTGTGCACTGCACCACTGTGTAGCCACAGATTGGTTGGATTCCCTGGACTGTCCATGACTGTGGATCCGGCAGGACCTGTCTGTTGCAGTGGACTGTGCCAGCCTGCACATGGCTAGGCCTCTGTCTTCTGTGGTTA
Organism: Ichthyophis bannanicus; assembly: GCA_033557465.1. Taxonomy (NCBI): domain Eukaryota; kingdom Metazoa; phylum Chordata; class Amphibia; order Gymnophiona; family Ichthyophiidae; genus Ichthyophis; species Ichthyophis bannanicus. Next base: position 1,517,152,086 of record CM066031.1, on the reverse strand, counting down.
GCAGCCACTGCCCCCTGCACCACATGTACTTGTCCGCCAACATGCTGGCATGACCGTCTCTCAGAAAAAGCAGTTGACCTGATTGCACTGTGGCAGTATGGGACTGCATTTGGGGGACTTGGCTGTAGGTAATGCCCATTGTTGTGGTGTGTGTGCGGTGTTGGGTAAAATATGGGTGTTTTCCCCATGCATACAGGGGTGTCTGCGCTATCTTTATTTAGTGGTGGGTAAAATATAGGGACTGGGCTGGCAGGTGCCCCAGCTGGGTTTTGAACCTCTGCCCTCTGGTTCTAGAGGTAATGACTCTGTCTGCTGTACCACACTTTGGCCACAGAGACAGTGCAGCCCCTGGAGGCAGTAAGCCTGGCAGGATGGAGTCACAAACCCTGCTCTACGCAAGTCTACTGTGGGCATATGCACCCTGTCTGGTGACAAACGTGCACATAAACCCCGGAACTGACCACGGGAAATGTGGGACAGAATATCACCACGCTGGGCAACAGTGATATTAATGGGCAACCATAGCAAACACTCCCAGGAAAGCTCCAAAACGTGGAAATGTTTTTTGGAAGAGTCTCCTCTCAGTAGACCCTTCCAAAATTCATTTCTTGTTTCTGGAGCTTTGCTGGGTGTGATTTCTGTATTTGCCCATCACTATAACTGTTCCCCAGCTGAATTACTATTTTTAATAGTTCTGTTGTGGTCATTTTCTATGTTTATTTTCACTTTTGTGCTGTGCACATGTATCACACTGCTCACGTTTTGCTGGTTTCCCCGGTTTTCCTGTACATTGCTGACGGAAATGGTTTCTCTTCCCTTTAAATGCTTTCTACCGCGAGTGTTTCACTCGCGGTAGTTTTTACATGGAAATTCGGGCTCGATACTGTGCGGGGAGCCTCTCCCCTCCCACTCTCCACCCATTGACCCCGTCCCTCCGCCCCTCCGGAGCCTTCCTCCGCCCTCCTTTCGCCGTTCCACGCCTCTATCGGACATTTGCGGGCCCGCACTTGTACGGGGCCCGTTAGTGAGCCGCGTACCTGTGCGGGGGTGACACGCACGTGTGCGGGGCGTTTAAACGCGTTTCTGCGCGTTTCAGTGCCGCGTTGCCGTGCGCTATTTTGCGGCGCGCTCTTTTGCGGATTTTAGTAAACATGCCCCTTAGAAAAGATGCTTGCCAAAATATTAATCCTCTTGATGAAAAAATTAATTTCAGTGAATAGGGCCCCTGCCTTTGTAGTCACGTGTAAACAATTTGGTGAAACAAATGGCCATACTTGTTTGATAAGACAGGGTGCAGTGAGAGGATTTGGAGGCCTAGCCAGATCTTCTAGCAATAGCTCATCCAGTTACGGAAAACCAGTAATTCATGACCTTTATCAAATTCTACAGCTCAACTCATTTCTACCAAACAGGAACAGCAGTGATTATAACATGAACCCCTCTTCTTTCATTCAATAATTTATTCAGGCAGTTGTCTCCCAATATAACTGTGTGCATGTATTGGCAAGGTAAAATACATGTCTTATAAAAACACTAAACAACACCAAAAAAAACCTACACAGATAAATCTTGCCCAAAGTCCGCACAGCTCTTTTTATTTACTCTTTTGTTTTGATCAAAGCAAGTTATCCTTGATTCTTTGAATTCATCTTTTATTGTTATTACTGGAAAAAATCAGCAGTTAGCCGAAGATGTTTCGCATGATGAATTATTAAAAATCTTTAACTCTAGGACAACCTTCTAGGGGGTATAAGATTTTTAAAAAATTATCCCTTGTTTTGCTGTGAGGGAAGACGGCTAAATGAAAAATGGCCCAGAATTATTGTGAAACAATTGTCTGTAGTGTAATCAAGTCTGTTTCTGCCCTCCAACTACTCTGCGATATAATGATACATGTATCATTAAGCAGCTGCTGTGGATGCCTGAGGAAACTGGTAGAATTTGTACCTATTGTTTTCCTTTCCCTTCACCCTCCTGCGCTTTGAAAAAAATCTGTTTGCGGATAGAGGTTTACAAGTTAAAAGATGGCTTTGCCTTCTTGCAGTGACTTTTTTTTTTCTCAAATTATGGAATGTTGGAAGCAAGCTTCTTTTATGATGGTGATTTTTTAACACTGGAAAAGGACGACGGCATGCAAGAGTAAATAATGTTCCATTTTAACACAGGAAAGTCAAACAATTACTTGTTCGGCGGACATTATGCGCTCTGCTGTTGTAAACCTTTCATTTTCTACTTGTGTTTTTTGCCAAGGCATGCACTGCAGACCATTCAAGTGGCAAATGTGAGTCCACTGAAACCCTGTAGAATAGGAAAAAAGGCTGTAAGTGAAATTGTTGCATAGCAGCTTCCTCAGAGCCTGAAAGCGTACAGCAGTAAAGCCTTATTCATCTCTCCTCTGAACAGGTACTTCCCTGTCCTTGGAGAGCTTACAATCTAAGGTTGTACCAGAGGCAATGGAAAGTTAAGCAACTTGCCCAAGGCCACAAACAGAGTCAGTGGGATTTAAACACTGGCCTTTCTGAGCCCAGGTTGTTATCCTAACCACTAGGCTACTGCTCCACTACAGCATAAACACATAAACTGCCAAAACTCATACAGTGGTGTGCAAAAGTCTGGAATCACTTGTAAATTTGACTTTTTTTTTTCAACTTCGTGACCTTATATCTTAATTTCTTTTTCCTCCCAGTGGCTTTTTCTGTGTATCTCATGAAAAGTGATAGAGTTGGCTATTAGGGCCAACTTTTAGTATCGGTTTGGCCTTATTTTCTGAGTTTGTTCCCCATAGTTGTCCTGTTGATAGATTTTCTGTGAAAATCGCGTAATGTACATCGTTGGCCAATGATATAATATTGTAAGTATGCTTTAAAATATTATTGACACACGCCAGGTTTCCTTCAAATTAATGATCCAGAAAGCGTATGAAGTTCAAAAATGCCACGCGTTTTTATAGCTGCACTGTTGGCTAGATATCTGCATTGTGATTGGTCAGTGAAACCAGCCTCCTGATTGGTCAGAAATAACGTGTGCATATTGGATAATTTCGATACAGTTTTGACGCAGGATCCACAAAAATCGCAGTAGCTATCTCCCGGTATCTGTAAAGTATTTCAATTGGAAGCAAGGAATGCAAAAAAGTCAACTCTAATAGCCAAATGTATCCTTTTTAACATGGTAGAAAGATGAATATGCTGGGCTAACGCAAAATTTTAAAAAAAACATTAGAAAGTACAAAAAACGCAAAACTCACAAGTGATTCCAGACTTTTGCACACCACTGTATGAGATGTGTTAACTCAAAAAAAGGTTTATGCCTTAAAAGGTATAAAGTAGCACCAGAGAAAGGACATCCAGGTGAAATCTGGGGTGTCCAGGGAAAAACATAAAAAAAAATGCCAGGGACGTTTACATTTCGGCCTGATTTAAGCGACTTGGATGTCCCTGAATTGGACGGTTGCACAAGTGGCCTTACAGACATCCCTGTTACAAACACTTGGGGTGGGGACATCTATCCTACGCTGAATGCATGTCCGTGCAAGCTATTTTGCATATAGGAGCATGCATAAACATGACCACTGTTCCCTCTAAGCTGTGCGCGTGTGCGCGCGCACACACTTCGCTTAGCGAGCGCACATTCTTTACAACAGAGCGCACAAAAATTATGGTTCTGATTCTGATAGAAAACTACAGAGACGTCTTAAAATTTAAAAGTTGTGATTGTAATTACTAGAAAATTTCCGCTTCATTTAGTAATCGTCTATTTTCATTTAATTTGATTAAAATCAATGTGGTGTACATACTGTATTCTGACGTGTAGTCAAATTTTAAAGTATATAACTCCGAGTGTCGTTATGTGGCACACAAAAATTTAACCTTCCTTCAAAAGCTGCACAGCTGATATTTTATGCGCACACAGCATACAGAAAATTAGAGGGAACATTGAACATGACCAACCGAAAACCCCTGGAGTAAAGAATGTGAAAGTCATTTACAAAAGTCATTTACACATTTATTTAAATTATTTCTTTTATCACCTCCACAAAACTGATCAAAGCGATTTACCGCTAGAACATAGACAAAATAAAATCAATTTATATCAAGGCCATTATCACTAGCTGTCAACACGTAACAAACAACATACGGCTGCGGTCGGTACTCCATTTACTTCGTAGTGTTGAAAAAGGAAGGCTCCTTCTGCCCGATCCTCGACCTCAAGCAAGTGAGCTCATAGGGGCATGTTTACTAAAGGTTCCCACGCGTTAAGTAAAGTTAACGTGCATTAAGTGCTGCCACTGCTCATTCATTTCTATGGGCCATTGCAGCACCTGTGAACTTTTAGTAAACATGCCCCTAGATGTCTGGATGACAGAACGAGAGCTTTTCTGATGCTTATTCATGCTCTGAAGCAGAAATAGACACGGACAGTCCAGCTCATGGGTAGGGACATGATATTCAGTGCCCCGGAAGCTAACCCCTTCTTAAGGTCAGCCATAGAATGAGGCACTTACACCAAGGAAACATAAAATATTTACTTCTTTCCCCAGTCCTCTTCCCTCTTTCACTTAGCATGTATACTCATGCCTCTAAGGACAGGTTCTGTGTGTGGGGGATGGAGGAAGGGATTTCTCTTCAAGGCCCAAGTGTAATGTTTATGCTTCTTCACAAATACTCAGAGTCTTATGGAGTGCTCCAACTAAACTCGACAAAACATTTGTGCAAAATCATATACTGCTTTGAGGTAGTCTTTCTTTCCTGCAGATTACTGTTTCAGTTTTCTAATATACCATGCAGCTCCTTCATCAGTGCCTGTGATCCCTTTGAAGTCTTTGTCATTTCTTTTGGGTTAGTGGTGTTGTGGTGCTTGCTTTATTTGATGGACTGACCCAGTGTAGTGTGTCCTGACACAATGCTAGGGGTTAAGTGCTACCATTTGGCAAGATGGCAGCTGAAAGCAGGAATAAGAGCATCTCTCCTGCTTCCCAACTTTTGGAGGTGTGTGGGGAGGTAATACCTGAAGTTTGGAGGATGGCCAATGTAACACCAATTTTTAAAAAGGCTTCCAGGGGTGATCTAGAAAACTACCAACCAGTGAGCCTGATGCCAGTACCGGGAAAAATGGTAGAAATCATCATAAAGAACAAAATTACTGAACATGTAGACAGTCATGGCTTAATGGAAGACAGCCAACATGGCTTTAGCCAAGAAAGGTCTTGACTTACTAATCTGTTATGTTTTTTTGAAGGTGTGAATAAACAGGTAGACAAAGGTTGATATAGTGTAGAGGAGTAGCCTAATGGTCAAAAGTACTGGCTTAGAAACCCTGAGACCAGGGTTTGATTCCCACTAGCACTCCTTCTGGCCTTGGGCAAGTCACTTAACCCTCCATTGCCTCAGAAAAATCCAAGTTATCAATATCCCTGTTTAATGTATATTGCTAAGATTAAGTTACAATGTAAACTGCTTTGATTGAAATGATAAAGCAGTATATAAAACCTGATAAATAAATAGTGCATCTCTATTTTCAGAAATTCTTTGCCTCTCCCATCGTTGGTCCTCCTTCCAACCCGTTACTCTCCCAGAACTAACAAGGGTCCTCACCACCACTCGAAAAACTACATGTCCTTCTGACCCCATTCCTTCACAGGGGCTTCCAGAGCCCTCACTGGCTCTGTCCCCCCTGATTCTCTCTATTTTCAACACTAGCTTACTGTCTGGAATCTTCCCCTCTCATTGGAAGCATGCCCTTATCCGTCCCCTTTTGAAGAAAGCCTCTCTAGATCCCTTGGTCCCCTCAAACTGGTGCCCCATCTCTAACCTGCCCTTTCTTTCTAAGCTTCTTGAGAGACTGGTCTTTTCTCAGCTTTCTGCACACCTTGAGGCTTCCTTGGTTCTTCACCCCCGTCAATCTGGTTTTCATCCTGGTCACAGCATAGAGTCTATTCTTATTTCTTTTCTCAACGAGTTACATGTTGCTCACGATCAAGGTTCTATATCCCTAGCCATTTCACTCGATCTCTCCGCTGCCTCTGATGTCATCGACCACCGTACTCTCCTTTCACGTCTTAGTGCTATCGGTCTGTCTGGCTCAGTTCTTCACTGGTTCCACTCCTTTCTCTTCAATCGGTCTTTCTCAGTTCTCTCTGGCACTGCCGCCTCTTCTCCGACGCCTCTCCACTGTGGTGTTCCTCAGGGTTCAGTACTAGCACATTTGCTGTTTTTTTTTTATTTTTTTTTTTTAATTCTTTATTTATAATTTCAAAAAGAAAACAAACAGAAAGAAAGAAACACAAAATCTACAGTCAAGGATAATATAATAACAATAAAGCTACTACTATACAAAAACCCCAAAATTCCACCCAGCCCTCCCTCCTCCCGGCTCTCTGGGCATTAACCAACCGCAAGTCTGGGTCACTACAGCAGTGACCCAAAGACAGCGGCCTCGACAAGGCGTCCACCACTAAAGATGGTATTTACAGCGTTACTTTGGAGCATACAATATATTGGTCTAACAACTCCCATCGCTTAGTGACTAACTCAACATCATTCGGACGATATAATTTACAATACAATTTCTCATATTTAGAATACTGACAGACCGAGTTCCACCAGTGTGCAAAAATAAGCTTAGGGAAAGATTTCCAATTGGCCAGGATCTGCTTAATCGCAATAGCCAGCAAAAAATTCAATAGGAAACCTTCCCCACGCCTTATGGACAATCTCGGTGCCAGGGAGCGCAAGAATAGTATACTCCATGTGAGATCGCAGGATAGCCTCAAAATATGACAGATTCTCTCCCAAACTTGAGCCAAGTAGTTTTTAATGTAGGGACAATCAAAGAACATATGAGAGTATGTGCCTGTTCCGGTCTGGCAGGACCAACATTTGCCTGAGGCCTCTTTGTCCCATTTGGCCAGCCTCACTGGGGTTATAAAAGCCCTGTGGAGAAAAAAATAAAGTGCTTGTGTGATTGCTGCCGATCGGGAAACTCTGGTTACAGGGCCCCATAGCAATTTCCAGGTACCTATAGGGACTGGGCCAGCCATGTCAGATTCCCACACTCCTTTCAGCCCAATCAACCCCTTTGGGGCACTGTCCCTAAGGAACGCATATAGTTTAGAAAGCGCACCTTGCTGTCCAATCGTGCTCCAGAGCCGCCTCGTCAGCTCACTTTCCTCTGGCATTTGCTGTATCTTAGCCTGAAAATTGACAAGGCAATGCTTGAGCTGCACCCATTTAAAATAATTGGTGCACGGGAGAGAATAATCCAACTGCAAGACAGCGAAATCCTTCCAACCTTGCGGGCCCACTAACTGGCTGATCGACCAGATTCCGCACGCTTGCCAGGCTTTCCAGGCGAACATTTTGCCTCGGATTCGAAGCTGTGGATTCCACCAAATCGGTGAGTCTTCCACAAGTAAGTTACTTACGCCCGTCTGCCTGGCCAGGTTTAAATAAGCTTCTTGCGTCGCTCTAATGACACCACCCGCATTCAGCCATTCGGGCTGCAGAGCCCCTAGCATTGATCCCAAAGGGTAAGGAGCTGCCAGTCCTGCTTCAAACTCTAGCCAAGTCGGGCACGACTCTAATGTTGCCCTTCCCAACCATAGAGCCCCTTGTTTCAGCAAAGAAGCCTGGTGGTATAGGAAAAGATCCGGGAACTGCACACCTCCCTCATCCCTAGCCGCTTTAAGCTTCCGAAGAGCAATGCGCGGTTGGGCATCCTTCCACAAAAAGCTAGTGAGGTGTTTTTCCAACCTGGTAAATATGCTGCGCGGTAGGGGGACAGGGAGCATGTTCATGACATAATTAATTTTTGGCACCAGAATCATTTTAATGAGCTCCAATCTGCCCCACCATGAGAAATGAAGGATGGACCACGATAAAGTCTTCCCTCTTATCACCTGTACCAACTCCTCTACATTCTTTTGGATCATGGTCTCCATTGAGGAACAGTACCAAGCTCCTAAGTATTTAATACAATCGGCCTCCCACCTAAAAGGAAAGCTAGCCATTTCAGCAGACGTAGAGACCCTGTTAAGTGGGAAAGCCACCGACTTGTTCCAGTTGATTTTATATCCAGATATAGTAGAGTAAGACTCTATCAAGTCCAGGATTATTGGGATTTCAGATGGCTGTCCAAAAAGGAGCAAATCGTCAGCATATGCCGACAGCTTCACCACTGATGCTCCCCCTTCAATACCAGCCAGACCACTATGTTGCCGAACCGCAAGGAGCAACGGCTCCATTGCCAAATTGAAAAGCAAGGGGGAAAGGGGGCAGCCTTGCCGGGTACCTCTATGCAAAGAGAATGAACGGGACAGGAACCCATTTGCCACTATGCGTGCAGATGTTTTAGCATATAAGGCCTGCACCTTTTTAATGAATCCCTCCCCAAGCCCAAACCAACTTAGAATGAAAAATAGGAAAGGCCACTCTAAACGGTCAAAGGCCTTCTCTGCATCAAGAGAGAGGGCTACATATGGCCTAGTTACCACCGCCGCTCTATCCAGAAGATTGCATAGCAACCGGGCATTATCAGACGTGGACCGCCCAGGTATAAAACCACACTGATCTGGATGTATTATCGTTCCCATGAGAGTCGACAGTCGCTTTGCCAAAACGCTTGCATAGATTTTATAGTCAGCGTTTAAGAGAGAAATGGGGCGATAGTTCCCCACTTTGCTAGGATCTCTTCCGGGCTTTTCAATGACAGCTATAGTTGCATCTGAGAATAAACCTGTTTGTGCATGGCTCTCCCCTAACTCTTCATAATATTGCAATAGGAAAGGCTGCAGTTCAGCTCTAAATGTGGCATAGAATTCAGCGGGTATACCATCTGGTCCTGCAGCATTCCCCTGAGGCATAGACTTAATCGCTGCACTAATTTCAGCACCCGAAATGGGCTTTCCAAGGTTCGCAGCTTGCTGTTCTGACAGGACAGGATGATCTAACTTCTCCACAAATTGCCGGAAGTCCCCTAGTTCGGCCTTTGTCTCAGATGAATATAAGGTCCTATAAAATTTGGAAAATTCCTCGACTATTTCGGGACTAGCGGTATGCCGGACTGCTTGACTATCTTCAATAACCGTAATCCTAGTCCTTCGGCGCTGACCGCTGGCGGCTTGGGCAAGCAAACGCCCTGATCTATTCCGTTCTACGTGATATCTGGCTGACTGTTGAAGCATTACCTGCTCCACATCAGAGCTGAGAGTTTCATTGTATTGGAATCTTAGTCTCTGTAAGCGCTGGAGAAGGCCAGGTACTGGTTGTTTGAGCCACAGCCGCTCGCCTGCCTTGATCTGGCTTTCCAGGGCCGTTAACTGGGCTCTACGTCGCTTGGATTCCCTAATTTTATAGCTAGTGATTGAGGCCCTCAACGAGGCCTTGAAAGCTTCCCACCACGCCCAGCTAGACGATTCTCCCAAAACATTCTCGCTGAAGTAAGAGGCAATAGTCGCTTTTACCTCCGCTTTAAATGTAGGTTCTGCCAGCCAGGCTCTACTAAAGGACCAAATGGGAGGAATCTTCTCAATATCTGGGAACGCCAGGGTAACCGTGATGGCTGCGTGATCAGATACTGTTACGCTAAGAATCTCCGCCGCGCAGCCATCTGAGACTAGAAGCTTGGATATTAGGAAAAAATCAATACGGGACGAGGACTTGTGTACAGGAGAGAAAAAAGAGTAATCCCTATCACTCGGATGGAGTAATCGCCAAATATCTACTAGCTCACACGTGTCCATTAGGGCAGAGAGCGCCGAGCTCGTCCGAGATGGGCGCTCTATTCTCCCAGGGCACCGGTCTATCAGAGGATCCCGTACTTGATTAAAATCGCCTCCCAGAATGATAAAGGGTTCTCCTTCTCTCTGTATGCTCTCATTCAAGTTGCAAAAAAAAGTAGGATCCTCCTTATTGGGCCCATAAACATTGATGAGTAAAATCTGCACACCTCCAATCATTAACAAGGATTGCGCATATCTGCCCTCAGTGTCATTGTTAGCGTGTATTATCTTACAGCTTAACGAGACTTTAACTAATGTAGCTACACCATTTTTCTTATGGGCTGCAGGAGAGGAACCCACTAATTGATACCCATTGCTCTCTAGCTTAGAGGTCTCTTTCTGAGACAAGTGAGTTTCTTGCAAAAAAATGGCGTCTGGATTCTGACGCTTGCAATAAGTCATAATCTTTTTACGTTTCAGTGGGGAGTGTATGCCTTTAACATTTAAAGACAATATCTTTAATGTTTTAGCCATATCTATAACAACCAGAAATATTGACAGTATTAACAGCCTTAAGCTCCAAATTAAAAGGTGTCAAAACTACACAACCCCCCAGAGAGCCATTTCCCTCAATCCCCAAACAAAAACAAACAGGGCTAGACAGCAAAAACACTATTACAGCATAGCGCAGCCCGGTTGAAGACCCTTAGAATGAGAAAGAAAAGAGAAAACAAATAAAAAGAAGAGAGATACAGCTATGATTATAATTATGATGAAACCCCCCATCGGCCACTTCACCCCCCACTGCACACTCTTTGCCATACAGGTCTGGTTCCAGATACGGAAATTCCCTAGGCCAGACCTGGCCCTTAGCAAGGCAACAGCACTCAAGAAGAAAGGAGCAGAACTGTAGGCTGGCTCAAGTAAGTTGCATCGCCAGTGCCTCCTGATCGTCAATATATCGTTGTAAGACTGCAGGGTCATCAAATGATTTAGTAGAGTTGTTTAATGTGACTTTGAACCTCGCAGGATTGAAAAGGCCATAGCGCGCTTGTAGGCGCTGGAGCCGCGGTCGCAGGGCCAGGAATTGTCTTCTCTTCTCAACCGTATGTTTGCAGTAATCCGCATAAAAGGCTACTTTCTGCCCCTCGTGCTGAAGCGGTTGCTGCTTCCTGGCAGCCTCGAAAATTTGCAGGACTTGTTGATGCCGCAGAATGCACATGATCATTGGTCTCGGCTTCGTGTTATGTTGAGCCACTGTGGTTGGGATGCGATGGGCTCTTTCGATTTCCAGCGGAAACTTCAAATCAAGTTTGAGCAGGGTAGGCAGAAAATCCTCAAGAAAGCGAATCGGATCATCTCCCTCGACTCCTTCACGAAGGCCCAGTATGCGTATATTATTGCGGCGGCTCCTATTGCCCATGTCTTCTAGATTGCGTTCAAGCCAATCTATTTTCCGGGCCGCCGCAGTAAGCGTTTTGATCTGTTCAGCTTGCTTCGCTGCCGTGTTTTCCGCCATCTCCACCCTGACTGTAAGTGTCTGCAATTGCATGCCCAGGGTTTTCATGTCGGACTGCAATTCAGCAAGGGTGTCTCCGTTCGCTTCTACTCGGGCTCTGACCGCTCGGATCTCAAGAAGCAATTCTTTGATACCCTCGGGTCGTTCTTGACCAGGCGCCATTTTTATCGGTGAGAGGGGATCCGTTTTAGATCTTTTAGAGCCCGTAGAAGACGGCCCCGCAAATTCCAGCCGCATTTGTTTGCCGCTCGACATGCTCTCTCAATATACAATCTCTAAGACGCGGTTCAGGGAGGTGTTATCACCGATGGGGGCTAAATTAGGTGTCTTCAACCGGGAGAGTCACTCTTATGCGGCCATGCTGGTTTTCGGCTGGCTCCGCCTCAGCACATTTGCTGTTTAACATTTTCTTAGCTCCTCTCCTGCCTGGTGCGAAGGTAGCGGACCTCACGCGCCACCTAGATAAGGTCTTAGATAGTGCTGGGGAGGAGTCTGCTGTCTTGGTACATGTCGGTACCAATGACATAGGAAAATGTGGTAGGGAGGTTCTGGAGGCTAAATTTAGGCTTTTAGGTAGGAAGTTGAAATCCAGAACTTCCAGGGTAGCATTCTCCGAAATGCTTCCTGTTCCATGCGCAGGACCAAAAAGGCAGGCAGAGCTCCGGAGTCTCAATGCGTGGATGAGACAATGGTGCAGAGATGAGGGTTTTGGATTTGTTAGGAACAGGGGAACATTCTGGGGAAAGGAGGGGCTCTTCCGAAGGGATGGGCTTCACCTTAACTGGGATGGAACCAGACTGCTGACATTAACCTTTAAAAAGGAGATAGAGCAGCTTTTAAACTAGATATTAGGGGAAAGCCGACAGTCGCCCAAGAGCAGATGGTTCGGAAGAATGTATCTTTGAAGGATACTACCAAAAGCAGAGAGGTTCCACAAAAGAGTAAAGTAGCCCAAATGCCCTCGAGTATGGAGCAGACAGAGCTTAAAGATCCCAAATTACCCATGTCTAACAATAGCCAAATCAATATGAATAAAATACATTCTCTAAAATGCTTGTATGCAAATGCTAGAAGTCTAAAAAATAAGATGGGAGAGTTAGAATATATAGCACTAAGTAAAAGGTTAGATATGATTGGAATATCAGAGACATGGTGGAAGGAGGACAACCAGTGGGACACTGTGATACCTGGGTACAAACTATATCGTAATGATAGAGCTGATCAAATTGGTGGAGGAGTCGCTCTCTATGTTAGAGAGGGCATTGAGTCAGAAAGGATTAAAGTTTTGCAGGAAACAAAATCTGCTGTAGAATCTATATGGATTGAAATTCCATGTAAAAGGGGGAAGGCAATGGCAGTGGGGGTGTACTATCGAGCGCCTGGCCAGAATGACCAAATGGATGATGAAATGCTCAAAGAAATCAAGGAAGCTAACAAAAGTTACAGCGCAGTAATAATAATAGGTGATTTCAACTACCCCGGTATCGACTGGGTCAGTGTCATGTCAGGACATGCTAGGGAGATAAAGCTCCTAGATGAAATAAATGACTGCTTCTTGGAGCAGCTGGTTCATGAACCGACCAGAGGGGAAGCCATATTAGACCTAGTCATAAGAACATAAGAACATAAGATATGCCATAATGGGTCAGACCAAGGTCCATCAAGCCCAGTATTCTGTTTCCAACAGTGGCCAATCTAGGTCATATGTACCTAGCAGTTTCCCCAAGGGACACAGGTTCCACAATGCTTGTATTAGTTCAAGCATTGATATCCTGAGTCCCTTCTTAATAATGGTTTATGGACCTTTCCTCCAGGAACTTGTCCAAACCTTTTTTAAACCCAGCTACATTAACAGCCTTTACTACATCCTCTGGTAACAAATTCCAGAGTTTGATTACACGTTGAGTGAAAAAATATTTTCTTTTATTAGTCTTAAATAGTTTACCCTGTAGCTTCATTGCATGTCCCCTAGTCTTTCCATATTCTGATAAGGTAAACCATCGATCTACATTTACCCGTTCCACTCCGTTCATTAATTTATAGACTTCTATCATATCTCCCCTCAGCCGTCTCTTTTCCAGGTTAAAGAGCCCTAACCTTTTTAGCCTTTCTTCATAGGAGTATCCTTCCATCCCTTTTACCATTTTGGTGACTCTTCTCTGAACCTTTTCTAAAATCACTATATCCTTTTTAAGATACGGCGACCAGAATTGCACACAATATTCAAGGTACGGTCTCACCATGGAACGATATAGAGGCATTATAATATCTTTTGTTTTATTTTCCATTCCTTTCCTTATCATACCTAGCATTCTATTTGCTCTCTTGGCTGCCGCTGCACACTGGCCGAGGGTTTTAACAAGCATTGTGGATCCTGTGTCCCTTGGGGAAACTGCTAGGTACATATGACCTAGATTGGCCACTGTTGGAAACAGAATACTGGGCTTGATGGACCTTGGTCTGACCCAGTATGGCATATCTTATGTTCTTATGTTCTTATATTCTCTCTCTCTGCTTAGTCAGCAACATAGCATCTCAGCGTATTATTACGCAGATGATATCATTCTTCTTTATCACACTGATTCACTCGCTCCCAATATTGGTCCCCTCAATGGCTGTCTTTCCTCTGTTTCCTCCTGGCTCTCGGACAATTATCTACATGCCAATTTATCAAAAACTGCGGCCATCTGATTCACTGCTGGTGCTCCTGTCCCCTTCTCTTGCTCCGCTTTTTTTCAGATGCTCCCATCCCTCTTGTTACCTCACTGCGCTATCTCGGTGTTACCCTTGACTCCGCTCTGACCTTTAGGGATCACGTTTCCTCTGTTGTTCAACTTTCATTCCACACCCTTCGGCAACTCCATGCAGTTCGTCCTTTCCTATCTTCTTCCTCTCTAACCACCTTGCTCCTCTCTCTTGTCACTTCACGTTTGGATTACTGTAATGCTTCTTTGGCTGGTCTCCCCCTTACCCAATTTCGTAAGCTTCAGTTGGTTCACAACACTGCTGCTTGTCTCCTGACCCACACCTCTCGGCAGGGCCGGCCCGTCCATTGAGCAAGAATGTTTTTTGCACAGGCCTTGCATTTCAGGGGGCCCCGCGCAAAGAACATTCAGCTTTTTTTCAAAATTAAGTTAAAAAAAAAAAAGCTGGCTGCTACCGCTGACGCTGACGCTGCTGCCACAGCAGTGGCAGAATGGAGTGTCCCGCGGGGCCCCCTCTGCCCGGCTGAGCTCTCCCTCTGCGATGGCTGAGCCCCTCTGTGCCGGCTTGCAGATACGCGAAGGGAGAGTGTCTCCCTCGCGTCTCTGTTAAGCCCACTGGGGCTGATGGGAAATTTCCCATCTGCCCCTGCAGGCTTAACAGAGACGCGAGGGAGACACTCTCCCTTCGCGTATCTGAAAGCCGGCACAGAGGGGCTCAGCCGTCGCAGAGAGAATGAGGGAGGGACTCAGCCGGGCAGAGGGGGCCCCGCGGGACACTCCATTCTGCCGCTGCCGCGGCAGTAGCAGCAGCGGTAGCAGCCAGCTTTTTTTTTTTTTTTTTTTTTTTTAAATGTTCCTTGAACCGATGAGGGGGGGGTAGGACTGGTAATGGGCTATGGAGGGGGTTAGGACTTGACTTGAGGTGAGCTGTGGGTTGATGTGGGGGGTTAGGACTGGTAATGGGCTATGGGGGGGCTAGGACTGGAAATGGGCTGGGGGGTTAAGACTGCAGGTGGGCTGATGGGGTTAGGACTGGTAATGGGCTGTGGGCTGTTGGGGGGGTTAGGACTGGTAATGGGCTGTGGGCTGATGGGGCTGTCTGGTAATGGGCTATGGGGGGGTTAGGACTGATAATGGGCTATGGGGGGGCTAGGACAGGAAATGGGCTGATGGGGAGGCGTTAGGACTGGTAATGGGCTGTGGGCTGATGGGGGCTGTCTGGTAATGGGCTATGGGGGGGTTAGGACTGATAATGGGCTATGGGGGGGCTAGGACAGGAAATGGGCTGATGGGGAGGGGTTAGGACTTGAGGTGGGATGATGGGGTTAGGACTGGTAATGGGCTGTGGGCTGTTGGGGGGGTTAGAACTGGTCATGGGCTATGGGGGGGTTAAGACTGGTAATGGGATTTGGGCTGATCGGGGCTGTTTGGTAATGGGCTATGGGGGGTTAGGACTGATAATGGGCTATGGGGGGCTAGGACAGGAAATGGGCTGATGGGGAGTGGTTAGGACTTGAGGTGGGCTGATGGGGTTAGGACTGGTAATGGGCTGTGGGCTGATGGGGGCGGTTAGGACTGGCAATGGGCTATGGGGGCTGACTGGAAATGGGCTGATGGGGGGTTAGGACTGGTAATGGGTTATAGGGGGGGCTTAAACTGAAAATGGGGTGATGGGTGGTTAGGACTGGAAGAGGGTTGATGGGGGGGCTAGGACTGGTATTGGGTTGGGGAGTTGCTAGGTCTGGAAATGGGCTGATGGGGGGCTAGGACTGGGAATGGGCTGATGCAGGGACTAGAAGGGAATGGATGCTGGGTGAGGCTGGAACTAGAAGGGAGCTGATGTTGGGGGAGGATTAGAATGGGATGGGGCTGGGAGAGTAAAATGGAGAGGGGAAAAATATTTTGTGTGGGAGGGATGAAAAATCTACAATTGGCCGGGTATTGGGAGAGTAAGTGGGGATTGAGGATGGAGGGGTAAAATTTGAGTGGATGAATTAGGAAAGAGCAAAAGGAGAAAGATTAGTATGTTAAAGCAGATGTAGAGAGAGAATGGAAAAAAATCTAGGAGAGAAGAAAGGACAAATGGACAGCAGACGATGGAGAGTTAGCAGAAGACACGAAGAAACCAGAAGAAAGTGGCTGGAGCAATTGCAGCTGAAAAAAAATGCACAAAAGGTAGAAAAATATCTCTTTATTTTGAATTTATTAATTGGAATATGTCAGCTCTGGTAAATGTGCATCATTAACGTCTGCGCTTTGTTTAGTACAAGAGCAAATTAATGTATAGTTTTATTTCTACAGTGTTGTACATTCCAAGTTTGGCTTTTGGGATTCCCAGTTTAATTATTGTCGCCCTGTTTCTAAATTGTGATTCCTTGTTTGGTGATGGTTTATGTTCTGTTCATGTGTAACTGAGCTGAGGTATTCTGTTTATATAATTCCTATTTGACATTGCCACTTGTTCTCTTTCCCCAGTAGGTCGTGTATTGGTATTCTCTGAAATGTATTGGTTTAATATTTGCATGTTTCCTTTTGATAGGTAGGTTATGGTGCTTTGTGAGTCCTGGTAGTGCTGTTAGGATACGGCGGGTTTGCTATGGGTTCTAAATGGGCAGTGTTTGTAGTAGTTCCTAATGTGTCTGGCGGTTGGCACTGGATTATAGTAATGTAGAAATCTTTTAGTCTTTCTTTATTCATACACTCATTAAGAGGCATGTTTACAAAAAGTTTGTATATGGTAACATTATGCAAATATTTATGCAAATGAGGCCCCTTATGAAAATGAGGCCCCGCACCGAGTCTCCGCACATAGCCCCGCACCCCCCTTGGGCTGCCCCTGCCTCTCGGTTTGCTCATATCACCCCACTTCTTATCCGGTTACACTGGCTTCCTATCCCTTTCCGTATTCAGTTTAAGATCCTCATTTTTGTACACAGATCACTCCACACCGGTATTCCTCTTTACCTCTCCGATCTAGTTCATTTTCACTGCCCTCCAAAAATCTTCAGATCCATTCATGCCAACCGATTATTTCTTCCTCCTCCATCCCAGGCTCGCCTTGGGTCCACGCGCTCCTCCGCCTTTTTCTTTCTTGGTCCTCGTCTTTGGAACTCCCTGCCACCCGCCCTTAGTTTGGAACTTTCCTTCCCCACCTTCAAAGCAAAACTTAAAACTTATCTTTTTTGCAGAGCCTTTGACCTTCCTCACCCCTCCCCCTCCTTTTCTCCCCCCCCCCACTCGCTGATTCCCAAGAGTACTTATTCCTCTTGTTGCTATTGTTGCCTACTGTCCCTTCCCTCTAACGCTGTCCCTTTCCTGTCAATGGCGTTCTTTTTCTATTTCCTTTTTCTCAGCAGTAGTCCCTTTGTTTTATTGTAAACCGCCTTATGCTTCGGCTCCGGCGGTATATTAAATTTTAAATAAAGATAAAGATAAAGAAGATCCCTCATGAGAGACTCTTGGCAAAATTAAAAAGTCATGGGATAGGAGGCAGTGTATTATTGTGGATCAGGAACTGGTTAAACGATAGAAAGCAGAGGGTAGGGCTAAATTGCCAATGGAGAAAGGTGAATAGTGGAATACTCCAGGGATCTCTGCTGATTTTTAACATATTCATAAATGACCTGGAAATGCAAATAACAAATGAGGTAATCAAATTTGCAGATCACACAAAATTATTCAAAGTTGTTAAAACCCAAGAGGATTGTGAAAAATTGCAAGAGGAACTTGATAGATCGAAAGACTGGCTGTTCAAATGACAGATGAAATTTAATGTGGACAAGCGCAAAGTTACGGTTAAACGATGCAAGATTCCATAATAGGAACCGCCACCTAGGAAAAAGATTTAGGCATCATCGTGGATAGCACGTTGAAACCCTCTGTCCAGTGTGCAGCGGCAGACAAGAAAGCAAATAGGATGCTAGGAATCATAAGGGAAAAAATGGAGAATAAAATAAAGGATATTATAATGCCTCTGTATCGTTCCATAGTGTGACCGCACCTTGAATATTGTGAGCAATTCTGGTCGCCATATCTTAAAAAAGAAAAGGTACAGAGAAGAGCTACCAAAATGCTAAAGGGGATGGAAAGATATCCCTATGAGCAGAGGCTAAAAAGGTTAGGGCTCTTCAACCTAGAAAAGAGACGGTTGCGAGGAGATATGATAGAGGTCTATAAATTAATGAATGGAGTGGAACGGGTAAACATAGATTGATTGTTTACACCATCAAAATATAGAAAGACTGAGGGATGTGCAATGAAGCTACAGTCTAATCTATTTAACACTAATAAGTGAAAATATTTTTTCACTGAACGCGTAATCAAACTCTGGAGGTTGTAGTAAAAGCTGTTAGTGTAGCTGGGTTTAAAAAAAGGCTTGGACAAGTTTCCGGAGGAAAGGTCCACAAACCGTTATTAAAGGGGATGCGGGAAATCCACTGTTTGCCACAATACAAGTATTGTGGAACCTGTGTTCTTTGGGGAAACTGTTAGATACTTGTGACCTAGATTGGCCACTGTTGGAAACAGGATATTGGACTTGATGGACCTTGGTCTGACCCAGTATGGTATATCTTATGTTCTATTGTTCTTATGAGGTTAAAGGCTCTGGGAAGTACAGGAGGGGGCCAACCTGGGCCACAAAGGTCAGTTATGAGATCAAGGTGCGAGGGGGTCTGAGGACTCACTTAGGACACCAATGACAGTTTTTGTAGAGTCAAGAGTTGTGGGTGGGAGCCCAGTGGGGGCCATTTGGACCATCAGGGATACTTTTTGTGGGGTTTTTTGAACATGGTCCTGCTTTTTAGTCGCACTTTTCAGTGCCATTGGCTTATACAAATAAGGCTCTACAATCAGTCTTTTGCACATGGCCCCGCTTCCCTCTGAAGTCTCCTCAGGCTGTCCCTGGGGTCAGGGTGGGGGCCAGGAGCTAACTGGGCTATCAGGGATCTTGGGTGATCTGAAGAACCACACTTGACCTCAGATCACCATCTGCTCCTATGTTGAATCTTCATGCCAGCCTGAGCTTGAATAAAGATTCAGTGCTACAAAAGGAGCAAAAAGCTGTGCTAGATTTTAGCACTTTTTTTACATCTGAATAAATTTATTATGCAGCAGTTTGAAAGCATCTTGCATGCTCATTGCACTTCCCTTTGGCACAGTGATTTTGCACTTATGTCCCCAAACTAATTTACAGGCCAACATTTAGCCAATGGTGGTCTGTGTTTTTCTCAACACCAGCTGCTATGACAAAATGAAACCGTATATTCAGTGTAAAGTTACCATATTTTTGGAGAGCAAATTTGGGAGACCTGGGTAGAGCTGGGCTGCTCTGGTTGGGGAAAGGGTCCACCTTCCTCGGGCATCTTTTCCCCATATATTTTGAAAAATCCAGTCTAAGTAGCATTCAGTAATTTCAAAAGTTTTTTAAAAAGTCAGTAGCAGCCCTTTGGTTTATAAGTGTTCATACATACATATGTGCTTAAACTCTATCTTTATATGATCATAAAAACTTTCCCACCTCAAAAACCATTTTCAAAAGAGCAGTTTAGGACCATCAAACAAGCAGCAAATATAGGCTATGTACAAGCACCATCAGTCTGCATTTTATCGAGAACGTTTTTTTTTTAAATAAATTTTTCAAAATCCATATTGTATATAGTTCATAAGTTCATTATATAAAGTTCACCAGAATACTTAGGGGTATGTTTACTAAAGTGCGATAAACGTGGCTAACGCGCGTTGTACGACGTTAACGACCGTAAGTGCCGTATAACGCGCGTACCGACGCGCTAACGACCGTTAACGTAATACTACTCGCGTTAAGCATAGTTAACGATCGTAAAACAGCGCAGGAGGTGGAGAGTGGGCGGACAGAAGGGGTCAATGGGCGGAGAGTGGGCGGGGAGAGGCTCCCCTCACACTAACGCACTGAATTCCTGAGCTCAATTCCAACGCGAATGAAAACCTGTCGTTAAAGGCATTTAAAGGGAAGAGAAACCATTTCCGTCAGCAATGTACAGAAAAACCGGGGAAACCCACAAACCGTGAGCAGTGTGATACATGTGCACAGAACAAATTTTCACATAAAACGTTAAAAATGACCACAAGAAACATTTTAAAAAGCATAATTCAGCTGGGCTACAGTGATAGCAATGGGCAACAAGGAACAACACTCCCTGGAAAGCACCAAATAAAAAAGAAATGATGTGTGGAAGGGTCTACGCTCCGCAGACCCTTTCAAAGATCATTTCATTGTAATGGAGCTGTCCTGGGAGTGTTGTGTAATGTTGCCCAATGATATCATTGTTGCCCAGCTTGGTTATGGGTGTGTGCCCCTTTTTTGAGGTCTTTTCTGAGGTTTATGTGCACCTTTGTCTGCATACAAGGTAAATGAGGCCACAGTAAACCTGTTGCAGAGCAGGGTTTCTGACTCGTCAGGCCAGTTTAACTAACTCCAGGGACTGCACTGACTCTGTGGCCACAGTGTGGTGCAACAGACACAGCCAGTGCCTGTAAGAACAGAGGGTCACAGGTTCAAATCCCAGCTGGGGCTCCTGCCAACCCAGTCCCCATAGTTTTACCCACCACTAAACAGTGATAGTAAAGACACTCCTTTATTGCAGAGAACATACACATGGCCTATATTTTACCACACCAAACACAGACACCAGAAACAGGCACATTACCTAAAGCAGAGTCCCGCAAATGCAGTCCTGGAGGGCCCCACACCATTCCAGCTTCATGCTGCCTCTAATAAAGATGCCTGTGCTGCATAGCTATGCACCACCCCCATGGTATGCAGATGTAGCTCATGCATATTTATGAGGGACAGCATGAAAACCCGAACCGTGTTTGGAACACCAGGACTGGAGTTGGGGAACTCTGCCCTAAAGCAGGAGCCAACAGGGCCACACACCCACCCACAGGCCCCATTGGCCAATGCCTCCTGGAGAGGCAAGACATTAGGCCCTGCCTGTATCTCCCAATACTAGCAGTTGCATACCTTAGCAATGCCACCCTACACCTGGGTATATGGTACAGAGCTATCAAACG
Source organism: Ichthyophis bannanicus (assembly GCA_033557465.1). NCBI lineage: Eukaryota > Metazoa > Chordata > Amphibia > Gymnophiona > Ichthyophiidae > Ichthyophis > Ichthyophis bannanicus. The sequence goes on along the minus strand of CM066031.1, from coordinate 1,517,131,091 downwards.
TTTCCTATGATAACTGGCAGATATCAATTCCTACGTTAAGCACATTTTGCTCATTGAGCTCCACCATAACAATCATTCTGATGTCTGCGGTGTGTGCTGCAGGTCTGGTCTCTGACAGTGTTCACCACCCTGGGGAGTGACCCCCCAACAGCCTTGTGTACCATATCCATGCCTGTACTATGCCCATGACTGGTGTGGTGGGTATGGCTGCTGACCACCTCTATAGTAGCACAATGCTGGCATAGGTGTGGGGGTGGCTGTCTGTCTATCCAGTGTGTGGTGGCTGCAAACACCTTCCACAGTCCACACTGCCAGCAATGTTGCCAGTATTGGGCTGCCAATGTGCATAATGAGGAGCAAGGTACCATGGGTATAGGCCGGACAGGGTGGCCTGGCCAGGGTGCATCTGCACAGGGCATAGGGCAGTGACAGGCACATTGTAGTGCCCGGCCACCACCTACACAGACAGGGTGACCTCAGTATATCCTGCTGAGAGATCACTCTCACCCTGACTGTGCAGTGACCACAGCATGGCTAGGCACTCCCATGGTGCTATCTAGTATTTTTCTCATGTGATAAATATGGGTTTTCTTTTGGGGCCCAGTCACTGATGTATCTGCTTGCTGTGTATGCTGACATCCCAGTTCTGGGTGCAGGCATCTCCACTGGGCACTAACAGACTGTTTGCAGCTGGTAGGTGTTGTGATGGAGTGGCTTGCAGGGTGCAGTGGCTGATGGCTTGCACCAGGGGAATATCAGATAGTGGTGGGGTGCAGCATACCATATCCAGGCCTCATGTCTGTTTGCTATTGTGTTATGGCCAGGGCCGGATTTACCTGTATGCCATGGCGTAGGGCCCACAGCTGGCAAGGGCCCACAAAAATGGAACAAGTTAGCTTTTTTTTAAAATAAAATAAAAAAAAAACCTGCTGGCTGCCGCCGCAGGCCCCCTCTGCTGCCGCGGCAGCATGGACTGACCCGCGGGGGCCCCCTCTGCAAGCTCCCTCCGTCCCTCCCTCCCTCCCTCCGCGAGGGAGACAGTCTCCCTTCGCGCCTCTCACAGCCTGCACGGAGGGAGGGAGGGACAGACGGACCGACCGACCGATCTTGCAGAGGGGGCCCCCGCGGGTCAGTCCATGCTGCCGCGGCAGCAGAGGGGGCCCGCGGCGGCAGCAAGCAGGTTTTTTTTTTAAATTAAATTTTACTTTAGGCCGGGGGGGGGGGGTAGGACTGGTAATGGGCTATTGGGGGGGCTGGGACTGGAAATGGGCTGGGGGGGTTAAGGCTGGAGGTGGGCTGATGAGGTTAGGACTGGTAATGGGCTGTGGGCTGTTGGGGGGGTTAGAACTGGTAATGGGCTTTGGGGGGGTTAAGACTGGTAATGGGCTGTGGGCTGATGGGGGCTGTCTGGTAATGGGCTATGTGGGGCTAGGACTGGAAATTGGCTGGGGGGGTTAAGACTGGAGGTGGGCTGATGGGGTTAGGACTGGTAATGGGCTGTGGGCTGTTGGGGGGGTTTAGAACTGGAAATGGGGTTTGGGGGGGTTAAGACTGGTAATGGGCTGTGGGCTGATGGGGGCTGTCTGGTAATGGGCTATGGGGGGGCTAGGACTGGAAAGGGGCTGGGGGGTTAAGACTGGAGGTGGGCTGATGGGGTTAGGACTGGTAATGGGCTGTTGGGGGGGGTTTAGAACTGGTAATGGGCTTTGGGGGTTTAAGACTGGTAATGGGCTGTGGGCTGATGGGGGCTGTCTGGTAAAGGGCTATAGGGGGGCTAGGACTGGAAATGGGCTGGGGGGGTTAAGACTGGAGGTGGGCTGATGGGGTTAGGACTGGTAATGGGCTGTGGGCTGATGGGGGGGTTAGGACTGGCAATGGACTATGGGGGGCTGACTGGAAATGGGTTGATGGGGTTAGGACTGGAAGTGGGCTGATGGGGGGGTTAGGACTGGTAATGGGTTATAGGGGGGCTTAAACTGAAAATGGGGTGATGGGGGGTTAGGACTGTAAGTGGGTTGATGGGGGGCTAGGACTGGTATTGGGTTGGGGGGTTGCTAGGACTGGAAATGGGCTGATGGGTGGCTAGGACTGGAAATGGGCTGATGCAGGGACTAGAAGGGAATGGATGCTGGGTGAGGCTGGAACTAGAAGGGAGCTGATGTTGGGGGAGGATTAGAATGGGATGGGGCTGGAAGAGTAAAATGGAGAAGGGAAAAATATTTTGTGTGGGAGGGATAAAAAATCTACAATTGGCCGGGTATTGGGAGAGTAAGTGGGGATTGAGGATGGAGGGGTAAAATTTGAGTGGATGAAATAGGAATGAGGAAAGAGCAAAAGGAGAAAGATTAGTATGTTAAAGCAGATGTAGAGAGAGAATGGAAAAAAACTAGAAGAGAGAAGAAAGGACAAATGGACAGCAGACGATGGAGAGTTAGCAGAAGACACGAAGAAACCAGAAGAAAGTGGCTGGAGCAATTGCAGCTGAAAAAAATGCACAAAAGGTAGAAAAATATCTCTTTATTTTGAATTTATTAATTGGAATATGTCAGCTCTGGTAAATGTGCATCATTAACGTCTGCGCTTTGTTTAGTACAAGGGCAAATTAATGTATAATTTTATTTCTACAGTGTTGTACATTACAAGTTTGGCTTTTGGGATTCCCAGTTTAATTATTGTCTTCCTGTTTCTAAATTGTGATTACTTGTTTGATGATGGTCTATGTTCTGCATGTGTAACTGAGCTGAGGTGTTCTGTTTATATAATTCCTATTTGACATTGCCACTTGTTCTCTTTCCCCAGTAGGTCATGTATTGTTATTGTCTGAAATGTATTGGTTTAATATTTGCAGTGTTGCCTTTTGATAGGTATGGTGTGGTGCTTTGTGAGTCCTGGTAGTGCTGTTAGGATATGGTGTGTTTGCTATGGGTTCTAAATGGGCAGTGTTTGTAGTAGTTCCTAATGTGTCTGGCAGTTGGCACTGGATTATAGTAATGTAGAAATCTTTAAGTCTTTCTTTGTCCATACACTCATTAAGAGGCACGTTTACTAAAAGTTAGTATATGGTAACATTATGCAAATATTTATGCAAATGAGGCCCTGCACTCCAATTGGGCCGCCCCTGCTGGGGGCCCACAAGTTTTGTTGGCATAGGGCCTCACTCAAGGTAAATCTGGCCCTGGTTATGGCTGTGTACAGAGCTGCATTGACTGCCCTGTGGGGTGTCTGTTCCTCAGCAGGACTAGGGTTAATGTTCCCCTCTACTGCCACCTTTGCAGGGAGGTAGACTGTGGATCTTTTGATGGGAGACCCTGTTTGCCACCCTCAGCCCTGGGGGGGGGAGGGGGAGAGGGGTGGTGGTGCATGGGGGCTACACCTGACTGAAACAGACAGAGATGTCCAAGGTGTTCCTGCAGAAACTACCTATCTCACACAGTAACACTGCTTTGGACCTGCGCCATGGCCTCTTTCAGCCATGGACGGTGCTGTGGACCTAGTGCTGGGCGCCTCACTGCACCCTCAGGGTGAGCACAGTACCCGCACAATGTGACGGTGTGTAGCTACTCTGTGCCAGTACAACACACGGTCAGTACCCCCTATCAGGCCGAGGTGCTGTGGGGGTGCATTCCCCATGATGTGTATCTGTGGACAGCTGATTTGCATGTGCAGTGCATCATGGGTGTGACTGGCACAATCCAACCCTGTGAAACTCTAGCACCTGCTCACAGGCTCTGATAAACCATAGGCCATCACACGTACATCTGTTAGCATAATGCATAGGTGCAAGACACCCTACAGAGTCTGTAATAAAAGATGCCCACACTGGTAAAAAAACACACGTACCCATGCACGATTGTACGCGCGCAGCTACGCACGGGGCTACGCACGTACCAACGCACGCAGCCTCGCACGCACCAACGTACGTGGCTAGGCACACTCCGAGGGTATGTTTCTGACACCAATACTCAACGTAAAGAAAAACATGCCTCTTCATTCTCTCTGTAATGTACAGGGTGATGCCTGGGACAGCCTTCTGCGTTAAGCACACTGGGGACTCGAACCCATGCTGCCTGTAACAGCGGTCAGTACCGTAACCATTGTGCTACAGCTCTGTTTCAGTGCTTTGTGTCTGTACGTCTTCTTACGATTAACGCGCAGTAACGCGCCACGGCACCCGGTAACGCTCGTTAATTTTTGAACGCGCGTTAGTGGTGACGCTGTACCGCCCATGTCCTTATTTGGGGTTTCTGTCACTACCGCGGCTCCTAACACGAATTGCACTAACGCAGTTTAGTAAACATACCCCTTAATGTCCTCAAGGTAATTCAATAATATTTTTCATATATCAATCACAAAAAAATCGTATAGAATATATCCAAATGTGGAACTATTTACTTCCTAGATTTTTTTCTTCAAACCGATAACAAAATCTGTTATCTTTGTCAACAAGCTAATTGGTGGGTTGCAAGATTACTCACATGGGGTGGGTGGGAGCTAGAGTGGGAAGGGTGGGATTAACACCTGAGGAGGGCAGTGACCTCACAGAGCTTGCCTTCCTCTTTGAACCTGAAGGTTAGAAGAGTAGAAAAGAGACATAGCAGAAAAAATTCCCTTCTTCAATACAGCTACAAAACCAACTCAGTCAGCAGAGAAGCAGAAGAAGATATCTATTAAAAACAAAACCCCTTTTAAGAATACTCAGGTAGAGACTCTGTATGTAAAGACACAGATTTACCTTTCTTGCAATGGTAAATCCCTTTAAGGCTGGCCTGTTGAATATCAGCCCATTAAATTAAGGGGGGGGGGGGGGTTAGTGCTATCGTCATTGCTGATTCCTGGCAGCTCAGCTGCCTCTAGGTTTTCTTGGTAATGTATCACTGGAAGTAGATTACCAGGCCTTTTTATAAGGCAATGGAGGAAAACGTGACTTGCCCAAGGTCACAAGGAGTGCCAGTGCTAGTGGCAATCAAACCTTTGAGCTGCTGGGTACTAGGTAGATGCTTTAACCACTAGGCTACTCCTCCATGCCAAATTTAACTTAATTGGGTATTTATATCCCACTTCTATTCCCAAACAGGTGTTCGAGATGGCTTACAAAAGACTGATAAAATAAAATCATACATTAAATCACTAACACAATAACCATCCTTCTTATTATTGTACATTGTTAAATGCACACCATACTAAAACACCCTCAATCAAATGACAATTATCTCTCAGCAAAATAGTCAATCCACTGTGTAAAAACCCATGTTCTTATTTCCTCAAGAATTGAATTTCAGAGCAGGATTACTATACCTAACATGCTTGATTTCATGGAGTTACATAATGTGAGCCCCATGAAGAAAGGGGCACATACGGCCCGTCATGGCAGCCAAAGTTTGAATGGGGCGGATTTCCACCCGATTCTGATCCCACGGGAGCTAGATGGCCCCATGGGATCAGAATGGGGTGCAAAAGGCTTGGGCTCAAACCCTTGGATGCCCCGCTCCCTTCCCATCCACCCTGCCATACCTCCTGCACGAAGCCTGGTGCCATGGTGTCTCATTGCCATGGCACCAGGACGCCATGCAATAGCCGCGCTCACCCCTGGACCCAGAATTGCTTGCTTTCCCCACCGCTCAACCCTTGAATGGGCCTGACGAGGCTGGGGTCAGACTATAGGGAATCTCCTGTGCCCTCCCTACATTTCGGGGGGTCTGCCGCTGCAGATTGCCAAAATGGAATAAATCGCCCGTCCATTTCATTCAGCATGGATGTACAGGGGCGCGACCGGTATTGGTCCTATACGTCCGGAGTCTGGTTCCCGCCTCCGGCTCACCCTATCTCCTCCCCCTACCCCCATCTAGAGCTCCCCGCACAGCAGCCCTGAATGTGAGGGGAGCTCTGGACTGGGAATTGGGTCCCGATGAATAGCGGGGGTTGGCACTGCTTACTAGATTGATTCCACAGTCTCTCCTCAAGGCAGTGATTCCCAAGCCAGCCAGAATTTCAGGATATCTGCTATGAATACTCATGATATAGGTTTGCATACGCTTCCTCCATTGTATGCAAATCTCTCTCATACATATTCATTGTGGATATCCTGAAAACTCGACTGACTGGGAAGCCTCCAGGTTGCCTCAAGGGAACTTTTCCCTCACTATACCTTTTCTCCTGTAGTCAGGCTCTGAGTTGATGCTTTCTTACTCTTTTCTCCCTTGAAACTTTTCTCCTTCAGTAAAGCTCTGATCTGATGCTTTTTCTCTCTTTTCCACCTCTTATGCGCTTGGAGGCCGAGCTTCCAATTTTGTTCCTTCTCTTTGAAGCTAGGCAATGGGGTGGGTAAAACCTCTGACTTTTCACATGTTCTTCACAAAGGACATAGCATAAAACTCAAGGGAAGCTTCTTAACAAGACATAAAGTAAAGGCCCGAGGCAGAGCATAAAAGAATTGCAGCTTGCCTCAAGCAAATCCAAAAAAAATCTACAGCAAATCCACACTGCCACCTAGGGGTCTCTGCCTTATGTAATTTGGGCAGAACCACAGCAACCATTCCACAAAGGGATACTGTAGCAAAATGATTACACTCTTCCCTACACTAGGGAGGTATGGTCTTCCTGACACAAGCACACACTAAGGGCAATGTTCCCTCTAATTTTCTGTATGCTGTGTGCGCATAAAATATCAGCTGTGCAGCTTTTGAAGGAAGGTTAAATTTTTGTGTGCCACATAACGACACTCGGAGTTATATACTTTAAAATTTGACTACACGTCAGAATACAGTATGTACACCACATTGATTTTAATCAAATTAAATGAAAATAGACGATTACTAAATGAAGCGGAAATTTTCTAGTAATTACAATCACAACTTTTAAATTTTAAGACGTCTCTGTAGTTTTCTATCAGAATCAGAACCATAATTTTTGTGCGCTCTGTTGTAAAGAATGTGCGCTCGCTAAGCGAAGTGTGTGCGCGCGCACACGCGCACAGCTTAGAGGGAACAGTGACTAAGGGGTATGTTTACTAAACGGTGCTAATGTCACAGCTGCGATTTTATCGCGCAATAATGGTGCATTACTGTGCGAGAACGTCACGTATCGTGCGATAACGTCTCCGGCGGCATTAAGGTGCGCAGAGGGTGGAGTAAGGCTCTCCAAAGGGTGGAGTAAGGCTCCCCAGGGTCAGAGATAAGAGTTCAATGGGCGGAGAGAGGGCAGGGATAGGCCCCATGCATACTAACGCCGTGAAATAAAGGTCTGAAAATTAGCGCAAGTTAAAACCTCGTGCTAAGAGGCACATTTGCAGGGGAGAGAGACCATTTAAGTCAGCAATGTGCAGCGAAGGCAGGGAAACCAAGAAAAGTGATAGTAGTGATACATGTGCAGCAACATCATAGTGCCCAAGTATGAGAGGACACTATGGTGAGGCTGCAAATGGGATACAGGGGGCTGCAGGCGGGGCATGCAGTGTGGCAGCTGGGGCACAGGGTGGGCTAGGGAGATGCCAAGGTGACACATAGGAATGTAGAAGCAGAAAACCATCAAGACAGCAAATGACCAAGGGCAAACATGGCCACGAGTGTGTGTTCCACAGTGTCCCAGGGGACAGTATCCAGCAAGTACCCCAAAGGGCACATAACATCGGCAGGCGGTGCCGGGGGGAAGCGTGGATGTCTATGCAGGCACCCCTACCCCATATCACGCACCATACGCAGCCGCATACCGGCACACTGGTTGGCCTGGGACTGCGCACCACCAGCACCACCGGCAGAAGGGCACGTCAGCATGGTGGCGGAGGGGTACTGGTGTCGGAGGGGGCAGTGGAATCTGCCCACAGCAGACCACAGCCAAGCCCTGTTTAGGAGGGGGGCCGTGCACTGCAACAGACAAGGTCTGTCTGACAAACAGTCATGGTATCCCCAGAGAATAATCTGCCCCTGTGGCAGCAGTTGGGTGCAGTACACACAGCCAGTGTGTTCAGGTGAAAAAGGTTACAAGTTCAAATCCCAGCTGTGGCTCCTGCAAACCATGTCCCTATACTTTACCCAGTACTAAACCATGGTAATAAAGACAGAACCTTTATTGCAGATAAAATAAACATGCCATAAATGCCTATATTTTACCCTACAGAGCACAGACACCATACACATGTGCAATCCCTAGAGCAGAGTTCCCCAACTGCAGTCCTGGAGGGCCAAACACTATTCAGGTTTCATGCTGTCCCTAATAAATATGCCTGTGCTGCATTTGTATGCCCCGCCCCAATTGTATGCAAATGTATCTCATGTATATTCATTAGGGACAGCATGAAAACCTGAACCATGTTTGGCCCACAGGGACCAGAGTTGGGAACCTCTGACCTAGAGCAGCGGCCAACAGGGGCACAAACATCCACACCCACAGGCTCCACTATCCAAAGCCTCATGGAGAGTCAGGCTGTTGGGCCCTGCACGGAGCAGCATCTCCCAATACTAGCACCTGCATACCTTAGCAATGCTGTCCTAAACTTGGGAACACGTTCCACATATATCAAAAGGTTGCTATGATTAATGTCAGATAACAAATTCTAAGTTAAACACAATTTGTTGACAGAGATTCATCATAGCAACCTTTCTGATATCTGTGAAGTATGTTTCAGTTTTTGCTTCTGACAGTGTTTACCACCCCGGGGAGTGACCCCCAACAGTATTGCGTACCTTAGCAATGCCCGCACTGTGCCCAGGACTGGTTTGGCGGCCAGGCTGCCAAAAACCTCTATATTTGCACAATGCTGGCATAGGTGTGGGAGTGTGTGTATGTCTATCTAGTGTTTTGTGGCTGCCTACACCTTACTGATCCCACACTCCTTGCACTGTTTCCAGTGTTAGCCTGAATATATGCATAATGAGGAGCAAGGTACTGTGGGTATGGCCCGGACAGGGTGGCCTGGGCAGAATGCATCTGCACAGGGTATAGGGCAATGGCTGGGACATTGTAGTGCCCGACCACCACCCGCACGGACAGGGTGGCCACAGCATGTCATGCTGGGGGTGGGTGGGGGGGGGGTCACTCTCACCCTGACTGAGCAGTGACTATGGCATGGCTAGGTTCCCCATAGTGCAATACAGCGTATCTCTTAAGTGATATCTATGAGGTTTTTTTTCTGGTGGCCCACTCACTGACATACCTGCTTGGTGTGTGTGCTTACTTCCCATTTTTGGATGCACACAGTTTCTCCAGGGACATGCACTATGTATTAGATAGCAGACTGTCTGCAGTTAGCATGTGTATGGCTGGAATACCTTGCTGGGTGCAGTGGGTGAAGACTGACTGTGTTCTCTGCTGGTGCATGTCAGATAGTGGTGGGGGGAAGCTGAGCTTTTATAGGCCTTCTGCCTGTCTGCCAGTGTTCTGTGTGATGTGTACAGATCTGCATTGACTGCCCTGTAGGGTGCCTATTCCCCAGCAGGACTGGGGTTGATGGTCCCCTCTACTGCCACCATTGCAGATATGTAGAATGTGGATCCATTGGTGGGAGATCCTGTCCCCCACCCTGATCCACAGAGAGCAGGTTGGGTGGTGCTACATAATCTGCTCTTTGGTCCAAACACCACCCTTCGCTTATAGCATATGACCTTGGCAACTACACAGAATATACACTATTCTGGGTGCACCATAGTCCACAAGGGCTAGAAGTGACTGGGAAATACAGATGGATACAGGTATATTCTAGTTGTGTCTGCAAGGACTACCTATCACACACTGGAACTGATGAGGACCTACAGTACAGTCTATCTCAGCCAAGCCAGGTGGTGCGGACCTGGTGCTGGGCGCCCCACCTCACCCTCAGGGTGAGCACAGGAACCGCACAATGTCACGCTCTGTAGTTACTCTGTGCCAGTAACACACGCGGTCAGTTCCCCCTACCAGGCCGCGGTGCTATAGAAGCGCATACCTCATCTTGTGATCAGATGTAGGCTGCTGATCTGCATGTGCAGTGCATCATGGGTACGGATGGGTTTACCCTATCCTGGTAACCACAGCAGACAGTTTGTGTGGTGACCTGCAGTCTTTCTGTAGCCAGTCAGCATTGTGTTGGACTCTATAGAGATTTAGCCCACTAGCTACTTCAATGACTATGAAAGCAGAGGTCATGGGTTTGATCCCATAGTGGTGTTATTTAATAAGGCTGTCTGAGGCTTTTCCTTTTAATTTAAATCAGTGCTGCCAGCAGAAACACCCTCACAGTGCTGTAGCCTAAGGTGCCTCATAAGGCCCCCTATAGGGCACATTATAAGGTGTCTTGGCGGACCGGGCACTTTATAATGCACCCTATGGTGTGCCTTATAGGGCGCCTTGGGTTACGGCACTGTGAGGGTGTTTTTGCTGGCAGCACTGATTTAAATTAAACAGGAATGCCTCAGATAGCCTTCTTACATAACACAACAGCGAGATCAAACCCATGACCTTTGCCTCCACAGTCATTGCAGTAACCAGTGGGCTACCTCTTTATAGTTTCTAACATTGTGCTGGCATGAACTTAGGGTTAACGCGCATTAAGGTGCCATGGCGCCCACTATTGTGCGATACAGATTCTTGCTACCTTGTCGCCGGAACGCCAACTGCCTTATATGGCATTCTTCACATTAACGCTGCAACTAGCGCCGGTAACATTAAGACAGTTTAGTAAACATACCCCTTAGTCATCATTGCATTTTTTATTTTTGTTTTATATATGGTTTCATTGAAATTATTTATATATGGTTCTAATATGATTTTACCATGATGGTTTTTACCTCTCTGTTTAATTTGATAATTTACATATTTTTTAAATATTTATGTTTTTGTGTTGTTATGTTTGGTTCTTATTATAATACATATTGTTTTTATTTTATGAGCTGCATTCCCCCTGAAGAAGGCGTTGCCGAAACGTATTGGGGTTTATTAATAAAGGCACACTTGACCAACATGCGTCTCTCGCTTCGTGTGTTCCTGTGTATTTCTGCGAGAGCTCTTGCTCTCCTTTGTGTTTCCAGGTTGTGCGGCAATACCTGGATATTTAATGCCAGGGCCACATATGACCCCTGTATTGAATATCTGGTTTAAGGGTCGGCGGCAGGGCTAACGCGGAGCATAGCCTGCCCTCCCAGAAGAATATAGAGCCCACTGTATATAACATGGACTGCCCGAAAAACAAATCAGTCAGTACAAGAGGAGATCAAACCAAAGCTTTCTTTAGAAGCTCAGATGAGAAGACTCTGATTTTCATACTTTGGATAGACCATGGGCCCAATTCTATCTTGTCTTGAAGGACTAGAAAAAGGGACTGTTACTTCTGGAGAGAGATCTGCAACTGTGAGTATGTACTTCTGGTAATTTTCTAAAAGGAATTCTTTGTATTAAAGCTAATTAATCTGTGAACCCACTATTTTTGTTAAATCAGTCAGGGCCTAGTAGCAGCAGTTTAAGTTTAAATTTAAAACACAGAGGAGAACTTTCTGGTTACATTTCATACCCAGCAGAGAGCTTGTAGTTTAAATTTAATAGTCACTCAGGGCCTAGTAACAGCAAAGTACTTTTAGTTTAAATTTAAAACACAGAAGAGAGCTTTCTGGTTACATTTGGAACCCAGCAGAGAGCTTGTAGTCTAAACTTAATAGTCACTCAGGGCCTAGCATCAGCAAAGTACTTTTAGCTTAAATTTAAAACACAGAAGAGAGCTTTCTGGTTAAATTTAGAACCCAGCAGAGAGCTTGTAGTTTAAATTTCATAAGAAGTTAGAGCCTAGCTGCAGCTAAGAGATATAATTTAAATCAAATCAGAATATAGCTTACCTCAGCAGCACAAGACAGGGTACTGTGTAGCAAACCTCTTTTAATAAGTGTTATTTCTCTCCCAGCCATGAGGATAGTCCGCTCCGTGCAGTCTTTTTGGAAGTGGCCCGCTCGCCCGCACAGATAACATTTCCCTTTGTGTATAGAAAAAATGTCATCATTATTATTATTACCACATACATTAAACATTTTCCCTTTAACATATTTCTCTCTTTTATGCTCTGCCATGCCTGCTGCTTTCCTCAGACCTATTTCTGAGGTGCCCACTATCTGAGCCTCAAAATAGCGTTCAGCTAGACTGGCTGCATCATTGGTATTCTGACAATTTTGCAAGGTGAGATACCTTTTTACCTCGGTAGGCACAGCCTGGAGAAACTGCGCCAAGATAATTATATCTAACACTGATTCCATTGTCCTCTGCTCAGGGGTTAACCACTTGTAGGCCAAATTCTTTAATCTCTGCTGCAGAGCTTTAGGGGTTTCTTGGGCCCTCATCCTAGCCTCTCTAAACAACCTACGATAGTGCATGTTAGATAGGCCCAACCTATCCTTAACTGCCCTTTTTATCTCCTCGTAGTCAGTAGCAAGGATGGCAGGCATTGCTTTATAAGCAGAGAGAGCTTCCCCGGTGAGAGATACAGCAAAGCGAGTAGCCCACTGCTCTCGTGGCCATTTCAATGCCCCCCCCCCTATTCGTTCAAAGGCATCAATAAAATCATCAATGTTCTCCTGTGGACTTAACTGTCCCAACGTAAACGCATGACTCGCATTAAGTCCTACCCCTGGAACTACGTAGGGGTTCTCAGTCCCATGTCCTGGTGACTTTTCCAAAAATGCCCTCATGGTCTCCAGAAGTGGCCTCTGCTGCTCCATGATCATTTTTGCTGTTTGCTCTTGCATGTGCCGTGCTAACTCCAGTTGTTTGTCCCACTGGTGTTGCATCCAGCTCATTATATCCTGGGCCTCCATCTTCTTGCTGTGACCCTGCGGAGAAAAGAAGAGAAAGAAAACCACCAAGTGCGGTACTTTTTACACTTCTTCACCCCTTTCCCACACCACAGGAGCGCCCTCTTTCTTGCCCTTTTATCCACCTACGCTAGTGGCCTAGGTATCCGTTACCTTAGGATCTGCATAGATTCAGGCTTTGGCAAGAAAGGTCCTCGATCAGCGTCTGGCTTGTCCTGTGTGCTTGCTTCTTATGGGTCCTCCGGTACAGCAGTATTTTTTCTTCAAAAGTGTCTTTTTTTTTTTTTCCACAGTTAAAAAAATCCTCTAGACGACGCCACTCATGTCACCCACTAACGTACCCAGAGGCTAAAAAGGGCTTGGGTCATTTGATGGGGCAGTATTTTTATGGCTAGAGCTCCTAGGAAGGCATTTGGCAAAGCCTTCTGGATCCTGTAGTTTTCACCTTTAGCCAAAGAAGTGTAGTTGAAGCAGAGGGTAAGGTATAAACTCAGGCTTTATTCCCCGTCCGGGGTGGATTCATAACAGTGGAACTTAAAGCAGGTCAGACCCTTCGTCTGATAACACAATTAAAGAAAAATACTTTCAACAAAACTTAGCTTTCTTCAGCATTAAACCATGAACAAAAAGTAACAGAAAACAGTTCCTTTTACTCACGGAACTCTGGCACCTGTTTCTTCTCATAAACAGTTCTGGCTGCCTTTAACATAGAGATGCTATACAATCAGATAATGTGTACGTGCAGTCCATCTCATTTTCCTCTAAGGATTCTTCAAGAGGTTCAATCTGCATCTCCTCTTCATCTGAGTAAACTTCTGGCTCCCAACTACCGTTAAAGTTATAAGGTTCTTGTCGGGGAGTTAAAACACTCTCCTCCCCCACTATACCAGTGGCCCGTGGGTAACTACCGTATTTCCTGTAGTTGGGTTCCTGAGAACTACAAAGCTCCTGGTACGTGCATAGAAAGTCAGGGTATTGCAAACCTCTCTTCTTAGGGTAAATACGCCTACCTTTAGGCACTGCTGTTTTCTGCTCTCTCGGATAAGCACAGCTCTGCTTGGAAGCCCCTTTTCCACGGTGTTTCTCTGACTCATTCAAATGTGCTTCAGGGTAAAAGTTTTCCCCTTCTGCATTTCTGGTGTTAGGTAATTTATATCTTAAAGCCTTGGCTGTTGGACTGCCTTCTCTGCTTGCCTCACAGCAACGCTCCTGGGAATATTGAGAGGCTGTGCACTGCTGTTCCCGACAGCTTCTCTGAGAATCACCAACCTCATGTACTCTGGATAATCCCCTTGGCTCCGTCCTCACAGCTCCATGGACACTGCTCTCAAGCTCAGCAGTTCCTAATGGTTCTCGCGTAGTTCCAACTACAGCCCTTGTAGTTCCTACTACTTCTCTCTCCGTTCTACTTTCTCCTTCAGTTCCCTCTCTACCTCCCGGTAAGTGATTTTTAAGTAAGTTCAAATTGGTGTTAGCCTGGGCTCCGCCCCCATGCAGGTGCTCTTCATTTTCTAATGAATTCTGTGCTCCCTTTCTGTTCGGGCGTTCCCTAACACCATGTGGCTTTGTTTTCATCTGTTGCTCATAGCAACCTTCCCCCATGTGTGAACCTGAGCTGTCAGTTTCCCTTACATTTTGCTCACAATCCCCTACTTCCATGGGTTCTGATGGCGCTACCTTATGACAATAGTCATGACCTAATGGGAGACAGCCAACATGGCTTTAGACAAGGAAGATCTTGTCTTACTAATCTGTTATGTTTTTTTGAAGGAGTGAATAATCAGGTGGACAAAGGTGAGTCGGTTGATATTTTGTATCTGGACTTTCAGAAAACCTTTGACAAGGTCCCTCATGAGAGACTTTTGGCAAAACTAAAGAGTCATGGGATAGGAGGCAGTGTACTATTGTGGATCAGGAACTGGTTAAAAGATAGGAAGCAGAGGGTAGGACTAAATGGCCAATTTTCCCAATGGAGAAAGGTGAATAGTGGTGTACCCCAGGGATCTGTGCTGGGTCTGCTGCTTTTTGACATATTCATAAATGACCTGGAAAGTGGAATAACGAGTGAGGTTATCAAATTTGCAGATGACACAAAACTATTTAAAGTTGTTAAAACCCAAGAGGATTGTGGAAAATTGCAAGAGGATCTTGATAAATTGGAAGCCTGGGCATCAAAATGGCAGATGAAATTTAATGTGGACAAGTGCAAGGTTATGCACCTAGGGAAGAACAACCCAAACTATGGTTACACGATGCAAGGTTCCACATTAGGAACCACCACCCAGGAAAAAGATTTAGGCGTCATTGTGGATACCATGTTAAAACCCTCGGCCCAGTGTGCAGCAGCGGCCAAGAGAACAAATAGAATGCTAGGTATGATAAGGAAAGGAATGGAAAATAAAACAAAAGATATTATAATGCCTCTATATCGTTCCATGGTGAGACCGCACCTTGAATATTGTGTGCAATTCTGGTCGCCGTATCTTAAAAAGGATATAGAGATTTTAGAAAAGGTTCAGAGAAGAGCCACCAAAATGGTAAAGGGGATGGAAGGATACTCCTATGAAGAAAGGCTAAAAAGGTTAGGGCTCTTTAACCTGAAAAAGAGACAGCTGAGGGGAGATATGATAGAAGTCTATAAATTAATGAATGGAGTGGAACGGGTAAACGTAGATCGATTGTTTACCTTATCAGAATATAGAAAGACTTGGGGACATGCAATGAAGCTACAGGGTAAACTATTTAAGACTAATAAAAGAAAATATTTTTTCACTCAACATGTAATCAAACTCTGGAATTTGTTACCAGAGGATGTAGTAAAGGCTGTTAGTGTAGCTGGGTTTAAAAAAGGTTTGGACAAGTTCCTGGAGGAAAGGTCCATAAACCATTATTAAGAAGGGACCCAGGATATCAATGCTTGAACCAATACAAGCATTGTGGAACCTGTGTCCCTTGGGGAAACTGCTAGGTACATATGACCTAGATTGGCCACTGTTGGAAACAGAATACTGGGCTTGATGGACCTTGGTCTGACCCAGTATGGCATATCTTATGTTCTTATATGTTCTTATATCCTGGACATCCAGGCCCTCTGTGCGCCTGATCGAAACTGGACACACAGAATGACTCCACTTGCGAAGAGAGAGATCGTTAGAGAAAGACATCATGCTTGGCAAGGTTGAAGGTCAATGCAAAAGAGAAAGGCCAGAAATGAGATGGATCGATACAACAACAACAGCTATGAGTGTCACTTTATCAACAATGAGCCGCCTGACTGAAGACCGAATACAGTTTAGATCAACTATCCAGAGGGTCGATATGAGTCAACACGACTCGACGGCACTTAACTGCCAGATACGGCTCCGGCATTGAATGTCTGGGTCTTCAGTTCAGCAGTGACGGCCAACCTTTTATAAAGGCTAGCCGCCACCACCAAATAGTGGGTTCTTAGTGTTTTGAAACTTTAGACATCTACACAAAGAAAGCCCTTGATAGTTGTTTCAATAGTATACATTGTAATAGCATGTCTAGAATCCCTTAGCCTTTTCCCCTCATCCCTTGTCTAACCTCTATCAGCATCTTAATTCAAAAACTCTTTGTTAGATTCTTTGTCATTTTAGTCTTAAAAAAAAAAAAATCCTGAACAACTGACAGGCTGCTGCTTTCCTAATTATCTCCTTCTCTTTCCACACCAAGAAAAGAAACATCTCAGTTTCTGTTCCTCTTGTCATTACATTATCCATAATCCTTATTTCCCAATATGCCTTAAATTTCTATAATATTTTCTTCTACACCTTCCATGTATTCTTGTCCAAGGATTTATTTAGGAGCTGGACAGCCCCAGGTAAAAAACCTCCCATAATCATTTTTGTACTGCCACTCCTTGTCTCTTTGTGTCTTTGAAACAAGACCACTGAGAGAACTCAGCACAGTCTTACATCAGCAATACTTTTCTGTAAATCAGGCACAGAATGTGTTGAGTCCTAAAATCAATATTTTATTTTAAGCACTGCAGCACCAAGACACCAGCACTCTTCATACCTATTTATACTTACCTGATTGACTACATATCATCTGCACTTCCGCCTAATTATAGTACGACTACTACTAATAATCATTTGTATAATTCTACAAGGTATACGCAGCACTATACATATGGATGTAAGAGACAGTCCTTGCTCATCAGAGCTTACAATCTAATCAAGACAAAACATATAGCAAAACTAGGGACTAAAGTATGGTAAGATATACGTAAGTAGTGTACAAGAGAGTAAGGGACATCAGGGTCCAAAAGGAGCCTCAAAGAGGTGGATTTTAGCCTGGATTTGAAAAGGGCTAGAGAAGAAGCCTTAAATACTGAATCAGGGAGTTTATTACAGGTATATGGAGCAGCAAGGTGGAATGAAGTCTGGAGTTAGCAGTGGCAGAAAAGGGCACAGATAAAAGTGATCTGCCAGAGGATCAGAGTTCCCGAGGAGGAGTGTAGAGTGATATAAGAGAGGAAAGGTAATGAAAAGCCACAGAATGAATGTACTTGTAAGTCAGTGGAAGTCTGAACTGGCTGTGGAAACAGATAAAGAGCCAGTGAAGTGACTTAAAAAGAGGGGTTACATGAGCATAGCGACACTGACGGAAGATAAGCCGTGCAACTGAGTTTTGAACAGATTGAAGAGGAGAGAGATGATTCAGAGAGACTAGCGAAGAGTAGGTTACAATAGTCAAGATGGGAGTTGACAAGTGAGTAGAAATGAAGGGATGAATTCTACTGATGTTATAGAGAAAGAAGCCACGGGTTTTAGCTATCTGTTGGATGTGCGTGAAGAAAGAGAGAGTAGTCAAAAATGATCCCAACGTTGCGAGCTGAGAAAACGGGGAGGAGTGTAGTGTCATCCACAGAAATAGACATGGAAGGAAGGGGGGAGGTAGGTTTAGAAGGAAAGATGGTACTGAAAACCATGAGAGGAAAAAAGTGCACCAAGGGACTAAGTATAGAGAGAGATAAGTAGAGGTCCCAAGACAGAGCCCTGAAGTACACCAACTGAAAGTGGGATGGCAGTAGAAGAGGATCCACCAGAATGTACACTAAAAGTGTGATGGGAAAGATAAGAAGAAAACCAGGACAGAATAGAGCCCCTAAATCCAGGGTATTGAGAAGAAAATGGTTATCAACATTGTTAAAGGCAGCAGAAAGGTCAAGAAGGATGAGAATTGAGTAAAGGCCCTTGGATTTGGTGAAGAACAAGTCGCTGGAGACTTTAGCAAGAGCTGTTTCTGTGGAATTTAGAGAACAAAAGCTAGACTACACTGGATTCAGAAGGGCTTGAAAGGAAAGAAAGTCAATACAGTGGCAGTGAACTGCTTGTTCAAGTATTTTGAAGAAAAGGGGAAGAGAGATATAGGCAGATAGCTGAAGGACAAGTAGGGCCTAGTGAAGGTTTTTTGAGGAGAGCTGTGGCCAGAGCATGTTCAATATATTCGTGAGTGATATTGCCAAAGGGCTGAATGGAAGACTGTCTATTTGCAGATTACACCGAAATTTGCAACAGAGTGGACTCCCCTGAGGGAGTGGAGAACAGGAGGAAAGATCTACAAAAGCCAGGAGAATGGTCTAATGCTTGGCAGTTAAGATTTAATGTGAAGAAGTGTAGTATCATGCACTTGGAAGGCAGAAATCCAAGGGAACTGTATGCAATAGAGGGCGAGAGATTGGTATGGATGAACCAGGAGAAGGACCTTGGAGTGATTGTTTCTGATGATCTCAAGGTGGCAAAACAGTGTGACAAGGCGGTGGCAAAAGCCAGAAGGATGCTGGGTTGCATTCAGAGGAATTACCAGCAGAAAGGAAGAAGTACTAATGCCACTGTACAAGTCACTGGTGAGGCCTTACTTGGAATATTGTGTTCAGTTTTGGAGACCGTATCTTGCTAAGGATATAAAAAGATTGGAAGCAGTTCAGAGGAAGGCGACCAAAATGATTTGGAGCCTGCATCAGAAGACTTATGAGAAGAGACTTGAAGACCTAAATATGTACACTCTGGAGGAGAGGAGGGACAGGGGAGATATGATTCAGACCTTTACATACTTAAAGAGTATTAATGGACAAACAAACCTCTTCCAAAGATGGGGAAGCTGTAAAACTAGAGGGCATAACATGAAGCTGCAAGGGGGTAAACTGAAAGGCAATGTCAGGAAATATTTTTTCACTGAAAGGGTGGTGGTTTCTTGGAATGCCCTCCCGATGTAAGTCGTGGGGGCAAACACAGTGACAAAATTCAAAATGGCATGGCATAGACAGAGTGGATCCCTTTATTGCAGCAGGATAAAATGAAAATAAGCATAACTATCTCTTATATCTGAACAAACAGGGGTGACCTACACTCAGTGGTGGGTACACCCCTAAACAAAGGCATGGGGAGGGGTGACCTGCACATAACTACAAGTGCACCTACTCTTGCAGCCTTGCTGGGCAGACTAGATGGACCATACTGGATCGGCAGTCATAAATACTATGTTTGAAGGCCACAGGAACAGTTGAAGTGGAAAGCAATTGGTTAAGGATAATACAGAAGAGATAGAGCTTAGTAGACAGGTGGGAATGAGATTAGAGGAGCAGGAAGTCAAATTGGAGGAGGAGAGAAGATTTGCAGTTTCCTCCTCAGTAATTCCTTAAAAGGAAGAAAGGGTGAAGGAAGGTGAGGGAATGATTTAGGATTGAAGAGGGGGCGAGGGAGGGGAGGTGGAGGTGAAGGTGAACCTGTGGAGAATTCAAGATTAATCTTCTGGAATTTGCCATGGAAATAGTCAGCCAAGGTCTGGGCAGAAAGTGAAGGAGGCCATAAGGTCAATATTCAAAAGGATTTATGCAGGCAGCAATGGGTGCTATCCACATAAATCTTTTTGATTGATTTTTTTCATTTTGCAGAAAGCCAAAATATCTGGCCATATAAGTACTATATGGGCCAAAGTTCTCCACTTCATCTGGAGTAGGATTAGGGGCATGCAGGAGAAGTGTTATAAGACATACAGTATGAAGAGTGGCACAATTAAGCTGCTTTTCAGGTAACTAGACGTTTAGGATGTCATTTTAGAAAGATTTTTTTGTGTGTGTGAAGGCTTCTAGTACAATTACCTCACACATGCAATCAAGCATGTATTTGTACATGACTTTAGAGTAAGTATGTTCAGGAGAGGTGTTTGGGTGGAGCATAGGCAGAGTCATGATTTTCACAAGTATTTTATAGACTATGTGCATACACACATACTGTACTTTACATGCTAATACTTATATCTCTTTCTGAAAACCTTAAATGTCCCTGGCTTCATATTTGTGTCGATGTGTCTTTACATAAGCGACTCATTATAAAATAAGCATCTTAGATGGAATGTGTAAACACCAGGTATAACTTTATCAAATTTTAATAAACATAAACATAAATGAATAATCTATCCATTTGAGGTTATCAATGGATATCAGTCATTTCACTTAAATGTATAAATTGGCTGAAATTCTAGATAACTTTGAAAACGTATCCATTAAACGCTAAGCAACACTCATTGGGATGAATATTGCTTTCTATTCCTTTTTCTAATCTGTTTTACCAATAATTTTAAAACCATCAGAACCAGGAACATACCAAAAAATGAAATGTTCCTTGTCAAAACAGCCATGTTTCATTCTTTTGGCCACCCTTGCATAGGCATGCCACTTTCAAAAGTGCCCTAGTTTCAACATCTCTAGATGCAAACATGAATAGATGTTGTACACTGCCACTTCTTTAGATATAATTATGATGTAATTATGATCACTTAAGAATCACTCTCACCTCAGAAAAAGACCATAACGTCTATCCAATCTGCACTTCCATACCAACTTCTCCAGAACAATTTTCCCTTTAGAGATCTTCTGTATTTGCCCCATGTTTTCTTGAATTCAAATACTGTCCTCATCTATCCTACCTAGTGACAAAACAGAGCTGGTAACAAGACTGGTGGATATTCAGGTATTGATAACCCTTCTTTTATTGACCCCAACGCATTTCGGCCAACGGCCTTCTTCAGGGGGATATGGGAGACAAACCTCAAAAAAATACAATATGAAAATGAAAACATACCATAATGTATACAATATAACATATAAATAATTAATAAATCATAATATGCATATAAATAATCTATAAATGATAAAACCAAGGATACAATATGCAATAAAGTAAAAAATCTAAAGTGCACACATGCAAATTGCAACATACAAAATTACAAAATTACATTAAAAAGTGCAAGGGTGAAGGTATCCATGTGAACTATACAGATATGTGATTAAAAAGCATATCGAAAACACACTGCATATAAATTATGGGGTATGGTTAGTAAACCGTCCTAATGTTACCGGCGCTAGTTGCAGCATTAACGTGAGGGGTGCCATATAAGGAAGTGGGAGTTCCAGCGTTAAGGTAGCAATGGCTGTCTATCGCGCGATAGAGGGTGCCTTGGCTCGTTTCCGCGCGGTAACCTTAATGTCATGCTAGCACTATGCTAGAAGCTATAGAGGTGTAGCCCACTGGTTAATACAATGACTACAGAGCTAAAGGTCATGGGTTCAATCCCTCAGAGGTCTCATCTAATAAAGCTGTCTAAGGCAATCCCTTTTACTGCCTGTAACAGTCAGACACATCTCTACAATCTGTGCTACCAGCAAAAAAAACCCTCAACTCAGTGCCGTAACCTAAGGCGCCCCATAGGGCACATTATAAAGTGCCTTGTCCACCAAGTCGCTGTATAATGAGCCCTATGAGGCACCTTATAGGGCGCTTTATAATATGCACTATGGGGCACCCTCTAGGATGCTTTAGGTTAAGATGGGGTATGCGCCTCTACGGCACCTCAGCCTGGTAGGGGGAACTGACCATGTGTGTTACTGGCACAGAGTAGCTACAGACCGTGACATTGTGCGGTTCCTGTGCTCACCCTGAGGGTGAGGTGGGGTGCTCAGCACCAGGTCCGCAGCACCTGGGTTGGCTGAGATAGGCTGTGCTGCAGGTCCCCATCAGTGCCAATGTATAACAGGTAGTGCTTGCAGACATACCTAGGATATACCTGTGCCTATCTGTATTTATCAGTCATGTCTAGCCCTTGTGGACTATGATGCACCCAGAATAGTGCATATCCTGTGTGGTTGCCATGGTCACTTGTTATAAGAGCAGGGTGATGTTTGGACCCACATGCAGATTATGTAGCACCACCCAACCTGCCCTCTCTGGGTGAGGGTCAGGATCTCCCACCAACAGAACCCCACTCTACATCCTTGCATTGGAGACAGTAGAGGGGACCATCAACCCCAGTCATGCTGGAGAATGGGCGCCCTACAGGGCAGTCAATGCAGATCTGTACTTACAACTTAGGGCACTGGCAGACAGACAGTAGGTCTGGAAAAACTCATCTACCCCCAACCACAATCTGACATTCACCAGCAGAGAGCACAGTCAGTCTGCACCCACAGAACCCTGCAAGGTGCTGCAGGCATACACATGCAAACTGCAGACAGTCTGCTAGCCAATACATAGTGCATGTTTCCAGAGGAACAATGCGTACCCAAATGTGGGACACAAGCACAAACACCAAAAAGGTATGTCATTAATTGGACCACCAGAAAATAAAACTCACAGGTATCACTTCAGAGAAGCACTATGTGTGAACCTAGACATGCCACAGTCACTGCTCAGTCAAGGTGAGAGTGACCTCCCAGCATGATATGCTGTGGCCACCCTGTCCGTGCAGGTGGTGGTCGGGCACTACTGTGTCCCAGCTAGTGCCCTATGCCCTGTGCAGATGCATCCTGCCCAGACCGCCCTGTCTGGGCCATACCCACAATACTTAATGGGTATGGGTGCTTGTGCCCCTGTTGGCCGATGCTCTAGGCGGGAGTGCACATGTTTATGGTGCATGTGCTCTGTAGGGTAAAATATAGGGACATGTTCTGCAGGAGCAGCAGCTGGGACTTGAACCTTTGACTTTCTGCTTCTAAACATACTGGTTGTGTGTACTGCACCAAACTGTTGCCACAGAAGCAGGTCATTCCCTGGGGATACCATGACTGTTCTTCAGACCTTTTCTGTTGCTCCTCATTATGCACATTGGCAGGCTAATGCTGGAAACAGTGTAAGCATTATGGGCTTCATAAGGTGTAGGCAGCCACAAAACACTGGATAGACATACAAACACTCCCTCACCTATTTCAGCATTGTGCAAAGATAGAGGTGGTTGGCAGCCCTGCCCGCCACACCAGTCCTGAGCACAGTGCAGGCATTGCTAAGATATTCAATACTGTTAGGGTCACTCTCTGGGGTGGTAACACTGTCAGACAGAAAAGGAAACACACTCCACATATATCAGAAGGGTTGCTATGATGAATCTCTGTTAACAAATTGTGTTTAATGTAGGATTTGTTATCTGATATTAATCATAGCAACCTTTTGATATATATGGAATGTGTTTCCATGTTTATGATGGCATTGCTAAGGTATGTAGATGCTAGTAGTGGCCCAACAGACTGACTATCCATGAGGCTTTGGATGGTGGAGCCTGTGGGTATGGGTGCTTGTGCCCCTGTTGGCCGATGCTCTAGGCGGGAGTGCACATGTTTATGGTGCATGTGCTCTGTAGGGTAAAATATAGGGACATGTTCTGCAGGAGCAACTGCTGGGACTTGAACCTTTGACTTTCTGCTTCTAAACATACTGGTTGTGTGTACTGCACCAAACTGTTGTCACAGAAGCAGGTCATTCCCTGGGGATACCATGACTGTTCTTCAGACCTTTTCTGTTGCACTGCACGCCACCCACCTAAACAGGGCTTGGCCTTGGTCTGCTGTGGGCATATGCCACGGTCCCTCCACTACCATCAACCCTCCACCACCATGCTGACATGCCCTTATGCCGGTGGTGCTGGTGGTGGGCAGTCCCAGGCCATCTGGTGTGCAGGTAGGCAGCTGCCTATGGTGTGGGTTCTGGGGTAGGGTTGCCTACATAGACATCCACGCTTTCTTCAGCACCGCCTGCCAATGTTATCTGCCCTTTGGGGTACCTGCTGGTACTGTCCTCTGGGACACTGTGGGACACACACTCGTGGGCATGTTTGACCTTGGTCTGTTGCTGGCTTGCTGGTTTTCGGTTTCTGCATCCCTATGTGCAACCTATGGATGTGCCTAGTCTGCCCTGTGCCCCAGCTGCCCCAATTCATGTCCCGCCTGCAGCCCCCTGTACCCCATGTACAGCATCACCATAGTGCCTTTTCATATGTGGGCACTCTGCTGTTGCTGAACGTGTAGCACTACTATCACTTTTCTTGGTCTCCCTGTCTTTGCTGTACATTGCTGACTGAAATGGTTTCTCTCTCCTGCAAATGTGCCTCTAACACCAGGTTTTCACTCACAGTAATGTTCTGGTCTTAAGATCCTGGCGTTAGTGTAGCAGGAGCCTCTCTACACCCACTCCCTACCCATTGACCTTGTCTCTTCGCCTTCTCTCCGCCCTCTGGGACAGTTAACGCTGTTGGTAATGTCAGCGTGCATTAACATTACATTGTGTAACGTTAACGTGCACTAACGTTACCGAGGTAACGTTACCGCCGTTTAGTAAACATACCCCTATGGGGTATGTTTACTAAACCATCTTAACATTACCGATGCTAGTTGCAGCATTAACGTGAAGAATTCCATATAAGGAAGTGGGCATTCCGGCGTCAACAATAGCTGGTCATCGCGCAATAGTGTGTGTGCCGTGGCTCGTTAGCATGTGGTAACCTTAATTACGTAGCAGCGCCGCCAAAACAGCTAAAGCGGTGTAGCCCACTGGATACTACAATGACTGTGGAGGCAGAGGTCATGAGTTCAACCCCACAGTGGTGTTCTTTAATAAGGCTGTCTGAGGGGTTTCCTTTTAATTTAAATCAGTGCTGCCAGCAAAAACACTCTCACAGTGCCGTAACCTAAGGTACCTCATAAGGTGATCTATAAGGCGCCCCATAGGGCACATTATAAGGTGCCTCATAAGGCACCCTATAAGGTGCCCCATAGGGCACATTATAAAGTGCTCTGTCCGCCAAGGCCCCCTACAATGTGCGTTATAGGGCACCTTATGAGGCACCTTAGGTTACGGCACTGTGAGGGTGTTTGCGCTGGCAGAACAGATTTAAATAAAAGGAAATATCTCAGACAGTCTTATTAAAGAACACCACTGTGGGATTGAATTCATGACCACTGCCTCCACAGTGCTGGCTGGCTACAGAAGGACTGCAGGTCACCACACAAACTGTCTGCTGTGGCTACCAGGATAGGTTAAACCCACCCGTACCCATGATGCACTGCACATGCAGATCAGCAGTCTACATCTGCTCACAAAATGGGGTATGCACCTCTATGGCACCCCAGCCTGGTAGGGGAAACTGACCATGTGTGTTACTGGCACAGAGTAGCTACAGACCATGACATTGTGTGGTTCCTGTGCTCACCCCGAGGGTGAGGTGGGGTGCCCAGCACCAGGTCTCATCACCTGGCTCAGCTGAGATAGGCTGTACTGCATGTTCTCATCAGTGCCAGTGTGGGACAGGTAGTCCCTGCAGACACTCCTAGAATACACCTGTGCCCATCTGTATTTCCTGGTCTCGTCTAGCCTATGTGGACTATGATATTCCCAGAATAGTGCCTATCTTGTTTGGTTGCCATGGTCACTTGTTTATAGGAGAAGGGTGATATTTGGGCCCAAAAGCGGATTATGTAGCACCACCTAACCTGCTCTCTCTAGGTCAGGGTGGGGGACAGGATCACCCACCAACAGATCCACACTCTGCATCTGAGGTGTAGAGGGGACCACCACCCCAGTCCTATGGGGGAATAGGCACCCTCCAGGGCAGGTAATGCAGAACTGTACTTATCACATAGGGCACTGGCACACAGGCACTAGGCCTGGAAAAGCTCAGCCACCCCCACCCCCACCCCCACCCCCGAATTCACCAGCAGAGAGCACATTCAGTCTTCAGCCACTGCACAGTGTTCTAGCCATACACATGCTAACTGCAGTCTGCTAGTTAGTACATAGTGCATGTTCCTGGAGGAACTGTGTACACCCAAAAGGGGGATGTAAACACACACACCCAGCAAGTATGTCAGTGATTGGGTACCAGAAAAAAAAAAACCTCATAAATATTACTTGATAGAAACACTGTAGAGCACAATGTGGGGCCCTAGACATGCCATGGTCACTGCTCAATCAGGGTGAGACTAACCTCCCAGCATGACAGGCTGTGGCCACCCTGTCCGTGCAGATGGTGGTCGGGCACTACAATATCCCAGCCATTGCCTTATGCCCTGTGCAGATGCATCCTGCCCAGACCGCCCTGTCTGGGCAGTACCCATAATACCTTGCTCCTCATTATGCACATTGGCAGGCTAATGCTGGAAACAGTGTCAGCATTGTGGGCTCAGTAAGGTGTAGGCAGCCAGATAACACTGGATAGACATACACACACGTCCTCACCTATTTCAGCATTGAGCAAAGATAGAGGTGGTTGGCAGCCCTGGCACCAGTCCTGGGCACAGTGCAGGCACTGCTAAGGTATGCAGGTGGTAGTAGTGGTGGCTGCTGCTCCGCACAGGGCCCAAAAGCCTGGCTCTCCATGAGGATATGGATAGTGGGGCCTGTGGGTGTGAGTGTTTTTGCCCCTGTTGGCTGCTGCTCTAGGGTGTGCACATGTTTATAGTGTCTGTGTTCTGTAGGGTAAGATATATGGACAAGATCTGCAGAAGCCACAGCTGGTACTTGAACCTGTGACTTTCTGCCCCTGAACACACTGGCTGTGTGTACTGCACCAAACTGTTGCCACAGAGACAAGTCTTTTCCTGAGGATACCATGACTGTTCCTCAGACAGACCTTTTCTGTTGCACTGCACGCCACCCACCTGAACAGGGCTTGGCCTTGGTCCACTGTGGGCAGCTGCCACTGCCTCCTCTGCCACCAGCACCCCTCCCCCACCATGCTGACATGCCATTATGCCGGTGGTGCTTGAGGTGCGCAGTCCCAGGCCATACAGTGTGCCTGTAGGCGGATGCCTATGGTGTGGGATCTGGGGTAGGGGTGCCTACATAGACATCCGCGCTTCCCACCGGCATCACCTGTCAATGTTATCACCTTTGGGGTACCTGCTGGGTGATGTCCCCTGGGACACTGTGGGACAAACACTCGTGTGCATGTTTGATTTTGGTCAGTTGCTGGCTTGCTGATTTGCAGTTTCTGCATCCCTATGTGCCACCTAGGCATATGCCTAGTCTACCCTGTACCCCTGCTGCCCCACTGCATGTCCCGCCTGCAGCCCCCTGTACCCCATTTGCAGCCTCACCGTAGTGCCCTCTCGTAAATGGGCACTATGATTTTGCTGCACATGTATCACTACTATCACTTTTCGTGGTTTCCCTGCCTTTGCTGTACATTGCTGAGATTGTTTCTCTCTCCTGCAAATGTGCCTCTTGCGCGAGGTTTTCACTGGCGTTAATTTTCAGACCTTCATTTCATGGCGTTAGTGTGCCTGGAGCCTCTCCCCGCCCACTCTCTGCCCATTGGCCCCTTTTCTCCGCCCTCTGGGGAGCCTTACTCCACCCACGCCACCGGAGACGTTATCGCGCAAAACCTCACGCTATTGCATGCTAATAGTACTTTAACATGCGATAATGTTACATATCGTGCGGTAATGTTATATATCGCACGCTAATTGCGCCGCTGCAACATTATCGCTGTTTAGTAAACATACCCCTTTGTCTCAGTATAAAGAAATTGTTAAAACAAATTTTAACACTAATATAATAGACATATAGAATGCATGTTAATACGTGCCATATGAATCACATATTAAGGATAATAAATAATAAATAAAACCATAGAATAAAAAATTGATAAATAGGTGATGAGGAGGACGTATAATGAGGTATTAGAATACCTTTAAAAATCCTGACTGTGTACAAGACAATTGTCACTGAAAGAGAAAAACCAAAACATAAAAACTAATGGTTAGGTAAGAGGAGTACCACTCAGAGAGATAGAAATTATTATCAATAGGAAGCTACTAAAATCAAAGCTCTGTACACTTAATAAAAAAAGGGTAGAGATATCCATCAGGGGAATATTCTTGTGGATTATCTAAAAAAGCCGTGCCGCGGTATCCCTACTGCGGTGCCCACTTTAACATTAATGAACAATAAACATAAAGAGGAAACACTGCATAAAATAAAAAATAAGGATGAAGTGCATAAAATAAAAAGTCATGTCAAGGACCATGTCGATGTCGCAGAGGCATGCTAAAAGATTGAATGGAATATTTGTTTCT
The DNA here is from genome assembly GCA_033557465.1 of Ichthyophis bannanicus. Lineage (NCBI taxonomy): Eukaryota > Metazoa > Chordata > Amphibia > Gymnophiona > Ichthyophiidae > Ichthyophis > Ichthyophis bannanicus. The sequence goes on along the minus strand of CM066031.1, from coordinate 1,517,102,960 downwards.
GAAGGGTTGGGTGGGTGGTATCTTTTGATTCTGCTTGACAGTATTTTTCATATACTCTGAATAGCAGGGTTTGTCTTCAGTATCTTAGGGGTATGTTTACTAAACTGTCTTAGGGGTATGTTTACTAAACGGCGCTAACATTGCAGCTGCTACGTTATCGCGCGATACATGATGTTAACGTGCGATAATGGTGATTTACCGTGCGAGAATATCACGAATCGCGCAATAATGTCTGTGGCAGCATTAAGATGCACAGAGGGTGGAGTAAGGCTCCCCAGAGGGCGGAGTAAGGCTCCCCAGGGGCGGAGATGAGGGGTCAATGGGCAGAGAGTGGGCGGGGAGAGGCCCCATGCACACTAACGCCGTGAAACAAAGGTCTGAAAATTAGCGCCAGTGAAAACCTCGCGCTAGAGGCCCATTTGCAGGAGAGAGAAACCATTTCGGTCAGCAATGTACAGCAAAGCCAGGGAAACCCAGAAAAGTGATAGTAGTGATACATGTGAAGGAACCAAAAAGACAAATAAACATATTAAATGACCAGAACCACATTTGAAATCCCCATAACCAAGCTGGCCAATAGTGCCACTAATGATAAACATAAAGCAACACTACTGACAAAGCGTAAAAAGGAAGATATCATGTTTGGAAGGGGCTATGCTCTGTCCCCCTACAAAGTGAATGATCCCACAGTGAAATAGCGGTGATCAGGGTTTTGTCATTTATATTGGGCAGGTTTGCTATGCTGTGGTCCAGCTGGGGCACAGTGCGGACTAGCCAGATGCCTAGGTGGCACATAGGAATGCCGAAACTGTAAAGCAGCAAGACAACAACTGACGAAGGTCCAACATGGGCACGAGTTTGTTTCCCACAGTGTCACAAGGGATGTTACCCAGCAGGTACCCCCCAAGGGCACATAACACTGGCAGGTGGTGCCAGGGGGAAGTGCGCATGTCCATGTAGGCTCCCCTACCTGAGAACCCACACCATACGCAGCTGCCTACCGGCACACTGGATGGCCTAGAACTGCGCACCACCAGCACCACTGGCATAAGGGCATGTCAGCATGGTGGCAGAGGGTTGCTGGTGGTGGAGGGGGCAGTGGCATCTGCCCACAGCAGACCAAGGCCAAACCCTGTTTAGGTGGGTGTCATGCAGTGCAACAGACAAGGTCTGTCTAACGAACACTAATGGTAGCCCAAGGGAATGATCTGCACTTGTGGCAGCAGTTTGGGGCAGTACACACAGTCAGTGTATTCAGGAGTAAAAGGTCACAGGTTGAAGCCCCAGCCGTGGCTCCTGCAAACCATGTCCCTATATTTTACCCAGTACTAAACCGTGGTAATAAAGACTGAACTGTTCTTGCAGATTAAATAAACAAGCCAGGCTCCACTATCCAAAGCCTGGTGGAGAGTCAGGCTGTTGGGCCCTGCGCAGAGCAGCATCTCCCAGTACTGGCACCTGCATACCTTAGCAATGCCGTCCTAAACTTGGGAACACGTTCCACATATATAAAGAGGTTGCTATGATTAATGTCAGCTAACAAATCCTAAGTTAAACATGATTTGTTGATAGAGATTCATCATAGCAACCTTTCTGATATTTGTGGCATGTGTTTCAGTTATTGATTCTGACAGTGTTTACCACCCCGGGAAGTGATCTCAACAGTTTTGCATACCATAGCAATACCTGCACTGTGCCCAGCACTGGTGAGGCGGCTAGGGTTGCCACAAACCTCTATATTTGCACAATGCTGAAATAGGTGAGGGAGTGTGTGTCTGTCTATCCAGTGTGTTGTGGCTGCCTACACCTTACTGAGCCCACAATGCTTGCACTGTTTCCAGTGTTAGCCTGCCAATGCGCATAATGAGGAGCAAGGTACTGTGGGTATGGGCCAGACAGGGTGGCCTGAGCAGGATGCATCTGCACAGGGTATAGAGCAATGGCTGGGACATTGTAGTGCCTGACCACTACCTGCACGGACAGGGTGGCCACAGCATGTCATGCTGGGAGTTCACTCTCACCCTGACTGAGCAGTGACCATGGCATGGCTAGGTTCCCCCATAGTGTTATGCAATGTTTTTTTCAAATGATTTTTTGTTTTTTTTTCCTTCTTTCTGGAGTTCAATCATTGACATACTTGCTTGCTGTGTATGTTTACATCCTGTTCTTGGGTGCACACAGTTTTTCCAGGGACATATACTAGCTAGCAGACTGTTTGCAGTTAGTATGTGCATGGTGGGAACACCTTGCAGGGTGGAGACTGACTGTGCTCTCTGCTGGTGAATGTCAGATAGTTATTGGGTGGGCAGCTGAGCTAAGCTTTTCCAGCATTCTGCCTGTGTGCCATTGCCTTACTACTGCATACAGATATGCATGGACTGCCCTGTAGGGTGCCTGTTTCCCAGTAGGACTGGGGTTGATGGTCCTCTCTACTGCCACCATTGTAGGGATGTACAATGTGGATCTGTTGAAGAGAGATCCGGAGCCACAGAGAGCAGGTTCGGTGGCGCTACATAATCCACCAATACTAAACCATGGTAATAAAGACAGAACCTTTATCGCAGATAGAATAAACATGCCTGAAACACCTATATTTTACCCTACAGAGCACAGATACCATAAAGATGTGCAATCCCTAGAGCAGAGTTTCCCAACTCCAGTCCTGGAGGGCCAAACACCATTCAGGTTTCATGCTGCCCCTAATAAATATGACTGCGCAGCATTTATATGCACCACCCCCATTGCATGCAAATGTACCACATGCATATTCATTAGGGACAGCATGAAAACCTGAACAGTGTTTGGCCCACCAGGACTTGAGTAGGGAGCCTCTGCCCTAGAGCAGTGGCCAACAGGGGCACACACTCCCACACCCACAGGCTCCACTATCCAAAGCCTCATGGAGCGTCAGGCTGTTGGGCCCTGCGTGGAGCAGCATCTCCCAATACTGGCACCTGTATACCTTAGCAATGATGTCCTGAACTTGGGAACACGTTCTACATATATCAAAAGGTTGCTATGATTAATGTCAGCTAACAAATCCTAAGTTAAACACGATTTGTTGAAAGAGATTCATCATAGCAACCTTTCTGATATCTGTGGAGTGTGTTTCAGTTATTGTTTTTGACAGTGTTTACCACCCAGGGGAGTGACCCCAACAGTATTGCGTACCATAGCAATGCCCACACTGTGCCCAGGACTGGTGAGGCGGCCAGAGCTGCCACAAACCTCCATATTTGCACAATGCTGGCATAGGTGTAGGAGTGTGTGTATGTCTATCCAGTGTGTTGTGGCTGCCCACACCTTACTGAGCCCACACTGCTTGCACTGTTTCCAGTGTTAGCCTGCCAATGTGCATAATGAGGAGCAAGGTACTGTGGGTATGGCCCGGACAGGATGCATCTGCACAGGGTATAGGGCAATGGCTGGGACATTGTAGTGCCCGACCACCACCTGCACGGACAGGGTGGCCACAGCATGTCATGCTGTGAGTTCACTCTCATCCTGACTGAGCAGTGACCATGGCATGGCTAGGTTCTCCCATAGTGCTATACAGTGTTTCTTTTAAGTGATGTTTATGGGTTCATTTTTCTGGGGCCCAATCACTGACATATCTGCTTGGTGTGTATGTGCTTGCATCCCATTTTTGGGTGCACATAGTTCCTCCAGGGACATGCGCTATGTATTAGCTAGCAGATTGTCTGCAGTTAGCATACATATGGCTGGAGCACCTTGCAGGGTGCAGTGGCTGGAGACTGACTGTGCCCTCTGCTGGTGAATGTCAGATAGTGATGGGAGGTAGCTGAGCTTCTCCAGCATTCTGCCTGTCTGTCATTGCCATTGCTTTATGTGATGTGTATAGATCTGCATCGACTGCCCTGTAGGGTGCCTGTTCCCCAGTAGGACTGGGGTTGATGGTCCTCTCTACTGACCCCATTGCAGAGATGTACAATGTGGACCTGTTGGGGGGAGATCCTGTCCCGCCCCCACCCTGAGCCACAGAGGGCGTGTTGGGTGGTGCTACATAATCCGCTTTTGGGTCCAAACACCCCCTTCACCTATAACATGTGACCATGGCACCCACACAGGATATGCACTATTCTGGGTATATCATAGTCCACAAGGGCTAGACGTGACTGGGAAATACAGATGGACGCAGGTGTATCCTAGGTGTGTCTGCAAGTACTACCTATCACACACTGGCACTGAAGGGAACCTGCAGCACAGCCTATCTCAGCCAAGCCAGGTGCTGCGGACCTGGTGCTGGGTCCTGTGCTCACCCTCAGGGTGAGCACAGGACCCACACAGTGTCACGGTCCGTAGCTACTCTGTGCCAGTAACACACATGGTCAGTTCCCCCTACCAGGCCTAGGTGCTGTGGGGGTGCATTCCCCTTTATGTGATCAGCTGTAGACTGCTGATCTGCATCTGCAGTGCATCATAGGTGCGGGTGGGTTTACCCTATCCTGGTAACCACAGCAGACAGTTTGTGTGGTGACCTGCAGTCTTTCTGTAGCCAGCCAGCAGTATGTATAAGCTATAGAGATGTAGCCTACTGGTTACTTCAATGACTGTAGAAGCAGAGGTCATGGGTTCAATCCTGCAGTGGTGTAATCTAAAAAGGCTGTCTGAGGCATTTTCTTTTAATTTAAATAAGTGCTGCCAGCAGAAACACCCTCACAGTGCTGTAGCCTAAGGTGCCTCATGGGCGCTCTATAAGGCGCCCTGTAAAGCACTCTATAAGGCGCCTTATATGGCACATTATAGGGTGCCTTGGCAGACAGGGCACTTTATAATGTGACCTATGGGGCACCTTATAGGGCGCCTTATGAGGCACCTTAGGTTACGGCACTGTGAGGGTGTTTTTGCTGGCAGCACTGATTTAAATTAAAAGAAGATGCCTCAGACAGCCTTTTTAGATTACACCACTGCAGGATTGAACCCATGACCACTGCCTCTACAGTCATTGCAGTAACCAGTGGGCTACATCATTATAGCTTCTAACACTGTGCTGGCATGTACTTAGGGTTAGCGTGTGTTAACGTGCCACGGAGCCCACTATCGCGCGATACATATTCTTGCTACCTTAGGACTGGAACGCCCGCTTCTTATATAGCATTCTTCACATTATTGCTGCAACTAGCACCGGTAACATTAGGACGGTTTAGTAAACATACCTCTAAATATGGTGGAGGTGTCATAATGTTGTCGGACTGTTTTGCTGCCTCAGGAATTGGAGGTCTGGAACGTATTAAAGGAATCATGAAATTGGAGGACTACCAAGGTATTTTGGAGCTAAATGTGCTACCTAGGGGTATGTTTACTAAACAGCGCTAATGTCACAGCTGCGACATTATCGCGCGATATGTGACGTTATCGTGCGATAATGGCACATTACCGTGCGAGAACGTCATGTATCATGCGATAATGTCTGCGGCAGTGTTAAGGTGCGCAGAGGGTGGAGTAAGGCTTCACAGAGGGTGGAGGAAGGCTCCCAAGGGCGGAGAGAAGGCTCCCCAAGAGCGGAGAGAAGGGGTCAATGGGCGGAGAGTGGGCGGGGAGAGGCTCCATGCACACTAACGCCGTGAAATAAAGCTCTGAAAATTAGCGCCAGTGAAAACCTCGCCCTAGGCACATTTGCAGGACAGAGAAACCATTTCAGTCAGCAATGTACATCAAAGGCAGGGATACCCTGAAAAGTAATAACAGTGATACATGTGCAGCAACCAAAAAGGAAAAAAACATAAATAATGACCAGAACCAAAATTGAAATCCAAAACACTGAGCTGGCCAATAGAAAAAATAATGACAAGCGGTAATGATCACAATCTATAAAGAGGAAAAAGGACGATCTCACATTTGGAAGGGTCAATTCACAGTCCCCCCACAAAGTGAATGTGCCAACATAGAAATAGTGCTGATGAGGGTTTTCTGTGGTGTGTATGGGGTAGCTTGCCTTTGTGGCTTACACATGTGCAGCAACAGCAGAGTGGGCACATGGGAAAGAGCACTATGGTGATGGTGTAGCTGGGGTACAGGGGGCTGCAGGCAGCACATGCAGTGGGCCAGCTGGGGCACAGTGTGGACTAGGCAGATGCCTACCTGGCACATAGGAATGCAGAAACTGAAAAGCAGCAAGACAGCAACTGACCAGGGTCCAATATGGCCACGAGTGTGTGTCCCACTGTGTCCCAGGGGATAGCACCCAGCAGGTATCCCCAAGGGCACAGAACATTGACAGGTGGTGCTGGGGGGAAGCGCGGATCCCACACCACAGGCAGCCACCTACTGGCACACTGGATGGCCCGGGACTGCGCACCACCAGCACCACCGGCATAAGGGTATGTCAGCATGGTAATGGAAGGGTTCTGGTGGTGGAGAGGGTAGTGGCATCTGCCCACAGCACACCAAGGCCAAGCTCTGTTCAGGTGGGTGGCGTGCAGTGCAACAGACAAGGGCTGTCTGATGAACAGTAATGCTAGCCCCAGGGAATAGTTTGGTGCAGTACACACAGTCAGCATATTCAAGGGCAGAAGGTCACAGGTTCAAGTCCTAGCTGTGGCTCCTGAAGACTACATCCCCTGTTTTTACCCTTACTAAACCATGGTAATAAAGATGGAATCTTTATTGCAGATAAAAGTAACACACCATAAACACCTATATTGTACCCTACAGAGCACATACAGCATAAACATGTGCAATCCCTAGAGCAGAGTTTCCCAACGCCAATCCTGGAGAGTCAAACACCATTCAGGTTGTCAGGATGTCCCTAATAAATATGCATGAGATGCATTTTCATGCACCGCCCCCATTGTATGCAAATGTATCCATGCATATTCATTAGGGACAGCATGAAAACCTGAACCGTGTTTGGCCCACCAGGACCGGAGTTGGGCACCTCTGCCCTAGAGCAGCGGCTGACAGGGGCACAAACACCTACACCCACAGGCCCCACTATGCAGCATCTCATGGAGAGTCAGGCTGTTGGGCCCTACGCGCAGCAGCATCTACCAATACTAGCACCTGCATATCTTAGCAATGCCGTCTTAAACGTGGAAACACGGTCCACATATATCAAAAGGTTGCTATGAATAATGTCAGATAACAAATCCTAAGTTGAACACAATTTGTTGACAGGGATTCATCATATCAACCTTTCTGATATCTGTGGAGTGTGTTTCCGGTTTTGTTTCTGACAGTGTTTAACTCCCCCGGGGAGTGACCCTAACAGCATTGACTACCATAGCAATGCCTGCACTGTGCCCAGGATTGGTGTGGCGGCCAGGGCTGCCAGCCACCTCCATATTTGCACAATGCTGAAATAGGTGTGGTAGTGTGCGTGTGTCTATCCAATGTTATGTGGCTGCCTACACCTTACTGAGTCCACAATGCTTGCACTGTTTCCAGTGTTAGCCTGCCAATGTGCATAATGAGGAGCAAGGTACTGTGGGTATGGCCCGGACAGGGCGGCCTGGGTAGGTAGCATCTGCACAGGGCATAGGGCAATGGCTGGGACATTGTAGTGCCCGGCCACCACCTGCACGGACTGGGTGGCCACAGCATGTCATGCTGCGAGGTCACTCTCACCCTGACTGAGCAGTGACCACGGCATGGCTAGCTTACCCCATATTGCTTTTCTCATGTGATATTTCTGTGTTCTCTTTTCTGGGGCCCAATCACTGACATACCTGCTTGATGTGTGTGCTCACATCCTATTTTTGGGTGCACACGGTTCCTCCAGGAACATGCACTATGTACTAGCTAGCGGACTGTCTGTAGTTAGCATGTGTATGGCTAGAACACTTTTCAGGGTGCAGTGGGTGGAGACTGACTGTGCCCTCTGCTGGTGAATGTCAGATAGGGGTGGGGGGCAGCTGAGCTATTCCAGGCCTACTGCCCTATGTGATGCATACAGATCTGCATTGACCTCCTGTAGGGTGCCGATTACCCTCTACTGCCACCATTGCAGAGATGTAGAATGTGGATCTGTTGGTTGGAGATCCTGTCCCGCACTGACCCACAGGGGCAGGTTGGGTGGTGTTACATAATCCGCTTTGGAGTCCGAACACCACCCTTCACTTATAACATGTGACCATGGCACCCACACAGGATATGCACTATTCTGGGTACATCATAGTCCACAAGGCCTAGACATGACTGGGAAATACAGATGGACACAGGTGTGTCTGCAGAGACTACTCAACACACACTGGCACTGATGCGGACCTGAAACGCAGCCTATCTCAGCTATACCATGTGCTGCGGACCTGTTGCTGGGCCCCCCACTTACCCTCAGGGTGAGCACAGGAACCGCACGCTGTCACGGTCTGTAGCTACTCTGTGCCAGTAACACACATGGTCAGTTCCCCCCTACCAGGCCGGGGTGCTATAGAGGCACATACCCCATCTTATGATCAGATGTAGGCTGCTGATCTGCATCTGCAGTGCATCATGGGTACGGGTGGGTTTACCCTATCCTGGTAACCACAGCAGACAGTTTGTGTGGTGACCTACAGTCTTTCTGTAGCCAGCCAGCAGTGTGTTAGATGCTGTAGAGATGTAGCCCACTGGTTACTTCAATGACTATAGAGGCAGAGGTCATGGGTTTGATCCCACAGTGGTGTTATTTAAGAATGCTCTCTGAGGCTTTTCCTTTTCATTTCAATTAGTGCTGCCAGCAGAAACACCCTCACAGTGCCATAGCCTAAGGTGTCTCATAGGCGCCCTATAAGGCACCCTATACAGCACCCTATAAGGCACATTATAGGGTGCCTTGGCGGACAGGACTCTTTATAATGTGACCTATGGGGCGCTTTATAAGGCACCTTAGGTTATGGCACTGTGAGGGTGTTTTTGCTGGCAGCACCGATTTAAATTAAAAGAAAATGCCTCAGACAGCCTTTTTAGATTACACCACTGCAGGGTTGAACCCATGACCTCTGCCTCCACTGTCATTGCAGTAACCAGTGGGCTACATCTTTACAGCTTCTAATACTGCACTGGCATGTACTTAGGGTTAATGCACGTTAACATGCCACAGCACCCACTATCGTGCGATACAGATTCTTGCTACCTTAGGACAGGAATGCCCACTCCTTCTATGGCATTCTTCACATTATCGCTGCAACTAATATCTACACCCACCGTAACACCAGTACCATGGTCTGACTACCACATAATCAAAATAAACATGGTACCTCAAGGAGATAAAACAGACAAATACCCGGACAACACAACCACACAAAGAAGATTCAAGGGCTTCAACAGGGATCAGTTCCTACAAGACACGTCACAACTCCTAACGATAGAAAATGATGACCTAGAAGCCCAAATCACTAACTGGAACAACACCATTTACAATGCCACTAAAGCAACAGATCATAAACCCAGGAAACGTCGCTGCAACAAATTACAGCACAAACCATGGTACTCAAAAGCCATACGATGCGAAAAGAGGGAACTCAGAAAATTAGAACGGAAATGGAGAAAAAATAAATCACCCGAGACCCAGGAACTATACCAAAGAAAGCAAAAACAATACAACGAACGCATCAACCAAACTAAGATAGAATACCACACAAACATTATACGCAACTCTAACAACAAACCTAGAGAGTTATTTGAAATCGTGAAAACACTCACCAAAGAACAGAAAACAGAAGACGAAGTACAAATAGACCCTCAAAATTTGCCGACCACATACAAGAAAAATTCCATTCAACAGAACACACAAGACCCAGCCCAGCCACAAAGCACAACACCCCCCCCCCTCCCCGAAAACTTGGGACACATTCAGTACCCCATCAAAAGAGCAGCTATCCCAAATCATCACAGCACTCAACACAAGCACAGCTCCTACAGACCCCTGCCCAGTGACCTGGATCAAGGCCACCAAATCAAACTTCATCCACACCATACACATCATGGTGCACAGCTCCCTAACACAAGGGCTCATGCCAAAGCAACTAAAGCTCGCCACAATAAGACCTATCCCGAAGAAATCCACACTTGACAAGAACAACCCAGCAGCATACAGACCTATATCCAGCATATCCCTACTAGCAAAAATAATCGAAAAAACAGTAGAGCACCAACTGCAAGAGCACATCAATGAACACGCTCCACTGGACAACAACCAACACGGTTTTCGCCCCAACCTCAGGGTGGAAACACTTCTGATATACCTCTTTGACAGCATTCTCCGCCTCATAGACAACACCAAGAAAAGAATCATAATGATCTTCATAGACATCTCATCAGCATTCGACACAGTGGATCACGAAAAGCTACTAAACAGACTACAGGACATTGGGCTACATGGTCCCACCCTGAAATGGTTCCAATCATACCTCACCGACAGACAGATACAAGTCAAGGTAGGCCAGAACACCTCCCGTCCCATAAAAGTACTACAAGGAGTACCACAAGGATCGGCTTTATCTTCACTCCTATTCAACATCTACATCCAGCCAATATGTGACATCATGAAAGAGCACAACATACAATATACAGTCTATGCAGATGACATCATGATATACACCCCTATATCAGTTGACGACCCGGACTTCTCCAAAATAACAAACTGTCTCATACAAATGGCAAGCTGGTTTCAAAATAACAACCTCTCTATAAACTATAACAAAACCGAGGTACTAATAATCACGCGAAACTCGGACTTTGTTCCTCCACCCGACATCAAGATAAAGGACACAACCATACCTATAAAAACGGAAGTAAAGTACCTCGGAGTGACCCTGGACAAGGAGCTGAACCTCCAATCACACATAGGCAAAACCACCAAAAGCGCATACCACAGAATGAAACTCATCAGACCACTGAAGCCCCTCCTCGCCCCGAGCACTTCCGCAGTCTGCCAGGCACTAATAACCCCACTACTAGACTTCTGCAATCCAATCTACCTGGGACTAACAAAACAAACACTCAAACCACTGCAACTAGTACAAAACACAGCGGCCCGCATAATAGCTGGCACTGCAAGACAAGAACATATCACACCCATATTGAAAGAACTACACTGGCTCCCAATCAACTCATGCATCAAATACAAAACCATCATAAACATATTCAAGATCAAACAGCACTCCTCAGCCACCAGCCTACACACACTCATAAAACCTGACACAAGCACATGACCAAGAAGAAGAGGCACCTCCAACCGAGTGAACACCCCAAAAGAATTCACCAAGACACGCAAAGACACCGCAGAATGAGCACTCTCGTTGGCCGCACCAACTATCTGGAACTCCCTCCCAGACGAGCTGAGACTAACAACTGACGTCAAAGACTTTCGCAAACAGCTGAAGACCACTCTATTCCTTGAACACTATGGACACGTCACATAACTTACTAATCTAGCTAGAACAACGAACATACCCACACCCTGATCATTGTATATAGAATGTATAATAGCTCAACATGTATAACAGCGCACATTATAGTAAGTTCAACCAAATCAAAGATACACCACCTCAAACACACTACACGCAGCACTGCATGATAACACATGAACACATTTGATTGTTTGCTGTGGAGACCGCCTTGATTGAAGGAGAAGGCGGTATAGAAATTATGTTAAATAAATAAAATAAATAAATAAACTAGCACCTGTAACATTAAGACGGTTTAGTAAACATACCCCCTAGTGTCAGAAAGCTAGGCTGGGCCAAAGGTCATGGGTCCTCCAGCAGGATAATGACCCAAAACATATATCCAGAAATACAAAAGAGTGGTTAAAAAGGAACAAATGGACTGTTTTAAACTGGCCAGCAATGAGTCTTGATCTCAATCCAAGCAAGAACCTTTGGAAAGAGCTGAAATCTGCCCCATAAGTAAAAGGAGTCCTGGAAACATTCATGAGCTGGAGCAAATCACAATTGAAGAATGAGAGAAACTACCAGAAGACAGATATAAGAAAATTATAGATGGCTACAAGCAATATTTGGAGACTGTCATCACTACCAGGGGTTTTGCAAGCAAATATTAGTGAAGGGTGCCATTAATCCTGTCCAGCTCATATTTTGTTTTTTTTTCAACTTTTAAACATACTATTAAAATATTATGATGACATACAGTTGGGAATATTTCTAATTATTTCTCTCGATATTGTACACAACAACCCTAAAATGCAAGAGTGCCAATAATGTTGGTGTATTAAGTACATCCATGCTAACTGCAATATTGACAATTAGCAGAAGGCAATTACCTACGGAGGCGGAGCCAACAGGGGCTAAGATGGCTGCCTATCTTTTCTCCTCTCCACCTCTTCTGTCAAGAATCCTGAACTCCCTCCGGTATTCTACTCGGTTTGGCTGAAAGTCGCGGTGGCTGCCATAGGAGATGGCTGCCGGCAAACCCACAAAATTGGATTTCCATCCGGTCCCAAATGCCGGAGTTAAGAGGGCTAAACCGGATCCCCCCTCTCCTCTAAAAGGGGGGGCCGGGCGAAAAGGCCCTGCCATTATGCAGGAACTGCTAGACGAGATACGAGCAGTTCGGGAGATGGTGGCTATCAACGGGCAAACTTTAAACGAAGTGCAAGCGGATGTCGCCGAGTTGAAGGAGATTAAAGCACAAGTTACCGAATTGGCGAATAAGTTTCATGAGATGGAAAGCACCCTCGGAGCACATGAGGAGAGGCTGAAGCAGGTGGGGGCCAACCGCAAAAGAATTGAGACTTTGGATCGCACGTTGGAAGATCTAAATAATCGAACCAGGTGGAATAATGTGCGCATAATTGGGCTGCCAGAGGGTGCTGAAGGCACGGATATTAAAGAGTTCCTGGCGGTAACCATTCCTAAACTGCTGAACTTAAAATTTGACATGCCCTTCGAGATTGAACGGGCGCATCGAATTCCAACATTTGCAGGCCCCAATATCAAGCAACCGCGGCCCGTCATTATGTGTGTTCTAAGGCACTCGCAAGCGGTGCAAATCCTGGCAGCAGCCAAAGGGGCGGGTCCTACCAAATTCGAGGGAAAGAGCGTTGCGTTTTATCAAGATTTTCATAAAGCAACAGTGGCTAGAAGGAAATTACTGTTGGCTTATCGGCCAAGATTACAACAGCTGCAGGCCAGATATGGGCTTTTCTCTCCGGCAAGAATGCGGGTCACACTGCATAATCAAACGCGGACATTTGAAGATCCAGATCTGTTGCGGGCCTACGTGGAAGAGCAAGAAGCCGCGGTTATGCGCTGAGGAGGAGTGCAGAAGTTGTGCGGAGCGGTGACTATGACCGGACTGTTGCTGGTGTTTAGGACTGTGTGGAATGGCAGTGATGTCTACGATTCTATTTGCGGAGGCCCTTACTGTGGCTCAATTCGGTGACGAGTGGAACCTTGTGCCACGGGTCTGAGCCTGACCTCGATGGGGGGTTGGCATTTGGGCTTGTTATTACTAACTGTTGTGTCTGAGGGAGTGCTTAATGTTTTTTGGTTATGATGGTTGGGGGTGGGTTGGGTTGGGTGGTATCTGGGTAAGTGTTGGGTCGCCCAAGGTTTTTTCCCCTTAGGGGTAGGTTTTTGTCTCCTTGTGGTAAAGTTTCTTTGGGAAGTGCTAGGATGCTATGTAATGGTAATGAATGGGGTTGCAAACTGTCTGGGAGGGATGTGCCAATTGTCTTGTCCCATGTCGTCCTGTAAATTTCTCTCTCTGAATGTGAAGGGCATAAACAATCCTATTAAAAGGAAAAAGATACTGTTATATTGCAAAAAAGAGAATGCTGACATAGTCCTGCTGCAGGAAACGCGTCTCGGCTCCTCAGAATCCCGAAAGCTTGGGCTCTGCCAATATCTCCTTGCGTCTCACTCGGCAGCCTTGCAAAAGAAAAATGGGGTAGCCATTTTGATTAAGAGAAGCCTCTCCCATACGGTGGTTCAGTCTCGAGCGGCCGTTGATGGGAGATGGGCTTCAGTAGTTTTGCAGATTCAGGGAAAACAAGTGGCTTTAATGAATATTTATGCCCCCAATTCGGTGGATGTTGGATTCTTTCAAAGGATTGCAGAGGAAGTACATTCTCTCGCCCCTTATGAGATTATAGTGGGTGGGGATTTCAATTTAGTTTTGGACCCTCTGCTGGATTGTACCCCATTCCGGGCACATAGGCGTCATCAAGCCACCCCGGTAGTCCTATCTATCATGCAAAGGGCAGGCCTTTCAGATGTCTGGCGGGTTAAGCATCCCACCAGTCGGGAGTACTCCTTTATCTCCCTCCCACATGGCTCCCATTCCCGTATAGATTATTTCCTTATTTCCAAGACTTTGCTGGCCATGGTGGCTAAGGCGGATATGTGTGCAACGCATATCTCGGATCATGCGGCTATCACTTTTGTTTTGAGGGATGGGGAAGAGGGGGTGGGGAACAACAGATTCTTTTTCCGCAGATCCCTGTTAGGTGATAATGCTTTTCAAGTTCATATGCGGGAGAAGATTAGGGAATACTTTGATGTCAATCATCCCAGAGATACCTCGAGCTGGGCCTGGTGGGAGGCTTTTAAGGCTTTCACCCGGGCTCAGGTTATGAGTTTCACGATTGGCTTATATAGAGCAAAGAAGACCAAGCTAGCTGCTTTGGATATCCAGATTAGGGCGGGTAAGAGATTGTTGGTATCCAGATCGGACCCCGTGATTTTGTTACGCCTTCAGAGGTTGAGATACCAGTACAATCTTTTATTAAGTGAAGAGGCTGAGCAGGATATAGGGACTCAACAAGCTAAATATTATGTGGAAAGCAATCGGGCAGGTAGCAGGCTAGCGAGGATGCTGAGACCTCGATCCCTAAGAAACAGGATTGCGGCTCTCAAGGGGAACTCTCAGGCAGACTTGACGAAAAGCGCGGAGATAGCAGAAGCTTTTCGCTCCTTTTATGCAAGCTTGTATAGCTCTGAAACCGAATGTGCGGCAGCGAGCTTTCAGAAACTATTGGCTGAAGTGCCACACCCAGTCCTCTCCTCCTACCAAGTGTCGGAGTTGGATAAGGGATTCTCAGCGGGTGAAATTCAAGAGGCTTTAAAAGCGATGGCAAAGGGGAAGGCGACCGGGCCAGACGGGATTCCGTCGGAATTTTATCAGTCTTTTGAAATAGAGTTAATACCACATTTGATGGAATACTTTGTCCGGCTTGATGAGCAAATGCCTACTATTGGTTCCTTCAATGACGCCACAATTATTGTCTTGGAAAAAGTGGGTAGGGACCCCTTTAAGATAGAAAATTATCGGCCTATCTCTCTGTTAAATTCAGATTATAAACTGTATTCGTCGGTTCTGGCGCGGAGACTGGTAAAAGTTATTCCAGACCTAATTCATCCGGATCAATGTGGCTTTGTTCCAGGCTGGTCGACGTCTGATAATGCTCGGCTTTTGTTGAATGTCATCGCCATGGCGGAGGGCTCTGAGTCTCCATTGGTGGGCCTCTCGCTGGATGCCGAGAAGGCTTTTGATCGGTTGGAGTGGGCGTTTTTGTATCAAACTATGCATTGGTTTGGCTTTGGAAATAAATTCCTGCGGTTTGTCAAAGTGCTCTATACTAATCCCACTGCCCGCATCTTTGTAAATAATACTTTGTCTACCTCGTTTGCCCATCAGAGGGGCACGAGACAAGGCTGCCCCTTATCCCCACTTTTGTTCAATATTGCCTTAGAACCCCTGGCGCTTTTGATCCGGCACTCGCAGGGGATTTCGGGAGTGGAGATTCGGGACTTGCATGTTAAAATCTCTGCCTACGCGGATGACCTGCTGTTATTTACCCACCCCTCCTCGCTAGCGGAAATCTTAAGGGTGATTGGCAATTATTCTCAATTATACGGGTATCGGATCAATTGGTCAAAGTCGACTGCGTTCCCCTTGAATAAACTGACCTTCAAAGATATGATTGCCTCGTTTCCCTTTGTATGGGCATCGGATGCGATTAAGTACCTTGGGGTGAGGTACAGTTATAACTTGGATGAGACCGTGGAGGTGAATATCCATCTTTTGCAGGAATTGGTACAGCAATTTACCCTGCAATGGTCCCCCTTACACTTGTCGTGGTGGGGTAGAGTAGAGTCCATAAAGATGGTATTGGCCCCAAAGATCAATTACATTTTGGAGATGTTGCCTGTCTCTATACCTGTTAAATTTTATAAGAAACTTGAGAGAGCACTTAGCCTTTTTCTGTGGCAGGGCAAACCCCCGAGGATTGCCTATAGGAAGTTAGCGGCTAAGAAATGTTTTAGAGGGGTTCAACTTCCAGATTTTCAAAACTACCACCAAGCCTTCAAGCTCAAACAAGGAGTGCAATGGCTTTCCCCAGATGTTGTTTCACGGCGACCTACGTGGGTTGAGGTTGAAGAGCGAATTGTGGCACCCATTCCTGTATCCTTGTTAATTGGAATGGTACTGCCGGATACGCTTAGGGCTAGACAAGTGGTCCGGAGTACACAAGAGGCCTTCCGGCTTTTGGAGCAAAAGTTGGGCCTTGGTACACCCCCTTCGTCGCAGATGCCGATATGGTTTAATACCTGTATTAAAATTGGACACAAGGTGGTAGCCTGGAAAGCTTGGTATGGTGGTGGTATTTGGACGCTCAGCCAACTCCTCGATGCTGGTAAGTGGAAATCCTTTGCACGGATACAACAGGAGTTTAAGCTTCCCAATACTTGCTACTTTCAATGGGTACAATTAGTACATTGTTTGTCAAAAGCTGGACTTGTAGCGGATTCTTTATCCCCAGAGTGGAAGCTTTTAGGAACAATAGAGGCTTGCTCTACCGGGAAAGGGGTAAGCTCGAATTTTTATGCCACACTTAGGGATGGGACTTCTTCTTGGCTGTCAGGTTTGGGAAAAGCTTGGGAATCGGATATTGAGACGCCTGTGTCACCGGTACTGTGGGAGAGGGTTTGGAAGCAGGTCGGCAGAGTCTCAAGAGGGGCGGCGATAACCCAGTCCTTGTTTTTCTTGACTCATAGAACATACATCACCCCTGCAAGGTTGTCTAAGTGGGATCCGAAGGTGGGTAACAGGTGTTGGTCATGTGGGGAGGCTCTGGGTACTTTGAAGCATATGATGTTTAGCTGCCCTCACGTTCAGAGATTTTGGGTTCAGGTATGGGACAGGGTTCGAAAGGTGTTATATCTTGATGGACAGTTGTATTGGAGAACCATAGTCTTGCGCTCCAATGATAGTACCTTGTCGTTATCAAAGGATAAAGTGTTCTTGTTTAATTTTATGCTTGCTGTGGCTATTAAATTGATTTTGATGTGCTGGAAGGACTCGACGAAACTGGATGCTATCTTGTGGTGGAACCTGTTATGCCTATATGTGAGGCATGAAAAACGGCAAGACCAACTGATGGCATCCAGTAGTCGACGAATCTTGAAGGGCGTGCAAGTAGGAACAAGCAACGAGGCACTGCCTATCAGAGATAAATGGTGGTATTTGGACGAGTTTGCAGCTCTGTCAAAATATTACTAGTATTGTTATCTGGGAAGAGAATTTTAGTAGCAATCGTTGCTCCAGCATTGGAGAGCTTGTTTAGTTAATGGACCATAAGGAGACAGGGGGGTGGGGGGAAGGGTGGGTGAAGGATGCACGGGGGGAGGGGGTGGGGGAGGGGGGAGTTTGGTGGGTTAAGATGGATTGTTTTTCTATTAATTGTTATGTAAATGGTTGGTGGTGTGGAGGTGTAAAAGCATTAAATAAACTCTATAAAAAAAAAAAAGAAGGCAATTACCTACTGTGCCACTTTCAAAATGCAGTCAATGCCAACTCTCTACCCCTAACTCACCCAATCCCACCCTATCACCTGCTAACTTGAGAATTTTACTGCATTGGCTGGTTTTAGCAGTCCGGCGCTAAGCACTTAGAGGGCACTTAACCCCATAGTAAATGTTAACAAACTCAGTCTGAGGCAATAGAGTGGGGATTCTCAAACCTACCTCCCAACCAGTCGGCTTTTCAGGATATCCACAATGAATATGCATGAGAGAGATTTGCATGCACTGCCTCCATTGTATGCAAATCTCTCTCATGCATATTCATTGTGGCTATCTGGAAAACCCGACTGGTTGAGAGGTCCAGGAACAGGTTTGGGAACACCTGCAATAGAGGATGTAGGGATTTGCATAAGATCACAAGGAACATCAGTAGGAGAATCAGGACTGGAACACTGACTTTCCTGGTACTCAGCCCACTGCTCTAACCAGTAGGTTCTTTGGGTAGCTCTTTGCTAACAATGTCCATGTATTTGATTCTTAGAAACGGAAACAATTTCATAGACAAAGATTTTTTGAGGAATTATGTCTACGCTAGTCAGGTCATGCACGAGTTTCTGTCTAATTCATACAAGAGATCATGAATTTTAGCACGTCCTCTACAATCAATAAAAATTGTGGGAAGCATAACTTGGGACTAGAAGAGTACATATTAATCTTGTATTCTCAATGCTTGCTAGCTTTCAGCAGGACTATTCATCTTGCTGATTGTACTGTACAGGAATGATTTCCTTCTCCTCTACTCTCCATGCACAGCAAGAAATAATACAAAGTTGCTATTCAACAAAGTGCACTAACAGAATGGAGCATATTCTGACAGCCTGTAATAGTGAAAGAACATAAAGCAAATCGGTGAAGCTAAGAAACAATGCTATTCAAATATGATGGTTTGTTTAAATTGCAATATTTAGATTTAAATGATTAGCATCCAAAAATCATCTGAATAACTGGCAGTCTTGGAAATATGTTGCTCTGAAATATTCAGAATAAATATTCAATCTGGGAAATATTTTCAGGGCAATAAATAATGTGATATCCATAAAGAGAAGGAGGATAAAGGAATTATAATAGAGACATTCTACAACCTCACATCATAGGGAATGGCATTTTGAATAGAAATTCCATTTTGAGCTAACATTCTTTCTACACTATTGATCTTCACACAAGTCGCTTCCTGTTCCATACAGGGGTTAAGGTTTGTTGCAATCCAGAGCCACTCTAAACAGTACCCTATGGGGTCCTTCTACTTACAGCGTGAATTATCATTTGGTAACTGTTAGCATACAGGCACAATAACACATACCGCACTGGCTTAACACTTAGCACTTGCTAATTCATGTGCTAACTGGAGTGAGATGGGGAATGAGTGAATGATCTAGGAAGAAAAACTTTTCCTCCAATTAGTCACCCTCTTTCATGTATCTCAGCAATTGCTTCACCCAATCTTATGGGTGAGGAATGGGCATGAGCTTTGCAGTTAACACATGGAAACTGATGCAGTGTGGATGCACTTAGTGCTGTCTAAATAAATAGAAGGCACTATGTGCATCCACGCTGTTTCTGTGTGGGAAGATAATGGGCATGCTACCAACGCTTACCATATAGGAAATTTGGACACTCAGTGCAAGTTAAGAGCAAAATCTTATCGCACTTTAGGAAAAGGGTCCCTAGAGTTTAGTAGAGGAAAACCAAACGTATTTTATGTCTTTATATTTTGATTTACGAAAGGTCTGTTCTACAATATAACACTAGGGGATTTATTAAACTGTGCATCCATTCCATAGCTTTTTTACACACTCAACCAACGAACAAAAAGTAAGTGAAGATTAGCTAGCAGTCGGAGCTGAAGCATAAAAAAAGCGATGCAGTAAAAACGAATGTCTTTAAGACATTAGGACTTGCAACATCAACAGAAGAACCAACCAGTAAAAATAAAGACAAAATTAAAGCCAATTCTCAAACCTTTAAGTGCTTCAAGGCTGTCTTGTCATAGGAGTGATTTCATGGAGACATGGAACCACTACTACATGTCTGCATGAAAGATAGCTTTGTCATTATAGTCATTTGGAAAGGTCTTTACCATTCAGACCTGATACAGCTAGAAAAAGATGAAGGTGGAGAAGAGGAGGAGAGTGTAGAAGCAATGAGAAGCATCTCTAAACATACTCTCACTGAAGCAGATCATGCGATGAGACTCCTGCCAGCACATGTTCTCAGGAGCAGCTCCCACACTCTGGAAGTCACTCCCAGAAGTGTTTCGCCTAACACACGGCCATCTCTACTTCTGGAAATAGATGACAGCTTGTCTCTTCTCTCAAGCCTACAGTGGAAGAAACACTCGGATTAAGATCAGCTATGTATACTGCAGCAGGGCTAGCTTATCACACAGAAAGCCCCATTCTTCAAAGGACATTGAGGTAGGAATTGGACTATCTAAGAAGGAGCATTCGCAATGCTTCCAACATTTTACAGTCGACATATGTATTGTCAATTTATTGTTTGCTGTTGTTAAATACATTATTGTATGTTTTTTTTTGTACTTTGCCATGATCCATGGTGATCAGTTGAGTAAGAAAGGTGTTAAATAAGGCTGTGCCAAATGGGGTGTATAGGCCAAACGTTTTTGTTTAGATTCCCATGTAGTTTGCGGCATTTTCAATTTTGTTAGGACATAAGAACATAGGAACATAAGATGTGCCATATTGGGTCAGACCAAGGTCCATCAAGCCCAGTATCCTGTTTCCAACAGTGGCCAATCTAGGTCATACGTACCTAGCAGTTTCCCCAAAAGACACAGGTTCCACAATGCTTGTACTGGGTTAAGCATTGATATCCTGGGTCCCTTCTTAATAATGGTTTATGGACCTTTCCTCCAGGAACTTGTCCAAACCTTTTTTAAACCCAGCTACACTAACAGCTTTTACTACATCCTCCGGTAACAAATTCCAGAGTTTGATTACACGTTGAGTGAAAAAATATTTTCTTTTATTAGTCTTAAATAGTTTACCCTGTAGCTTCATTGCATGTCCCCTAGTCTTTCTATATTCTGATAACGTAAAGTATTTAATTCTTTTTTTTTTTAATTTTGGGAAGGAATCTCATCAATAGTATGCCCTACTGTGTAAACAGTACCTCCTATTGCCCAGCAGTGCACACTATTCTTCAGTAGTGTGCCTATTGATAAATAGTACATGCTATTGCTCAGTAGTGCACACTATTGAAGACTGTGATAAGGAAGCTTATCATAGCTCAGGAAGGAGCTATAGAAAAGGTGAAGTGACTCTGAACAAGCAACCTGTCAGTTCTTGTAGAAATAAGAAAACAGAATTTTTCCATAAAAGACTACCAGTCCCAGAATGCACCAGGTTTCCAACAGCCATTAGAGGAGCTGAAGTGAGGAAACGTGTGTTCAATAAGGAGGGCTATGAGGTAATCCCCAAGCACTCATTTCAAAGGGCAGGGCCTGATTCAGCACAGCTGCGCTGTGCTAGGGTGGAACACTCATTTAAGCTGAATAAAGGTAGAGTTTATTCTACAGAGAATTATCCTCAGTTTCATCTCGGAGATCCTCATCCTCAGTTTCTTGGAGATTCTCATCTTGGACAGATTCATCATCTGGAGGATCATCAGAAGCAGAAGCCAGAGCGGACGGACAGAAAGGGCAAGAAACCCTTTGGAAGAAAGAAGAGAAAAGCATTTGGAAGGTCTAAAGGAGTCCAGAGCAGTACGTATACTGGGAGACATTCAAAAGTCCAGCATACACCATTGGACTGGGGAAAGCCAGAGGAATGGTGCTGCAGGGCTAGGAATCTCCAGACGGTACCTGTGAGGGAGACGGCTGCACGTGGAAGGGACCCTAAGACCCGTGCCAGAAGGTATGTGAAGAGAGATCCAGTGTCCAGGGATCTGGATTGGAAGGCTGGACATAAGAACTGGACTACATACTGGCCAGGCTATTTAGAGAGGAACTCTAACAGCAATGGAAGCTCAGGTATGAACACTGATCTATGCCCTAGCTATAACCTTGAAAGACAGCAGGGAAACAAGTATTCTCCTGAAAGTGCTCCATTGAGAAATTCCTCTGTGCCAATCCCTGATATTGAACCCATGATTGTTGAAGAAGGGGAAGGAGCGGTCTTAGATACAGGCTGTGAATATATGGATTGCTCTCTGTCTAAACTCCTTTGGTAATTTTCTGTTACAAAGTACAGCAACCATCACAAAGAAATACAAACTTGTTCTTTAATCTACTCAGAAAAGCTCCTGAAGTAGGATTTGAGCCACACAGTAGAAAGCAAGCCAGCTAAGGGGTTTCAGCTGGGTAACTGCTAGCAATTGAGCCTTACCTAATTGCTTGTGAGCTCTGAGGGAATCACTTCTGAGTCTATGTGTGAAGATATAAGAAGTTAACCTGAAAAGAACCGTTTTTCCCTTCTTTGTGGGTTTTGCTTGTTGTTTGAAACACTGCTAAGAAAATATTAGCTAAAGCCTACAGAAAAGACCAGTTTGTTACCAACCAGGTCTTTATTCTTTTCATTTGATTGCCTGACAAGTTCAGATGTTGTTTTCCTGATTTTGTTTTTCTAAGTTTAACACTGAAAGCAAGTATCCTGTTTTATGTGCTACCAAGCATATCTGTGTTGGGAGAAATAACCCCATAAATAAATATCTTATTGGCTTTACACTCAAGCACAACTAATTATTGTGAGCAGCTGTGTCTGGTGTGAATGGACTGCATTTCCCACAATCCTTTGCAAATCATATTGATATATGCACTTGCCAAGACTGTGAACATTCTCACCCAGGCAGCCGTCTGACAAATGGCGTAGTTTTTCGGATTGCTTTTGCGCAAAGGGATTTACTTGCTGAGGATTACAACTCAAGTCTGAAGGAAAAGACAGTTCAAGCTTAAAAGCTGAAAGAAAAGATTTTCCCTCAACTGCACTTTGGAGGAGAGGTGACTGTTCCAAGTAGCTGTTCCAGGAGGAAAAGACCCTGTGCAGAGCTGGATTCATCACTGGCATAAGGTAACAAGTACCTGGGCATGTCTAGTGGTGGATGAGAGTAAGGCACAGGGGGTAATTGAAAAAAAAAAAAGAGTAGAAAAAAACACCTGTTTGGAAGGTGGTGCACTGTGGGGTTTTTTTTTGTGTTTTCTTGCAGGGATCAAGATGGATCCAAGGGAACTAGCTGATTGGATGGCAGCCCAGTTTAGCAGGCAACAGGAGCTAGCACAGCAGGCACAGGACACTGCTATGAAAGCCTTAATGGACCAGCAGAGGCCAGTGCTTGATCTGGTGCAAGCCCTAGTTAAACTGCAGAACCAAAGTGGACCAGATGCAAGACCAGCAGTAAATACTGGTACACCACATGTGGACAGTGTGGGACTCAATCAAGGAATTGGGGCATTTAGTTTTGGGAAGCTAACTCCAGATGATAATGTTGATGATTTTCTAGAGTCTTTTGAAAGAGTGGCACAAGCATTAGCATGGCCAGAGACCCAGTGGGCAGTAAGGCTGGCAGCCTCATTAACTGGAGAGGCGCTTGCAGCTTATAGAGCAATGCCAGCAGCCCAGACTTTGAATTATAAGGATGTAAAGGCTGCTATTAGAGATCGCCTAGGGTTGTCTATTTCAGAGTATAGGCGAATGTTTAGAGCTACTACATTAAGGGGCATGTTTACTAAACATTCCTAACGTGCGGGGCCGTGGTAGTGTGCGTGTGCCATATAAGGAGTGGGCGGTTCATGCAGAAAGAAGAAAAAAAACCGACCGTACGTGTGCGCGTCGCGCTAATTTGCGGGGCCCACATTAGCGCGTGGGAAGGCTAAGCGGGGCGCTGCTGAGCACATATCAGAACAGAGCTGTAGCACAACAGTGAACACACTAACCAATGGTGCAGGGGCTACAGGTTCAATCCCCCATTGTGCGCAACAAAAAGGCCAGCTGAGGCAACACCTTGAATGTGTAAAAGTGGTTCAGGAGGCAAAGTACTTTTGGACGGCATAAGGCGGCACACTGTTCGTTTTGTACGGCATAAGGCGGCGCACTGTACTATCTGTGCGGCACAGGGCGGCACACTGTTCTTTTTGGGCGGCACAAGGCGGCGCACTGTTCATTTTGGGCGGCACAAGGCGGCGCACTAATTGTGGGCAGCAGGAGGTGGCGCGCTGATGGGCATAAGGCGGCGCGCTGATGCCAAAGCAAAGGAACACAGCCACAGCACAATGGTTAAGACACTGACCAATGGTGCAGGGACCAGGGGTTCGATCCCTCACAATGCCCAGTGAAAAAGGCTAGCTGAGGCAGTATGTTATATGTTGTGGAGTGCTGTCGGAGGCTTTCTAATTTTATTTTGTGATAACTACTAGCAAACGCACTCTCACAGCATATTAATATAAGGCGGCCCATAAGGCACATGTTACAGTGCACCGTCCGCCAAGGCACCCTAGAATGTCCCCTATAGGGCAGCATGTATGTTGCGACACAGGATAATGTATAGTGCACCCTATATGGCTGGCAACCGTAACGTGCCCTATAGGGTGCCCCATAAAGCACCCTCAGAGGCACCTTATGGGTACAGTACGCTGAGGGTGGTATTGCTGGCAGCAACATATGTACAGTAAATTAAAATAAAACTGTGGACACCCCTATCACATAACCCCACTGTGGGTTTGAACCCATGACATCTGGCTACACAGGCAGGGACCTAACCATTGGGCTACAGCTCTATAGCTGTAAGCAGCCCCTGGCTGGCTGCAGATAGCCTGTACGTCACCTCACTGACAGTCTGCTGTTGTGAACCACCCGTACCCATGATGCACTGCACATGCAAATCAGCTGTCCACGATTGAACACAGGATGGGAAATGCACCCCTAAAGCTCCCCGGCCTGGTAGGGGGAAGTGTCCGTGTGCACCCACACAGCACCTCGGCCTGGTAGGGTGTCCTGAGTGGGTGGACAAATGGCAAAGAGTAGCTAAACACCATCACATTGTGCGGTTACTGTGCTCACCCTGAGTGTGAGATGTTGCGCCCAGGACCAGGTCCACAACACCAGGCATGGCCGAATGTGGACATGTCAGAGCTCCAAAGCAGCAATAACCTGTGGAATAGGTAGGTGCTGCATAAACATTTTGGAGATCTCTGTCTGGCTCAGTTAGTGGGGACCCCCAGGTGGATAAAACAGGGCTTCCCCTCAACAGATTCCCCACCCCAATGGCAGTAGAGTGGACCATCAACCCCAGTCCTGCTAGGGAACAGACACCCTACAGAGCAGTCCAAGCAGCTCCACACACATCCATAACACAATATCAGACAGACATTAAGCCTGGATATTCAAAGATGCACCCCACCACTATCTGATATTCACCTGCAGCAAGCCATCAGCCACTGTACCCTACAAGGCACTCCATCAAAACACATATCAGCTGTGAACAGTCTGTTGGCTGGTCCTGATGGACATGCATGCACCCACAACTGGGGTGGCAGCACACACAGACAGATAAGTCCATGAAGAGGCCCCCACAGGACATCCATACATATCACATGGGAGAATCACAATATAGCACTATGGGGGTGCCTAGCCATGCTGCCGTCACTGCACACTCAGGGTGAGAGTGATCCCCCAGCAGCACATACAGAGATCACCCTGTCTGTGTAGGTGGTGGCTGGGCACTACCATGCCAGTGCCCTATGCCCTGTGCAGCTGCATCCTGGTCAGTCCACTCTGTCTGAGATATACCCATGGTCCCTTGCTACTCATTATGCACATTGGCAGGCCAATACTGGCAACAGTGTTGGCAGTGTGGGCTGTGGAAGGGGCATGCAGCCAACACCCACTGTATAGATAGACACACAATTCCACACCTATGCCATCATGGTGCTACTATTGAGGAGGTAATTAGCCTTGCCCACCAAACCGGTGCTGGG
Organism: Ichthyophis bannanicus; assembly: GCA_033557465.1. Classification (NCBI taxonomy): domain Eukaryota; kingdom Metazoa; phylum Chordata; class Amphibia; order Gymnophiona; family Ichthyophiidae; genus Ichthyophis; species Ichthyophis bannanicus. Next base: position 1,517,077,265 of record CM066031.1, on the reverse strand, counting down.
CACGGCAAGGTCACTCCCCAGGGTGGTAAACACCGTCAGAGGCAAGGGCTGGAGCACGCACCGCAAACACCAAACAGATTGTTCGGATGGGGTCAACTAGCAGTATGTGCGTAACGTATGGATATCTATCTGCCAGTACTCCTAGCAAGCGTCTCAGAGCTGTGTACCGTATACCTCAGGTGTAGGGTTCCATTGCTAGGGTATGCAGGTGCTAGTATTGGGAGATGCATGCAGGGTCCAATGTTCTGCCTCTCCAGGAGACATTGGCCAATGGGGCCTGTGGGTGTGGGTGTGGGTGTGTCTGCCCCTGTTGGCTGCTGCTTTACGGCAGAGATTCCCAACTCCAGTCCAGGTGTGCATCACACTGATCGGGTTTACCTGCTGTTCCTCATGAATATGCATGAGCTACATCTACATGCCATGGGGGTGGTGCATAGATATACAGCACAGGCATTTGTATGAGTGGCAGCATGGACCCTGACTGGTGTGTGGCCCACCAGGACTGCATTTGGGAGATTCTGCTCTAGGTACTGCCCCTGTACATGGTGTCTGTGCTCAGTGGGGTAAAGGATAGACGTAGTACCATTGCATATGGCCTCGCCACAAAAGGTTTGTCCTTACTATCACTGTGTAGCTGTGGGAAACATATGTGGGAAGGATTGGTGGTAGCCCCAGCTGGGCTTTGAACCTGTGACCTTCTGTTCTTGTATGCACTGTCTGTGTGCACTGCACCACCTTGTAGCCACAGATTGGTTGGATTCCCTGGAACGTCCATGCCTGTGGATCCGGCAGGGCCTGTGTGTTGCAGTGGACTGTGCCAGCCTGCACATGGCTTGGCCTCTGTCCTCTGTGGCTAGCTGCCACTGCCCCCTGCACCACATGTACTCGTGCGCCAACATGCTGGCATGAGCTTCTCTCAGAAAAAGCAGATGACCTGATTGCAATGTGGCAGTACGGGACTGCATTTGGGGGACTTGGCTATAGGTATGCCCATTGTTGTGGTGTGTGCGGTGTTGGGTAACATATGGGTGTTTCCCCCATGCTTATGTTCCCTGCAATACAGGGGTGTCTGCTCTATCTTTGTTTAGTGGTGGGTAAAATATATGGATGGGGCTGGAAAGTGCCCCAGCTGGGATTTGAACCTCTGGCCTTCTAGTCCTAGAGGTCATTGCTATGTCCTCTGCACCACACTATGGCCACAGAGACAGTGCAGCCCCTGGAGGTAGTAAACCTGGCAGGATGGCGTCACAAACCCTGCTGTATGCATTTTTACTGTGGGCTCCTTCACCCTGTGTGGTGACAAATGTGCAAATAAAACCCGGGAATGACCACGGAACAAAGGGGGAAAACATATACCCAAGCTGAGCAACACTGATATTAATGGGCAACCCTAGATAACACTCCCAGGACAGCTCCAGAAAAAGGGAAATGTTTTTTAGACGAGTCTCCGCTCCGTACACCTTTCCATAAATCATTTCCTTTTTTTTGGAGCTTTCTATGTGTTATCTAGTTTTGCCCATCACTATAACTGTTCCCCAACTGAATTACTATTTTTCATATTTTTGTGGTGGTCATTTTCTATTTATAATTGCACTTTTGTGCTGTGCACATGTATCACACTGCTCACGTTTTGCAGGTTTCCCCGGTTTTGCTGTACATTGCTGACGTAAATGGTTTCTCTTCCCTTTAAATGCATTCTAACGCGAGTGATTCACTCGCGCTATTTTTTTTTGGAAATTCAGCCCCGATAATGTGCGGGGCGCCTCTCCCCTCCCCTTCCACGCCCATTAACCCCTTCTCTCCGCCCCTCCGGGGCATTCCTCCGCCCTCCGTTAGCCTTTCCACGCCTCTATCGGACATTTGCGGGCACGTACTTGTGCGGCACCCGTTACTGTGACGCGCAAGTGTGTGGGGCTTCATCGCACGTTTGCGGGGCGTTTAAGCGCTCTTAAGTACCGCTTTTAGTGCGCTATTTTGCGGCGCGCTAATTAGCGGTTTTTAGTAAACATGCCCCTAAGAGTGGGTGAAACACCAGGGCTCTGAGTCAGAGAATCAGAGGATTAGCTGTAAAATGGTTGGAGCCTGAGCAAAAGATGGTAGAAATGTTATTAGACATTATTATGCTTGAACAATTTATGTCTGCGGTGCCTAAAGATTTGCACACTTTCCTTATACAGCAAAATTGCCAAAATCTTGGATAGGCAACCATGCTAGCAGAGAGATTCTTGGAAGCCACGCAGGCTTGCCATAGAATGGGTGGCCCTCTGAAGATGGGTGCTGAGGCAAGCTGTGCTGTATCAGAAAACAAAATATTTAAAAATGTTTCTGGAAATAAATGTACTGTGCCAAACCAGATGACACAGTGGAGTAGAAAGAAATGTTTCAAGTGTAGAAAATGGGGACATTTAGAAAAGGGATGCCAGACACACTAGCTTAATGGGTGTGGATTTAAAACAGCCCAAAGAAGGATTTCTTTTGATGGTTGATGTGCAAGGAATTACCACAAATGCTTTGTTAGACTCTGGGGCAGACCAGAGTATGATGTCAAAAAGGCTTTGGAAGAGGATAGAGGCCCAATAAGGATTTGTGCCTAGAACCCCTGAAAGCCAAGTTCACATCAGATGCATTCATGGTGCTGCAACATCATATCCCACCTATAGGCTAAAGGTTAAGTGCCTGAGAGAACAAGAGGAAGTCCTGTTAGCAGTGGTGCCTAGGCTACCCTTTGATTTGGTTCTAGGAAGAGACTGGCCAAGATTTAAGCAGGGTCTAGTGGAAGGACTAGGAAAGAAGGAGGGAGAAGGATTAATGGTAATAGCTCCCGGGCCTTTATTTGGAAGTCCTCAGACCCCAGCTAAAAAGATGGTTAAGCGTCCAGAAGACCAAACTATCCCAAAGCAGACATTCGTCTTAAAGTACCATAGGGTCACAGAGAAGGCCCAAGCTCCTAAGCGGGCAACCGCTCAAGCTGCTGGGTTTGACCTGTTCAGTATAGAAAATGTGACTGTACCTAGCCAAGGGAGAGCCCTGGTTGACACCGGTCTCCAAGTGGAAATACCTATTGGATGCTATGGGAGAGTAGCCCCAAGGTCCGGATTAGCCCTTAAATATTTCATCGATGTGGGTGCGGGAGTAATTGATCCCGATTACAGAGGCAATATTAAAGTTCTGTTATTTAATTTTGGACAGAATGATTATCACGTGAAGACAGGAGACAGAATTGCCCAATTGATCTGTGAGAGACTGGGTTTTCCACCTGTGGAGGAGGTCACATCCCTGGAAAATTCTGAGCGTGGAACCAAAGGCTTTGGTTCTACTGACGTCAAAGGGGTTAAAAGCCTAGCTGCCACTTGTGCCCGAGAGAGGGAGGTGAATGAAGAGGAAGATTTGGGACCCCAGGTATCTGATTGTAAAGAAAAATCAGAGCCCCAAATAGGTGAGGACCTGACAGTGGTACAACAGGAAGAAATTAGGAAATTGCTTAAAGAATTCCCAGATGTGTTGACACCCATACCTGGGGAGACACATTTGGTTGCCCATGAAATAATAACTCCACCTGGGAAATTAATTCGTCAAAGGCCATACCGCTTGCCTGAAGCCAAGAGACAGGAAGTAGTGGCACAAGTCCAGGAGATGTTGGACATGGGAGTAATAGAGGAGTCAAAGAGTCCCTGGAATAGCCCCATAGTCCTGGTGCCGAAGCCTGATGGATCTTTAAGATTTTGTATTGACTTCCGGCAGGTAAACGCAATATCAGTTTTTGATGCATATCCAATGCCAAGAATTGAAGAGCTGTTGGACCAGCTTGGACAAGCTCAATACCTAACCACCCTTGATATGACAAAAGGATATTGGAAAATCCCTCTAACCAGGGAGTCGAAGCCGAAGACTGCGTTCAGCACCCCCGTTGGCCTTTTCCAGTTCAAGAGGATGCCTTTCGGACTGCATGGAGCAGCGGCTACCTGCCAAAGGTTAGTGGATCAGGTACTTCGACCCCACCAAAATTATGCTTTTGCATATATGGATGATGTCATAATCCATAGTAAGACCTGGGCGGAGCATCTAAAGAGGATCAGGGCAGTCTTGTGCTCCATGAAGCAAGCGGGAATCACTTTAAACCCGAAGAAGTGTGCCTTTGCAAATAGGGAGGTAAAATACCTGGGCCACCTAGTGGGAAGAGGAAAAATTAAACCTCTAATGAGTAAGGTAGATAGCATCAGGAATTTTCCCCCCCCAACAACAAAGAAACAACTAAGAAGTTTCTTGGGACTTATTGGATACTACCGCAGATTTATACCGCAATTTGCAGAGAAAAGTGCAATTTTCATAGATATGCTGCGGAAGAATTGTCCAAACCAGCTAAAGTGGACACCTGAAGCTGAAAAAGCATTTTCAGTCTTAAAAGGAAAATTGTGTACAGGACCGGTACTGAAAGGGGTGGACTTCAGGAAACCCTTTCTGGTTCAAACGGATGCATCGGATGTAGGGCTAGGAGCGGTTCTATCCCAGTGTCATGAAGGGGAGGAGCATCCTGTGATGTACCTGAGCAGGAAGTTGTCACCGGCTGAACAAAAGTATTCCACAATAGAAAAAGAATGTTTAGCTATCAAGTGGTCAGTGGAGGCGTTAAGGTTTTACCTTACAGGGAGAAAGTTCCAGTTGGTCACAGACCATGCCCCACTTAAGTGGTTGCAGCAAATGAAGAACCACAATGCCAGGTTGACACGCTGGTACATGGCCTTACAGGCATTTGATTTTCAAGTGGAACATCGTGCTGGGAAGTTACACAAGAATGCGGATGCCCTTTCCTGTATTACGGACTGTAGAGAAGACGTTTCACCAGTTACAACAGTCCGTAATAACTTAAGCAGGGGGGTATGTGATAAGGAAGCTTATCATAGCTCAGGAAGGAGCTATAGAAAAGGTGAAGTGACTCTGAACAAGCAACCTGTCAGTTCTGGTAGAAATAAGAAAACAGAATTTTTCCATAAAAGACTACCAGTCCCAGAATGCACCAGGTTTCCAACAGCCATTAGAGGAGCTGAAGTGGGGAAACATGTGTTCAATAAGGAGGGCTATGAGGTAATCCCCAAGCACTTATTTCAAAGGGCAGGGCCTGATTCAGCACAGCTGCGCTGTGCTAGGGTGGAGCACTCATTTAAGCTGAATAAAGGTAGAGTTTATTCTACAGAGAATTATCCTCAGTTTCATCTGGGAGATCCTCATCCTCAGTTTCTTGGAGATTCTCATCTTGGACAGCTTCATCATCTGGAGGATCATCAGAAGCAGAAGCCAGAGTGGACGGACAGAAAGGGCAAGAAACCCTTTGGAAGAAAGAAGAGAAAAGAATTTGGAAGGTCTAAAAGGCCAGCATACACCATTGGACTGGGGAAAGCCAGAGGAATGGTGCTGCAGGGCTAGGAATCTCCAGACAGTACCTGTGAGGGAGACGGCTGCACGTGGAAGGGACCCTAAGACCCGTGCCAGAAGGTATGTGAAGATAGATCCAGTGTCCAGGGATCTGGATTGGAAGGCTGGACATAAGAACTGGACTACATACTGGCCAGGCTATTTAGAGAGGAACTCTAACAGCAATGGAAGCTCAGGTATGAACACTGATCTATGCCCTAGCTATAACCTTGAAAGACAGCAGGGAAACAAGTATTCTCCTGAAAGTGCTCCATTGAGAAATTCCTCTGTGCCAATCCCTGATATTGAACCCATGACTGTTGAAGAAGGGGAAGGAGCGGTCTTAGATAGAGGCTGTGAATATATGGATTGCTCTCTGTCTAAACTCCTTTGGTAATTTTCTGTTACAAAGTACAGCAACCATCACAAAGAAATACAAACTTGTTCTTTAATCTACTCAGAAAAGCTCCTGAAGTAGGATTTGAGCCATGCAGTAGAAAGCAAGCCAGCTAAGGGGTTTCAGCTGGGTAACTGCTAGCAATTGAGCCTTACCTAATTGCTTGTGAGCTCTGAGGGAATCACTTCTGAGTCTATGTGTGAAGATATAAGAAGTTAACCTGAAAAGAACAGTGTTTCCCTTCTTTGTGGGTTTTGCTTGTTGTTTGAAACACTGCTAAGAAAATATTAGCTAAAGCCTACAGAAAAGACCAGTTTGTTACCAACCAGGTCTTTATTCTTTTCATTTGATTGCCTGACAAGTTCAGATGTTGTTTTCCTGATTTTGTTTTTCTAAGTTTAACACTGAAAGCAAGTATCCTGTTTTATGTGCTACCAAGCATATCTGTGTTGGGAGAAATAACCCCATAAATAAATATCTTATTGGCTTTACACTCAAGCACAACTAATTATTGTGAGCAGCTGTGTCTGGTGTGAATGTACTGCATTTCCCACAATCCCTTGCAAATCATATTGATATATGCACTTGCCAAGACTGTGAACATTCTCACCCAGGCAGCCGTCTGACAAGACGCGGGGGAAAAATGTCCAGTTTTTTTCTTGTTGATCACAGTTAAATACATGCAATGGCATGGGACATCTCACTAACATTTCCCATGTTGTTTTGAATGAATGCATATCCCTTAGTGCCAAACAACAAGCCTTTTTGTAAATACATATAAGGATGCTGTCAAACCCACTTGTATTTGCCTACATGTTGTAAACGGGGGCGCTGGGTGAGAATGTCCACAGTCTTGGCAAAGGCAAATATTAATATGACTTGCAAAGGATTGTGGGAAATGTAGCCCATTCATTCCAGAATCAGCCGTTCACAAATAAATTAGTTGTGCTTGCTCGAGTGTTTAAGCAAAGAAAAGATATTTTATTTATGGGGTTATTTCTCCCAACACAGATTTGCTTGGTAGCACAGAAAAGGATACTTGCTTTCAGTATTATACTTAGAAAAACAAAATCAGGAAAAACAACAACTGAACTTCTTAAGCCATTAAATCAAACCATAAAGACCTTGATGGGAACAGAAAGGTCTTTTCTGTAGGCTCCTGCTAATATCTTTTTAGCAGTGCTTCAAAAACAAAACCCACAAAGTAATGAAAAACTGTTCTTTTTCAAGGATAACTTTTGGGGCAGTACCTGCTACTTGAACCAAAACCTTTTCACCAATGCTTAATTGGCGGCTTTTGGCCTTCCTATCATACTACCCTTTCTGGCGCACTTGGCTGTCCTGCAGGTTCCTCTCAGCAACCTGCGAGGTCCTTTTTAAACGTGCTCTAAAGTCACGTAAAAACTGTGGCACCTCCTGACTTCCTGGTTCAGGATCAATCCATTGTTCCCTCAAAATATCTAACAAACCCCGTGGAGCCCTACCATACATCAATTCATATGGAGTTACACCTAGGGACACCTGAATTCTTTCCCTGCAGGCATATAAGGCAAAGGGCAATAACATATTCCATTCTTTTACCTCTCCTGCTAACCCCCTTCTCAACATTTGTTTGAGAGTTTGGTTGAATCTCTCCACCAAACCGTTTGATTGTGGATGGTAGGCTGAGGTTTTCACATGATGAATGCCAAAGGCATCCCAGACCTGGGCCAAATATTTGGATACAAAATCGGACCCTCGGTCAGTCAACACCTCTCTTGGGAATCCCACTTCGCAAAACAATTTGACTAGCTCTAAAGCTATTGTTTTTGCAGAAACATTCCTCAATGGTATGGCCCAAGGAAACCTTGTTGCCTGATCTACCATAACTAGGATGTATTGGAAACCTCGGGGCGTTTTGACTAATGGGCCTACAATATCCATAGCAATGCGACCAATTGGGTCTGTGATAATTGGCATGGGAATCAAAGGCACCACTGGTGGGTGAGTCGCTGTAACTCGCTGACACGCTGGACATGCAGCACAAAACTGGGCAGTTTCTTTGAAAATACCTGGCCAGTAAAAATGCATAAGTATTTGATCCAGCGTTCCTTGCATCCCTTTATGACCTCCAACTGGATGATCATGTGCTAATCTAAGTACTAGTCCTTTGAAAGTTGTGGGTACCAGCAATTGTTTACGTATGGCACCATTTCTGGGGTCCTGACTCTCTCTATATAATATTTCATTATCTAGTCTGAATCTGGGCAACTCCTCCCTGACCTCCTGAGCATACTTAAAAGCTCGGGTGAGAGCTTGATCAGCTCGCTGTTCTTGTGGAAAGTTAGGAAACTTTGCCACTAACTCAGCTGGCACCCAGGGTAAACTTTGACCTGCCAACATCTCAGCCCTACTCTGTGCTCTGCAAAGTCTCTCACGACGCTTTTGTGCTTTCAACTTTCTTATTTAACCAGATGGTGGAGTTATTAAATTATCATGAGAGGGTAAGTCTCCTAACAACTCTGCCTGCTCCCCCTCCTCCTTCTGGCTCTCTACTTTAGCATGTGAGCGGGTGGATACAAGGCCCCTCTTATACCTATTTCCTTCCTTATAGTTTGGCCTTCTGGAAGCTTAATCATCTTTTTAGCTAGGGACTGAGGACTTCCAAACTAAGGCCCGGGAGCTATTTCTATCATTTCATTTTCATTGGTAGAATTCTTTCAGTAATAATTTTTGCTGCTCAATATTGTATTCAGTTTATTTCTGTGATGCCAACAGATGGTTTCTTCATGAAGTGGTGGTCTATATCTTTCTTATCATACACCTACCTTCTGATGTTAAATTCAACTTGATTAATCTTTCCCTTTCTTAGAACCCAGCATACTCATCTCTTTCCATATAAGCCAGGAGCTTGATTGTTTGTTAATTCTTCCACTTTCAGGTTTTTCTCCTGCCTTTTTCCTCCTCTTCAGTTAACTTCTTGGCCTGTTCTTTATTTCATTTTCTCACATTCCTTGACCTCCAGTCTTGCTATCTAACCTAGCCTTCCTTCCAAGATTCCTCTTTCTTTTCCATCATCAACCTTTTTTCTGGTGTTCCCTCTAGATCCATTCTTTCTCTCACTATTCTTGTGCTCCTTTCCAAATCCCCTCCTTTTCCCTGTGCACCAGCCTTTTTTTCTGGTGATCCTTCCCAGATCTCCCCTCTCTTTTCCTGCACCAAGTTTTCCTTGTTTGGCCCTTTCTGGGGTTCTTCTTTCACTTTCTGCACATGCCTTTTTTATGGTGTTTAACAACATAAGAACATAACAAATGCCATACTGAGTCAGACCAAGGTCCATCAAGCCCAGTATTCTGTTTCCAACAGTGGCTAATCCAGGTCACAAATACCTGGCAGTTTCACAAAAAGACGCACAGGTTCCACAATGTTTGTATTGGGGGAAGCAATGGATTTCCCTAGTCCTCATTAATAACGGTTTATGGACCTTTCCTCCAGGAACTTGTCCAAATCTTTTTTAAACCCAGCTACACTAACAGCTTTTACTACATCCTCCGGTAACGAATTCCAGAGTTTGATTACGCATTGAGTGAAAAAATATTTTCTCTTATTAGTTTTAAATAGGTTACAATGTAGCTTTATTGTATGTCTCCTAGTCTTTATACTTTTTGATGGCATAAACAATCAATCTACGTTTACCCATTCCACTCCATTCATTAATTTATAGACCGCTATCATATCTCCCCTCAGTCATCTCTTTTCCAGTTTGAAGAGCCCTAACCTTTTAAGCCTCTCCTCATAGGGGTATCCTTCCATCCTCTTTACCATTTTGGTGGCTCTTCTCTGTATCTTTTCCAATTCTGCTATATTCTTTTTAAGATACAGTGACCAGAATTGCACACAATATTCAAGGTGCAGTTGAACTATGAAACGATAAAGAGCATTATAATATCCTTTGTTTAATTCTCCATTCCTTTCCTTATGATCCCTAGCATTCTATTTGCCTTTTTGACCGCCGCTGCACACTGGGCAGAGGGTTTCAATGCATTATCCATGATGACGCCTAAATATTTTTCCTAGGTGGTGGTTCCTAATGTGGAACCTTGCATCGTGTAACCATAGTTTGGGTTGTTCTTTCCTAGGTGCACTTGTCCACATTAAATTTCATCTACCATTTGAACATCCAGTCTTCCAATTTATCAGGATCCTTTTGCAATTTTTCACAATCCTCTTGGGTTTTAACAACTTTGAATAACTTTGGGGTATGTTTACTAAACTGTCTTAATGTGCGCCCGGCGATAGTGTGCAGGCTGCCATAAAAGGAGTGGGCGTTTCAGTCTTAAAGTAGCAAAACGGGATTATCACGCGATAACACGCGCTGCTGTGCACATTAACGGGCTAAACGCCGCTAAGCGCGTTAACGCACGGTAATCTTAAGTAGGCGCCCAGACATACAAGCACTGAAACAGAGGTGTAGTACAATGGTTAATACACTGACTGATAATACAGGGGTCATGAGTTTGATCCCCCAGTATGTCTAATGCATAAGGCTGGCTGAGGCATCAGCTTTGACAGGTAAGTATTGTTTCTTGAGGCATTTATTTGTATTTTAATTATTGCTGCCAGCAAACACACCCTCACGTGCCATAACCTAAGGTGCCACATAAGGCACCCTATAAGGCACTCCATAGGGCACATTATAAAGTGCACTGTCTGCCACGGCACCCTATAATGTCCCCTATAGGGCACCCTGTAAGGCGCTCCATAGGACAACTTATAAGGCACCTTATATGGACTGTAGCCATAAGGTGTCTCAGAAGGCGCTTTATAGGGCACCCTATAAAGCGCCTTCTGAGGCACCTTATGGGTACAGTACTCTGAGGGTGTTTTTGCTGGCAGCACTAATGTACATTAAAAATTGACAATGCTCTGGATAGCCCTATCAAAAAACCCCACTATGGTTTTGAACCCATGACCTCTGGCTCCACAGGCAGTGAAGTAACCAGTGGGCTACAGCTATTAACAAGCCCCTGGCTGTCTACAGAAGGACTGCATGTCACCACACAAACAGTCTTCTGTGGTTACCAGGATAGGGTTAACCCACCCGTACCCATGATGCACTGCACATGCAAATCAGCAGTCTACAGATGATCACAAGATGGGGTATACACCCCCACAGCACCTCGGCCTGGTAGGGGGAACTGACCGTGTGCACCCCCACAGCACCTCAGCCTGGTAGGGGGTACTGACCGTGTATGTTACTGGCACAGAGTAGCTATAGACCGTCACATTGTGCGGGTACTGTGCTCACCCTGAGGGTGATGTGGGGCACCCAGCACCAGGTCCACAGCACCTTTCATGCCTGAAATAGGCTATTCTGCAGGTCTCCATCAGTGCTAGTGTGTGTGATTAGGTAGTTCCTGCCGACACAACTGTATTTCTCAGTCATGTCTAGCCCTTATGGGCTATGATGCACCCAAAATAGTGCATATCCTGTGTTGGTACCATGGTCACATGATATAGGTGAAGGAGGCATTTGGACCCATAGGTGGATTATGTACCACCACCCAACCCACTCGCTGTGGCTCAGGATGGGAAACAGGTTCTCCCACCAACAAAGCCACACTCTACCTCCCTGCAATGGTGGCAATAGAGAGGACCATCAACCCCAGTCCTGCCGGGGAACAGACACCATAGAGGGCAGGCAATGCATATCTGTACATATCCATAAGGCAAGGCAGACAGATGACCAGGAAATGCTCAGTTGCCCCCCCCCCCCGCCACTATCTGACATTCTCCAGCAGCAAGCCTCCAGCTGCTGCACCCTGCAAGATGTTCCAGCCATACCCATGCTAGCTAGTCCATAGTGCAAGTTTCTAGAGAAAATGCATGTACCCAGAACTTGGATGTCAGCATACACACCAAGCAGATAAGTCAGTAACTAGGCCCCAAAAGAGAACCATAAACATCACATGAGAGAAACATTGAATAGCACTATGGGGGAACCTAGCCATGCCGTGGTCACTGCTCAGTCAGGGTGAGAGTGACCTCCCAGCAGGACATGCTGTGGCCACCCTGTCCGTGCAGGTGGTTGTCAGGCACTACAATGTCCGAGCCATTGCCCTATGCCCTGTGCAGATGCATCCTGGCCAGGCCAAACTGTATGGGCTATACCCATGGTACCTTGTTCCTCATTATGCACATTGGCAGGCTTACACTGGCAACAGTGTGGGCTGCGGAAGGTGTTGGCAGACACCACACACTGGATAGACAAACACACGCTCCCATGCCTATGCCAGCATTGTGCAAATATAGAGGCTCTTGGCAGCCCTGGCCACCGCACCAGTCCTGGGCACAGTGCAGGCATGGCTATGGTACGCAATACTGTTGGGGTCACTCCCCAGGGTGGTAAACACTGTCAGACATCAGACCTGAAGCACACTCCACAGACAGCAGAAAGGTTGCAATGATGCAGCTCAATCAGCAAATTGTGCTTAACTTAGGAATTGCTATCTGCCAGTAATCATAGCAACCGTTTGATAGGTGTGTACAATATTCCCAGGTTTAGGGTGGCATTGCTAAGGTATGCAAGTGCTAGTATTGGGAGATGCACGCAGGGCCCAACATCCTGCCTCTCCAGGAGGCTTTGGATAATGGAGCCTGTGGGTGAGGGTGTGTCTGCCCCTGTTGGCCGCTGCTCTAGGGCAAATGCAAAAATGAAAATGCAATGTGTGCCTTTGAGTCAGCCTTGACTCCTGGTGACCCAGAAGCTCCTGCGTTTTCTTGGCAGTGTCACCAGAAGTAGATTGTCAGGCCTTTCTTCCGAGGCAATGGAGGGTTAAGTGACTTTGCCAAGGCCACAAGGAGTGCTAGTGGGAATTGAACCCTGGTTGCTTGGTTACCAAGCCAGTGCTCTAACCACTAGGCTACTCCTCCACTCCCAGGGCTCTAGGGCAGAGGTTCCCAACTCCAGTCCTGGTGGGCCAAACACTGTTCGGGTTTTCATGCTGTCCCTAAGGAATAGGACGCGACAGATGGAGAATAGATCTTCAGGTTGCTTTACAGGGGTCTTGCCATATATGCTGCATACAATGGAGATTTCTAGGATTCTACGATCTCATTGGCATATTTTGGCAGAGCATTCTTGTTTTCGGATACCCCTATGATTAGCTTATCGTCATGGAGTGAATATAGCAGATCGAGTAGTTCACACCACCACGAGATTGGCCATAGGGGCCTCCGGTGGGGGTCACCGAGCCTGTGGTCGGTGTGACATGTGCTCATTGACTCTAGAAGGGATAGAATGGGTGGATCCACGGGATGGAAAACATTATTCTTTACGTCATTCAACTAATTGTATGTCTACCTATGTCGTTTATTTGATCATATGCCCTTGCACATTGATGTTTGTGGGTATGACCACACGCCCAGTGAAGACGCGATTGCAGGAACACAGGTCGCGTATAAACACCGAGGTGATGAGTGCTCCAGTAGTTCAACACTGCATACAGCATTCCCATACTTTTGATCAACTAAGATGGACAATAATAGATGCGGTTCCTTTATCTATACGTGGGGGTGATCGGCAAGCCATGTTGCGTTATCGAGAACAACGCTGGATTTTCATGCTTCAGACAGTGACCCCCCAGGGATTAAATGCGGAGATTGAATGGTGGTCTTTAAATTGATCTTCAGTTTGTGTTAATGGACGCTGTCATTGGATTCAACAGGAATGACATCATCTTTGTTCAAACCGGAACAGGAAATCGGGTATGATGCTTGATAAAGGGCCATTCTCGCATTGGGCTTGAAACACAAAGTTTTGTGTCGTAGGATTACCCGATGTTTTGGAGAGAATGTCTTTCAAGGAAAATGGTCGCGGCGAACCAGCTTACGGGCCCCATCGAGATGAGATGAAAATTTGACATCGAAAGGGGAAGATAAGTTTAAGCATGTTCAGCCATATCATTATATCATCTGACAAGGTTTTCGATGAACACTGTGAATTCCTTATTGTGACATTTGGTGATTACAGGAAACTGTTTATAACCAGGGATTGATAACAATTCAAAAGTTAAATGTTTGCAGTGGCTGGTCTTTTAGGCCGTTGATAGCCTCCGGCAAATTTAGGTCGATGAGACCGTTTTAAAAATTGAATAAAATGGAGGGTCTGTTATAAGAGAATGTTTCACATCCTCATTTACAGACGATCCGACAAAAAATTGAAACACAAACAAATGTGCACTACACTGTTTCTTAAAACAAATCACTGATGATGTAATGGTGATTATTTAGCAGGCCTTTTTTCATTGGATTCTATTGTGGCTTTGCTTATGGGGTTTCTTCTGTGAGTCCCTAAGGAATATGCATGAGATACATCTGCATACCTTGGGGGCGGTGCATAGACATGCAGCACAGCCGTGTTTATTAGAGGCAGCATGGAACCTGAATGGTGTTTGGCCCTCCAGGACTGCATTTGGGAGACTCTGCTCTAGGTAATGTGCATGTTTATGGTGTCTGTGCTCTGTAGGGTAAAATGTAGGTTTATTGGGCATGTTTCTGCTATCTGCAATAAAGGTTCTGTCTGTATTAGCATGTTTTAGTAGTGGGTAAAATATGGGGACTGGGTTGGCAGTAACCACAGCTGGGACTTGAACCTGTGACCTTCTGCTCCTGAACACACTGGCTGTGTTCACTGCACCACTGTATTGCCACAGAGATAGAGCATTCCCTGGAGATACCATGACTGTTTGTCAGACAGAGCCTGTCTGTTGCAGTGCATGGCACCCACCTAAACAGGGCTAGGCCATGGTCTGCTCTGGGCAACTGCCACTGCCCCCTCCACCACCAGTACCCCTCTGCCACCATGCTGACATGCCCTTCTGCTGGTGGTGCTGGTGCTGCGCAGTCTCAGGCCATCCAGTGTGCAGGTAGGCGGCTGCCTATGGTGCGGGTTCTGGGGTAGGGGTGCCTGCATAGCTGTCCACGCTTTCCCCCAGCACCACCTGCCAATGTTCCGTGCCATTGGGGGTACCTGCTGGGTACTATTCCCTGTGACACCGTGGGAAGCACACTCTTGCCCATGTTGGGCCCTCAGCATTTGCTGTCTGGCTGCTCTACTGTTTCAGCATTCCTATGGGCCAGCTAGGCATTACCCTACTCCGCACTGTGCCCCAGCTGCACCACAGCATGTGCCACCTGCAGCCCTCTGTGTCCCCTTTTCCAGCATCTGTCCAGTTGCCCATTCCGACATGCCCGCCCTGCTGTTGTGGAACATGTGCACACCATAGGAAACCTGTCCAATGGAGAGGAAAACCCTGCTCAGCGCAATTTCACTGTGGGCTCATTCACCTTGTATGGGGACAGAGCATAGACCCTTCCAAAGTTCATATCTTTTTTTTGGAGCTTTTTTGGGGGTGTTTTTTGATGTTTCCCATTGATATCACTATTGCCCAGCTTGGTTATGTTTTTTTTACATTTTCTTCTGGTCTTTTTCACTGTTTCTTTGCCCTTTTGTTCCGTGCACATGTATCACACTTATCACTTTTTTGTAGGTTTTCCTGGTTTTGCTGTACATTGCTGACGTAAATGGTTTCTTTTCCCTTTAAATCAGCTCTAACGCCAGGGTTTCACTGGCGTTAGTTTTCAGCCTCGGATTTCACAGCGTTAGTGTGCAGGGAGCCTCTCCCCTCCCACTCTCCGCCCATTGACCCTCTCTCTCCACCCCTGGGGAGCCTTCCTCCGCCCTCCGGGAGCCTTTCTCCGCCTTCAGCGCTCGTTTGCGCCTTATCGCGCGATAAGGCGCCATTATCGTGCGATAAGGCGCCTTATCGTGTGATAACGTGGGAGAGCGCACATTAAGATGGTTTAGTAAACATACCCCTTTGTGTCATCTGCAAATTTGATTTCCTCACTCATTATTCCCATTTCCAGGTCATTTATGAATATTTATTTATTTAAAAAGCAATGGATACAGCACAGATCCCTGGAGTACTCCACTATTCACCTTTCTCCATTGTAAAAATTGGCCATTTAGCCCTACCCTCTGCTTTCTATCCTTTAACCAGTTCCTGATCCATAATAGTACACTTTCTCCTATCCTATTACTTTTTAATTTTGCCAAGAGTCTCTCATGACTGATCTTGTCAAAGGCTTTCTGAAAATCCAGATATACTATATTAACCAACTCACCTTGGTCTACCTGTTTATTCACACCTTCAAGAAAATACTACAGATTAGTAAGACAAGACCTTCCTTGGTTAAAGGCATGTTGACTTTTTCCCATTAAACCATGACTATCTACAAGTTCAGTAATTTTGATCCTTATAATTGTTTCTACCATTTTGCCTAGTAGTGATGTCAGTCTCACCGGTCTGTAATTTTCTGGATAACTCCTGGAGCCCTTTTTAAAAATTGGCGCTACATTGGCCATTCGCTAATTTTTAGGTATTACAGATGATTTTAATAATAATTCACAGATTACAATAGTAGGTCTACAATCTCATATTTCAGTTCTTTCAACACCCTCTGATATATACCATCTGGTTCAGGTGATTTGCTACTCTTTAGTATATCAAATAGCTGTAATACATCTTCCCAGTTTATTGATATTTCTTTCAATTCTTCTGATGCATCACCTTTAAATTCCATTTCAGTCATGGGTAATTTCCCTATATCTTTTTCAGTAAAGACCGAAACAAAGAATTCATTCAGTCTCTCTGCTATGGCCTTGTCACTACTTAATGCCCCTTTTATCCCCTATCATCTAATGGCCGAACTGTCTCTCTCACAGGTTTTTTGCTACAAATGTACTTTAAAAAGCTTTTATTATACATTTTTGTTTCCACAGCAAGCTTTTTTTCAAATTCTCTCTTTGCCTGTCTTATCAATGCCTTGCATCTAACTTGCCAGTTCTTGTGCTGTTTCCAGGTTTCGTTGTTTGGCTCTTTTTTCCATTTCCTGAAAGATATCTTAAATTTGCATCAGTTGCTTTTCACAACTTCTCTTGTGGCAGTATGTCCCTTTTTTCCAGTTTTTTTAAATATAATTTATTTAAATTTTCATCAAACAAAACACCAAAAAACAACCAAATACCCACAGCAGCCCCCAACAAACCCTCAAACCCCCCCACCCCCCCCCCCAACCTCCTTGGCCCACCAGGATCAGAAGTTCCCTATCTCCCTAACAATACAATATTACCAGGTTAGCATTGCAACACTCTCCGTCATTCCTGTATAACAATATATCAAAAAGTTATTCCACCACTTGAACAACGAGCAGCATTACCAAAATCTACAAGGGGTTGCCATTTCCTCCAAAAATACAACGATTACTTTGATCCTTTACGACTCAATTAGACGGTCTTTATCAGAGCATGGTATATAACCAATATTTATGAATGAAAAATGCTCCAGTATAACAGTTCCCTGGAATTCAAAACAAAATGTGAGTATCAATCATTTTGCATACCACCAGAGGGTCTCAGACATTTTAGCGCAACAGTCAAACAGTATAAAAATGCCATCAATAGCGCTCTTAGCATCAATGGAGTGGAGGAGTGGCCTAGTGGTTGGGGCAAGGTACTTCAGGCCAGAAGGTCAGGGGTTCAAATCCCACTAGAGGACAGCAACCTTGGGCCAAAAGGACTGGGGTTTCTAGTCCCACAGGTGCTCCTTGTGGTCTTGGGCAAGCCACTTAACCCTCCATAGCCCATGTTCCCTGTAAAATAGTTATCTCCAAGTTATAATGCCCTGTTCAATGTAATTTCAGTTTGTTCAATGTAAACCACACTGATGCAGAATAGCACAGTATATAAGAGAATATAAATAAATGACTGCTCTGGGGTTTATTTTCTCAGTAAATCCTCCACCAGACTTATATATCTATAAAGATCCACACATAAATACAAATGCTTATCTTTTTGGTGTTCCCCAATGCCACCTCAGGCGCCCATTTCAACGTTTCACTCTAAACAGAGTTTCTTCAGGGGGTCTACTCCCAGCATTTGAACAACGCCACCTCAGGTGCCTATTTCAATGTTTCACTCTAAACAGAGTTTCTTCAGGGGGTCTGTAAATTCAAACAACGTTCTTTTAGACACTAATTCCCACGATATTCTATCTCCCATATCAAACTTATTAAACCTAAGGATACACATACCAGCTCCCAGCATTTGAACCTGATGCTGCCCGCATTCTAATATCCAGCTTCTTCTTAAGAACTTCTATAAAACGCCGCGCATGCAGTTTAAACTCCCATCCCTAGTATTTAAACTTTACAATGATGACGTCAACCCATGACGTCCACCATTGATAAAATCTCACTAAAACTTTTTGAGATGAATAAAGTACACGCGCTGCATCAATGTTCTAATGTGATAAAAATAAACGTCCATATACACAGTCTTCAAATGCACATCCCCCAATCAGTGGTGGCATTTAAACCTGTCGGTAGCAAGGTCTTGGTTTGATCCTTTATGAGGCATCGTCTCGAATTTACTATACAGACTAACTTGGTTCCACCATGTTTGCCAGTGAAGGTCAGAAAGCTCCTTCCAATTACGTAGACGACAACATAAGGCAATCCCCAGCATGAAATCTAATAGAAAGGAATCGTGCTTGCTCTGCAGTGGGACGGGTACCGCAGAACGGAAAACTAGGATCTCCCAGGTGAGGGAAGCTCTGAATCTCAAGACCCCCTGAATTTGCTCCCACACCTGTGCCCAATAGGATTGAAGATAAATGCAATCATAAACTATATGCCTGAGAGTACCAACAGCAAGTTGGCAAATCCAACATCTATTACTTACAGAGCTGTCCCATTTAGCGACCCTCACTGGCGTAAGATGGGCCCTCTGAGCAAAGAAGTACAAGGACTGAGTAATAGAGGCTGATTTGGATATTCTGGTTTGTAAAGCCCAGAAATTCACCCAGCTCTGCTGCGAAAGGGTAGTCCCCGTATCTTGCTCCCACATGCTTTGTATGCAGGTTAATTGCGGACAACGCTTTTGGCCCATCACTTTATACAGAAAAGAGACCTTGCCAGTTGTCGCTTGGACTTTCCTAATTCTAGTGTTTAGCTCTCCTTCTGATCTCAGCAATTTTATATCCCCCACAGACTTTTCTACGCAGTGTCTTAACTGAACCCATTGAAAAAAATAACGACCCTCGGAGGTTGAATTCCAGCTGAAGTTTGTTAAAATCCTTCCATTTGCCCTTATCAATTAGTAGTCCTAGGATCCAAATGTTTCTACTGTACCATTGTTTAAATGCAACCATTTTTTTCTGAATCTTAAAGATGAGGTTGTACCACAACGGGAGGCTCAAGGAGTATCTCTCCTCCAGCAGCCCTAAGTGAATTAGGTCCTGAAACGCCCTTTGCGTGTCGACCATCACTTGAGGCCTCCCATGGGACTGACTAAAGAGCATTCCGGGAATTAAATGCAACGGAACTGGTGCCGCTGCTACCTCCTCAAGTACCAACCAAATTAGACTTAGACCATTCACTTTCTCCACCCACTTACCCCCCTGCTTCATCAAAAATGCACTATGATATAACCAAAAATCTGGGAAGCTTTGCGAGTGCTATTTGGGGGGGCTTATTGTTCCATAGGAAGCCCGTAAGCATTCTCTCCATCTGTCTATATACCTGTTCCGGTAGATATATTGGTAACATTTCCAAAATATAGTTAACTTTGGGGGCAATTGTCATTTTAATGGTCTCCAAATGACCCCACCACGACAATAACAAGGGAGACCATTTGGAAGTCATTGCCTCTATAATAGATATTAAGTTTTAGCATTAAAATGGACCGTTTCTTCCAGGGGATAGCAACCTTTTTTTCAGTTTTTGACAGACTGTCTATACTTACTTGATTTAAATGTGGAGCCCAATTCTAGCAGGGGCACATCTGGACCATCTTGATGGCTCCGAACAGAACGGGCCTGTTAGGACACGGTTCTATACTGCGGGAACAAAACATTCCCGCAGCATACAGAATCGGGCCCAAGGATGGCCCAGTGTGCCCCTGCATGCCTGCATGGACATACTCCCCTGGATCCCATGGTGCAGACTCCCCTCTTTCCCACCGCCTGTCCTACGGTTGGCCTGTCAGGGATGTGGATTGGGCGGTTGGCACCTCCCTGCACCCGGCCTTAGAGGGGTATGTCCGGCCCTGATTGCCCGGTCCATGCTGATTATTCCACCTTCAAGGTGGAATAATCAGAATGTCCCTCCTGACCCCGCAGGACGTACAGGACCATGACCTGAATCAGCCCTGTCGCATTGGACCACAGCTCCGCCCAGACTCCTCCCTCTCCCCCTCCTCCCCCTGTCGGCTTTCCCCGTCCTGCTGCTCTAGCTGTGCAAGGAGAGTCAGAGGGGGAATAGGCGCAGGATGAGCAGCCCCACAAGCCGCATCTTAGAATCGGGCCCATACCGTTTGTGGCATAAAGGTTGCTGTACATTATCCCTTCATTATTTGCAGGGGTCCCCTTAATTGTAGTTAATCCTCTTAGCTTCTTCATTAGCTTCTGCGGTTTTATCTTCTGCCACAGTGGGTCAATGAACAAGTTCATCATGCAGCAGGGTTGTTATCTTCATCCACAGCATCTGTACTATCCTTACCACCACTGTGAACCCTAGTATAGAAACTATAGGTTGGCACCTTTTATCCTGTATGATGTGTGGCTAGTAGTCAATTTTCTTTTTTTTCCCTACTATATTTCAGTTGTGATGTTACCTTGCTAATTTTGGTATATTGTAGATTTTTATCAGAATGGGTAACCATGTGAAGGAATTGAACAAGACTTGAGAAAAACATTTCTCTCTCCCCCTAAGAGATACACAACAATTCACCAACCCCTGCCCCCTCCCGCCCTTAAATATAATAGCTCTTCCACAAGATGCTTGCTTTCTAATGTGCAGGCCATTAGTTTGACGCCAGCTTCTGACTGTGGGTTTTTTATTTGCCTGAAACCTCTAGTAAATGTTCACTTTGTTTTGTGTTTGGTCAGCAGCCACAGCTACCTCTTTAATTAACAAAATTTCCCTAAATGAAAATGTGTAAAATAAAATGAAACAAACCTACAAATGAAACAAGAAACAAAACAAAACATTTGGCATGCGCACCCTAGTAATTAATGATGCATTGTTAGAAATGTAGCTGCTCATTTGGATGCAAAGATTTTGATGGCTTCTGAATTACCACAAACAATAATTGTCCAAAATGGATATTCTGATGAAATTTGCTTTGTTTTTCTTTTATCCAGTTATATGTACTTTTAATTGCAAGGATCCTATTTTTAACACAAGTTTTCCGTTCTCTGTTTATGGCAAAACTAATGAACACTACTACACTGTTGGGCTCTTTTACTGAAGGTTAGTGCATGTTAAGTGCCATTGTGCCCATAGAAATTAAAGGGCAGTGGACACTTAGGGGTATGTTTAATAAAGGGCGCTATTTGCGCTGCTGTCACGTTATCGGGCGATAATGCACGTTATCGCGCGATAGTGGTGCTTTACCGGGCGCAAAGGTACGTTAGCATACGATAACGCGCGCAGCAACGCAAACGAGCGCTGAAGGCGGAGAAAGGCTCCCGGAGGGCGGAGGAAGTCTCCCCAGGGGCGGAGGTAGGCTCCCCAGAGGCGGAGAGAGAGGGTCAATGGGTGGAGAGTGGGAGGGGAGAGGCTCCCTGCACACTAACGCTGTGGATTCCGGGTCTGAAAACTAACGCCAGTGAAACCCTGGCATTAGAGAAGATTTAAAGGGAAGAGAAACCATTTACGTCAGCAATGTACAGCAAAACCAGGGAAACCTACAAAAAGTGATAAGTGTGATACATGTGCACGGAACAAAAGGGCAAATAAACATTGAAAAGGACCTGAACAAAATGGAAAAAAAAGATAACCAAGCTGGCCAATAGTGATATTAATGGCAAACAGCAAAAAACACTACAGAGAAAGCTAAAAAAAAAAAGATATCAATTTTGGAAGGGTCTATGCTCTGTCCCCATACAAGGTAAAGGATCCCACACTGAAATAGCGCTGATCAGGGTTTTCCCTTGTTATTGGACAGGTTTCCTATGGCGTGCACATGTTCCACAACAGCAGGGTGGGCATGTTGGAACGGGCAACTGGATAGATGCTGGAAAAGGGGATACAGAGGGCTGCAGGCGGCACATACTGTGGTGCAGCTGGGCCACAGTGCGAACTAGGGGTGATGCATAGGTGGCCCATAGGAATGCTGAAACAGTAGAGCAGCCAGACAGCAACTGATGAGGGCCCAACATGAGCATGAGTGTGTTTCCCACAGTGTCACAGGGGATAGTACCCAGCAGGTACCCCCAATGGCACAGAACATTGGCAGGCGGTGCTGGGGGGAAGCGTGGACATCTATGCAGGCACCCCTACCCCAGAACCCACACCATAGGCAGCCGCCTATCGGCACACTGGATGGCCTGAGACTGTGCACCACCAGCAGAAGGGCATGTCAGCATGGTGGCGGAGGGGTACTGGTGATGGAGGGGGTAGTGGCTGCTGCCCACAGCAGACCGTGGCCTAGCCCTGTTTAGGTGGGTGCCGTGCACTGCAAGACAGGCTCTGTCTGACAAACAGTCATGGTATCCCCAGGGAATGAACTGTCCCTGTGGCAACAGTGTGGTGCAGTACACACAGCCAGTGTGTTCAGGAGCAGAAGGTCATAGGTTCAAGTCCCAGCTGTGGATCCTGCCAACCCAGTCCCCATATTTTACCCACTACTAAACTGTGGTAATAAAGAGGGAACCTTTATTTCAGATAACATAAACGTGCCTCAAATGCCTATATTTTACCCTACAGAGCACAGACACCATAAACATGCGCATTACCTAGAGCAGAGTCTCCCAAATGCAGTCCTGGAGGGCCAAACACTATTCAGGTTCCATGCTGTCTCTAATAAAGATGCCTGTGCTGCATTTCTATGCGCCGCCCCCATGGTATGCAGATGTATCTCATGCATATTCATTAGGGACAGCATGAAAACCCGAACAGTGTTTGGCCCACCAGGACTGGAGTTGGGAACCTCTGCCCTAGAGCAGCGGCCAACAGGGGCAGAAACACCCGCACCCACAGGCTCCATTATCCAAAGCCTCCTGGAGAAGCAGGATGTTGGGCCCTGCATGCATCTCCCAATACTAGCACTTGCATACCTTAGCAATGCCGCCCTAAACCTGGGAATACGTTACACATATATCAAAAGGTTGCTATGATTAATGGCAGATAGAAATTCCTAAGTTAAGCACAATTTGCTAATTGAGCTGCATCATAGCAACCTTTCTAATGTCTGTGGAGTGTGTTTCAGGTCTGGTGTCTGACAGTGTTCACCACCCCGGGTAGTGACCCCAACAGTATTGCGTACCATAGCCATGCCTGCACTGTGCCCAGGACTGGTGCAGTGGCCAGGGCTGCCAAAAGCCTCTATAGTTGCACAATGCTAGCATAGGTGTGGGAGTGTGTTTCTGTCTATCCAGTGTGTGGTGGCTGCCAACACCTTACTCAGCCCACACTGCTTGCACTGTTGCCAGTGTTAGCCTGCCAATGTGCATAATGAGGAGCAAGGTACCATGGGTATAGCCTGGACAGGTTGGCCTGGCCTGGATGCATCTGCACAGGGCATAGGGCAATGGCTCGGACATTGTAGTGCCCAGCCACAACCTGCACAGACAGGGTGGCCACAGCATGTCCTGTTGGGAGGTCACTCTCACCCTGACTGAGCAATGACCATGGCATGGCTAGGTTCCCCCATAGTGCTATGTTGCATTTTTCTTATGTGATATATATGGGTTCTCTTTTTTGGGGCCTAATTCACTGACTTATCTGCTTGGTGCACACATTTTATCCAGGAACATGCACTATGGGTTAGCTAGCAGACTGTCTGCAGTTAGTATGTGTACGGCTGGAACATCTTGCAGGGTGCAGTGGCTGGAGACTGTCAGATAGTGGTGTGGGGTAGCTGAGCATTTCCAGGCCTACTGTCTGTCTGCTATTACCTTATGGATGCGTACAGATCTCCATTGACTGCCCTGTAGGATGTCTGTTCCCCAGCAGGACTGGGGTTGATATTCCCTTCTACTGCCACCATTGTAGGGATGTAGAATGTGGATCTGTTGGTGGGAGATCCTGTCCCCCACCCTGAGACCCAGAGGGCAGGTTGGGTGGTACTACATAATCTGCCTACAGGGCCAAACACCCCCCCCCCCGTCATTTACATCATGTGACCATGGCACCCACACATGACATGCACTATTCTGGGTGCATCATAGTCCACAACGGCTAGACATGACTGGGAAATACAGATGGACACAGGTGTATCTACAAGGACTACCTATCACACACTGGCACTAATGGTGACCTGCAGCATAGCCAGTTCAGGTAAGCCAGGTGCTGTGGACATGGTGCTGGATGCCCCACCTCACCCTCAGGTTCAGCACAGTACCCGCACAATGTGACGGTCTGTAGCTACTCTGTGCCAGTAACACACACGGTCAGTTCCCCCTACCAGGCTGAGGTGCTGTGGGGGTGCATACCCCATCTTGTGATCATCTGTAGACTTATGGTGCTGGCAATGAATACTATGTATACCATGGACTGCCCAAAGAACAAACCAGTCAGTACTAGAGGAGATCAAACCTAAGTTTTCTTTAGAAGCTCAGATGACAAGACTTTGACTTTCATACTTTGGACACATCATGCGAAGAGAGAGATCATTAGAGAAAGACATCATGCTTGGCAAGGTAGAAGATCAGCGCAAAAGAGGAAGGCCAGCAATGAGATGGATCGATACAATAACAGCAGCTATGGGTGCCACTGTCAGCAATGAGCCACCTGATTGAAGACCAAACACAATTTAGGACAACTATCCAGATGGTCGCCCTGAGTGAACACCGACTTGACGGCACTCAACAACAACAACAATTTATTTGATTACAGTTCCAGCTAACAAACCAATAGGAAAACAAAGGAAACAAAAGCAAAACACACAACAAATGCAACACCAGTGCATGTATAGTTCAAGAACACAGGGCACAGCAAAGCCTTAAGACGCTAGAAAATCAGTCAACAACTGGCATTTTGTTACAGAATGTGCTGTTTGACATGTCTTGCTAGTGAACCTCAATTCAGATCTGTAAATCATACATATAGTACTCCACCGCAAATGAAAATTTACCAAGGATAAATTTTTCCAATTATCAAAAATGGTGGTCACAGTTAACATTAACAAGATATCAAGAATTAGGGCTTGCTGCTTGGAGACGGCATCTCACATCGCCACTGCTCATAACACCAATAGTTTATAAGACAGAGCAAAGTTAACAGATAAAACCTTTTGTATTTTGTGCCAGACCAGTTTCCAATACTCAGTCAGACAAGGGCAGGAGAAAGACATGTGCTGGTAGGTGCCGGGGGCACTAGAACAGGACCAACAGACATTGGACTGCATTAACCCCGCTTGAAACAAGCATAGAGGGGTCTATACACCCCTATGGGCAAGGAAAAAGACTGCAAAATGTACACAGATCTCAGAGTGGAAAACTAACCACCAAAAATGAGGCCATGATATAGTGTCTAGTAAAGGACCCATGTTCAATTTTCAAGCCCTCACACATACTACACCATGCTTGTTTCCCAGATCCCGAAACATATGGTAAAATCTGAAGGCCAAATGGCCAGAATCTACATGTCAACAGAGATCTTTAAGAGGTCTGGAGTCCGGGCAAGCTCCCCAAACTTAAAACCGCTAGCTCTCATGCAATGAGATAGCTGAAGACACACAAAAACTGGGAAGCAGGTAAGTCATATCTGGAGGACAGTTCTGCAAAAGTTAAGAGGTTCCCATCCTCTACCACATCCCTATCAACTAAATGCCCACATTTTGCCAAACTACCCACTTAATGGGCATGCCACAAATACAAAGTTTACTGTTCCTCCACAGCGGACACTTCAGGGTGGCTTTCTAGGGTATAGAGAGGCAAGAGTCAAAAAAGGTAAAGCATGATGAGTAGCAGAAAAAAAAGGATCACCTCGGAGAGGCTGACATAAGGAATGAGTAGAGGCCCAATTGCCCAGCCAATCAACAGCAAAGAAGCCATTTGGGAGTGAAAGTACACTTCACCTGTAACCAGAGAATGCCCTGTCCCAGCAAGAAAGCTTGATAATATATCCACAGGTCAGGAAATTGAACACCCCTCATGGTTTTTGAAGCTTTTAACTTCCTCAGACTTATGCGAGATTTATTGGTCCATTGAAACTTGAATAGACTACATTCTAGGACTGTAAACAAAGTGGCAGGAAAATATAAAGGTAGCATTAAAAAAAATACAGCATCTGAGAAGCAAGCACCGTCTCTAACCTACCCCACCATAAGAGAGCAAGCAAACCTTATCCTGAATCTTCTTAATGATAAAATCTGTATTAGTTGAAGGATAGCATCAAGGTCTTTACCAAACCAGACCCCCCAAGTACTTCAAAGGACTGGATGCCATAACTCTGTTATCCTTCCTGTCTCCTCAGCGCGTAACCTTGGTGTTATCTTTGACTCCTCTCTCTCTTTCTTTCTACATATCCAGCTCATTGCTAAGTCATGCCGTTTCTTTCTCTACAATATCTGCAAAATTCGCCCCTCCTGGAGGAGATGCATGTACCCAAAACTGGGATGTCAGCATACACACCAAGCAAATAAGTCAGTGATTGGGCCCCAAAAAGGAGAATCCATAAATATCACTTGAGAGAAATATTATATAGCACTATGGGGGAACCTAGCCATGCCGTGGTCACTGCTCAGTCAGGGTGAGAGTGACCACCCAGCAGGACATGCTGTGGCCACCCTGTCTGTGCAGGTGGTGGCCGGGCACTACAATGTCCCAGCCATTGCCCTATGTCCTGTGCAGATGCATCCTGCCCGGGCCATACCCACAGTACCTTGCTCCTCATTATGCACATTGGCAGGCTAACAGTGCAAGCAGTGTGGGCTGAGTAAGGTGTTGGCAGCCACCACACACTGGATAGACAGACACACACTCCCACACCTATGCCGGCATTGTGCAAATATAGAGGCTTTGGGCAGCCCTGGCCACCGCACCAGTCCTGGGCACAGTGCAGGCATGGCTATGGTATGCAATACTGTTGGGATCACTCCCCGGGGTGATCCCATCAGCCCCGGCGGGATTAACAGAGCCGCGAGAAAAGAAACTCTCGCGGCTCTGAAAGAAGCCCGCGTTTTGGGACTTGAAGAAAGCTGATGATGCAGGGAGGCTCTGCCGGGCAGGGGGGGGCCCTGCGGCAGAGCTCTTGATGCTGCCGCGGCAGAAGCAGCCGGTTTGTTGTTTTTTTGTAAAACTTTGGATGCTGAAGAATGTTTTTTGCGCGGGGCCCCCTGAAACGCGGGGCCCTGTGCAAAAAACATTCTTGCTCAATGGACGGGCTGGCCCTGCCTATGGCCAATTTGCCTATGGCCAATACGACCAAAGAGACTCAGAGAGGAAAATATAGTGAAGCAGATTTATTGCTCAATACGTTGTCTAGACAGCGGGTAACCGTCAGCACAGATTCATCAAAGCTCAAGCGTGGGCACGCCCCAGTCTGGGGGTACCATATTTTTATCCCCTTTCCACAAGCCCACCCCTTTCCTCTTTCCTCACCTGCTTACCCCCTTATTTGGGGTTATCTCTCTTTTTTTTAGAACTGTGTGCCCTGCCCTCCCCCGAGGGAGGGGGGCAATCTAGGTGCAGAAAAAGAGGAAGTAGGATTCTTATATTTTTCAGATTCTATAACAATTTTTAAGTCTTCACACACATATATATATACATATATCTATATACCTATCTTAAATTCTAATGTTTGTGCTATTTCTATTTTTCTATATTCTTCTACCTCACCTTTCTGCTATTCAAGAATGGGGTAGGTAAGAGAAAAAGAGAAGAGGGGGAAAACTTCTTCAGAAGTCCATCAGAATTTTTGGGTGTGACGCTTTTAGCCTTTGCACAGCAAGCGTTTGTTTTCTACCTTGCTTGTTTCAGGGGGTTTGAGGATCTTGCAGTTTTTAAAAGAAAATGATAGCTGTCAGTTTTAAAAAGAGAGCAAGAGATATATAGATCAGCAGATCTTGCAGTTTTAAAAGAAAGAAAACGATAGCTGTATAGAGCTGTCAGTTTTAAAGAAAGGAATTTACTCAACCTGCCATGGCTGAGAGAGAAGAAACTAGGGAAGTGGTCAATTAGCCTCAGTTGCACAACCTCTCGGTTACATAGGAGCTCTGTGAAGTATGAACTGAGGAAGCTGGCAAGGGGCTGATAAGCTAGCATCATATTCTACAGGCTCCTCTGATACCTTTGGTTAGACTACTATAGTGCTATGAGATCAACCTTGCCAAAAAAGCGCACTACACCAAAGTACTCAACAAGGCTATTAACAGACCCAGAGAGCTGTTTGAGCTAGTCAAAATACTCACGAAGCCCTTGCCGGAATTCGACTGCAATGGAAAAATAAAGGCCCAAGACCTGGCAAATCACTATGCTATCAAGCTAAATCCACATATCCTGACTATCCAATCGCAGAATATGATCACTACAAGCCCCAAGCAGCCAAACAGCATGAACTCAAGCTGTAAACTGAAAGAAGGATGGTCTACTTTCCAGATAATCGACAAAAGACTCATCATCAATACCATCTCAGACCTTAATACAACAACCTCGCTTCTAGATCCTTGTCCAGCAGAATGGATCAAATTTACTAAGCAGGAAATTGCTCATCTGATAACGCACATAGTAAATCAATCTCTGCAGCAAGGTATCATGCCCACCCAACTTAAAAGATCCCTAATAAGGCCTATCTTAAAGAATAAAGCTCTCAACAAAGAAGACCCAAACTCCTACAGGCCGATATCAAGCATATCTTTCCTTGCAAAGATTATCGAAAAGGTAACCCAACAGCAATTGCAGGACCACCTAGACGAAAACAAAATCCTTGACGACCATCAATATGGTTTCAGACCGCACCATGGAGTTGAAACCCTACTCATAGCGCTTCTAGACAACCTCATCAAGGGTCTGGAAAACAAAAGTAAGATGTTCTTACTCATATTCATTGATATATCAGCAGCATTTGACACAGTACATCATCAAACACTCTTACAAAGACTTGCGACCATAGGTATAGCGGGAACACCGTTAAAGTGGTTTAAGTCATACCTAACAAATAGAGTACGATTCAATAACGAGCAAGCAAAGCCTTTCCCCCAAATCCAAGGAATACCTCAGGGCTCAGCTATCTCCTCCCTGCTATTCAACGTTTACATCCAGCCAGTCTGTACGATTTTCCAAAAGCATAGCATCAGATATCACTTATACGCAGATGATATCATGTTGTACACACAACTTGATATAAACAATCCTAATTTCAACCAAATAGAAGAATGCCTAAGTGAAATGCAAAATTGGCTCCAAGACAACAATATGTCGATAAACCACAAAAAAACGGAAGTGATGTTCATATCAGGAAAACAAGACTTCGAACCTCCTGCTTCAATCACCCTTAACAACAACACCTATCAATCTAAGAATGAGATCAAATATCTAGGAGTACTAATTGATGCTAACCTAAAAATGGACAAACATCTCCGGATAACCAACAGAGCAATTTTTCACAAGCTGAGAGTCCTTCAACCCCTACGCAGCATAATTGACCACACAGACTTCAGAACAGTAGCTCAAGCGCTCATCATTCCCCACTTTGACTACTGTAAAGCCATCTTGCAAGGTCTACCGAAAAAAACCTTAAACATCTTACAATTGGCACAAAATGTATCAGCCAGGATTATCATGAATAAGAAGCTGATAGATCACATTACACCAGTCCTGATTGAGCTTCACTGGCTCCCCATCTCTGCACGAGTAGTTTACAAAATACTGGTAACAACATTCAAAATCATTCACAAAATATCCCCTTCATTCATCGATAACCTCATCATCTCACAGCCCCCCAACAGATGCCGACGGACTGCGAACCTGAACACACTCTGCGTTCCAAGCAGTATAAGAACTGTCAAAGAGCGAACGAGCAACCGGGCATTTACGTACGCTGCACCCAAGCTTTGGAACCAACTGCCTCATGAGATACGCCTGATCAACGACTTACAGGCCTTCAGAAAAAAGCTTAAAACCCACCTGTTCCAATCACATTACGGCATCACCTAGACAGATGCAACCATTATCATTGCCCAAGTTGCCTACCTCCCTCCGAAGCACATGAGTCTTAAAATCTATTGCACCGACAGCTCATATCTATGCCGATTTAAAATGTATATATGTATATATCCACTGTTAATAAAATTGCATATTTTGCGTTGTATTGTATAACTGTAATTTATATTGTTGATCAAACTGTAATTTATCTGGTTGCTCAAACTGGGTGATCAAACTGTAATTTATCTGGTTAATCAAATGTATAATTGCAATTCATGTGTGTGTGGTGCACCCCTCCCTCAAATCAAACTGTATTCTTAAATTGTTATGTACATACTCCCTTGTTTTCTCCACCATTGGACTGCTGCTGATCGCTGGAAGTGGCGGCATACAAATGTATACCAAATAAATAAATAAATGCACACAGCGCTGTACAGAAATATAAGCAAAAAGACAGTCCCTGCTCGTCAGAGCTTACAATCTAGTCAAGACAACACAGAACCATAGACAGTTCAGGAAAAGACCCGTCCGCGAATCAACGCGGCAGGGCACAGGCACGCGGTGGTAAGCCGCGGGGAGGGGCGGGGGGGATGGCGGAGGCGGGGGGGGGGGTGGGCAAAGAGCCGCAGTAAAAGAGCACGTCAGGCGCGGGCGCGGCCTCTTTGCCGCTCACCCCCCCTGCCTGGAGGAAGCCGGACCTGCCCGGAGAAAGCCAACCAACTTTACAAGGCCCGGCCGCTGCGAGCTCAAAGCGGCCCTCACCCATCCCGCTTGCCTGCTGTCCGGAGGTGACTCGGGAGCGCTGTTCTCTCTAGGGCAGTGGGCGTGAGCCGGAGGCTGCAGATCCACCCCTCCACGTGGAGGAGCGCGTGTAGATCGCGGCACGGCCTACATCCATCAGGAGCGCATGTAGATCACGGCAGGGCCTACATTCATCAGGAGCCGGAGAAAGGAACCGCGAAGACTGAGGCAGGTACGGAGGGGGAGGGAGAAGCAGGAGCAAGCAAGCTTGTGGTGGGGGCAGCAGAGTGAGGCAAAAAAGGCGGCGCGGGACGGGAGGGGGGGGGGAAGGAGGGAGCGAGTCAGTCAGCCAGCACACCAACACAAATGCTCCTAGACACGTGCAGGCAGCGTGGTCTTTCAGCGACAAATTAAGAACAAGGACAGACGGAGGCTAGGAGATGGGCAGCAGCCCGGAGCGAACGTGTAGTGAGTGATGATGGCGGGGGGAGGGGGGTGGGGGGAGGCAGAGAGGGGGGGGCATCCGAACGGGTTCTGCTTAAATATATATAAAAAAAAAAAATTAAGAAATGAATGAATAAATAGAAATAAAGGAAGAAACACTATGAAACGAACTGTAAGCAGAAAGGCAATGGAGTAGGGAGAAGGGTATCGTAAGGCTGCCATCTAATGGGGAATAGAGGGTAATGCAGACTGTTAGGATGCCTTTATTATGTGCTGAAAAAGAACTCGCAAGGGGGAATTTGCAGAAGATAGAGGTTTATGTGGGGAAGAGAGGAAGATAGGTATATGGGAATGTTGAGATAGCAATATATGTATTTATGGAGACAAGGAGCGAGGGCATAAGGACATAGCGCTGGTGAGCACGGGATTAATAGATAGCATTATTTGCTGTTAGTAATTTAGCCTTTCCATGCATTCGCATAGTGACCTTATTCTAGTGAGAGATGCCGAGAAAGGAGACACCAAAGGCTTCCAGGCCACGAGGCGCCAAGGCAACAACAAAGGAGGCAACAGCATCAAAGACGCGAGCAGCCCCCGGTCCAAATACGAGAGGAGCGCAGAGGGCAACACCAGCAGCGAGGCCTCGCCAAAGTACAAGGAAGAAGGCGCCGCAGCAACAGGAAATCGCCGCCCTGCCGCAGCATCAGGAACTCGACGACCTACTCCAGATGGTCCGGGATCAGGTGACGCAACACGGCCTGAACTCAGTTAAGAAATTTTACATTAATGATTTTTCAAACTGCGCAACAACAAATGTAATATATGTAATACAGTGCCCTTGTGGTAAACTTTATGTAGGCAGGACCAACCGTTGTATACGGACACGCATAGTAGAACACAAAAGTTGCGTACGGAGAAAATTAACTGATAAACCCATTGTACAACATTGGCTAGATAAGGGACATACTTTGGCTGACATAAAATTCTTTGTTTTGAAAAAAATACAATTAAATTGGAGAGGGAGAGATCTAAGGGCATGTTTACTAAACATTCTTATCGTGCGGGGCCGCGGTAGTGTACCTGTGCCATATAAGGAGTGGGCGGATCAGGCTGCCAAAAGAAAAAAACCGGGAGTAAGCAACCGGACGTGTGCGCGTCACGGTAATGTGCGGGGTCGACATTAGCGCGCCAAAAGGCAAAGTGGCGCGCTGCCGGGTATAGAAAACACCCGAGCCGTAGTACAACGGTGAAGACACTGACCAATAGTGCAGGGGCCATGGGTTCAATCCCCCATTGTGCACAACGACAAAGGCCAGCTGAGACAGCAACTGTAATGATTAAAATTATTTTAGGAGGCAAATAAATTTTGAACGGCATAAGGCGGTGCACAGTTCTCTTTCAGCGGCATAAGGAAGCGCACAGTTCTTTTTGGGCGGCCTAAGGCGGCGCACAGGTCCTCTTGTGCGGCAGAAGGCGGCGCACCGGTCATCTTGGGCGGCAGAAGGCGTCGCGCTGATAGGCACAAAGCGGTGCGCCGATAGGCACAAGCACAGGAACGGAGCCACAGCACATTGGTTAAAACACTGACCAATGGTGCTGGGAGCAGGGGTTCAATCCCCCCCCCCCCCCCGTGTACACTGAAGGCAGTTGTCGGTGTTTGTTTTCTATTGGAGTCACAGAAATTATGGCCGCCAGAGGTGCGTGCGCTGCTGTACGTAAAGCGGCGCACTAATGGTATTGGAGGCCTCTGATGACTGGGAGGCATAAGTCGCGCAATGATGGGAAAGCAGAGGAACCGAGCAACAGCATGATGGTCAGAACACTGACCAATGGTGTAAGGAGCAAGGCTGTGAACACCCGCAGTGCACACTAAAGACAGCTGGCTGAGGCATAGGGGGCTGTGGTGCTGGTCAGAAGGGTGTGTGGCAATGTTTTATGAGGAATAATAATTTGGGAGAGGTAAATGGTGTTGTGCTGATTTGCAAGCACCCAAACACAATCAGTGTACAATGGTGCAGGGATCAGGGGTGCAATCCCACACAATGGCAAATGAACATGTCTGGCAGAGACAGCACCTGTAAGGGGTAAGATAGCCCCATTAGGGTGTTATCGCATATCTGTGGAATAAGTGGTTTCCAGCAAATGTACTCTCAGAGCACTGTAACATAACGTGCCCTTGAAGTCACCCCACAGGACACATCTCCAAATGCAGTGTCCACCACGCCACCCAACAATGTTGGTGAAATAGTGGCCGAGGGGGCGCCACATAGGGTGCCCTATGAGGCGGGGAAAGGTCACAGCACTCTTTCTGCTGTTAGCACTGTGCATTGTAACGTATGGAAAACATAAGTAGTTGTGCTGACACAGTTCGTGCATATGTGATTTATCAGTGAGGGACTGCAGACAGCCCCTGGTGTCTGATATCCACAGGGTGTCAGAGTTAATCTCATATTGCAATCCTCAGCCTGGGCCTGTCTGCAGCCCTTTGCTCCGAGATCAGCAATGGCAGACCTGGGTCAGTCATTAGTTACACACCAAGGAGGGGCTGCAGACAGTCCCAAGTGACGCATATCAACACAGAATCAAAGTCAATATCATCCATTAAACTGCCCCATTACCTCTGGAGATGGAAATCCACAGAGTAACACAGCTCCATGACAGCCAAGGTCTGATGAAAAAACACACACGCCTATGTCATGTATGTAGAAAACTGGTGAATACAGCAATGATGTTGCAGGGGTCATGGTCTGCTCCAGTTAATTAATAAGGGTGGGTGAGGTATGTTCCCACTCTGTGATCAAGTGTACAGCAACCACTCCTGGCATAGTGAGACAATTACACCCTTGTGCCATATATTATTGCACCTTTTATGGTGCAGCAGATGTAACATCACAAACATACCCTGTCAGCAAAGGTGAACTGTAATCTATGTCCATAGGCCATGTTGAAAGGCTGTCCACTCCCAGGCCACTATCGTAGGTACATCATAAGCTGTGTCAATCAAAGGTGTGCCAGAAGATGCCATAAGGACGTATAGGTAAAAGCAGAAAGCTGAGCCAATAACAGTAACATCCCCCAAGCTGAATGCAAACAGAGGAATGTGCTAAACACACACATAACACAAACACTGCACAGAGCAGAGAAGACAGACAATATCAAATTAAATGAAGGACCTACATAAGTTGATGGGCTGCCGAAAGCAGCTGCAGGCCATGTGACACCCATAAAATGTGAAAAACATATCATGGGCAGCTATATCCATGCACAGATTGATGGTAATGTACCCTGCTACACTGACAGTGTGAGACAGAGGATGTGCAGATGTGTGTAGTAGGGGAGTCTGAAATGGAAGAATATGTGAAATATCAGGATGACGGTGGAGTACAAGTGCTAGGCAGAGCACACACAGGAGAGGCAAGCAGGTTGAGATGCAATGCACGAATGTGTGTTAGTCGATGACGTGGTTTAGCAGCATGCACATCAGGGTAGGATGGCACATAGCTGGCAGAGAAAGGATGGATGGAAGGATGTCGCACAACTCAGTTAATGGTACAATGTGGGCATGCCACTGATGTACACACATATGACTATCACACTAATGAAAAGCACATATGCAGGACAAGCAATAACATACAACACTGCAGACAGGAACCACACAAACGACCAGTACTACAAATGTAGACGCCTAAAATGGTAACACACACACCGCCCATGTGAGGCACAACAAAGTCTACATAACCAAAATAACGCATGCCAGTACACAAAACGCCTGCTGGCTGCCATGACAAACAAACACAAAAACAACTAATCTGTAGTAAATGCACATGCAGATACACCATGTACAGAAAGAATTTGCACTCTGTATCTTGCAACAACAACACCTGCACAAACACAATGAAATGTCCTGCACTGAATACAGCATGCAAAACAGGGATATAATTAAACACAACGCCATCAGAGGATGTTCCCTGGATCAGGTGAATAATCAGGAGAAGAACAGGAGACAGCTCAACATGCAATAAGGTGTAGCACACCAAACACCTGAATCTCATCAAAAAGAAAGGGCCACATGCAACAGGATGTAAAGACCCTAAAGTGTGAGGTCGTTATTACACAACAAATGTCATGGCTAGGCAACACACAGGATGCACCCTTTTCTACAGTGAAGACAGTAAAGGGTGTGTGTAGAGCTGAGGAACCTGTTGGTACCTCATGGCCGAGTGAGGCCATTAGAGATGTTAAAAACAAAACATGTGCGGAAAAAACATGCATACAGCACACGTCAAACACATGACCATAGCCAATAACAAAAAGCAATCAATGAGCACACTCTAACACAAAGATCCCAAAGGGCGTGTGTGGATGTCAAGCGTACATAGACAGTGATGTGCCATGTGGCTGTCACTAACACAGCTGGCACTGTACAAGGATGTGAGCATAGGTGACCCATGTACATGTCCAGCAAACAAACACATAAAGGGGATGTATGTGCAAATACCGGAGGACTAACATAGTGAAGTGAAACATGGCTTGCACACCAAACAAACAGTGAACAAGTCACAGAAGCACCCCATGTGGCCCATGGCAGGTCATGTAACCCACCATCACCTAGCAACAACAAAAACATCATCTACACCCTGTGACATTGAAAGGAAAATGATGGATCCATGGGCTCACAAGGAGTCATGACTGATACAAAGTCACACATTGAGCATGATGACAGACCTGAAATGCAAACACCACACGAAACACATATTGGGTAAATACAGAACTTTATTTGGTTTGCACATCACAAATAGTGTAGACAGTGCCATCATAATATCAGGGCTGGCCGCATCACCTCGGAAAGTGCTCAAAACCTTTAGCATGTCACAAAGCCACCTCCTACAGAAAGGTAACTTGGTTGACAACAAATTATCCACACCAGATATAATGTGCATCAGGTGCATACTCTGCACCTGACACCAGACCCCAAGCGCCCCCTTGCTGCTGCATGTCGCAAATGTGTCACCCACATATGAGTGCATGTACAGATGAGATGATGCATGCTGAAGACCCAATACACCTCATCTGTCCCTCAGAAAATACCCAACTGTCAAAACAGGGGTCAGACTAACTCCAAAAAGATATTTGGTGCAAAGGACTTTAATGTTCAAAAACATGACAGAAAAGTAATGATGATACTCACATCCCAATGCCCGATATGGGAGTACAAGCTACACCACTATGGACACAAACAATCATGTAAATCACAATAAGCATCTGCTAACAAATACCACATGCACATGACCACAGACATAATACCAACTCAACAACCAGCAGAAATATGCACATATTACACCATCAAGGAGGTCAACATGCAGTGTTGGTGTGGGGAAACAGTGCATCGTCACATATACCAGGATACATGGAATTTCCCAGTAAACAAGTAGTATTGACACCCACACTGCCACACTGCAAACATAATGTGGCAATGTGAGTGTCGCTAACACAAGCCATAGTCATGACCGTGAAGACGGGAAATGCAAGGTGTGTACAGACATGCAGACTGTCATGTATGCACAGTACGCAAACACACGAAGCAGCATATAAATAAGGAAATAATGGACAAACATATCACCTAAATCCACACAGAAGCCATAGGTCCACATGTGGTGTCACAGAAACATAGTCAGTGAGATGCACAAGCACCAGCCACATGGCAACATGATACAGTGATGCCACACATGCATGTAAACACCCATGGGTCACTGAAAACATCATCCCAAGATGGTCTTGTGTTTGAAAACATTGTGGAGTTTAAATGGGGATCATGTCCAGGTGGCAAATAGGTTGACGTAGACAATAGGAGCACTCCATCGTTGGCCACATGACAAATACATGGGCTGTATGCTTGTGTTGTAAGAAAAACATTAGAATATCATCGGTGCCATGTCACAGCCATGGTACAAAACATGAGACACCCAACTGTGACAAAATGTAACACCTACAATGTCCATGTCAGTTGCTGCTGCACAAGGGGGGATCATCGTAAAACGTCAGAATTGTATCTAAAATCCAAACACTCATGTTAAAAGTGTCTTTGAGGCTCAAGACATGCATAGTCAGGGGTCTGTGATCAATATACCATAGTCCTTCGAAGTCCATGTGTGTCCCCCACAATGAGGAGCACGTCCTGCCAATCAATTGCATCAGCAGTGCTATCGACACCTCTGTCAGGGTGAAAGCAGTAGTCAAAAATCAATAATGTCTATCCCAGTCATGTGTTGCACTCTCAGAGGTAAAACATCCAATGGCAAAATGTCATAGCAAAGAGTTGCATGGTGGTCTGTCCTCAAACAGGTGGGTGTTGTTGACAACAGTTGCAGTGTAAGAGATGTGCCCGGTATGTCCACTGTCCTGTGTCAGGAGAGGAGAGGTATGTAATCGTCAGACACCTTTGAAAAGAAACACAAATGTCATAACGTCACAGCTGTGCAAATGCTGAAGAAAGGAATGCAAAGTCAAACAGGACATGATAGCAATATGAAACATAACCATGTGGCCAACATCATTATGCCTCAACACAGACATGGTTGTCACATGGATATGTTAATGTCCATGCGCCTGTCACACAGGTGTGTTGCAGCTACACACCATATGCAGCTGTTCATGTGAGTCTAGAGAAAATGTTACATGCCCATCAGAACAACATTATATCATCAACAGTGAAAGACAGATGTAATGAACCCCAAAAGAAACCAATACACATACCGTGTGTGTGCATCAGGTGTAGCTCATCAATCGCTTGAGCCACTACACAACAATATCAGGAACACCTGAAGGTAGACAATGTCAGCAAAAGCTCGAGATTCACCATGGCAAGCCAACGTTGATGACGGTCCAGATTATGTGCATATCTGTAAACACAAATGAAAACAGACCAGTGCTTAATGACAACAAAAGAAACATGTTTTCTCAATGCACACAACACATGTCCATAATGTTGACAACGTTTACACCACTATGTAAGAGGTAGCATAGTCACAACAGACACCCAGAGGCACACACCCCTAACAGCACATGATAATGTATGATGTCGGAGCAATGCAACATCACACAGGCAAACGACAAATACACACACCCACAGTATGGAAATGTCTAATTGACATCTGTAACACATGGCCTGCATGTGCACAGGTGTAGATCTGTAGATATAACGGCCCAGTGACCATGCAATGATATCATGGTGTTGTCTGAGAGTACATTGTTTGGGGACAGAAAACGTGCAGCCAAACATCACAATACAACAACCTACACACACATGCAGGTCTGTTTCACATGTCACAGTGAAAGTGTGGTAGAGGACATGCTTAACCAAGACACAAGGGAATATGAGTGACACCAGCAAGAGATGGTTTACTGATGCTAAACGTAGAATATTGGAAAACAAATCATCTGTGCAATATGACAGATCAATAGGAACATATGATTTCAATTAGTGCGGTCACACACAATGTCTATGTACAACCACCTACCAAAACAAAATGATTAATTGCTGATGTAGAGACACATGGCAAAGCACCAGACCAACACCATCCAAACCACGTATGTCCTCTGCACATGGAGACACAAGATAAGCAAACAAATGTCATGTTATAGCCATGAATCACACACTGCACCGTCATGTCCCCAGCTATCACACCCCACAAGAGCCCTCAATTAATGACTGCTCCCTATCACAATGTACAGATCACATACATGTCAGAGGCATCACGGAGATGTCTAACGAGATCCTGAGGTGTGTGTAGTGTGTCCGACCCCTCCCTTACCTCGCTGTCCGTGTACACACAGAGCAATTCAGGGGTATGCGCACACCATTCTGTTGTCTCAGTCGCAGAGTGCACTATAAACCTTTTATCACCATATTGTGACAAAAGACTCCTCTACCTGTTTAATGTTGTGCCAAAGTTGTATGTTAATCCACTTACAATAGGGAAAAGCATTGGATATCTGCGCTCCCACCTCATGTATTCCCGTATCATAAACATATCCTGGTTTGTACATCTCATACCGTCTGTAATATTAACAGTTATGTTCTGATGATGTGCACAAATAACATGCATAATGTGTTGCATGTGTTAAAATGGACCACCCCATGTCTGCATGTGACAAACCCCTGAGGGCTGCATGCCATCCCAATGTGTGTTAGTCTGAACGTTGAAACATGCATACCCTACATGTGCACCTCTGATAAATAGCTGGCACCTATGTCTGTGTATGTAAGTCAACATAATCATGCCTTGCTTGTGTCTGCAAGATATTTGCTCATATGGTCTGTGTTCACGTGACCTACACACATACACAGCCTGTAGCTAACGCATGATGGATGATGTTGCAAGAGCATCAGCAAGATATGCCATCCAATCCATTAAATACCTGCTATAACACAAGCAACACCCACATGCTGTGATCCAACTGGCTATTGTAAAACACCCTTTGCTGTATCTGGCTGATACATCTCACCATGTGTGTAGATACCCATCACTGCAGTGAAGGTAGACTCACCAAGTTAAAAGTGTTTTATCACAACCCCCTGGCTGCACAATGCAGAAGGTCCCCATCCCTAACCACATCCATGTCATGGCTACCTGATCAACAATACATTTTGACACACGTCATGTTTGACATCCACATACCACCCAAACTGTTAATATCATCTCCCCATACTAGCATCAACTATGTTTATTGTGCTTTATGTGACATGTTGCTACACACATGAAGAGCACACAAACATAGGTATGTCACAGGAGCCTAATACCAACATAAACATCACAAATGTGTCTAATCGTAGCGCTCCACAATGGACAACAGTCAACAAACAGGGAGTGACCGTCCAACATGAACATATCAACATATGGCTGACACTGTGTGGCACACATATCATGTAAGATAACACCTTCTGGTCTGACAACAGCTGTTTATATCAGAAGCATACACTACCTGTGAATTGCACCCTCCAAACAAACCACACAGATACCAACAAACCCCCACATCATCTGCCACCAACTGCTGTTGTGCAAATCCCACATTATTTGTGGCACACCCATGGACATATGTGATGTTGGCATTCAGAGTCAACTGGTACTGCAGTGTGTCATCCAGATTCCATGTTAACATTAACACATAACACAATAAACATTACACACATTGTATAGCACATGTGTGTCGTAAGCGACTTAATACGTACATGTGAACAGCTCTGCAATCAACCTCCGCCTGAACGCTGAGCCCTCCCGTGTGTCACCACTGGCACGTACAGGGGGGCACAATGGATCCTCCTCAAGATCCTCATTAATTTCTGCAGGGATATCGTGCCTGAGAGCAATGTTGTGCAGGATGCAACAGGCTATGATTATCTCGGCAACAGTGCGTGGCTCATATTGTAAGGCCCCGCCTGTCCTATCCAGACACCTGAAGCGACTCTTCAAAACGCCAAAGGTGCGCTCTATGACAGAGCGGCTGGAGGCATGGGCCTCATTGTACCTCTGCTCTGCACGTGTCCGTGGCTGACGAACAGGAGTCAGCAGCCAGGGGCGACAACCATATCCTGCATCACCTGCAGAAAGAAATGTTGCATGTAAATGTAGGGGTCCATGTGACACAGTCCTGACAGCTGTGTCGACATGAGAAAGAAACCAACAAGACAGTGTGACAACAATATACAGCTGCAAACTATGCA
The DNA here is from genome assembly GCA_033557465.1 of Ichthyophis bannanicus. Lineage (NCBI taxonomy): Eukaryota > Metazoa > Chordata > Amphibia > Gymnophiona > Ichthyophiidae > Ichthyophis > Ichthyophis bannanicus. The sequence goes on along the minus strand of CM066031.1, from coordinate 1,517,036,362 downwards.
GCTCTATCAGATATACATATGATGACATACAAGCTAAACATGGCTTATCCAGCCCGTAAACACATATCAAATATCACAAACGACCATAGTCACCCTTAAATAATGTGTGTGTGTGTGTGTGCTACATGCATATGGTGATGCAGTTACTGTCCACATCTGCAAACCCACAATGGTGACACCACAATAGCAATCCAATGCTCCCATAATCACAGGGTATGTCTCATCAATAACCAAGGGAAAACACACAGCCATTTGCGTGTGGCACACATACACACCATGTATGCCATGGTGGTAGGTAAGAATGAAAAGCATATCACCTGTAGACATCCTGTTTATGAATGGCAACATATGATGTTTATTTTGTCAGGCAAAATAAACTGTGTATTGTTGCGCGCCAATGCCTGTCATAGCCATAGTCTTCCCAGTCCCCATCCTGTACACATCCCTCTGAAGGTGCGGTCGTCCAACATGCACACTGTGCCCGTCATTAGTTTGCCCCCAAAACATATGCATAGGCACATAACCGTCCGCTGTAGCTGGTTCCCATACCGCTGTGTATGCACCCACGTAGTCCCCTTGCTGTAACTGTACATTTTACACAATGTGATGTGAAATGAGAATGGCCAGACAAGATGGCACAAACGTACCCTCAACTACAGTGTCAGAGGCTACTGTAAGCACTACATATTGTTGCAAGTCTGCTGTGACATAGGCAATATGTCTGGCCAAATATATGCACACGTGTTTTCCCTGCTGGAAACCTCAACATCATCTATCAGATATTAATATACACCTACTCATGTCAGATATTGAGCCCTGGGTGACAACTCCATCACAGAGTGCGTGTGTCAAACTGACACGCACATGACATGTGTGTACTATTAGGGTTATCCAGAACCAGACATGTTAAATGACGGAGAAACATTATCCAGCAATTAAACATCATCACAGGTGTATGTTGTGGACAAAACCACCCCACCAACCACCCCATGTTTGCATATGCTACCAACATGCACTATGAGGTCATCATCAACAACATAGATGTCTGCACTGAGGTGGCAGCACATGTACAACATGTGCATATAACGGTCATAGACTGTGAGGATAATCATGATGTAGGGTTAATGTTTCTAGTCGTACCAGACGTACAAAAACATGTAATAATGTATACCAACACCAGTCCTGTGACTAACATCAATCATATGCAAAGTGCATGTGTCAAACTATAAAAACCTCTACTGTGATCACAAATAGAAACATGTATAATGACATACAGAAATAAAAGACCCTGACATACTCACCCAGCAAGATACATTCGCCAAAACGTCCCTCCTCAAATTGTGTGAATATTGCCGAGTGATGCAGGATATAGGAGTCATGGGTGGACCCTGCAAACCTAGGGACCACATTCAGAATATGCTGATTTGCATCACATACAACCTGAACATTCAGGGAATGGTAGTGTTTGCGGTTGCGGTACGCTACCTCCCTGTCTCTAGGCGGGACCAGGGCAACATGTGTGCAATCAATAGCTCCCATCACGTGTGGTATCCCGGCTAATGCCTCAAAGGCCTGGTTCAGGGTCCACCATTGTTGCCTAGTGTGGGGTATGGCTATGTAATCCCCCATCCGGCTGACCATGGCACGCAGTACCTGGTGGAGACATCGTGAGAAGGTGGGCCGGCTCATGCCACCCACTGCGGCCACAGATGTCTGAAAACAGCCGGAGGCAAAGAAATGTAAGGCAGCAAGGAGCTTGACTAAACCAGGTATGGCATTGGACCGATCAGTCAGGGGCTCGAGGTCAGGTCTAAGATCCTCATAGAGACCCCTAATAGCCCTTGTGCTCAGTCGGTAAAGGGAGATGACCTGGTCCTCTCGCATGTCATAGAGCTGGGGACGGGGCCTGTAGAGGCGTGGCTGCCGAGCCTGCACCTCGGCACACCTCCTGCGCCGTGCACGAACAACACAGGCTTGGACCGCCACCACAGCTGCAGGTCTGAGTTGCTGCGGGACTATACCCATGCCCTGTGCCCCAGCCCCATCGACACCATCTCCCGTGTTCGGCAACCCAAGCATCTGCCCACTGCACAGGACACATGCAGCAGCATAGACATGCGCCATAAACTCCTCCCACCAAACTAAGAAACAAATAACTATGTCACACACAATAAACTATCTAAGCACTGTACAAACTACAAGACACACCAGACCATACACACACAAGACAATACAATCCTCAATACAAACACCAGCCAAACAATCTACACATACACCTGTTCGGACTCCCTTACTGTCTCTCACCAAACACACTTCTACTCTTCTCCGCCTACAACCCTCAACGTCGACAAGCTGTTCTCCCTCACCTATATTTCCTTTTCCTTGCCGTGACGTCCAATGCGCATGCGCATCTGCTCACAGACGAAGGTCTAGAGTCACGCGCATGCGCGACTCTACGCATGGGTGTCGGCATGTGCGTGGTGACACGCAGATGCGCATCGCCTTGCGCATGCGGAAAAAGCACCCAGACGCCCATGCGGGACTCCACGTAATGCGTATGCGTGACCATACACATACGTAGCACTATTTCCCTCGGCGCATGTGTGTGTTGACGCCTGCAAACGCCCATGCGTATGACGTCACACTCACGGCGCACGAGCGCGACGCACGAGCGTGTCCCACCAAATACACGCCTGCACAAATGCGCATGTGCAGAAATCAAACGTGCAAATACCGTATAAATAGGCCTCAACACGTGGCACACGGTGAGGGATGTTAGAGGAGTTTCACAAACAGACACAGAGGTAAAGAGTGAGCCAGAGCCAGAGGATAGGTTAGAGGTAGTCCAGAGGAAGGTGTGAGACATAAAGGTACAGTGTGCAATAGGGAGTGAGGCTGTGGTGGCAAGACGTCAGAGGAAGGCGGGATATAGAGATTGAAGCAGAGTCTGAGAGAGAGAGGCTGAGGTAGGGGTACGGCACAGGATAGAGGGAGAGGATAAATTAAAAAATCACTGTAGTATCTGTGTACATGTGCTCATTTACTTGACACAGCACCTGTGTTACAGTGTACTGTATTGTGTCCTCTATTGTAGTGTTATTGTTATCTGTTGTGTGTGCTGTGTCCTGCTGTGTGTTGGTGAACGGGGGTTGTTTGAGAGGTGCCTGTGTTCAAGGTGTAGATGGAGAGGGACAGTGACAGAGAGGGCCAGTGTGAGGAGGCGGAGGATGTGGGGCAGCCAGTTGGTGATGAGTCACACAGGGCACAGACTGCACAGCCTAGCCACGAACAGGCAGGGCCATCTGCTGAGCGACAGCCGTCACATTACAGCCAAATGGCCAAAAGAAAAAGGGTCCCTGTGCCAGCAACACAAAGGAGGAGAGCTGTAAAGTTCAGTGACAGTGAAAACCATATATTACTCTCCCATGTCCTTGACAACTACGATGTATTATTTGGCAGAATGAGCACACGCACATCTGTTGCAAACAGAATGGCAGTGTGGGAGGATCTGCGTACTGCACTGTGTGGGGCAGGGGGCCCCACACGTGATGTAGACAGCTTAAAAAAGAGGTTTTCTGACATCAAGAGAGGTGTCCGTCAGCACATGGTTGCTGTAAGACAACATGCTATGGGCACAGGTGGCGGACCCCCCCTCACACCCACACTCTCGCCCCTGGAACAAGAACTTGCAGCACGGCTGGGAGACATCTACCTTCGTGGACTGCCAGAGGCCCTGGATAGCGCACATCCACATGCAGGTATGTACACTAACTAATCATTTCTTTCTCATGTACAATCTCCATATTCCGTACAGGGCGGTCCTATGCAAATACACTCCCATATGTGTCCACAAACCCCACATCATGTTGCCATCCTGTTGTGATATGTGTGTGCAATATCCTTACCTCACCATTTCTGTTGACATGTCTGGGGTTCACATCCAAACCTACCTCCTCAACCCATCCCACGAGAATATGGCATAATGAAGCACACACACACATGAGTCACCAGACACAAAACAACTGTGATTTCCATACAATGCATGACTGTGTTGGTCATTTCAAAGGCATGTTTGTATGACATGACAGCAATACAGTGCTGCATGTGCACCCCAGTGGGCCAAAGGTGATGCCTAGTTGCCATACGCTGCACTATGGGTCACTGCGAGTCACATGTAGCACTGAGACAATCATATCACATACAAATATGACCCATACTCACAAACCAACACACACATGCAGTGATTTGCATAAAGCAGGTGTTAGGGTGGGGGCAGTAACACGCATGTGCGGAAATATGTTACATAACAGAGGAATGGGATGCTATGGGCAAACATGTGCAATGTGACCATGAACAGGAGAAGGGGCGATCTGCCACCTGTGCATGGGCACAGCACACACATGTGTCCCTTACCCAGACACATGGTGGTGACACACACGTATGGGAGTGTGTCCGGTGTCTGGTATGCAGCACACATGAACGGATGCAAAACATCCTGTCTGTGTGTTATGTATCACACATGTATACATATGTGGTTTGCTGAAACATATGTGTGCTCTCTCTGATTCCTCCCAATGCAGGTGACTACAGTCAAATGGGTGCGGAGGAAGAGGAGGAGGAGGGGGCAGAGGAGGAGCAGGAGCAGGATGAGGCGGTGGTGGAAGAGGAGGAGGGGGAGGTCTACATTGCAGCCCCTATGAGTCTGATGGAGGCAGAGGCTGCTGTCTCTGGGGGCAGCACAAGTGCTGGCGATGAGTCCCTGGAGCCACACGTGCGCGCCATGACACCATTGCGTGAAGCAGCAATAGAGACCAGCCAACCACCCATGCCAGCAGAACCAACACCTACACCTCTCCCGGAGTTGATGATGGCAGAGATGAGGGCCTATGGTGCATCATCACACCGTGATGCTGAAGGTGGGTGACAATAGACTGTCACAACCACAACACACACACCAGTAGTCCACAGTTGGTGTGTGTGTGGTGGCTGTTCAAACATTACCTCCACACGTTACATGTTCTGGTTGATTACCTTAGATGTGTGATACCCAAAGGTTGTAGGGTACCTGAAATGATAGCATTCTACCCCCAATAGAATAGTGTATGTTCAGGTTGATACACATGGATGCAGACATATGAGGAATGTGTCTGACGGCCCAGCACTCTATGACAACATAAATTGATACAGACATTGGGAAAGCTACATCCTGCCGCTCTGCAGATACCCAAATGTCTTGTACACAGCAGGATGACAACTTAGCCATAGTCTGCTGTGTTAATGAGCATATGTTAAGCTATATGACCATTCCTCAATGTCTGCATTTGCGGGTAGCGGGAAACATAGCCATGTCTTTGTAGAGCTCTGATGTCCCCCCCTGGTGCTTCCCCTGCTGTGTCCAAACAGAAAAGCGTGTAAATGTACTACACAAAGGGCAATTTGCTTATCGGCCCCACTTATATGGAACTCTCTCCCTCCCGATGTGCGATCCCTGGATGATTTAAAGGAGTTCAGAAAACAACTGACATTTGTACTCTTCACTGAGTACTATGGCACAGACATCTAACAGTCTCTATTATTATAGCCTGCATGTAACGTGTTTTACTGTAACAGTTCCTTGATGTTGTGTCACCCAATTTTACCTTCACTGTTACGTTTAGTCAGTGTATGCCCCCCTGTCTCTGTTCTCCCCTCTTGTGTCTTGGTAACCGCTGTGATTAAAGGAAACGGCGGTATAGAAAACATGTAAAATACATAAATAACTATATAACTACACATTTGTTACATGGCCTACATTATCTGGACCAAGGACCCTCCTCTGTGTTACAGTGAGGGTGCACATGTATCACTCAGGAGTCACATATGTGCAGCAGAGGTGCACATGTACAGGTAAGGTGTGTCATCCCTGTGCCTACCAGACATCCCATTGCTTCATTAACATACACATGTCCCTGTCAGAGAATGTATTTTTCCCTCCACATGTGTCATCAATTGTGATGTCATATCTCGACCTTCCTGTGTTCATCTCCGTTGGTGTCCAGCTGATGTAGTTGTGGCTCGTGCATGCGCAAGCTCCCCTACACGATGGTTATGTGAGAGCTGTCATTGGCCAATCCTGTTGCCACAGCTGTAGTATATGGGTGTTTCACCACAGCCTGTAAATCGTTGTGAGGGCATACCACATCTACGTCGTGTGATGTGCCCTGTGGGTTTGTCTGCCTGCCATATACTACTGTGGACATTATGTATATTGGCCCTCTCCATCTCTGTGATTGAGTCTGCCCTATCACATCACCAATCGTGTGGCATGTACATTAAATGTTTGTGTATGGCGTTGGAGTAGTGGAGATGTATGGAATATAACACGCTGTATCCCATGCACAGGCAGTCGACGTGTTCTGGAGCGGATACGCCTTGCAGTGGAGCAAAACACAAGGCAGGTGTGTGGTGAGATCCATCAATTACATGAGGCGGTCCAAAACATGCCCGTCACCCGGATATGTGAGGCCCTTGAGGGCATGCTGGATGTCATGCGCCGACTTGCTCCTGCACCACCACCAGCACGGGTTCGAGAAGAGGGTCGTGGCCGGGGGAGGGGGGAGGGTGCCCGACGTGTCAGGCGTGGCCGACCACGTCGCCAACAATGAAACATGATATATGCAATAACATGGTATAATCCTAGTTTTTGTTGATCTTACAATGCTCAGTTAGAGCAATTATGTATCCAGTACAACATGTTTTTGAGGTGTTTGTTATGTGTGTCATGTCAATAGCTTACATATGCAGATCATATGTTGTGTGGGTGTCAGGTAACACTTTAATTTGTAACGCACACACATTAGAATATCCATGTGTATATGGAAAGCTAATTATGAGACTTACTCTGTGACAATAAACAGCTGTATTACTATACATACAGTGTGTGTGTCCAATGAGTGTCCATGTTGTCCCATGTGTATCAGGGAGGCGGGGGGTGTTTGTGAAAACCCTAAATGAGCTGCGCCCAGGTCATCTAGTGATGGGTACAGTAGATGACCCACACACAGGTTCCCTGCTGCAAATACCTCAACAGAGTCAGCTACGATTGTCATGCTGCACAGACATGTGATGTGTCACGTGCACCTTGTTTCCCAACATCCTTGGGGATGCAGCGGCACAGTGTGCACAGACATCCATGTGGTCACAGGGGGACTATGTTCCCAATGGCGTGTTTACGTCACATACTCATCGCCGTGTGAAACCCATCATAGAACACTCATTGGTGGCATATATGTGGCTTTTTCCCTTGACCACATCAATAATCTCCTGCCTCCCAACACACCATAGGTACGTCTGTGAGAGAGGCAGATATGGGTGGTCTGCCTATGTTTGGGACTCAGATATGTGAAGACCTTTGTTCCACATAGGACCATTCCTGTGCCATGTACATCAGTGAGACAGCTGCTACGTTGCAATGGTTACTGTAGACCCCTAATTATGAACATCTACACCTTATTTGGGGGGTGCTGTTGGTTTCACACACATGTTTGCACCACAGAAACATATGTGCACCCACACATATCACATGCTGACATCCGCACACTTTGCCTAGGTCAAACACGTGAGCAATACAGGTTTTTACAAAACTATATTTTATGATGGAAAACAGAACTGGGATAAACTTTACAGACGTGGGAAGGGGGAAAATACCATCACCCTCCCCCCTCCCCAAACATCCTCCCCTCCCCGCAAACGCCCACACGCAAATATAAAACACACACACACATAAAACAGACACACAGGTGACACCCACCCTCCCCCAGCATGCCCACTGATGGAAGACAGGGCAGCACAGGGCACATGTGGTGACGTCACTAGCACAATCACTGACGCCAGTGACGCCATTGAGGGGGTGCTTGCCGACATGGCAGACGTACCACCTCGGCAACCACCCTCTCAATCACTCCCGCCAGCCACTGCTGAGAGTGACACATCTCATGTATGCGTTGCTCCATCCCATCCAAGGCCACAGACAGGTGGTCCACGCATATGCCACCACACACACACATTGTCAATGCTGTCTGTGTGGTGGCATCTGCATAGGGCCTGTCTGTGGCCCTGGATGGTGGAGGCAACTGCAGTGGCTGGGGGGAGGCCACAGTGCCCTGTGATGCCCTGTCTTCAACATCACTTTCCCAAACCCCTTCTGGGAAATCCTCCACCCCTGATCCCTCCCGAACATCCCCCCCCTCCACATCCCCGGCAGCAACCCTCAACCCTGCCTCCCCACAGACACCCCTTCAGAATGTCCTTCTTGGCCCTCCTGTGTCCTTTCTTCAGGTGCTGCAGGTGTTTGCGCCTCCACCACCTCCACCTCATCATCCTCGTCCACCTCCTCCTCCTCCTCCTCCTCCCCCTCTGTGGTGTCCAGGACCACCACCTCTGCATCATGTGGTGTTGGTGTCCTTCTGAAGAGGTGTGCAGAGGTGGTGGCCTCATCCTCGGTGCCATCACCATCTGTGGAACATGACAGCCATCAGCACGTTTCTCTGTCAGAAATATAGCACATCTACATAGGCAGGTAACACAAAGGCATCTCTGATAATGGGACATAAGTTACAAATACGTGACATTCTCATTATTATACATCATCACCCTTTTGTGAGTTCTCACCCTGGAGGCGCTGAAGGTATGCAGCATGGTGGAGGCGCAGCTCCCTGCCCTTCTTCCGGAGATCCTCGATCTGTGGATATGCAAAGGAAAGGTGAGGGCATTAGTGACTGGTCACCTTCTGCTGGTTTGCCCACACACACACACACACACACACATCACTGTGCACAGGGTCTTGCTGCTTCAGCGACAGTGCTGTGTGTGTGTGTGTCATGTACTGCATAGTTTGTCACCTGTCAGCAGGCAGTTCCATGGGCAACACGCATATGTCATGCCATGGGTTCTCCGCTGGTGACAAGGGAGCCTGTGTGTCACAGCTGACCCTCATCCCTTGTGACGGTGTGTGTCAGCATCCCACAGTGTGAATGCACTTCCCCTCCCCTGTCCAACATGTCTCTCTCAGGTGAGGTATACAGCTTACACAGGGATCAACATTGAGAAAAACGTGTGAGAGTGACACGGACATGGATTGGGCCCCCCCCCCCGGGGATTGGGGGGGCTGTTATGTCCTCATGCTGCTGTTACGCCAGGTAAACTCTGACAGGGGTTTGGCTATGCTGTCACCAGATACACACATAACATGGTCTATCACCTGGCTGCAAAGTATATGTACATGCTAGTTTGTTTTCACAGGTGTGCTGATGGACTGTGGCTGCCTTCTTATTCCCCACCTCTTTCTATAGCATCCTGTGTGAGTGTCAGATAAAAGTGGGTGACATCATTTGGGTGTGGCCCAGGGCAGTCAGCCCAACCGGCCATGCCTGGAAGGGCCTTCAGGGAAGCTTACATGGTTCGTGGGGGGTGGCCAGCAAGGCGTCTTAAGTATTCATATTTCATTACGGCCTATTGGCAAACGGGGGGAAACCTACAAAGTGACATACTCCTGTTATCTCATGGCTCACGTGTGTGTGGGGGGTTATGGAACCTCCATTTGTGTACATTGTGACATATAGGTCAGATGACACACAAACTAAACATACACTGCCACACGTGTTTCACTACAATAACTAGTGTCATGCAATGACAGACACAGTGACCTGCTTGATGTTTGGCAATCCATGACCTAGGAAGAGCCATATTGCACGGCCAACATCACAACACACATACACATTAGTTTGCTTATGATGTCATTGAAAATGGACACTGGGGTGTGTGCTCATGCATCCTGGGGTTTCATCAATATAGATACACATGGAAGGCCTACCTCCTGTTGTTCACAGAACATTCGGGGGTCACAGTACCACCTGCATTAGTTGCTTTGTCTGTGCACATGTGTGCAGTGACACCTGTGGCCAGTGTACATGGCTCCCTCAGCACATCCTGTACATACCCTATCGCACCCTTGCATGACCTTGTAGCAACATTGCACAGTTTGGTGCCAATGATGTTGTCCATGCTAGTCACAGTTACACTGCATGTGCTGTGTTACACACATCTATGTTGAGATTCTCTTTAGACATCCTGGTACTCAACCCCACTGGCAAACTGATATGCAACCAATCATTGGCGGAGTGTGGTGAGAGGAGTCATTGTGTGGGTGGCCCTATTGACTGTGACAGGGGACACTAACATAAACATTCACCTTTGACAGGGCCAACAATATCAATGCTTGCACCACTGGCTGCATTGTGGGAGGTGTGTCATATGGGCAAGCTGCTGGCTATGTGCAACCTACGTTGCACACAGTTGATGTCAGCGTAATGTAGGGGTAGGGGTGGGTATTGTTCCTGTATGGCCTAGGTTATGTTGTTATGTTCATATTCACTGGTTCAGCTGGGCTGACAGAAGGTGTTTTGTGGAAGCAATATCGACAGGGGCCAAACCAACATAACGGCTCTTTGCACCAGTGCTCATGTGTGGGTTTATGTATGTGTTATCCAGCAACATCAGTTGCATGTGTCACTGAAACACCATCAGTGATGTCCATGTGTCTGATGTTGTTGGATTTATCTTAGGTGTTAAGGTTTTGGACCACATTCTGCATGGTGGTATGGGGACATGTCTCTGCTACAGGTTTCTGATAACACATATAATGGCTAAGGGGGATGGGGTGCTGTTACACACATTAACCTCTGCAGCTAGCATATCATCTGGAGACATCACAGACATGTGTGATGAGATATTCACTTCACAAACTATGGTATAGGTCCAACCTACCTGCCATGAACATACACATAATCTTACTGACATACCCACCATAGCTATTGCTGATCTGTCCCCCTGTGGGCTGGTTGTCCTACCACAATTCATCAGCTGCACACACATTAGCAAAAGGGTGACTAACACGACGCATTGCGCAGCTCACAGGAATCCTGGGGATAGGGAGAATGCATATAACCTGTTAGGCACACACAAGCATATCCCCATGGTGCCAGATTAGACACTGGGATGGTCTTCCTGGCCTCCAGGGGATAGGGAGCATAGAGCAAAACTGTTAGAGCACACACAAGCATATCTCCATGGTGCCAGATGAGCCACTGTAGTGGCATACCTGGCCTCCAGGGCATAGGGAGCATAGAGCAAAACTGTTAGTGCACACACAACCATATCTCCATGGTGCCAGATGAGCCACTGTAGTGGCATACCTGGCCTCCAGGGGATAGGGAGCATACAGCAAAACTGTTAGAGCACACACAACCATATCTCCATGGTGCCAGATGAGCCACTGTAGTGGCATACCTGGCCTCCAGGGCATAGGGAGCATAGAGCAAAACTGTTAGTGCACACACAACCATATCTCCATGGTGCCAGATGAGCCACTGTAGTGGCATACCTGGCCTCCAGGGGATAGGGAGCATACAGCAAAACTGTTAGAGCACACACAAGCATATCTCCATGGTGCCAGATGAGCCACTGTAGTGGCATACCTGGCCTCCAGGGCATAGGGAGCATAGAGCAAAACTGTTAGTGCACACACAACCATATCTCCATGGTGCCAGATGAGCCACTGTAGTGGCATACCTGGCCTCCAGGGGATAGGGAGCATACAGCACAACTGTTAGTGCACACACAACCATATCTCCATGGTGCCAGATGAGCCACTGTAGTGGCATACCTGGCCTCCAGGGGATAGGGAGCATACAGCACAACTGTTAGAGCACACACAAGCATATCTCCATGGTGCCAGATGAGCCCTTGCGATTGTCCACATGGAATCCAGGGGATAGGGTGTATGTGTTAACCTGCCCATGCACAGACAAGCATATTCCATGGGTTTCTTAGAGCCTACTGGGATGAGCTCTATGGACCTCTGCAGTTAGGGGAAGTGTTTGGGGCTCTGACAGCACACAGACCAATATCACAGGGCTGACAGCAAACACACTGTGATGGGCTCTCTGTCCTCCTTGTGATAGGGGGGATGCCTGAAATTGGATGGGCACGCACACGCATTTCTCCAGGGTGATTGCTAGCCCACTGTGATGGGCGCTGTGGACCCATGCAGATAGGCGTGTGTATTGAACAACATGGCCAACACTGCCCATCTCATCTGGGTGTGTGACATACCATCAATGCTACGTTTCACTTATCCTTGTGCTTGTCCCAGGGTGCTTTGTTACAGGTACTGATCCCACCATATCCATATGTTGTTGTTTCTATTTACATCTGCTGATCTAGGGTCTAGCATAATTACAGTATGTTGTGGCACAGCCATGGCAGCAGCTGACATGCCACAAGGGTAGCATGGACACCTCTATGACCATGTCCATCACCACCTGGGTGCAGGTCACCACACTCACAAATGACACAGATACATTTCGCTATGTCTTCTCATCTTGTGCACATTACTGACTCACAGTAACTCATGACAACAGCATGGATATTTGCAATTAGCACAGGCTACAGATCTCATTTTGAGGTACAGGCGCCATACACTTACCTCACGTGGGTAGTCTGCTTCACTATTGAAGCGTCTTTGCAGACGTTGCCACGCCCTTAGGACCCTGGAGCTGTCCCTGTGCCCGTGGCCCCTGGGAAGAGCTTGTGCTGGCGTGGTGCGATCAGCCGGGACAGGTGCCTGAGCTCTCGGAGGTTGAAGGAGGGCTTCCTTACTCTGGGCGCCATTTTCAGATATTATCACCTGATTGGACGCAGCGTGCATCACGCCCATGCGTAGGGCACCTGACGCGCAAATTTACATGCACCTGCGCCACGCATATGGCGCAGTTCAGGAACGTATGGCGTCCATGTGCGCACCGAACGCAGTACGTGCATGTGGCCTACGCAGCTGGCGCATGTTTGCAATATATCACGTGCAACTGCGTCACGCAAATGCGCACAGAAAAGTTTATCGCTAGAACCTGCGCGACACACATTACATATACACTGTTGTGTGTCATTTATCTTATGGAACTGAACACCATTTGCGAATGTTGATGTGTATACACATTTGGGTCTTGAACCTATCAACACATACACAATGGTTCTTTGGCTTCTGTATGATGTGATGTGCTATAGCTTTCACATTGCAATGACTGCCAATATTAAGGGCGATGTTAATTAAAGTAGGTTGCTGTGTGGGTACCCGTTAGTGTACTGGTGCCATATACGGAGTGGCCGTTTCAGGGCGGACATGGACAGACACCAGAGCAAACCTGTGCGTGTCGCAGTAATGTGCGGGGCCCACATTGGCGCGTGGGAAGGCTACGTGGGCCGCTGCTGCATAAACATACAGCAGAGCCGTAGTACAATGGTGATGACACTGACCCATGGTGCAGGGGCCATGGGTTCAACACCCCATTGTGCTCAATGGAAGAGGCCAGCTGCGGCATCAAATGTAGTGGGAAAAAGTGTTGTGGGAGGTATAGTAATTTTGGGCGGCAGAGAGCGGCGCACGGTTTATTTTTAACGGCATGAGTCGGCGCACCGTTCATTGGGGGCGGCAGGGGGCGGCGCACTGTTAGGTTTGGGGGGCAGAGGGCGGCGCGCTGATGTATGAGGGGGCAGTCCGATAGTGGGCGGCATAGGTGGCGCACTGATGTGCACAGCAAACAGTAACAGAGCCTTAGCACAATGGTTGGGATACTGACCAATGGTGCAGAGGTCAGGGGTTCAACCCCTCACAGTGCCCAGTGAGCAAGGTTGGCTGGGACAGTAAGTATTATGGTGAGGTGTGCTGTAGGAGGCCTTATAGTTTATTTTTATTACCCACTACCAGTATACCCGCTCTAACAGCGTGTTAATATATGGAGGCCCGTAAGGCACATGTTACAGTGCACAGTCCGCAAAGGCACCCTAGCAAGTCCCCTATAGGGCACCATGTATGCTGCGCCACAGGATAATGTATAGTGCACGCAATATGGATGGCAACCATAAGGTGGCCTATAGGGCGCCCTATAATGCACCCTCAGAGGCACCCTTATGGGTACAGTATGGCAAGGGTGTGTTTGATGCCATAAACATATGTCCAGTAAAATGTACAATGCTCTGGACAACCCTATCACAGAACCCCTCTGTGGACTTGAACCCATGACCTCCTGCTATAAAGGCAGTGACGGAACCATTGGGCTACGGCACTATAGCTCTGAGTAAGCGCCTGTGTGGCTGCAGAGAGCCTGCACGTCACCCCACAGACAGTCTGCTGCTGTAGACAGGACGGGGTAGGCCACCCGTACCCATGATGCAATGCACATGCAAATCAGCTGCCCACAGATGCACACAAGATGGGGACTGCACCCCAAAAGCTACACGGCATGGTAGGGGGAACTGTCCGTGTCCACCCACACAGAGCCTCGGCCTGGTGGGGGGCCTGAGCGTGAGGACTGCCGGCGAGGGGTAGCTACACACCGTCACATTGTGCAGGTAATGTGCTCACCCTGAGGGTGGGTGGTGGTGCCCAGGACCAGGTCCACATCAACGGCCATGCCAGAGCTCAACATCAGTATTAACCTGTGTGATAAGAAGGTGTTGCAAACTCATCATGGATACCCCTTCTGTCTTAGTTGGTGGTTCTCCCCCCCCCCCATAGGTGGGCAACATACCTACCCCCCCCCCATGACAAACAGGGTCTCCCATCAACACATCCCCATCCTTTCCCCCCCCCCCTTGCACTAATGGCAGTAGAGTGGGCCATCAACCCCTGTCCTGCTGGGGGACAGACACCCTACAGGGCAGTCCAAGCAGCTCCACACACATCCAAAACACACTATCAGACAGACAGTAGGCCTGGATATTCAGGGGTGCACCCCAGCACTATCTGATATTCTCCTGCAGCAGGCCATCAGCTGCTGCACCCTGCAAGGAGCTCCATCAGGACACATACCAGCTGTGCAAAGTCTGCTGGATAGTCCTGATAGGATTGCATGCACCCCAAACTGGGGTGGCAGCACACACAGGGAGATCAGTCCATGAAGAGGCC
Organism: Ichthyophis bannanicus; assembly: GCA_033557465.1. NCBI lineage: Eukaryota > Metazoa > Chordata > Amphibia > Gymnophiona > Ichthyophiidae > Ichthyophis > Ichthyophis bannanicus. Next base: position 1,517,021,361 of record CM066031.1, on the reverse strand, counting down.
CCAACAGGACACCCATATATATCACAGGAGAGAAATGCTATACAGCACTATGGGGGTGCCTAGCCATGCTGTCATCACTGCACGCTCAGGGTGAGAGTGATCCACCAGCAGCAGATACAGAGGTCAGCCTGTCTGTGTAGGTGGTGGCTGGGCATTACAATGTCCCAGCCAGTGCCCCATGCCCTGTGCAGATGCATCCTGGCCAGCACACCCTGTCTGAGCTATACCCATGGTACCTTGCTGCTCATTATGCACATTGTCAGGCCAATACTGGCAACAGTGCTGGCAGTGTGGCCTGTGGAGGGTGTTTGTAGCCAACACACACTGTATAGACAGACACCCCCCCCCCTCACCTATGCCAGCATTGTGCTACTATTGGGGGAGTCATTCGACGTGCCCACCACACCAGTCCTGGGAAGGGTACAGGCATGGATATGGTACACAGTACTGCTGCATGTCACTCCCCAGGGTGGTAAATACTGTCAGGGGCCAGACCTGGGGCACGCACCACAGACAGCCGACAGCTTGTTCTGCTGCAGCACAAGGAGCAAACAGTGCTGAGTGTAGGACTGTCTACCTGCCAGTACCCACATCAAACGTTTGTGGTCTGTGTACCGTGTACCCAGGTATAGGGTGGCATTGCTAGGGTACGCAGGAGCTAGATCTGGGAGATGCCCCCCCAGGGGGCTTTTCCAATGTGGCCTGTGGGTGTGGGTGCGTCTGGACCTTTGCCTCTTGCTTTACGGCAGAGTGTCCCTACTCCAGTCCTGGTGTTCCAGACACTGTTCGGGCCTTCATGCTGTCCCCTATGAATATGCATGGGCTACAGTTGCATAGCATGGGGGTGGTGCAGACATCTGCAGCACAGGCATCTGTCTTAGGGGAAGCATGGAACCTGAATGGTGTTTGGCCCTCCAGGACTGCATTTGGGAGACTCTGCTGGAGATAATGTGCCTGTTTATGGTGTCTGTGTTTGGTGTGGTAAAAGATAGGCGTATTGACCATGCCTATGTTCTCAGCAATAAAGGTTTGTCCTTACTACCACGGTGTAGCTGTGGGGTGAATATGTGGACAGGGTTGGCGGTAGCTGCAGCTGGGCTCAGAACCTGTGACCCTCTGTTCTTGCACACACTGTCTGTGTGCACTGCACCACCGTGTAGCCACTGATTGGCTGCAATCCCTGGGTGGTCCATGACTGTACATCCGACAGGGCCTGTCTGTTGCAGTGGACGGTGCCAGCCTGCACATGGCCTGGCCACTGTCCTCTGTGGCTAGCAGCCACTGCCCCCTCCACCATCTGAACCCTTCCGCCAACATGCTGGCATGTCCTTATCCTTGCAAAGGGATATGACCTGATTGCGTAGTGTAACCCCAGGACTGTATTTGGCTCACATGGTATAGCGGTCTAGCTGTTGTTCTTTAGCAAGGTTTTTGTGGAACGTGGGCCACCCATTACGTGATCATGACCAGGGACACACTTGGCCCTTGGCACGTGGGGTGAAGGCATGTACAGGCACATCTGTCGTACATAACCTCTACCTACTTAACCTCTACCTACGTGTCCTTGGCCCCTACAGTTGTGGCACTACAGGACTGCATTTGGGGGACGCGGCTGTTGGTGATGCACATTGTGCTGGTGTGTGTGTGGTGTAGGGTAAAATATGGGTGTTTGCAACATGCTTTTGTTCTGTGCAATAAAGGGGTGTCTCTGCTATCTGTGTTTAGTGGTGGGTTAAATATTGGGATTGTGCTGGCATGTGCCTTAGCTGGGATTTGAACGTGTGACCCTCTGGTCCTAGAGGTACCGGCTCTGTCCACTGCACCACACTGTGGCCACAGAGACAGTGCAGTCCCTGGAGATAGTAGACCTGGCAGGGTGGGGTTCCAAGACCTGCTCTGCACATTATTACTGTGAGCTCCTTCACCCTGTCTGGTGACAAACGTGCAAATATAACACGGGTATGACGTCCGAACAGAGGGGGATAGCATATTCCCATGCTGGGCAACAGTGCTATTGATGGTCAACCATAAGTAACACTCCCAGGAGGGGTCCAATACACGGAGACGTTTTTGGAGGTGTCTCCGCTCCGTGCCCCTTTCCAAACAACTGTTATTTTATTTTTTAGGAGCTCTGCTGGGTGTGTTTTTAACTTTTGCGCATTACTATACCTGTTCCCCAGCTGATTTACTATTTTAATGCTTTTGTTGTGGTCATTTCCTCTTTTTCATTGCAGTTTTGTGCTGTGCACATGTATCACACTGCTGACGTTTTGCATGTTTCCCCGGTTTTGCTGTACATTGCTGACGGAAATGGTTTCTCTTCCCTTTATATGCCCTCTACCGCGAGTGTTTCACTCGCGCTATTTTTTACATGTAGATTCGGGCCCGATACCGTGCGGGGAGACTCTCCCCTCCCACTCTCCACCCATTGACCCCGTCCCTCCGCCCCTCCGGAGCCTTCCTCCGCCCTCCTTTAGCCGTTCCACGCCTCTATCGGACATTTGCGGGCCCGCACTTGTACGGGGCCCGTTACTGAACCGCGTACCTGTGCGGGGGTGACACGCACGTGTGCGGGGCGTTTAAACGTGTTTCTGCGCGTTTCAATGCCGCGTTACCGTGCGCTATTTTGCGCCGCGCAGATTTGCGGACTTTAGTAAACATGCCCCTAAGGTTTTGGCTGAAAATTTCCTAGACTTAGGTACCTAAATTTAAGTCTACAATTCATTCATCAAGATTTGAAACCCAGTTTAATATAGGTCATCTAGGTAGGAAAATGGATGGGCAAGTTGGAACATTCAGAATTTGTTGTGTATTTTACAAAAAGGCTCATTCAACAAGAAGTCTTTTGCAAAATGAGTATCAGCCTATGGGAAAAATACAAGTGTCTGACAGCACAGACAGTGGAAACAGCCATTTTATAAACAAACACATTTTTAAAAAGAGCCTCATCGCTCGGTTCTGTGTATGTGTAAAAGGCAACACCTACTGTATACATACAGTATTGATGACGGAGTTTATGACCTGCACATTAAAGTGCCATAATTTACATATGCAAGTAGCAGATTTTAAAAAACTGCACATCAAAAGGAAAACATTTAAAGGGTCAAGCTCCAAAACTCAAATTTTTGATTTTGAGCTGATTTTAAATGCCAAAGAAGTGAGCATGATTGCCCCCTTAATCACACCTCCAAACCCCAGGTCCAAACAAACAGTTAGCTGACAGTTATGCATGTTGCACAGCAGATGTAAAGGCCAATCAGGACATTTTTTGAGTTGTGTGTGTATTTCTATTACAAAATAGGAAATGCACATATACTTTATAGGCCTGCCCAAAACATACCCCCTTACTGCGTGCCATGGATATATTCATGTAAGTAGCTGCTTTTAAAAAATTTCCATTTACATATATGCGGCCATTTACAGGCCTACATTAACCCTGGGAGTACCACTTTTGACCCCATTTCAAGTTTCACAACGCGTATCTCGGAAACTAGTTGTTCAAGAATGCAATCTTTTTATGACTTTTCACATGTCAATATTCTCTTTATATTGAGCCATGAGAGGAATAATTTTCATCCGCTAGGTGACGCTAGTGATGAATTGCAGCAGAGTACCAGTGGGGTCATTTTTGACCCCAGTTACTTATGTCTGGTTTGGATAGTGATACAATTTGCAGTTTTGTGAATTTTTTGATCTGACAAAGGTATTTATCATTAATTATGTATCATTTATTTTTTGTACTCTTAGGAATATGTTTACTAAACACCGCACATTTGCGCACTGCACATTAGCGCACTAAAAGCAGCAACTTAAGTGCTCTTAAGCACCCCGCACATGTGTGACGAACCCCCGCGCAGGTGCGGGACACACTAACGGGCCCCGCACAAGTACGGGCCCGCAAATGTCCGATAGAGGAGTGGAAAGGCTAACGGAGGGCGGAGGAAGGCTCCCGAGGGGCAGAGAGACGGGGTTAATGGGCGGGGAAGGGGAGGGGAGAGGCTCCCCACACATTATCGGGGCCGAATTTCAAAGGAAAAATACCGCGAGTGAAACACTCGCGGTAGAGGGCATGTAAAGGGAAGAGAAACCATTTCCGTCAGCAATGTAAAGCAAAAGCGGGGAAACCTAAAAAACGTGAGCAGTGTGAAACATGTGCACTTAAAAAAAACGGTAATATAAAATGAAAATGAACACAACAAATTATAAGATAAATATAATGTTGCTGGGCAACAGTGCTATTAATGGCCAACAATAACAAACACTCCCAGGAAAGGCCAAAAAAATAGAAATGATGTTTGGAAGGGTCAATGCTCCGTAGACTCATGCTAAAGCACAGCAATGTAATGGAGCTTTTCTGGGAGTGCATATCAGGTTGCTCATTGATATCACTGTTGCACTGTTTGAGGTTTGTTTGATTTTGCTCCCCTTATTTGGAGGACATATTTTGGTTTGTTATGCACCTCTGTTCCCATACAAGGTAAATGTGGCCACAGTAAAATTATGCAGAGCAGGGTGTAAGACTCGTGTGGGCAGGTTTCCTATCTCCAGATTCTCCAGGACCAAGCAGGAAGTCAGTCCTCACATATGGGTGACGTCGGCGCCGACGGAGCCCTCGCGGAGCAATTTTCCCCAGCTTTCAAAGAAAGCCTTTGGGAATTGCAGCGCGCATGCGCGGTCCTCTTCCCGCCCAAGGGTGCCATCTTGCTCAGTCTTCTTTTTTCCGCGGAGCCCTACAGACGTTGTCTGTGAATCCCCGCCGAAAAGTTGATTTTTTCTCTTTATTTCTCTTTTTTCTTCGGTTCGACGCCGGTTCTTTTCCCGCCCGGACTCGCGACGCCGGTTGCGAGTCCGTTCCTTATTTTTCGGTTTTTTGTCCTTCGTGACAGATTTCGCGCCTTTTTCCTTTTTCCCTGGCAGCCTGGTCTTTCGACCTCGCAGGGGCCCTTTTTCCCCCGATGGCTGCCAGCGGCTTTAAAAAGTGTGACCTCTGTAAGAAACTCATGTCTCTTACAGACACTCATGACTTCTGCCTCCGCTGCCTCGGACCCGATCATGACTCCATGATCTGTGGTCCGTGTGGCAAAATGTCCTCAAAAGCGTTGAGGAGTCGGCAGCATCAGCGGGAGCGTATCTTCTCTGACTCCGGCCGGGCTCGGACCTCGTCAGAGGCTTCGACGTCTCGGGACTCTGGTCCTGAGCATCCTCGAAGTTCCTCTGAAAGGGGGTCTCCTACCCGGGAACATCATCGGAAGAAGAAACCCGCGAGGGCGGGATCGGTGGATGCTCCTGGTCCCTCGAGGGCCAGGTTGCATAGCCCCGATTCCCGTCCCGGGTCCTCGGAGGTGGAGAGGCCGTCAAAACATCCTCGACTCGAGGTGGACTTGCCCGCTCACGTGAGTACTGTTGTCCTCGTTGACTCACCTCCGAAGGACACGACGTCGGGCCCGACGCCGTCGGGGCCCGAGTCGGGGGCTGCTGGGTCTCCTGAGCTCGGACTCAGGTTGACGGCCTTGGAGAGCAGTCTGACTGCCTTCATGGACCAGCAGCGGGTATTGATCGCTGGCCTCGCCGGTGTTTCTGCCCTGACCACCGGGACGTCGACCTCCCAGTCGACCCCGGAGACCGAGCCGATCCTCGAGTCCATGAGGGCTCGAGTCGATCCTCGGTCGAGGTCTCCTTCGGCCTCCCGTTCGGGACCGAGGTCGTCGACGCCGACTCCCTCGGCGTCGGAGCGGATAGCAACGGTGCCCGCCCGACCGGAGCCGCTCGACTCCTCCTCCGAGGAGTCGGCCTGGGAATCCGAGGACGAAGAGTCACCTGGTTCCTTTCGGACTCGGTGTGTCCCTTCGGACTCCCCCGAGTCCGAACCTCGGAGACGGTCCCCCCCCGGAGGATACCCGGTTCTCGGACTTCGTGAGGGATATGGCCAAGGCTTTGGCCTTCCCCGCGGATCCCGAGGAGGAACCTCGAGTCGAAGAACTCGATGCCCTCCAATATGACTCTCCCCCGAAGGAGGCCTTTATTGTACTGGTTCCTCCGATGCTGGAACGACTTCTCTTCCGCATGTGGGAGAGCCCGGCGTCGTCGCCGGTGTTAAGCAAGCGGGTCGATTCCATTTATCGAGTCCGCAAGAGCCCCGGCTTCCAAAAGGCACAACTACCGCACCATTCCATGGTGGTGGAATCGGCCATGCATAGACTTAAGAGTCAAAAAATGCACTCCTCGGAGCCCCCTGGTAGGGAAGCCCGAAGCCTGGATGCCCTCGGTAGGAAGTGCTTCCAGGGCTCTATGCTTGCTTGTCGAGTCCAGACCTACCAGCTCTACATGGGCATGTATCTCTGGGATCTGGCTAAAGAAATAGCCAGGTTCTCTGCTGGTCTCTCCGACGAACCTTTGCAGAGGTTCCAAACCTTGTCAACTGGTATTCGAGAGTGCTCCAAGTTTATATCTCAAGCAGCCTATGATGGTTTTGAGGCATCGGCTCGAGTAGCTGCGGCCGGCATCGGTGGACGCCGCCAGGCTTGGCTTCAGATGTCCGACCTCGAGCCCTGGGTGCAGGACAAGTTGGTCGATGTCCCCTGCCGAGGTGATAACCTCTTTGGCAAGCCCATGGATGAGAAGGCTGCACAAATCGAGACAGAGACTCTCACCAGGACTCGTCTCTCAAGGAAGACCTCTGCCCCTTCTCAAAAGAAGAAGGGCTCGGGGAAAAAGCCCTTTTACCCGAGGAAGGCGGCTGCCTATAAATACTACCCTCAGTGTCAGGCCTCAGCAGCTCCCCCACAGGGAAAGCAGGCCAAGGGACGGGGTAATGGGTCCCGTAGGCAGCAAGCCCCCAAGCCTGCACCACCGGCCCCTGCTCAGCAGGGTGGGGGTTTTTGACTTCATCAGCATAGCCTCTCCCCCTCAGCTGGTTTCTCTCAGCACAGGAGGCCGGCTGGTCCACTTTGCCCACAGGTGGTCCAACATCACCACAGATACCTGGGTACTTCACATAGTTCAAAAGGGCTATCTTCTTCACTTTCACCAGGTACCTCCCTCCTACTTTCCAGGGGAGCATCCCAGACTCCCTTTGCATAGGGACTTACTCCTTCAGGAGTTAGCAAGTCTCGTTCAGGAACAAGCCGTGGAACCGGTGCCCCACCACCTGAAGGGTCAAGGGTTTTACTCCAGGTACTTCCTGATTCCAAAAAGAACAGTAGGCCTCAGACCCATCCTGGACTTGCGAAACCTCAACAAGTTCCTTGCAAAGGAAAAGTTCAAGATGCTTACCCTTGGAATCCTGCTGCCCTACCTCCAGCAGGGAGACTGGCTTTGCTCCTTGGATCTGAAGGATGCGTATACTCATATCCTCATTCATCCAGACCACAGACAATATCTCAGATTTGTTGTGGGAGGAAATCATTACCAGTACAGAGTACTGCCCTTTGGCCTATCCTCCGCCCCCAGGGTGTTCACCAAATGCCTAGCAGTGGTGGCGGCCTATCTAAGACTTCAAGGTCTTTTTGTGTTCCCATACCTGGACGACTGGCTCATCAGAGCCCCATCTTCACCAGAGGCCGCTCAGGCCACTCATCGCACTGTGGCTCTGCTCCAGCACTTGGGTTTTGTCATAAACTTCGCAAAGTCCACTTTGCTCCCCTCTCAAAATCTCGAGTTTCATAGGCGCCAGGTTGGACACACTTCAGGCGCGGGCCTTCCTCCCTCTGGACAGGGCCAAGCGGCTCATGGATCTCGCCAGCCACTTTCACAGCAATGCGCTGGTCTCTGCCAGGCACTTTCTGAGACTGCTCGGCCATATGGCTTCCACGGTCCATGTGACCCCCAATGCCCGACTGAACATGCGTCCTGCTCAGTGGTGCCTTCGCACTCAATGGCATCAGGCCATGGGGAGCCTAGCGGACTCCGTACAGATCTCCGACCAGCTGGTCTCATCTCTGCGTTGGTGGCTTCATCTGCCAAACCTAGTGCTAGGGGTGGCTTTTCAGCCCCCTCCGCATTCTCAGGTCCTGACGACCGATGCTTCCCTCCTGGGTTGGGGAGCACATTGCCAAGGGTCATGTACTCAAGGCCTCTGGAATCCTTGGGAGTCTGCTCAACAGATAAACTTCCTGGAGCTCAGAGCCATCCGCCTAGCGCTCAGAGCCTTCTCTCACCTGGTGTCCCACCAGTCGCTGCTGATACAGACGGACAACCAGGTTGCCATGTTCTATGTAAACAAACAAGGCGGAACAGGCTCCTTCCTCCTCTGTCAGGAGGCACAACACCTATGCTCTTGGGCAGTCCGCCACGGCATCCTCCTCAGGGCTGTCTATCTCCCAGGTCAAGAAAATTACCTGGCCGACAAGCTCAGCAGGATCCTCCAGCCACACGAGTGGAGGCTGGATCCGATGGTGGTTCAGCAAATCTTTCTCAAGTGGGGTCTTCCCACCATGGATCTGTTTGCCAGTCCTCTGAACCGGCAGCTGCCCAGATTCTGCTCTCGACAGCCGCATCCTTTCAGAGTAGCGGCGGATGCTTTTCTGATTCCATGGTCCACCGGCCTCTTGTATGCCTTTCCTCCCATGCCACTGGTGTCTCGGACGCTCTTCAAGGTTCTCAGAGACAAAGTATCGATGATCCTAGTGGCTCCCCGGTGGCCGAGACAACCTTGGTTCCCGCTTCTGATGCAGCTGGCGGTGGACACTCCTCTTCCTCTGGGGTTTCAGCCCGACCTCCTGTCGCAGGATCAGGGGACTCTCCTACACCCCAACCTCCGGTCCCTTCATCTGATGGCCTGGCTGCTGAAAGGGTAGTCCTTGCTCCTCTGCAGCTACCTCCAGATGTGGAGGAGGTTGTCTTGGCCTCCAGGAGGCCCTCCACCCGGAAGTCCTACGCTCTTAAGTGGCGTCGGTTCTCCCTCTGGTGTACTCAGCAGTCTCAAGATCCCTTCTCCTGTTCAGCATCAGTGGTCTTGCAGTACTTGCTCTCTCTCTCTAACCTTGGACTTAAGTCCAACTCGGTCAAGGTCCACCTCAGTGCTCTTTCTGCGCATCACATGCCGGTGGATGGTAGACCTCTTTCCAGCCACCCTCTGGTGGCTCGTTTTCTCAGAGGCCTCCTTCTCCTTAAGCCACCTTTGCGCCCGCCAGCCCCGGACTGGGATCTCAATGTGGTTTTGCAGCGGATTACCTGTCCGCCTTTTGAGCCTATGGCTACCTGTCCACTTCATTTTCTTTCGTGGAAAACCTTGTTCTTGGTAGCCCTCACTTCTGCTAGATGCGTTAGTGAGTTGCAGGCCCTAGTATCTGATCCTCCTTACACTAGGTTCTACAAGAACTGGGTAGTCCTACGGACTCACCCTAAGTTTCTTCCCAAAGTGGTATCCCCTTTTCACATCAACCAGGAGGTGGTACTTCCGACCTACTTTCCCAGGCCACACTCCAGCCGAGCTGAAATGGTCCTGCATACCCTGGACTGTAGAAGGGCGTTGACCTTCTACCTTGACCGTACGCGGGAGCACCGAAGGACTGTTCAGCTCTTCGTGTCTTATGACCCCAACAAGTTGGGGCTCCCTGTCTCCAAGCGTACTCTGTCCATCTGGATTGCTGACTGTATCGCTTGGGCTTACGAGGCAGCCGGCCTCGTGTTGGAAGGTAGAGTCACAGCTCATCGTGTTCGGGCGAAGGCTACGTCGGTGGCTTACCTCCGCTCTGTTCCATTGGCAGACATCTGCCGGGCCGCTACTTGGTCTTCAAGCCAGACTTTTGCAGCCCATTACTGCCTGGAGAGGGAGTCCCGCAGGGACAGTGCTTTCGGACAGGCAGTCCTCGGTAACCTCTTTGAGGTATAGGCAACTCCTACCCTCCATCCCGGATGTTGGGCTACCGGTTGGAGACATATTCAGAGAAGATTCCTTCCTTCTGTGCTACTGAGCTGGAGGGAGCTCATTTTTGTGCTTCGGGTCTCCGGTAGCCTTAAGCTTGGGAGTCCCATATGTGAGGACTGACTTCCTGCTTGGTCCTGGAGAAAGCGTAGTTACTCACCTGTAACAGGTGTTCTCCAGGAGCAGCAGGAATCAGTCCTCACAACCCTCCCACCTCCCCTTGGAGTTGCAGTTCTATGCTTTCGTTTTTTGCTAATTTTTTGCTGTCTTTTAGCTATGTCATCTGACTGAGCAAGATGGCACCCTTGGGCAGGAAGAGGACCGCGCATGCGCGCTGCAATTCCCAAAGGCTTTCTTTGAAAGCTGGGGAAAATTGCTCCGCGAGGGCTCAGTCGGCGCCGACGTCACCCATATGTGAGGACTGATTCCTGCTGCGCCTGGAGAACACCTGTTACAGGTGAGTAACTACGCTTACTGCACCATCTCTGTGGCCTCAGTGTGGTGCAGCAGACACAGCCAGTGACTGTAGATCCAGAGGGTTACAGGTTCAAATCCCAGCTGGGGACCCTGCCAACCAAGTACCCATAGTTTTACCCACCAATAAACAGTGAGAGTTCAGACACTCTTTTATTGCAGAGAACATAAGCATGGTCCCAACACCTATATTTTACGCTACACCGCATACAAACCATAACAAATGGGCATTACCTACAGCCGTGTCCCCCAAAGTCAGTCCTGGAGTGCTACAACTCACTCAGGTCATATGTTTTTCCCAGATAGGGACATGTCTGCATGTTGGCGGAAGGGTACAGGTGGTGGAGGGGGCAGTGGCTGCAAACCACAGCAGACAGTGGCCTAGGCCTGTGCAGGCTGGCACCGTCCACCACAACAGACAGGCTCTCTCGGATGTACAGTCATGGACCCCCCAGGGAACACAGCATATCTGTGGCAACATGGTGGTGCAGTGCAGACAGACAATGTGTGCAGGAACAGAAAGTCACAGGTTCAAAGCCCAGCTGGGGCTACTGGCAATCCAGGCCACATATTTTTCCTACAACTAAAGCGTGATAGTAAGGACAAAACTGTATAGCTAAGAACATATGCATGGTTCATACGCCTATATTTTACCACACCAATCACAGACACCATAAACAGGCGCATTACCTAGAGCAGAGTCTCCCAAATGCAGTCCTGGAGGGCCCCACACCATTCAGGTTCCATGCTGCCTCTAATAATGATGCCTGTGCTGCATAGCTATGCACCATCCCCATGGTATGCAGATGTAGCTCATGCATATTTATGAGGGACAGCATGAAAACCCGAACAGTGTTCGGGACACCAGGACTGGAGTTGGGAAACCCTGCCGTAAAGCAGCAGCCAACAGGGCCAGACAGACCCACACACACACCCACAGGCCCCATTGGCCAATGCCTCCTGGAGAGGCAGGACATTGGGCCCTGCCTGTATCTCCCAATACTAGCAGTTGCATACCTCTGCAATGCCACCCTACACCTGGGTATACGGTACACAGCTATCAAACGTTTCCTATGATAACTGGCAGATCTCCAGTCCTACGTAAAGCACAGTTTGCTCATTGAGCTCCACTATAACAATCATTCAGATGTCTGCGGTGTGTGCTGCAGGTCTCAGACAGTGTTTACCACCCTGGGATGTGACCCCCAACAGTAATGAGTACCATATCCATGCATGTACTGTGTCCATGACTGGTGTGGTGTGTATGGCTGCTGAACCCCTCTATAGTAGCACAATGCCGGCATAGGTGTGGGGGTTGCTGTCTGTCTATCCAGTGTGTGGTGGCTGCAAACACCTTCCACAGCCCACACTGCCAGCAATGTTGCCAGTATTGGGCTGCCAATGTGCATAATGAGGAGCAAGGTACCATGGGTGTAGGCCAGACAGGGTGGCCTTGCCAGGGTGCATCTGCACAGGGCATAGGGCACTGACTGGGACATTGTGGTGCCCAGCCACCACCTACACAGACAGGGTGACCTCAGTATGTCCTGCTGAGAGATCACTCTCACCCTGACTGTGCAGTGACCACAGCATGGCTAGGCACCCCCATAGTGCTATATAGTATTTCTCTCATGTGATATATATGGGTGTCTTTTTGGGGCCCAGTCACTGATTTATCTGTGTGCTGTGTATGCTGACATCCCAGTTCTGGGTACATGCACCTCCACTGGGAACATGCACTATGTACTAGCTAGTAGACTGTTTGTAGCTGGTATGTGTCTAGATGGAGTGGCTTGCAGGGTGCAGTGGCTGATGGCTTGCTGCAGGAGAATATCAGATGGTGGTAGGGTGCAGCTTACCATATCCTGGTCTAATGCCTGTCTGCTATTGTGTTGTGGATGTGTATAGAGCTGCATTGACTGCCCTGTGGGGTGTCTGTTCCTCATCATTTATTTATTTATTTATTTATTTAGCAAACATTTATATACCGCTGCTTCCAGCGATCAGCAGCGGTCTGATTACACAAGGGGAACATAAATAGGACTGTCAATCAGTACAGTAAAATTTGGGTGTGTACAGGTTGATCAGGAGGGTAGGCACATCACACGAGGGGTTTGTTAGGTATATGAGTACTAATTACATATATACATATATACATTATACAATATGCGAGCAGGAGTACATAAATATATTCTGGACTTAGACCCCTTAGGTTAATTCAAATTAAAATGACTTTGCAAAAGATGAGTCTTGAGGTTTTTCCTGAAGACTCCCGATGAAATCTAAAGGTTTTCAGCTCGTTCATCACGATTATTGTACACCTATAGTAAAACTGCTTTGCATTTTATTCAATTTTATCTTTGTTTATTTATTTTAGGTTATTGTTTATGATGTCAAAACGAAAGTATTCAGCTACCCAAGTAAGAGAAATATTGCAACGAGATGCTGACAGTGATGGCTCAGAGTCGTCTGATGATGCAGCATATTCAGCAAGCGAAGAAGCATATCAGCCAAGTTCGAGCAATAAATCTGATGATGACAGTCATGATTCAGATGGCGACAGCAGTTGGTTGTCAAGTGAATGTGAGACTGATGTTGAGCCAGTAACATCGCCTGCAGCAAAGAGTCAAGTTACAGGTCGAGGCAAAGGTCAAGGCTGTGCTGGACGGGGAAGAAGGCAGGAGTCCTCGGTGTCAGTATCATCTGTGAGGAATCTTAGTTGTGGTTGTAGAGGAGCTAAGAGGTCATCAACTATAAGCACAAATGTTGCCATGACTGGGGTTGATGTGCCCCTCTACTGCCACCTTTGCAGGGAGGTATAGGGTGGATCTATTGATGGGGGGGGACCATGTTTGCTGCCCTGGTGGTGGTTATCTCACCTGGGAGGCTACACCTGATTGAGACAGGCAGACATATCCATGGTGTTTGTGCAGACTGGGGTTGATGTGCCCCTCTACTGCCACCTTTGCAGGGAGGTATAGGGTGGATCTATTGATGGGGGGGGACCATGTTTGCTGCCCTGGTGGTGGTTGTTATCTCACCTGGGAGGCTACACCTGATTGAGACAGGCAGACATATCCATGGTGTTTGTGCAGACACTACCTATCTTACACATTAACACTGCTTTGGACCTCCCGCATGGCCTCTATCAGCTATGGAAGGTGTTGTGGACCTGGTTCTGAGCGCCTCATCGCACACTCAGGGTGAGCACAGTACCTGCACAATGTGACGGTGTGTAGCTAATCTGTGCCAGTAGAACACACGGTCAGTACCCCCTACTAGGCCGAGGTGCTGTGTGGGTGCACCCGGTCACTTCCTCCTACCAGGCCGAGGTGCTGTGGGGGTGCATTCCACATCTTGTGATCATCTGTGGACAGCTGATTTGCATGTGCAGTGCATCATGGGTACGGGTTGTCTAACCCTATCCTGGTGAACACAGCAGACTGTCTGTGTGGTGACGTGCAGGCTCTCTGCAGCCTGCCAGGGGTTTGCTAGCAGTTATAGAGCTGTAGCCCAATGGTTACTTCACTGCCTGTGATGCCAGAGGTCATGGGTTCAAACCCACAGTGGGGTTATTTGATAGGGTTGTGGAATGCATTATTTTTCTTTAACGTACATATTTTGATGCCAGCAAAAACACCCTCAGCGTACTGTACCCATAGGGTGCCTCTAAGGGCGCCTTATGGGGCACCCTATAGGGCACCTTATGGTTGCCGTCCATCTAAGGTGCACTATACATGATCCTGTGATGCAACTTATAGGGTGCCCTATAGGTGACAGTTTAGGGTGCCGTGGCGGACAGTGCGCTTTCTAATGTGCCCTATGAAGTGCCTTATGTGGTGCCATATACGGCACCTTCAATTACGGCACGTGAGGGCGTGTTTGCTGGCAGCAAATAATAAAATAAACATACGGTGCTGCAGGAAAAAATATGTACATTGCAAAGCTGATACCACAGCCAGCCTTACGTATTAGGCACCCTGGGGAGCAAACTCATGACCCCTGTATCAGCAGTCAGTGCCCTAACCATTGTGCTCCACTGCTGCTCCTCCTTGCATGTCAGTGCAGCTACTAATGCTTTTCATTCCTTAAAATGCACAGTGCTGCCATCAAAAAACGTACTCTGACCTTTCGGTACCTCATACGTCACCCTCTAAAGTGCCCTATAAGCTACATTCTAGGGTGCTTTGGCAGAAAATGCACTTTAAAATGTGCCTTATAGGGCGCCTTATGTTAACACGCTTTGGGGTGCGTTTGCTAGTACTGATAATTAACATAAAAATAACATGCCCCCTAAAGCATTCTTGCCCATAATATGCAATGCCTCAGCCAGCCTTGTTCAATGGGCACTGTAACCCCTGATCCCTGCACCATTGGGCAGTGTCTTGACCATTGTGCTGTGGCTCTGCTCTTCTGTTTGCAATCAGTGCGCCACTTATACCTCCCAGTATTAGAATGCCACAGGAACATCAGCGCGCCGCCTTATGCCGCCCAGTATTAATATGCCGCCAAAAACATCAGCGCACCGCTTTCTGCCGCCAAAAACATCAGCGCACCACTTTTTGAAGCCCAGTATTTTACTGCCTCATAAATTAATGCATAGGCCAGCTGTTTTTATTGGGCTCTGTGGGGGATTAAACCCCTGATCCCTGCACCATTGGTCAATGTTCTGACCATTGTGCTGTGGCTCTGCTGTTCTGTTTTAACATCCATGCACCACTTATGACACCCAGTATTAAAATGCCTCAAAAAACCATTAGTGCGGCGCCTTATGGCGCCCATTATTTATATGCCTCCTAAAATTGCACCTCAGCCAGCTGTCTGCATTGTGCAGAATCGAACCCCTGATCTCTGCACCATTGGTCAGTGTCTTAACCATTGTGCTGTAGCTTTGCTCTCCTGTTTGCACATCAACACTCCACTTATTCCTCCCGCGCAGCCACCTCATGTGCTAACGTGTGGGGCGCATATGGGCGCCGCGCACCTTAGCGCATATGCAAATCAGGGATTTCCTTCTTCAGTGCGAAACGCCCACTCCTTATATGGCACCCGCACTCTACCGCGGCCCCACACAATTTCGGAGTTTAGTAAACATACCCCTTATTTTATGAAAATTGCACATTTTCTGTAATTGATATCATACGTTCTCTCATTATTTCCGATGAAATCTAAAGGTTTTCAGCTCGTTCATCACGATTATTGTACACCTATAGTAAAACTGCTTTGCATTTTATTCAATTTTATCTTTGTTTATTTATTTTAGGTTATTGTTTATGATGTCAAAACGAAAGTATTCAGCTACCCAAGTAAGAGAAATATTGCAACGAGATGCTGACAGTGATGGCTCAGAGTCGTCTGATGATGCAGCATATTCAGCAAGCGAAGAAGCATATCAGCCAAGTTCGAGCAATAAATCTGATGATGACAGTCATGATTCAGATGGCGACAGCAGTTGGTTGTCAAGTGAATGTGAGACTGATGTTGAGCCAGTAACATCGCCTGCAGCAAAGAGTCAAGTTACAGGTCGAGGCAAAGGTCAAGGCTGTGCTGGACGGGGAAGAAGGCAGGAGTCCTCGGTGTCAGTATCATCTGTGAGGAATCTTAGTTGTGGTTGTAGAGGAGCTAAGAGGTCATCAACTATAAGCACAAATGTTGCCATTGAAGCCTATGTATCTAAGGATGCCACATCATGGAACAGGAAACCTATAAAGCAAGCTGCTGGAAGATACGCCAGAGCTAATGTCATGCCCGTACAACAAGGTCCTACAAGGTATGCTGTACGAAATGTTGAAGGCCCTCTTGCAGCATTCCACTTGTTCATGAGGAAGAACTTATTGAATGAAATCATGATGTGGAGAGCAAACAAGGAAGACACATTTATGACGACACCTGGAAAGATTTGACAGATGGAGAATTTCAACGTTGTCTTGGACTTCTGATCCTCTCAGGCGTGTACAAGTCATGAAATGAATCCATAGTTCAGTTGTGGAACCTTAAAGATGATCATTCTGTTTTCGGCAAAAATATGGCCCGTAACCGTTGTCAGCAAATTTCTTGTGCTCTCAGATTTGATGATGCAACCAACAGACGTGAACAATGAGGTGTGGATAAGCTTGCTCCAATCAGACACATTTTTGATACCTGGGAAGCAACTCTAAGTGACGCCTTTGTACCTGGTGAAAATGTTACCGTGGATGAGCAACTGCTTACATTTCGTGGCCATGTTCCGTTCAGACAATATATTCTCAGCAAACTTGGGAAATATGGCATAAAGCTATGGATGTTGTGTGATAGTGCAATGTCATATGTTCTGCGTCTTCAAGTATATACAGGAAGGAAACTCGGACAAAACAGGGAACAGAATCAGGGTGAAAGGGTTGTGCTGCAACTCACTGAAGGACTGACGCGATCTGGCAGAAATGTTACTGTTGACAATTTCTTCTGCAGTTTATACCTGTCACAGAAATTTCTAGAAAAACAAATGACACTTTTGGGGACAATTCGAAAGACCAGAAAAGAATTGCCTCCAGAATTACCTCCAGAACAGCAAAGGGCCGAGAGTTTTTCACTTCACTATTTGCCTTTTGCGATGACGCCACTCTGGTTTCCTATTGCCCGAAGAAAGGAAAAGTGGTTGTTCTTCTGAGCAGTTTGCATGATCAAGAAGTAGATAACCCATGTCCAGACAAAAAATCACACATGATCTTGGATTATAATTCTAGTAAAGGTGGAGTAGATACAGCAGATCAAATGTTGCACACATATACTACAAAATGAATGACAAGACGCTGGCCAGTGACAATCTTCTACAACATGTTGGACATCAGTGCTTTGACTGCCTTCATTGTTTGGATGTCAGTAAATCCAGAATGGCAGTCCAAGTCAAAGCACAGACATCGTCTATTCCTCTTGGAATTAGGAAAGCAGCTGCTTTAGAGTAATTGCAGTGAGACTTCTTCCAGCATTGAAGAAGCCACTGATGCTGTTTGCAATGTCAGGATCCCAAAGGAAAGGGCAAGGTGTCACTGCTGTTCCAGAGAAAAAGACAATAAAAGCAACATAATTTGCACCTCCTGCAAGCACAATGTTTGCAAAGAACATTCAGAAATTGTGTCTCATGCAAATAACTGTAGTACTTTACTGTGTTCATCAAGTGCATGCAAAAGCTGCTTTCATGGCAACTCTTCTTCATGTAATTTTATGATAAAGCATTAAATTTCAAAACATTTAACCTTCATATAATAAATAATTAATTTGGAATAATATTTTGTCTGTTTAGTTTACATTTTTCATGGTTAACAATTAAAATTCGTCGTGGGGTCATTTATGACCCCAACGGTATTCAGTGTGTGCAAAAAATCTCAGTAATTCCAGGGTTAAACATTCATCAGCCTTGTAAAGAAGCCATTCCTACTCTACTACTTTTTTGATTTTCCATTCTCTAACTGTGATTTTCAATGGTTAATGTGGTACTCACTTTCCTCACACTGCAGGACAGAATTTCCAAATGCTAAGGCCCAAACTATTGATTTTCATATCATCACAAAAGGAAGATATTTTACTCTCCAGTAAGGACAGTCAAAATTATTTTGTAATAATAAGAAGAACCACTGTGAGCTGTAATCTCCAACTCAGTCTCTATGAATAATTCTATCATCCACCTACTCCCCTCTGTAACCTTGCATTATTTTCAACAGTTCTCCCTCCTTCTTTGCACATATATATAATAGATCAAAAACATGTTGCTTCCTTCTCTTTAACATTTGCCAAATGTATTCCTTCTTTTGTGAGCATACCATAAGAACCCTCATTGACTCCCTTGTCACAATCCTCTTAGATTACTGACCTTGCTCTTTGTAGGACTCCCACTTCATTTTAATCAAAAGTCAAATGCATAACTTATCTTCTGACTTCTTTGCAGGGTCAGCCCAAGGCTATTTGATGTCCTATATGAACCTTCAGCCCAGTGTTGCCCCCCCCCCAAGTGTCCAGTATCTCCTCCATCCCCTTTACCATTTTGGTGGCCGTTCTGTGTACCTTTTCTAATTCCGTTGTATCCTTAAGATATGGTGCTCAGAATTGCACGCACCTTGAAGCGATACATTGGCATTATAGTATCTGTCTCTTCTGACTTCTTTGCAGGGTCAGCCCAAGGCTATTTGATGTCCTATGTGAACCTTCAGCCCAGTGTTGCCCTCCCCCCAAGTGTCCAGTATCTCCTTTTTCCACCCCTCTGGGTGTCTAATATTTCTGCTTCCTTCACCTACCAAGGTGTTCACCATCATCCCCTCTTCCTTTTCTCTTGCCACCGCTGCCACTTCCAATGCCAATGCCACTCTAACTCCAACAGAGCCAAGCCTACATAAAACTTTGCATACAGTGTAACTAGCTCAAAGTTTCTATATCCTGTCTCCTCTGACAGGAATGTTGGAGGAGGTGGGACATGGTAGGCCTTGAGTACATGTGCGTGGAGTCTAAGGATCCCTCACTGTAGCTCTGCTCAGTCTGCTGCAGCTGCCTTTTTTGGCTGCACCAGGGCAGTGCTACCCCTTTTCTCAAATCATTGCAGTCACTCTTCATTCACTTCCATGCCCAATTCAAACTTCTTGTACCCAATCACATGTCTTCACTCTCATCTCACCCAACATTCCTCCTCAGGTTAAGTTGTTCTTATCTAGGCCCTTCTCATCCATTGCCAAATCCCAGTGTCTTGTCTTCCACCTTGCTTCACCAAATGCCTGAATTGGTGTATCTGGAACATACCCTGGACAAATCCCCCATGAAAACCTAACTTTTGACACTATTTTCAATTCCTAACCTGTCTCTCCCAAAATTTCTATGGCGGTCACAGATCATGAGAGATCATGAGTTCTACAGGATGAAGAGTACCTCCTATCTATGCCAGATAATGGGTGTCCTTTGTCCTGTAGAACTCACTTTAGTGATATCTATCTACCATAATAGTAATAACAGTAGTGGTCAGTGCCTTCCTTAACAAAGGCTTTTTTG
Organism: Ichthyophis bannanicus; assembly: GCA_033557465.1. Classification (NCBI taxonomy): domain Eukaryota; kingdom Metazoa; phylum Chordata; class Amphibia; order Gymnophiona; family Ichthyophiidae; genus Ichthyophis; species Ichthyophis bannanicus. The sequence continues at coordinate 1,517,002,013 of CM066031.1, read as the reverse complement.
TTCTGTTTCCCACTTAACTAACGTTCCTATTCCAAATTCTACCACAGATTCCATTACAGATTCTGCTGGGACCAATTGTCTGTCAATGCATGAAAGGAATGAAGAAAGGAGAGAGAGGAAATGTTGGCCTAACTTTCTAACTACACTTCAGGAATCATATTTGTTCCTCTATGCATCTGTCTTCATTATTGGTCTGGCCTCAATGTCCTTTTGTTGACTATATTTTAAATGCCACAGTGCTAGTAGTAGTGGCACATGTAATTGCCTTTTGCCCTTGCTAAAGAGTGAACACTTTGTAAACATGTTTCTTAGAAATGTGAATGGTGTAAAAAATTAGTTTTTCTTTGAGATTTTCCAAAATGTTCCTGATTTTTTGGTGCTTTTTTTTGTTTGCTTCACACATTCATGTTTAATGCATGCATTGTATGACATTACAATGTCCTAACACATGTTGTTGTTTCTTAAAGGCCATTAAGTTAATGTCATCTCATAGTGACCACATGTACACACTAACATTTTTATGATGCCTAAACAAAAGCACAACTTTAATGTTCCTCCCAGGCTGGTTTGTGTTATTAGTTGCTGACATAAGATGAAACTCTGTCCAAGTGATTTTAATAATTATGCCCAATAATGGATGGGCTAGCTGTTTCCCAGGGGTTTGCTTTATTTTGAGGTAGATAATCATTCACATGCTGCATCAGTGTACTTATAAGTGGTCCAGTATTCAGCAGGAGGCTGACCATATAACTTTATATGGATATATTATCTATTAAAACACTCCCCAGACAAACTTCATTAAATAACAAAGGGGGTTATTTTAGAGGTCTGAGTCACAATTTCCATGTGGAAATTCAAGCATTTGCATATGGAAATGGTGATTTTAGAAAGGGCTGAATTTGCACATGGATGTCCTTACTAAGTAGAAATTGCAAGCAGGACCGGCCCAATCATTAGGTAAGACTAGGCACTTGCTTAGGACAGTAGCTTCTGGGGGGCAGCAAAGACCAGTAGCATTCAAAACAAAACGGTAGATCCTGACAGCCACATAAGCACTTAAACTCCAAGAGCCATTAGCACATGCTTTTATCCGCAGAGAGCGCGGGCACATGCATACATGCAAAGTAAAGTTGTACGATGTCCACTTATGCATTTTAACAGGACTATTGTTCAAAGGATGATGTTCAGATTTTCATGATTGCTGAATTTAATTATAAAAATCTTGGGGGGAGGGGGGATGTCTGAAGATTTGCCTAGGGTGCCTAATACCTTTCACAGAATCTGGGGCCTGCTCTGATTGCAAAGGTGTTGGTCAGGGACATGATAAGAGATTGGCCTGTGTGGATCAAAAATCTACATGTGTATTCCCCATTTCATATAGGGAATAAACATGTATGACCGAAATTGTCCATGTCGGGATTTATAGTCACTCCCTTGTATGTACATTTTTTAAAGTGCTCTTTTCGGCCAGCCCTTTACAGGAGGGATTAAGGAGGTTATCTGCCTAAATCTCTCATTGTTTATTTCCCCTTCCACATTGAAATTAGATAAAGATAGCAACATCTGCAGTTAATTAGTGGCCTTTATACACGTCGGTTTGCAAAATGCCCAACATACCCATGTAAGCGACAGAACTTACATGTGAAAGTTGCCAAGTTTCCCCCATTGGTTTTTCTCATGTGTCACTTTGCAAAATGGGTCCTCCAGTTCCATGTATCAGCAAATACATGTGCACTCCAGCACTATTTTAGAAGGGGTTCCATGTTTAGCAGATCCTCTTCTAAAATAGTGCTGTAATTGTGAACATCGTGACCTTAACATCTCAATCCTAATTTCTTTGTACTATCTAAAATGTGCTTTCATATGCTCCAATGCATATCCAACTAATATTAATACACTTACCTAATACTTCATAATAAGCCTACCCATATAACACTGCAAGTAATACCTAATAACAGCTGGGTCAACCCCCCAAATTCTTGGATTTTGACCTTCATCCCTGATCAGAAGGGTTATAGTCCCAGTCCATTAATGTTTTCTGATTCCTGGGTCCATCAAGTGTAGCAAATGTTGGTAGTGCAACATTCTTATTCTCACAACTACCAGAATTTGGTAGCCTGGTACATAGTACAGAAAGGGGAATGTTTACTAAACCGCGTTAGGCTTTTGCAGCTAATGTGGCGTGTTAGTGCAAATAGTGCTATGTTAGCTGCAAAAGCCGTGTAGTAGCTGTTGGGGGCATGCACAACATACCCCAGGGGCAGCAGAGCCCTGGTGCTGTTCCTAACCTCTTGAGTTGCTGATATTGCATTGGGCAAAGTATTGGTGGGGCCATGGCCCCTGTGGTCCACTCCTTTCTGCTGCCTGTGACATACCGCCAGCATATACTGCACCACAATTGCAGAGAGCACAGATGGACAGCAGCTGGAATGCAGCTAACACCACCCATTGAGGTGACGGTAGTTGCATCCATGTTGTCTGCAAAGAATGCAGTTACCGTGTGCTGTTGACACTCACGATAATGCACATTGCAAATGTGCCTAATCTCCACCCATACCCTACCCACACCTGCAGCTAACACGTGGTCTGCAGATAGCACAGAAAATCACTGTGCTCTCTGCATTTGCCCTGTGTCAGCTGATAGCACTTGCCAAATGTACCACGTTATCTGCTGTGTTAACTGTTAATGCTCTTTAATAAACATGCACCAAAGAGTTCTCTTTGACCTAACTGGTTTCAGCTCCAGTCCAAATCTACTAAGTAATCTGGATTTGAAGAGTAGGTCTATCCACATACCAAACTGCTCTTTTGCCTGCCACCAAGCAACAACCAATTGGCTCAAGATTCCCTTGAAAAATGCAAACATGGAAACATAGAAAAATGGCAGCAGTTAAAGACCATATAGCCTATCCATTCTGCCCTTCCATGCAATCTGCTAAACTTTACAGTCCCAAATACAAGAATCCTCCTGACTCCTCCCACCAGTGGTACATCAGTTTGGGTGTAGGGGGCATCCAGGTTTTATTTTGGAAAAATATGACAAAATAGGACTTTTTCCCTTCCCAATACATCCTTAATTACAAAGAGTGATATACTATACTCCTCTTTGCAGTACAGTAAATGGTTCCAGCCTGTATAAAAGGTTTTAGGACTGATCTGATATTTCTCAGGAGGGAATGGGAGGAGCTCTGCACAAATGTAATGAAGGAAATAATGGAATGCCTGAGAGACAGGGCCATGTGAAAAGAGGAATGCAGGACATAAAAAGAACACAAGAGAGATTACACAAAATGAGGGAAATCCAAGACAAAAAAAAATTTAAAATGATGATATAATGATGAACAACGGAACATGAATGATGAAAAAGAAGGGTAGTGGAGAAATGATGGAGCAAGCAATCAAAGCATAAACAAGAGCCAGAGGAAAAGTTAGAAATGTTATTTTGTTTTCAGAAAAATTAGTATATGCCACTGATTTGTAGGATTTTGGTCTACTTATTTTTTGCGGTATTTTTTTTAAACTCAGGTGATGAGCCAGAGGGGACTACGTGCCACATGTTGAGATTCCATGCAAGCTCTCCAGCTTTGTGCAGATCACATTGAGGGTCATTCCGAAATGCAAATAGGCTGCCTGGATGTGCAGAATAGATGTTTTTCTCGTGAAAACATCTAGAACCGTATTCCTAAACCAAGCAGCCCTGCATGTACATGGCGCGAAAATGGGGATCTCAGAACGTTGGGCAGCAGGGGTGGAATGGGAATATGGCAAGCCACAGAGACGTAAAAAGCATATTCCGGAAAGGCCCATGTATGTCCTGAGTGTTTCCCGCGGATGTCTATGTTATACCAGTGGCAGTGTGAAATAAGGTCAGGACTTAGAAACATTTCTGCTTGGATCATCAATGTGTCCCATATAGATAAATGGCTGTGACACATCTGTATTGGACTGGTGTATCTGCTGTCTGGGAGGGCAGAGATTCAGTTGTAAAGAATAGAAAGCTCAGGCGATGGACGTTTGTAAGGTAAAGGAACAATAAAAAACACCCCTATAGAAATATAAAGCACTGCAATAGTCTTTATTCTGGCTATGCTGATATTTGCTGTTCATGCTAAAAAAAGCTATTCTCGGCTTCCCTAACAATTCCAGTGCTTGGAGAAATAGGAAAGTAGATGTAGGGACGGTATGTGAGCTAGTGTGGAGCAGAATCGTGTTTGGCTGAGAAATGCAGATCAGATGCGTTGTCCTGAGACGCCATGCCATTATGTCTTTCCAGCAGTTGTTTATAGGTGCAGGGCATGGATTTGGCAAAGGTATGTTATTTGTGATTATAAGCAAGAGAGAGAGAGAGAGTGTGTGTGTGTGTGTGTGTTTGCGCACGCGTATGTGTGTGGTATGGGAGTGCAGGGGAGGCTCTAGTGAGCTGATCCGCAACTCTGGGGAGACATGTATGTCAGGCCAGTACCTGGACCATAGAGCTGACCACAGCATCACCAGGAGCCAGTGTGAATGGGCAGTATATTCTGAAAAGCTACTTGAAAAATTACTCTGCATCAACATAACAGGGCATGTCCCTGTTATGTTGCTGGAGGACCCTTGGAATGGCGGCATGCTGCAGTGCAAACAGCACTAATACATATACAAATGCACCATCAGAGGTCTCTAACATTGTGCACATTTGTATGATAGATGCTGCTGCTTTTGGGCATAGAAACATAGAAACATAGAAATATGACGACAGAAAAAGACCACATGGCCTATCTAGTCTGTCCTTCCATAACAACTACAACAGTCCACTTTTTGCCTTTAGAGATCCTCTGTGTTGGTCCCATGCTTTCTTGAATTCAGTTACTGTCCTCATCTCTACAACCTCCACTGGGAGACTATTCCACGGATCCACTACTCTTTCTGTAAAGAAATATTTCCGCATATCACTCCTGAATCTATCTCCCTTCACCCTCATCCCATGTCCCCTCGTAGCAGAACTTGCTTTCAATTGAAAGAGGCTCTCTCCCTGAACATTTATGCCACGGAGGTATTTAAACATCTCAATCATATCACCTCTATCCCGCCTTTCCTCTAAGGTGTACATATTAAGATCCTTAAGTCTGTCCTCATATGCTTTATAATGAAGCCCATTAATCATTTTGGTAGCAACCCTCTGCACCGAATCCATCCTGTTCACATCCTTTTGAAGGTGCGGTCTCCAGAATTGCACACCATACTCCAAATGAGGTCGCACCAAAGACTTATACAGAGGCATTATCACCTCCTATTTTCTGCTAGCCATTCCTCTCCGTATGCACCCAAGCATCCTTCTAGCTTTTGCTGTCGCCTTTTCCACCTGTTTAGCTACTTTAAGATCATCAGACACAACCACGCCTAGGTCCCGCTCTTCTTTAGTGGACAAAAGTACTTCACCTCCTATACTGTATTGCTCCCTTGGATTGCTGCAGCCCAAATGCATGACCTTACATTTTTTAACATTAAATCCCAGCTGCCAAATTCTAGACCATTCTTCAAGCTTAGCTAGATCCCTCCTCATGTTATCTACCCCTTCCTGGGTGTCTACTCTATTGCAGATTTTGGTATCATCCGCAAAGAGGCAAACCTTACCCTATAGCCCTTCCGCTATATCACTAACAAAGATGTTAAAAAGAATCGGACCAAGGACAGATCCCTGGGGCACACCACTGGTAACATCCTTCTCCTCAGAGTGAGCTCCATTTACTTGTACTCTTTGTCGCCTCCCACCCAACCAATTTCTAACCCATGCAGTAACTTTAGGGTCCATCCCTAGGGTGCTCAGTTTGTTTATAAGTCGCCTGTGAGGAACAGTGTCAAAGGCTTTACGGAAATCTAAATACACCACATCTAGAGCTCTCCCTCGGTCCAACTCCCTGGTCACCCAGTCAAAAAAATCAATCAGATTTGTCTGACAAGACCTGCCTCTGGTGAATCCATGCTGCCTCGGATCCTGTAATCCGCTGGACTCCAGAAACCTCACTATTTTCTCTTTCAGCAGCGTTTCCAATAATTTACTCACCACCGAAGTTAAACTAACCGGCCTGTAGTTTTCAACCACATCCTTACTTCCGCTTTTGTGTAAAGGCACCACATGAGCCTCTCTCCAGTCCTTTGGCACCACTCCTGACTCCAACGAGGCATTGAAAAGGTCAGTCAGTGGAGCTGCTAGAACGTCCCCAAGTTCCCTCAGTATTCTAGGGTGTATCCCATCCGGTCCCATCGCTTTGTCTACTTTAAGTTGAGCTAGTTTCTCACGAACACAGTCTTCTGAAAATAGTTCAAGATGTCCCTCGCTTCTGTTCTTATTTGTGGGTGTTTTCTGAGGTCCTGCTCCTGGTTCTTCATCTGTGAACACAGAACAAAAATATTTGTTAAGCAATTCCGCTTTATCCTTATCAGCTTCTACATATTCCCCCCCTGCACCCTTGAGTCTGACAATACCACTTTTGCTCTTCCTCTTCTCACTAATATATCTGAAAAATGTCTTATCCCCCCATTTTATTGCATTGGCTATTTCCTCCTCCTTTTGAATCTTTGCCTTCTTGACTACTTTGCTAGCTTCTCTAAGTTTTTCCAAATACAGATGCCTGTCTTCTGCTCTCTGTGATCTCTTGTATTTCATGAAGGCCTCCCTCTTTTTCTTCACTTTTTCAGCTACTTCCTTCGAAAACCATAGTGGTCTCCTGTTCCTTTTGCCTTTATTTACCATTTTAACAAAAAGGTTGGTTGCCCTTAAAATACTCCCTTTCAGTTTTGCCCACTGTTTTTCTACATCCCCCAGCTGTTCCCATCCCACTAACGACTCCCTGAGGTATTGGCCCATCTTCGCAAAGTTAGTCTTCCTAAAGTCTAAGATCCTCACCTTGGAATGGATTCTAACAGCCCTAGTCCTAATACTGAACCACACCATCTGGTGATCACTGGATGCAAAATGATCTCCCACTACAACATCAGAAACACTTTCACCATTGGTAAGCACCAAGTCCAGTATGGCCCCTTCACGTGTGGGGTCTGTTACCAATTGCCTGAATAGTTCTCCCTGTAGAGAATCCAGGATCTCCTTACTTCTAGATGATACTGCAGCAGGAATGTGCCAATCAACATCTGGCATATTGAAATCTCCTATCAGTAGCACTTCCCCTTTCCTAGCAATGCTGCGTATGTCTTCAATTAACTCTCTGTCCACCTCTTCCTCTTGTGAGGGAGGTCTGTATATCACTCCAATGCAAATAGATTTCTCTTTCCCTCTTTCTAGTTTAACCCACAATGCCTCCTCTCTCCCTTTTAAGCTCTGTAATTCCAAAGCTTTAATAGTAGTTTTTACATATAGTGCCACTCCTCCTCCTCTTCTTCCTACCCTGTCCTTCCTGAATAAAGTATAGCCAGGTATAGTTACATCCCAGTCATTGTTTTCTGTGAACCATGTTTCTGTAACTGCCACTAAATCCAAGTCAGCCACTCCCACCAAAGCTTCAACCTCAGGGATCTTATTTCCCATGCTACGGGCATTAATACATACTGCTTTCCATATGTTACCCCTGTTACCCATTTCCATAAAGGTATTTAATGTATCACCTACCTGGGGGCTTTCACTTACCTGGGGGCTTTCTTCACCCATCCCCAAGGAATCTAGTTTAAAGCCCTCTTCAGTAGATTAGCCAGTCTACTACCAAAGATGCGTTGACCTCTCTTGGACAGATGGATGCCATCTCTGCTTTGCAACCCTTGGAAAAGCATCCCATGGTCTAGGAAACCAAAACGCTCTCGATGACACCATCCACGCAGCCATGCATTTGTCTCCAGGATGCGAGCCTCTCTGCCTTGGCCTTTACCCTCAACAGGGAGGATTGAAGAGAACACCACCTGTGCACCTAACTGCTTCACCCTCTGTCCCAGAGCCATGAAGTCACTTTTGATACGTTCCGAGGTATACCTGGCAGTATCATTTGTTCCAACATGGATTAGCAACATTGGGTAATAGTCTGTGGGCTTGATGAGTCTCGGCAAACTCTCCGTAACATCTTGGATTTTGGCACCAGGCAGACAGCATACCTCTCTGGACATCAAGTCTGGTCGGCAGATGGACGCCTCAGTACCCCTCAGAAGAGAGTCTCCAACCACCACCACCCTTCGTTTCCTTCTGGTGACTGATTCCGCAACTTTGGGGTACTTGAACTCTGGTTCTTCCCTTTCCAGGGATGCTTTCACCTCCTCCACTTCCAGGGCTGCATAATGGTTCTTTAATTCAAGGGATGGAGAAGTTGGATTGGTGATTTTGCAGGCCCTGGTGACTTGTGTCCAACCATCGACATTCTGTTGGCACCCATCTTCTCCGGAGCTGGAGAGCTTGGTTGCTGCAAGTAGCATCTCATCAATGTACTTCTCACTGTCTTGAATGCTCCTCAGCCTCGCCACCTCCTCTCTGAGTTCCTCCACCTCTTTCCTCAGAGCTTCAGCATGCAGGCACCCTGCACATGGAACCGGTCCTTCAACCGGCATTAGGACCTCTGTCTGGACGGAGGCAGAAGCTGTAACGGGAGCAACAGCTTTAGCAATACGATTTTTCCCAGCCATTGTTCTTTTCGTGGAGCTTAGGTATCTGTTAGAGCAAAAGAGAGAGATCTACCAAGTACCAGCCGGTTTCGCAGCTATCTTTATAGAGAAAAAGCAGTTAAAACACTTTAATTACATACAAATGTGCTGGTCCAATTCACTGTGATTTGTGAAAGGGGAGGCGCCCTATAAAGCAAGGCTGCTCACTAGGGGTGGGTGGGAGTCGGGGTGGGTAGGGCGGGAACTAACACCTGATTAGGTGTTAGCAGCTTCTAAAGCTGAGGAGGTCACTGGAGTCAGCAACCTACTGTGTTCAATTAAGATTCCCCTAAAACAGCAAAAATGAAGTAACCTTGCTTTTAAAAATATACACAAAACCCTTTTAAGAGCTCCCAGTCAGAGAGCTAGCAATGTAATAAAAACAAACCAAACAAAGAAACCCTCAAAACCTTACTTACTGTTTGATGTGTGGAGCCCTGGTTAGAAAAGCCTCAAAGGGGCAGGGCACAGGAGCCTTTTTATGCAGGCTTCAACTGCACTCAGGAAACAGGCCCACTAACACCTGATTAGGTGTTAGCAGCTTCTAAAGCTGAGGAGGTCACTGGAGTCAGCAACCTACTGTGTTCAATTAAGATTCCCCTAAAACAGCAAAAATGAAGTAACCTTGCTTTTAAAAATATACACAAAACCCTTTTAAGAGCTCCCAGTCAGAGAGCTAGCAATGTAATAAAAACAAACCAAACAAAGAAACCCTCAAAACCTTACTTACTGTTTGATGTGTGGAGCCCTGGTTAGAAAAGCCTCAAAGGGGCAGGGCACAGGAGCCTTTTTATGCAGGCTTCAACTGCACTCAGGAAACAGGCCCACTAACACCTGATTAGGTGTTAGCAGCTTCTAAAGCTGAGGAGATCACTGGAGTCAGCAACCTACTGTGCTCAATTAAGGTTCCCCTAAAACAGCAAAAATGAAGTAACCTTGCTTTTAAAAATATACACAAAACCCTTTTAAGAGCTCCCAGTCAGAGAGCTAGCAATGTAATAAAAACAAACCAAACAAAGAAACCCTCAAAACCTTACTTACTGTTTGATGTGTGGAGCCCTGGTTAGAAAAGCCTCAAAGGGGCAGGGCACAGGAGCCTTTTTATGCAGGCTTCAACTGCACTCAGGAAACAGGCCCACTAACACCTGATTAGGTGTTAGCAGCTTCTAAAGCTGAGGAGGTCACTGGAGTCAGCAACCTACTGTGCTCAATTAAGGTTCCCCTAAAACAGCAAAAATGAAGTAACCTTGCTTTTAAAAATATACACAAAACCCTTTTAAGAGCTTCCAGTCAGAGAGCTAGCAATGTAATAAAAACAAACCAAACAAAGAAACCCTCAAAACCTTACTTACTGTTTGATGTGTGGAGCCCTGGTTAGAAAAGCCTCAAAGGGGCAGGGCACAGGAGCCTTTTTATGCAGGCTTCAACTGCACTCAGGAAACAGGCCCACTAACACCTGATTAGGTGTTAGCAGCTTCTAAAGCTGAGGAGGTTACTGGAGTCAGCAACCTACTGTGCTCAATTAAGGTTCCCCTAAAACAGCAAAAATGAAGTAACCTTGCTTTTAAAAATATACACAAAACCCTTTTAAGAGCTCCCAGTCAGAGAGCTAGCAATGTAATAAAAACAAACCAAACAAAGAAACCCTCAAAACCTTACTTACTGTTTGATGTGTGGAGCCCTGGTTAGAAAAGCCTCAAAGGGGCAGGGCACAGGAGCCTTTTTATGCAGGCTTCAACTGCACTCAGGAAACAGGCCCACTAACACCTGATTAGGTGTTAGCAGCTTCTAAAGCTGAGGAGGTCACTGGAGTCAGCAACCTACTGTGCTCAATTAAGGTTCCCCTAAAACAGCAAAAATGGAGTAACCTTGCTTTTAAAAATATACACAAAACCCTTTTAAGAGCTCCCAGTCAGAGAGCTAGCAATGTAATAAAAACAAACCAAAGAAACCCTCAAAACCTTACTTACTGTTTGATGTGTGGAGCCCTGGTTAGAAAAGCCTCAAAGGGGCAGGGCACAGGAGCCTTTTTATGCAGGCTTCAACTGCACTCAGGAAACAGTCCCACTAACACCTGATTAGGTGTTAGCAGCTTCTAAAGCTGAGGAGGTCACTGGAGTCAGCAACCTACTGTGCTCAATTAAGGTTCCCCTAAAACAGCAAAAATGGAGTAACCTTGCTTTTAAAAATATACACAAAACCCTTTTAAGAGCTCCCAGTCAGAGAGCTAGCAATGTAATAAAAACAAACCAAACAAAGAAACCCTCAAAACCTTACTTACTGTTTGATGTGTGGAGCCCTGGTTAGAAAAGCCTCAAAGGGGCAGGGCACAGGAGCCTTTTTATGCAGGCTTCAACTGCACTCAGGAAACAGGCCCACTAACACCTGATTAGGTGTTAGCAGCTTCTAAAGCTGAGGAGGTCACTGGAGTCAGCAACCTACTGTGCTCAATTAAGGTTCCCCTAAAACAGCAAAAATGGAGTAACCTTGCTTTTAAAAATATACACAAAACCCTTTTAAGAGCTCCCAGTCAGAGAGCTAGCAATGTAATAAAAACAAACCAAACAAAGAAACCCTCAAAACCTTACTTACTGTTTGATGTGTGGAGCCCTGGTTAGAAAAGCCTCAAAGGGGCAGGGCACAGGAGCCTTTTTATGCAGGCTTCAACTGCACTCAGGAAACAGGCCCACTAACACCTGATTAGGTGTTAGCAGCTTCTAAAGCTGAGGAGGTCACTGGAGTCAGCAACCTACTGTGTTCAATTAAGATTCCCCTAAAACAGCAAAAATGAAGTAACCTTGCTTTTAAAAATATACACAAAACCCTTTTAAGAGCTCCCAGTCAGAGAGCTAGCAATGTAATAAAAACAAACCAAACAAAGAAACCCTCAAAACCTTACTTACTGTTTGATGTGTGGAGCCCTGGTTAGAAAAGCCTCAAAGGGGCAGGGCACAGGAGCCTTTTTATGCAGGCTTCAACTGCACTCAGGAAACAGGCCCACTAACACCTGATTAGGTGTTAGCAGCTTCTAAAGCTGAGGAGATCACTGGAGTCAGCAACCTACTGTGCTCAATTAAGGTTCCCCTAAAACAGCAAAAATGAAGTAACCTTGCTTTTAAAAATATACACAAAACCCTTTTAAGAGCTCCCAGTCAGAGAGCTAGCAATGTAATAAAAACAAACCAAACAAAGAAACCCTCAAAACCTTACTTACTGTTTGATGTGTGGAGCCCTGGTTAGAAAAGCCTCAAAGGGGCAGGGCACAGGAGCCTTTTTATGCAGGCTTCAACTGCACTCAGGAAACAGGCCCACTAACACCTGATTAGGTGTTAGCAGCTTCTAAAGCTGAGGAGGTCACTGGAGTCAGCAACCTACTGTGCTCAATTAAGGTTCCCCTAAAACAGCAAAAATGAAGTAACCTTGCTTTTAAAAATATACACAAAACCCTTTTAAGAGCTCCCAGTCAGAGAGCTAGCAATGTAATAAAAACAAACCAAACAAAGAAACCCTCAAAACCTTACTTACTGTTTGATGTGTGGAGCCCTGGTTAGAAAAGCCTCAAAGGGGCAGGGCACAGGAGCCTTTTTATGCAGGCTTCAACTGCACTCAGGAAACAGGCCCACTAACACCTGATTAGGTGTTAGCAGCTTCTAAAGCTGAGGAGGTCACTGGAGTCAGCAACCTACTGTGCTCAATTAAGGTTCCCCTAAAACAGCAAAAATGGAGTAACCTTGCTTTTAAAAATATACACAAAACCCTTTTAAGAGCTCCCAGTCAGAGAGCTAGCAATGTAATAAAAACAAACCAAAGAAACCCTCAAAACCTTACTTACTGTTTGATGTGTGGAGCCCTGGTTAGAAAAGCCTCAAAGGGGCAGGGCACAGGAGCCTTTTTATGCAGGCTTCAACTGCACTCAGGAAACAGTCCCACTAACACCTGATTAGGTGTTAGCAGCTTCTAAAGCTGAGGAGGTCACTGGAGTCAGCAACCTACTGTGCTCAATTAAGGTTCCCCTAAAACAGCAAAAATGGAGTAACCTTGCTTTTAAAAATATACACAAAACCCTTTTAAGAGCTCCCAGTCAGAGAGCTAGCAATGTAATAAAAACAAACCAAACAAAGAAACCCTCAAAACCTTACTTACTGTTTGATGTGTGGAGCCCTGGTTAGAAAAGCCTCAAAGGGGCAGGGCACAGGAGCCTTTTTATGCAGGCTTCAACTGCACTCAGGAAACAGGCCCACTAACACCTGATTAGGTGTTAGCAGCTTCTAAAGCTGAGGAGGTCACTGGAGTCAGCAACCTACTGTGCTCAATTAAGGTTCCCCTAAAACAGCAAAAATGGAGTAACCTTGCTTTTAAAAATATACACAAAACCCTTTTAAGAGCTCCCAGTCAGAGAGCTAGCAATGTAATAAAAACAAACCAAACAAAGAAACCCTCAAAACCTTACTTACTGTTTGATGTGTGGAGCCCTGGTTAGAAAAGCCTCAAAGGGGCAGGGCACAGGAGCCTTTTTATGCAGGCTTCAACTGCACTCAGGAAACAGGCCCACTAACACCTGATTAGGTGTTAGCAGCTTCTAAAGCTGAGGAGGTCACTGGAGTCAGCAACCTACTGTGTTCAATTAAGATTCCCCTAAAACAGCAAAAATGAAGTAACCTTGCTTTTAAAAATATACACAAAACCCTTTTAAGAGCTCCCAGTCAGAGAGCTAGCAATGTAATAAAAACAAACCAAACAAAGAAACCCTCAAAACCTTACTTACTGTTTGATGTGTGGAGCCCTGGTTAGAAAAGCCTCAAAGGGGCAGGGCACAGGAGCCTTTTTATGCAGGCTTCAACTGCACTCAGGAAACAGGCCCACTAACACCTGATTAGGTGTTAGCAGCTTCTAAAGCTGAGGAGGTCACTGGAGTCAGCAACCTACTGTGCTCAATTAAGGTTCCCCTAAAACAGCAAAAATGAAGTAACCTTGCTTTTAAAAATATACACAAAACCCTTTTAAGAGCTCCCAGTCAGAGAGCTAGCAATGTAATAAAAACAAACCAAACAAAGAAACCCTCAAAACCTTACTTACTGTTTGATGTGTGGAGCCCTGGTTAGAAAAGCCTCAAAGGGGCAGGGCACAGGAGCCTTTTTATGCAGGCTTCAACTGCACTCAGGAAACAGGCCCACTAACACCTGATTAGGTGTTAGCAGCTTCTAAAGCTGAGGAGGTCACTGGAGTCAGCAACCTACTGTGCTCAATTAAGGTTCCCCTAAAACAGCAAAAATGAAGTAACCTTGCTTTTAAAAATATACACAAAACCCTTTTAAGAGCTCCCAGTCAGAGAGCTAGCAATGTAATAAAAACAAACCAAACAAAGAAACCCTCAAAACCTTACTTACTGTTTGATGTGTGGAGCCCTGGTTACAAAAGCCTCAAAGGGGCAGGGCACAGGAGCCTTTTTATGCAGGCTTCAACTGCACTCAGGAAACAGGCCCACTAACACCTGATTAGGTGTTAGCAGCTTCTAAAGCTGAGGAGGTCACTGGAGTCAGCAACCTACTGTGCTCAATTAAGGTTCCCCTAAAACAGCAAAAATGGAGTAACCTTGCTTTTAAAAATATACACAAAACCCTTTTAAGAGCTCCCAGTCAGAGAGCTAGCAATGTAATAAAAACAAACCAAACAAAGAAACCCTCAAAACCTTACTTACTGTTTGATGTGTGGAGCCCTGGTTAGAAAAGCCTCAAAGGGGCAGGGCACAGGAGCCTTTTTATGCAGGCTTCAACTGCACTCAGGAAACAGGCCCACTAACACCTGATTAGGTGTTAGCAGCTTCTAAAGCTGAGGAGGTCACTGGAGTCAGCAACCTACTGTGCTCAATTAAGGTTCCCCTAAAACAGCAAAAATGAAGTAACCTTGCTTTTAAAAATATACACGAAACCCTTTTAAGAGCTCCCAGTCAGAGAGCTAGCAATGTAATAAAAACAAACCAAACAAAGAAACCCTCAAAACCTTACTTACTGTTTGATGTGTGGAGCCCTGGTTAGAAAAGCCTCAAAGGGGCAGGGCACAGGAGCCTTTTTATGCAGGCTTCAACTGCACTCAGGAAACAGGCCCACTAACACCTGATTAGATGTTAGCAGCTTCTAAAGCTGAGGAGGTCACTGGAGTCAGCAACCTACTGTGCTCAATTAAGGTTCCCCTAAAACAGCAAAAATGAAGTAACCTTGCTTTTAAAAATATACACAAAACCCTTTTAAGAGCTCCCAGTCAGAGAGCTAGCAATGTAATAAAAACAAACCAAACAAAGAAACCCTCAAAACCTTACTTACTGTTTGATGTGTGGAGCCCTGGTTAGAAAAGCCTCAAAGGGGCAGGGCACAGGAGCCTTTTTATGCAGGCTTCAACTGCACTCAGGAAACAGGCCCACTAACACCTGATTAGGTGTTAGCAGCTTCTAAAGCTGAGGAGGTCACTGGAGTCAGCAACCTACTGTGCTCAATTAAGGTTCCCCTAAAACAGCAAAAATGAAGTAACCTTGCTTTTAAAAATATACACAAAACCTTTTTAAGAGCTCCCAGTCAGAGAGCTAGCAATGTAATAAAAACAAACCAAACAAAGAAACCCTCAAAACCTTACTTACTGTTTGATGTGTGGAGCCCTGGTTAGAAAAGCCTCAAAGGGGCAGGGCACAGGAGCCTTTTTATGCAGGCTTCAACTGCACTCAGGAAACAGGCCCACTAACACCTGATTAGGTGTTAGCAGCTTCTAAAGCTGAGGAGGTCACTGGAGTCAGCAACCTACTGTGCTCAATTAAGGTTCCCCTAAAACAGCAAAAATGAAGTAACCTTGCTTTTAAAAATATACACAAAACCCTTTTAAGAGCTCCCAGTCAGAGAGCTAGCAATGTAATAAAAACAAACCAAACAAAGAAACCCTCAAAACCTTACTTACTGTTTGATGTGTGGAGCCCTGGTTAGAAAAGCCTCAAAGGGGCAGGGCACAGGAGCCTTTTTATGCAGGCTTCAACTGCACTCAGGAAACAGGCCCACTAACACCTGATTAGGTGTTAGCAGCTTCTAAAGCTGAGGAGGACACTGGAGTCAGCAACCTACTGTGCTCAATTAAGGTTCCCCTAAAACAGCAAAAATGAAGTAACCTTGCTTTTAAAAATATACACAAAACCCTTTTAAGAGCTCCCAGTCAGAGAGCTAGTAATGTAATAAAAACAAACCAAACAAAGAAACCCTCAAAACCTTACTTACTGTTTGATGTGTGGAGCCCTGGTTAGAAAAGCCTCAAAGGGGCAGGGCACAGGAGCCTTTTTATGCAGGCTTCAACTGCACTCAGGAAACAGGCCCACTAACACCTGATTAGGTGTTAGCAGCTTCTAAAGCTGAGGAGGTCACTGGAGTCAGCAACCTACTGTGCTCAATTAAGGTTCCCCTAAAACAGCAAAAATGAAGTATCCTTGCTTTTAAAAATATACACAAAACCCTTTTAAGAGCTCCCAGTCAGAGAGCTAGCAATGTAATAAAAACAAACCAAACAAAGAAACCCTCAAAACCTTACTTACTGTTTGATGTGTGGAGCCCTGGTTAGAAAAGCATTTCTGATGTTTGTACTGTTGCATGTTCACATCCTGATGGTTCCCTGTTATTGACAGAGACATGTTTTGATAGAACCCAACCAACGAGCACTCACATCAAACATTCAGATCCTCCCAAGAACATACCCAGCAAGACAAGGAATAGCCAACCCAAAATGATCAGCTCTGAATAGAATATAGCCTGAAAACATGGACAACATTGTAAATAAGCTGTAGAAATGTTACCCCTTTTTAAATCCAAGTTTTAATCCCTGTTCAATGTAAACACTATGCGGCTCGTCCGCACAGTATATTGTTCTGTTCAATGTACACCACACTGATAAGTAATAGCGCTGTATATAAAAGAAGTAGTGTTTTCTGGCCATACTTTGCATTGCATAAACTGTTTGCAGTGATGACCACTGCAGGAATTACTAAGGTGTTCTTCAAATGCCATGTTTGTGTTGCTGCAGGGTCTGTCTGGACAAACATCTCACTTTCCACTTGCTTATACAAAAGCTTTGGTGAACATACATACTCTTGAATTGTTATGGGCATGCAAAAGACTAGCATATAAAGTCTGGTTGATATGACCATATCTGTTTCATCCATATGAATGTGTTGTTTGCATGAGCACACCACTGTCAGTGTGAGCATCAGCTTAGGAGACGTACGTTTTGCCAGCGGGGGTGTGGCCACATGGAGACGGGAAGCATCTTAGATGACTATCTTGTCAGAATACGGTGGGCACAAAGACGTACAGGCTGTTTGCTGGATGTACCCATGTCCCATTATAGCAGCATGGGCCTGTATTTCCCCAGGCATGTTGTTCATGCCGTGCCAGAAATATATATTTCTCTGATTCTGGAACCATGGGTGTGTCTATACCCACAGTTTTGGAATTGGATTTATTAAGTACTCATTTTCAAGTTTAACTTGAATTGGATTTATTAAGTACTCATTTTCAAGTTTAACTTTTCTAATGTCCAGATGTGGATGTTATAGAATCATGCTCATTGTCTATTAAATGTAAACTGGAATTTGGAAGTGCCATATTAGTTCTGCACCATATTCTGCCCCCACTGTTTGTGTGTGTATGTCTTCACTGTATTTTCTATCGATATGCCAGTTTAAGTTAGACAAGCAGCTTCCTGCTTGGTCTGCAAATCTTGCCCCTATGGGTTAATAGGTGAAAGTGACCCATTCCTTCTAGTCTCTTTGAGACCTGCCTGGCTTCATGCCTCAACCCATGGTACAACGTTTGACCCCACTGGTCAATTGCAGTTCCCTCTAGCTCTTTGGATAATCCCCTGCTCTCCTCCCTTCAGGGAAAAGAAATCTCCATCTTGGGGGACAGAAGCAAAGCTCCACTGTCCCATCACCTTTTCCATCATCTTGGAATTCCATCTTCTTTTCATCATTCTTTCAACATCCATTCTCATTTTCTCAACATCCTCTCCCTTTTTTCAGCATCTAATCCTTCCATTCAGCATTCATGTTCTGTTATCCACCCCAGCTACAGTTTCAGTACCCAGTCATTCATCCAGTACCATAACCCACCTTGTCAGCAATAGTCAAGCTGGAACAGATGATTCAGACAGACTCAGCTTGCTGCATGCTGAACCAGAATAGTGCTCTTCTTCATTGCCAGTATTTCAGTAAGTGCTTTAGTTTTACTTATTATAATAAACTGCTGGATAGTAAGAGTTGAATGTTGACGTCGTTTAACTACTTGTGGAACACTGTACTTGAAATACAGTGTGGAAACAGGACGCATCTTGTATGGATATGTTTGGGCAAAAATAATTCTGTACTGTCAGAAACAAAAACACAAAAAATCCCAATAAAGGGTAAAATTCCAGGAACCAAGATGGCAACCAATGTGACAGGGTCAGGTACATGAATCACACTACATGTCCCAAAATCCCTTAGGATAGTGATAGGAAGACCCCAGCCACAGAAAAAGCCACAGCTAATTCAGTTATAGGGGGAGAATACCCAGGAGAGGGTGGAGCTGAGTGGAGTTTCTCACACCTAGAGAGGCTGAGTTGACTTCCTCTGGGGTGACTGGGGGAGAGCTTCTGGTGCATGAGCTACAGCTGACAGAGGAACAGAAGTCCGAAAGACTAAGAATATATCTTCCTTTTTACAGTGGCTGAGTGGTTTTCTGTTGAACTAATCACTGAACTGAAGTTCTGTGGAACTTTTAAGACTAGAACAGCTGCTGGTGGTGGTGGCCAGCCTGCCCACTTGCTCAGAGTAGGGTGTCCCTGTCCAGTGCACCTGAACTGGAGAGCACCCCCTGTTAGTGACACCAAGCAGGAAAGAAATATGCTAGCAATGTAGGAAAAAGTGGGAAAGAAATCTCTGGATGTATGGAAGCAGCCCTAGATGATATGTTGTACCATTAGATAAACTAAGGGGTCATCTAGAGCACCAGTCCTCAAGGGATGCCCATTGCTGCCACTATTGCCCCTCTCGGGACCTGCAGCAGTGGCAGTAGCTGCAAACAGCCCCATGGTGCTTACCTTAAAACTTTGGTGCTATGGGGCTGTTTGCTTCTGCCCCTTTGGATTGCCTAATGCCAACTTCCTGGCAGGTCAAGCATCAAGCCTGCCATCATGCATCTTGCAGCCAGAAACATATGTAAAAGTACTGTGAGGCATTCAGGTATCTCAGGTCTGTAAATTCCTCAAGCACACCTTAGTAAATAGACCCCACAGTGTTGCTTTTCAAAATTACATCCATTATTTTTCATGGAAAAAGTACCTGCAATTTAAGCAGGTGGAGCTCTCTGAAGGTTCCTTTTACATGGCAGTTCTGTGAAAACAAGGGTCAAATAAGTGTTATTGGACTAACATGAAGGCAGTTTTGAATAATATATGGAGACTGGGACAAATACAATGCTAGTGGTATTTTGTATCTGATTAGAAAAAGGGGGACTCTTGTAGTGGGTGATATGGAAGAGCAGACTAGATAGGTCATGTGGTCTTTTTCTGCTGTCATCTTTCTTTGTCTTTATGCTTCTTTTTCAGAAAATGGTTTAGCAAACGTGGAGCCTTTTCTAAAATTCATATAAGAATGTGCAGGTGTATTTGCCAACACGCAGAGACAGAAGACCCATTTTAGAAATATGCGTGGGGGAAAACTCAGCAGAGGCAACTTGGCAACTTATAAGTCTAAGGGGTATGTTTACTAAACCATCTTAACGTGCGATCTCCCACGTTATCGCACGATGAGGCGCCTTAACGCGCGCTAAGGCGCAAACGAGCACTGAAGGCGGAGAAAGGCTCCCGGAGGGCGGAGGAAGGCTCCCCAGGGGCGGAGAGAGAGGGTCAATGGGCGGAGAGTGGGGGGGGGGGAGAGGAGAGGCTCCCTGCACACTAACGCTGTGAAATCCGAGGCTGAAAACTAACCCTGGCGTTAGAGCTGATTTTAAGGGAAAAGAAACCATTTCCGTCAGCAATGTACAGCAAAACCAGGGAAACTTACAAAAAAGTGGTAAGTGTGATACATGTGCACGGAACAAAAGGGCAAAGAAACAGTGAAAATCAACAGAAGAAAATGTAAAAAAAACATAACCAAGCTAGGCAATAGTGATATCAATGGGAAACATCAAAAAACACCCCCAAGAAAGCTCCAAAAAAAAGATATGAATTTTGGAAGGGTCTATGCTCTGTCCCCATACAAGGTGAATGAGCCCACAGTGAAATTGCACTGATCAGGGTTTTCCTCTCCATTGGACAGGTTTCCTATGGTGTGCACATGTTCCACAACAGCAGGGCGGGCATGTTAGAATGGGCAACTGGACAGATGCTGGAAAAGGGGACACAGAGGGCTGCAGGCGGCACATGCTGTGGTGCAGCAGGGGCACAGTGCGGACTAGGGTAATGCCTAGCTGGCCCATAGGAATGCTGAAACAGTAGAGCAGCCAGACAGCAACTGCTGAGGGCCCAATATGGGCAAGAGTGTGCTTCCCACGGTGTCACAGGGAATAGTACCCAGCAGGTACCCCAATGGCACGGAACATTGGCAGGCGGTGCTGGGGGAAAGCGTGGACAGCTATGCAGGCACCCCTACCCCAGAACCCACACCATAGGCAGCCGCCTACCCGCACACTGGATGGCCTGAGACTGCGCAGCACCAGCACCACCAGCAGAAGGGCATGTCAGCATGGTGGCAGAGGGGTACTGGTGGTGGAGTGGGCAGTGGCAGCTGCCCAGAGCAGACCATGGCCTAGCCCTGTTTAGGTGGGTGCCGTGCACTGCAACAGACAGGCTCTGTCTGACAAACAGTCATGGTATCTCCAGGGAATGCACTATCTCTGTGGCAACACGGTGGTGCAGTGAACACAGCCAGTGTGTTCAGGAGCAGAAGGTCCCAGGTTCAAGTCCCAGCTGTGATTCCTGCCAACCCAGTCCCCATATTTTACCCACTACTAAAACACGCTAATACAGACAGAACCTTTATTGCAGATAACAGAAACATGCCCAATAAACCTACATTTTACCCTACAGAGCACAGACACCATAAACATGCACATTACCTAGAGCAGAGTCTCCCAAATGCAGTCCTGGAGGGCCAAACACCATTCAGGTTCCATGCTGCCTCTAATAAACATGGCTGTGCTGCATGTCTATGCACCGCCCCCATGGTATGCAGATGTATCTCATGCATATTCATTAGGGACAGCATGAAAACCCGAACAGTGTTTGGCCCACCAGGACTGGAGTTGGGAACCTCTGCCCTAGAGCATCAGCCAACAGGGGCAGACACACCCTCACCCACAGGTTCCATTATACAAAGCCTCCTGGAGAGGCAGGATGTTGGGCCCTGCGTGCATCTCCCAATACTAGCACTTGCATACCTTAGCAATGCCACCCTAAACCTAGGAATACGGTACACAGCTATCAAAAGGTTGCTATGATTACTGGCAGATAGCAATTCCTAAGTTAAGCACAATTTGCTGATTGAGCTGCATCATAGCAACCTTTCTGCTGTCTGTGGAGTGTGCTTCAGGTCTGATGTCTGACAGTGTTTACCACCCTGGGGAGTGACCCCAACAGTATTGCGTACCATTGCCATGCCCGCACTGTGCCCAGGACTGGTGCGGTGGCCAGGGCTGCCAAGAACCTCTATATTTGCACAATGCTGGCATAGGTGTGGGAGCGTGTGTTTGTCTATCCAGTGTGTGGTGTCTGCCAACACCTTCCTCAGCCCACACTGTTGCCAGTGTAAACCTGCCAATGTGCATAATGAGGAGCAAGGTACCATGGGTAAAGCCCGGACAGGGTGGCCTGGCCAGGATGCATCTGCACAGGGCATAGGCTCGGACATTGTAGTGCCTGACAACCACCTGCATGGACAGGGTGGCCACAGCATGTCCTGCTGGGAGGTCACTCTCACCCTGACCACGGCATGGCTAGGTTCCTCCATAGTGCTATATAGTGTTTCTCTTATATGATGTTTATGGTTCCCTTTTGGGGCCCAATCACTGACTTATCTGCTTGGTGTGTATGCTGACATCCCAGTTCTGGGTACATGCATCTCCTCCAGAAAATGCACTATGGACTGTCTGCAGCTAATATGTGTCTGGAAGGAACATCTTGCAGGGTGCAGCAGCTGGAGGCTTGCTGCTGGAGAATGTCAGATAGTGGTGGGGGGCAGCTGAGCATTTCCAGGCCTTCTGTCTTCCTTGCCTTATTGATGTGTACAGATCTGCATTGCCTGCCCTGTATGGTGTCTGTTCCCCAGCAGGACTGGGGTTGATGGTCCTCTCTCCTGCCACCATTGCAGGGAGGTAGAGTGTGGCTCTGTTGGTGGGAGATCCTGTTTCCCACCCTGAGCCACAGAGAGTGGGTTGGGTGGTGGTACATAATCCACCTATGGGTCCAAATACCCCACCTTCACCTACATCATGTGACCATGGTACCAACACAGGATATGCACTATTTTGGGTGCATCATAGCCCAAAAGAGCTGGATATGACTGAGAAATACAGATGTGTCTGCAAGAGCTTCTTAACACACACACTAGTACTGATGGGGACCGGCAGCATAGCCTATTTCAACTAGGAAAGGTGCTGTGGACCTGGTGCTGGGTGTCCCACCTCACCCTCAGGGTGAGCACAGTACCCGCACAATGTGACGGTCTATAGCTACTCTGTGCCAGTAACATACATGGTCAGTACCCCCTACCAGGCTGAGGTGCTGTGGGGGTGCACACGGTCAGTTCCCCCTACCAGACCGAGGTGCTGTGGGGGTGCATACCCCATCTTGTGATCATCTGTAGACTGCTGATTTGGATGTGCAGTGCATCATGGGTACGGGTGGGTTAATCCTATCCTGGTAACCACAGCAGACTGTTTGTGTGGTGACATGCAGTCCTTCTGTAGCCAGCCAGGGGCTTGTTAATAGCTGCAGTCCACTGGTTACTTCACTGCCTGTAGAGCTAGAGGTCATAAGTTCAAACCCACAGTGGGGTTATTTGATAGGGCTATCCAGAGTATTGTCAATTTTTAATGTACATTAGTGCTGCCAGCAAAAACACCCTCAGAGTACTGTAACCATATGGTGCCTCAGAAGGCGCTTTATGGGGTGCCCTATAAAGCGCCTTCTGAGGCACCTTATGGTTACAGTCCATATAAGGTGCCTTATAAGTTGTCCTATGGAGCGCCTTATAGGGTGCCCTATAGGGGACATTATAGGGTGCCGTGGCAGACAGTGCACTTTATTATGTGCCCTATGGAGTGCCTTATAGGGTGCCTTATGTGGCACCTTAGGCTATGACACGTGAGGATTTGTTTGCTGGCAGCAATAATTAAAA
The DNA here is from genome assembly GCA_033557465.1 of Ichthyophis bannanicus. Lineage (NCBI taxonomy): Eukaryota > Metazoa > Chordata > Amphibia > Gymnophiona > Ichthyophiidae > Ichthyophis > Ichthyophis bannanicus. The sequence goes on along the minus strand of CM066031.1, from coordinate 1,516,978,996 downwards.
TGGCTCACGGAACAATACTTACATGTCAAAGATGATGCCTCAGCCAGCCTTATGCATTAGGCACACTGGGGGATCAAACTCATGACCCCTGTATCATCAGTAAGTGTATTAACCATTGTACTACACCTCTGCTCCTGTGTTTGTATGTCTGAGTGCCTACTTAAGATTACCATGCGTTAACGCGCTTAGCGGCGCTTAGCAGCGCTTAGCCCGTTAATGTGCGCAGCAGCACGCGTTATCGCACGATAATCCCATTTTGCTACTTTAAGACTGAAACGCCCACTCCTTTTATGGCAGCCTGCACACTATCGCCGGGCGCACATTAAAACGGTTTAGTAAACATACCCCTAAGGCTTCTAAAATAGCCACTTATCTTTGATAGGTTTTTCTAGTTATCCTCAAAAGCTAATCAAAGATAAAATAAGTTAATCCAATCAAAAGGTACTGTGTCTCCTACAACTTGTTTGTTGACTTTTATTTCCACTGATCATCCTTTTGAATGAGAATATAAATGGACATCTTGGCCAAATCCAGCGAGGTAAGAAACTTCACTTTTCTCATAGTCAGAATCACCAATTTCAAGGTTTCCATTCAGAAATGAGACACTCTCAATCACTTGTTGACCCCCTTACGATTGAGAATCAGCTGGAAGGAACTATACTTCTTTAGCACCACAAAATAGATCAAGTACCGCCCTTTGCCTAGCTCTGACCGAGGAATGGCCTGCAACTGGAGAAACCCTACCAACATTGACTCCATGCCCCTCCTTTTCTGTAGAGAACCTCACAGAGAAACCACGAAGATATCCAAGACAGGAATAGCGTATTCTAAGGCATACCATGCTGAACAGTACCCAAAACCCAGCAGTCCAACATGATCAGGGATCACTCCAAATAAAACAGGCAGACAATCACCCATTGCAACAACCCCAGGAAGGGCTTCCCATCCATCTTTGAGCAGAACAGGACTCCCTGGCCAAAGAAGTCTCCTTGGTGTTTTGGACCCCATGAAAGAGCTGAGACTTCCCTGTCTGGGAGGAAGACTGCCTCCGGGGGCTAGAACATTGGGATTCTTGAGCTGGTCCTGAGGCACAGGATTGGAACTCTTGAGGGAGATAGAGCATTGGGATTTTTTATGCATTTGAGATCCCAGGCTGCATGTTAGAGACAGAGGCAGCAGGGGGTCACAGGACAATAGCAGGAGCATTGTTGGAAGAGACTGTGGTGAGGTTCAGGGGCACAGTTAGCGACTACAGCATGTAACTGCGAATCTGTAGATAGAATCAGGTCATGTAACTGCTGAGACCATTACCATAGGAAGGTTTCTGAAGTAGAGAAAAGCACTGGAGATCACTGCACCATCTCTCCCTGCAGAAGTGATTTTGAATAGAGAGGACCATGAGGCTGAAGTGGATAGACAATTATCTGACCACAGCAGCTGAAGAAATTTTAAAAAAGAGTTGGAAAATATCACTTCTACTGGCAATGTGGAAATATAAGTTTTAGAATCCAAATTATCTGAAAGTACTTATAATCTATATGCTTTCAAAAATTCCTAAGACTCTGAAAACCCCGTTGAGTCACTCCATTATATCTAGTGATGATTCAATGTTAGAATGCGTGAGTATTGATTTGGATACATTTTTTAACTCACATGTCTTCATATTTTAAAAATAACATGCAGTATCAAAATATACTGAATTATAGTCAGGAAGTGTTTTCTCCAGATGTACGAAGTACAGTCATTATATACATCTACAGCAGGGGTGGGCAATTGTTTTGGCTCGGGGACCACTTTGAGAGGGCCGTGGTTAGCGGAAGGCCACACCTTCTAAAACTCCTCCTCTTGCTGTTGCCCGGTTTCCTCCGCTCCATCCACCCCTTCCTCCAGTTCCAAGATGGAGAGATCCAGGGTCAGCTTGAAGACTTCATCATTGAGCTGCTGCTGCTCCTCACCTCCCTCCGGTAGCGACTCCAGCGGAGGCAGTGGCTGCTACTCCCCCTGCTCTTGATCCTCTCCAGTCTCTGCTCCGGCTATGCGTGACATTATTCCCCGGCACAATAATGGGCCATGCGTGGGAGGGGGACGAGAAGAGAAGAGCAGGGAGGCAGCACACATGGTGCCTAGGAGCGATTCCGCAGGCCACAGAAAACTCTGTGGCAGGCCACCTGTGGCCCACAGGCCTTGAATTGCCCACCCCTGATCTACAGTATGTCTGTAGTGAGAGAAGTGTTCGATAAATGCCCCAGATCTAAGGGGTACTGACTGACCTTTTGATTTTCCTGGCTTCTACGGCAGCAATGATCAGCGTTTTTAAAGTGCCTGTCTGCTGCCGCTATAACTAAAGCCAGATACAGTAGTCAAAGACCAAATAAAGTTAGGTCAGTCATTGACCCTTCCTAACTTCATACTGTCGCTAACCGGATAGGCACTGGGACCACCCCAGCTCCACCCACAGACTACCTCGAACCAAACCGCATGTTTCTAAGGCGGTCTGTGGTGATATTCATTGACACTAACCAGTTAGTGCCGCTGAATGTCAGGCAGAACAGGGTTTAGCCAGTTAACAGGTCCTGCTAATCAGTTAAACCCTTTTGAATTTCGACTCCTAATTTTTTTCCTTTTTAAGAAACAGTTCTATGTGCAGATCTCAGGACTGCTATCAGAGCTGTATTTGGTCCTTCTTTAGCAAATCTTTATAGGAAAGAGTTTGAGATAGAGTGGATTTATCATTCATCCCTTTTAGAGTGTACCATGAAATGGAGATGTTACATTGATAAGGTCTTCATGCTATGGTCTGGTATGGAAAAAACATTTGAAGGCCTTCCTGGTGTACCTTCATTCATGTAATTAAGGGATAATTACAAGACATAATTAAGGGAATTATAACAAGAGTCAAAGAGCTTTTTTGGTTTATAAAAAATAAGATTTTGAGATATCTGGGTTTTCTAAACCTACAGATCATAATACACTATTCCAATACAACAGAGCTTGTTTTGAGAGGTTACTTGGTGATAATGAATACCAGCTCCTTTTTTATTGCCTGCTGAAATTGGCCCATGGTCCTCATGTATTCATGAAAGAACCCTACATAAGATACCAGCACCTTTTTTGCTAGGAAAAAAAATACTGACTATAACAGTTCTCACTCTAAAAGACTGAGATATGGTCTCCCTTTTTCACAGTTTCTTTGAAAGATCTGTTTGCCTACAGAAGAATTTAAAGTACAAGATAATATTTTGAAGAATAAGTTGCTGGAATTGGTAGCTCAGAGAGCATATACAAGAATATTGTATGATTGAAATCTGCTATTGAAAAGGGAGCTATAGCAAAGGGATAATGAGGACTGAATGATTTGTGTATTACAATTTTCCCTTTGTCCGCCAAGATAGCTTAACCATAAAAACACTGCAAATTTTTGAAGCAAAGAAACTTATAAGCACATACAGTCACGAAAGGATCTTGAAGGATTTTGTAACCAGCTACATTAGCTAATTCAAATAGAAGTAACATCGATCTATGCATGGACCATTTTAAATGTAGTTTCTGAAAAATCTGCAACATTACTGTACAGAGCAAGATAATGAATCCACAAGATAGATAGATAGGTATATTAAGGCAGAGAACAACCTATAATTCTACTTTTGTAGTGTATACTATATTGTGCCCCTGTGAGAAAATGTTTGTGGGAAAAACAACTCGACAATTAAAATTGCAGTTGGCTGAACATAAATACTGTTAAATTTATAATTACCACACTCTAATATTAACCTTGAGATTGCAATGTTATAATGTTTCAATGAATTATTAGACAATTAAATAAGCAACAAGGTCTCAGAAATTCATAGGGGTTTAAATTCAGACTATGGGGTATGTTTACTAAAGTGCGTTAGTGCAATTCGCGTTAGGAGCCGCGTTAGAAACACAAACACCAAATAAGGACATGGGCGGTACATCGTTACCAACAACACGCGGGGGTGTCGGGGGGGTGTCGGGGGGGTGTCGGGGGGGGTGTCGGGTGGGGGGGTGTCAGGTGGGGGGGTGTCAAGGTGGGGGGGTGTCGGGTGCCGGGGGGGTGTCGGGGCGGGGTGGGGGTGTTGGGGTGTCAGGGGGGGGTCGGATGTCGGGGGGCTGTCGGAGGGGTGTAGGGGTGTCGAGGGGGGGTGTCATGGGGGGTCTCGGGGGGTGTCGGGGGGAGGGTCGCGAGACATGGGGGTGTCAAAGGGGGGAGTCGGGGGGGTGTCGGGGCGGGGGGGTGTTGGGTGGGTGGGTGTCGGGGGTGTCGGGGGGGGTGGGTGTCGGGGGGTGTCGGGGGGGGTGTCAGGGGGGTGTCGGGGGGTGTCGGGGGTGTCGGGGGGTGTCGGGGGGGTCATGGGGGGTGTCGGGGGGGTGTCAGTGGGGGGTGTCAATGGGGGGTATCGGGGGGGTGTCGGGGGGTGTCAGGGGGGGTGTTGGGGGGGTGTGTGGGGGGGTGTAGGGGTGTCGAGGGGTGTCGGGGGGGTGGGGGGTGTCGGGGGGTGTCGGGGGGTGTCGGGGGGGTGTCGGGGGGGGTCAGGGGGGGTTTCGGGGGTTGTCAGTGGGGGGGGTGTATGGGGGGTGTCGGGGGGGTGGCGGGGGGGTGTCAGGGGGGTGTGTGGGGGGGTGTAGGGGTGTCGAGGGGTGTCGGGGGGTGGGGGGTGTCGGGGGGTGTCGGGGGGTGTCGGGGGGGTGTCGGGGGGGGTCATGGGGGGTGTCGGGGGGGGTGTCAGTGGGGGGGTGTCAATGGGGGGTATCGGGGGGGTGTCGGGGGGGTGTCAGGGGGGGTGTTGTGGGGGTGTGTGGGGGGGGTGTAGGGGTGTCGGGGGGGTGGGGGGGTGTCGGGGGGGTGTCGGGGGTGTAGGGGTGTCGGGGGGGTGTCAGGGGTTGTCGGTGGGGGGGCTGTCAGGGGGGGTGTCGGGGGGGTGTCAGGGGGGTGTCGGGTGTCAGGTGTCAGGGGGGTGTCGGGAGGGGGGTGTTGGGTGTTGGGGGGTGTCGGGTGTCAGGGGGTGTCGGGGCAGGGGGGGTGTTGGGGGGTGTCGGGGGTGTCAGGGGGGGTGTCAGGGGTGTCATGGGGGGTTGGGTGTCGGGGAGGTGTCGGGTGTCGGGGGGTGTCGGTGCGGGGGGGTGTTGGGGGGTGTCAGGGGGTGTCGGGGGGGTGTCAGGGGGGTGTTGGGTGTCGGGGGGGTGTCAGGGCGGGGGGCGTGTTGGGGGGGGTGTTGGGGAGGGGGTCTGGGGGGTGGGAGGGTGTCGGGGGGTGTGTCGGTGGTGGAGTTCGGTGGGGGGGTGTTGGGGGGTGTCGGGTGTGTAGTGGTGTCGGTGGGTGGGGGTGTCGGGGGTGTCAGGGAGGGGTGTCATGATCCACCACACAACCCACTCTCCAGGGCTCAGAACAGGTTCAGCCACCAATAGATCCACAGTCTACCTCACTGCAATGGTAGCAGTAGAGGGGACCATCATCCCCAGTCCTGTTGGGGGACAGACAGAGCGCTATACATCCATAGGTCAATAGTCAACAAATGGCAGGCATCAAAATGCGCAGCTGCCCCCCAACATTATCTGACATTCTCCAGCAGCACGCCTCCAGCTGCTGCACCCTGCAAGGTGTTCCAGCAAGCCACATACTAGCTGCAGACAGTCTGCCAGCTAGTCCAGAGTGCATGGTCCTGGATGAGAAGCAGGCACCCAGAACAGGGGTGTCAGCATACACACCAAGCAGATAAGTCAGTGATTGGGCCCCAAAAGGGGACCCATATATATCACATAAGAGAAACACCATAGAGCACTATGGGGGAACCTAGCCATGCAGTGGTCACTACTCATTCAGGGTGAGAGTGACCTCCCAGCAGGACATGCTATGGCCACCCTGTTCGTGCAGGTGGAGGCCGGGCACTACAATGTCCGAGCCATTGCCCTATGCCTTGAGATGATGCAGCCAGGTCAGGCCACCCTATACAGCCTATTCCCACAGTACCTTGCTCCTCATTATGCACATTGGCAGGCTACTACTGGCAACAGTGCTAGCACTGAGGGCTGTGCGGGGTGTTTGCCGACACCGCACCCTTGATAGACAGACACACACTCCCCACACCTATGCCAGCATTGTGCAGCTATGGGGGTGTTGGGCAGCCGTGCCCCCCCAACGGTCCGGGGCACAGTACATGAATGGCTGTGGTACGCAAAACTGTAGGTGTCACTGCACAGGTTGGTAAACACTGTCATACACAAGACCTGTTGCACACTCCACAGACGTCAGAAAGGTTGCTATGCTGCAGCTCACTCAGAGAAAACTTGTACTTGAGCTAGGAATTGCTATCTGCCAGTAGTCATAGCAACCTTTTGATAGATGTGTACCATATGCCCAGGTTTAGGGTGGCATTACTATGGTATGCAGGTACTCGTATTGGGAGATGCACGCAAAGCCCAAAGTCCTGCCTTTCCAGGTGGCTTTGGATGATGGGACCTGTGGGTGCGGGTGTGTCTGCCCCTGTTGGCTGCTGCTTTACGGCATGTTTCCCAAATCCAGTCCTGGTGTGCCAAACACTGTTCAGGTTTTCATGCTGTCCCTCATGGCTATGCAAGAGATACATCTGCATACCATGGGGGTGGTGCATAGATATGCAGCACAGGCATCTTTATTAGAGGCAGCATGGAACCTGAATGGTGTTTGGCCCTCCAGGACTGCATTTGGGAGACTCTGCTGTAGGTAATGCGCCTGTTTATGGAGTCTGTGGTCTGTAGGGTAAAATGTAGGTGTTTTGGGCATTTTTACGTCATCTGCAAATAAGGTTCTGTCTGTATTGGGACTTTGTAGTGGTGGGTAAAATATGCAGAGTGTGCTGGTGGAATCCACAGCTGGGACTTGAACTTGTGACCTTCTGTGTCTGATTACAGTGGTTTTGTGCACTGCACCTCCATGTTATCACAGAGATGGTGCATTCCCTGGTGGTACCTTGACATGTGCCACCTACGGCCCTCTGTATCCCCTTCTCCAGCATCTGTCCAGTTGCCATTCCAACATGCCCGCCCTGCTGTTGCGGGACATGTGCATGCCATAGGCACCCTTTCTGGTGGTGGGGGAAACCCTGCACAGCGCTATTTCACTGTGGGTCCATTCACCTTGTATGGGGACAGATTATAGACACTTCCACGGTTTCTATCTGTTCTATGGTGCTTACTCGGGGGGGGGGGGGGTTCTCATTTATAAAACTGTTTAAAAACTTGGTTATTGTTTTTATCCAGTTTGTTGGGGTCATTATCAGTGTTTCTGTGCCCTTTTGCTATGTGCACATGTATCACACTTATCACTTTTTTGGGGTTTTCCTGCCTGGGCTGTACATTGCTGACACCTAAATGGTTTCCCTCCCCTTTAATGTTCCTTTAACGGCAGGTTTTCATTCGCGTTGGATTTGAGCTCTGGAATTCAGCGCGTTGGTGTGAGGGGAGCCTCTCCCCACCCACTCTCCGCCCATTGACCCCTTCTCTCCGCCCTCTCTCCACCTTCTGCGTTGTTTTACCGCGCCGCGGGGCTTTACGATCGTTAACTACCGTTAACCCGCGTAGTATGACATTAACGGTCGTTGGCTTGTGATTACGCGCGTTATACTGCACTTACAATCATTAACGTCGTACAACGCGCGTTATTCACGTTTACCGCACTTTAGTAAACATACCCCTATAACGTGTCCAATAATTTTTGCACCCTTTAACATCAATGACCTTTTCTTATGTCACTTAAATTGTGCTTAAACTGAGTCAAATGTTGTGTTTAAATCAACAAACAAAACAGTGCTTAGCTTAAACAAGTTATCCCCAACGCCATGCTTCAGCGCCGTGTCTGCGTTTCACTATGGTGTCGTTTCTTCAGGGGGTATCTTTTAAAGCACTAGTGATAAAAAGATAGAAATCTGACTGGTTAATCACAATCTCCTAATTCTTGCTTCAAACTCTTAAACCGGATTTGTGTGTTGAGGCATAGATCATTAGACATTTCTACAGTCCTTTAAGCACAATTTAAGCGACATAAGAAAAGGTCATTGAGGTCTCGCAATCACAAGGTTAATATTAGAGTGTGGTTATTATAAATTTAACAGATAATATTCGCTCTAGAAAGTGACCATATTAGTGTTTTGAACATAAATACTGCCTAAAGGAAGAAGAAAGAGAGAAGCCCTGATCTTATTCCACTGCCTAGAGATGGGGAATGGTTTCTCTATGCTGAGGTGTATGGCTATAGATCAGATACCTATAAAATACATGACAAAACTTGGAGATAGAAACTAAGCACAAGTGAAATTGAAAATCATGGAATTCCATGAACAGGCAATCTTGCAAAAACTAATTTTTTAATAACACTGTAAAGTAAGCAGAGTGATAAGGACAGGAGAAATAAAAGCCGCTACAGCCCAGATAACTATCTATATAATTCTGTAGTCTAAGGGGTATGTTTACTAAAGTTTCTTAACGTGCGCGCCGCGTTAGTCTGCAGGATGCCATATAAGGAGTGGGCGGTCCGGTCAAAAATAGCAAAACGGGATTAGCGCGTGCGCTCTTGTGCGCCGCGTGCTCTTGTGCGCCGCACACATTAGCGCACAAGTAACGCGCGCAGGAAGCATAAGCAGGCGCGCTGATGTGCAAACAGAGGAACAGGGCTGCAGTACAATGGTGAAGATACTTACAGATGATGCAGGGGTTATGGGTTCAATCCCCCACTTTGCCCAATGAATAAGGCTGGCTGAGGCACTTCCATTTATGTGCAATATTGCATTATGAGGCATTTTAACTTTATTTTAATTACTGCTGCTAGCAAACGCACTCTCAAAGCGCTGTAACATAAGGTGCTGCATAAGGCACCCCATAAGGTACCCCAGAGGGCACATTTTAAAGTGCACTGTCCGCTACGGCACCCTACAATGTTGCTTAAAGGGTGGCCTATAGGGTGCCCTATGAGGCACGGCAAGGTCATAACACTGTTTGTGATGGCAGCACTGTGCATTTAAACGCATGAAAATCTTAAGTAGGTGTGCTGACATGCAAGGAGGAACAGCAGTGTAGCACAATGGTTAAGGCACTGACTGATGATACAGGGGTCATGAGTTCAATCCCCAGTATGCCTAATATTTAAGGCTGGCTGAGGCATCAGCTTTGACATGTAAGTATTGTTTCCTGCAGCACTTTATTTGTATTTTATTAATTGCTGCCAGCAAACACACCCTCACGTGCCGTAACCTAAGGTGCCGCATAAGGCACCCTATAAGGCACTCCATAGGGCACATTATAAAGTGCACTGTCCGCCACGGCACCCTATAATGTCCCCTATAGGGCACCCTATCAGTCGCTCCATAGGATACTGTATAGTGCACCTTATATGGACGGTAACCATAAGGTGCCCTATAGGGCGCCCTATAAAGCGCCCTCTGAGGCACCTTATGGGTACAGTACGCTGAGGGTGTTTTTCCAGGCAGCACTAATGTACATTAAAAATAGATAATGCTTTGGACAGCCCTATCAAATAACCCCACTGTGCATTTGAACCCATGACCTCTGGCTCTACTGGTAGTGAAGTAACCAGTGGGCTACAGCTCTATAGCAACTAGCAAACCCCTGGCTGGCTGCAGAAGGACTGCAAGTCACCACACAAACAGTCTGCTGTGGTCACAAGGATAGGGTTAACCCACCCATACCCATGATGCACTGCACATGCAAATCAGCAGTCTACAGATGATCACAAGATGGTGTATGCACCCCCACAGCACCTCGGCCTGATAGGGGGAACTGACCGTGTGTGGTACTGGCACAGAGTAGCTACACACCGTCACATTGTGCAGGTACTGCACTCACCCTGAGGGTGAGGTGGGGCGCCCAGCACCAGGTCCACAGCAGAGATAAGCCATGCTGCAGGTCCCCAGCAGTGCTAATGTGTGCGATAGGTAGTTTCTGCAGACACACCTTGGCTATATCTGTATGTCTCAGTCAGATGTAGCCCGTATGGACCCCTAGGAGAATTATGTACCACCACCCTCCTCCTCCAGAGCTGAGGGTGGTAAACAGGGTCTCCCACCAACAGATCCACATTCTACCTCCCCGCAATGGTGGCAGTAGAAGGGACCATCAACCCCAGTCCTGCTGGGGAACAGACACCCTAAAGGGCAGTCAATGCAGTTATGTACACATCCATAACACAGTAGCAGACAGACATTAGGCCTGGATATGCTAATCTGCACCCCACCACTATCTGACATTCTCCTGCAGCAAGCCTTCAGCCGCTGCACCCTGCAAGGCGCGCCATCAAGACACATACCAGCTGCAGTCAGTCTGCTAGCTAGTCCATAGTGCATATTCCTGATGGAAATGCGTGCACCCAGAACTGGAATGTCAGCATACACAACATGCAGATAAGTCAGTGACTGGGCCCCAAAAGGAAACCCATAAATATTACATGAGAAAAATGCTTTATAGCACTATGGGGGTGCCTAGCCATGCTGTGGTCACTGCACAGTCAGGGTGAGAGTGATCTCCCAGCAGGACATGCTGTGGCCACCCTGTCTGTGCAGGTGGTGGCCGGGCACTACAATGTCCCAGCCAGTGCCCTATGCCCTGTGCAGATGCATCCTGGCCAGGCCACCCTGTCCGGGCTATACCCATGGTACCTTGCTCCTTATTATGCACACTGGCAGGCCAATACTGGCAACAGTGCTGGCAGTGTGGGCTGTGGAGTGTGTTTGCAGCCACCACACACTGGATAGACAGACACACACTCCCACAACTATGCCAGCATTGTGCTACTCTAGAGGAGTTTAGCAGCCCTGGCCACCACACCAGTCCTGGGCACAGTGCAGGCATGAATATGGTACGCAATACTATTGGAGGTCACTCCCCAGGGTGGTAAACACTGTCAGAGACCAGACCTGAAGCACACTCCACAGACATCAGAAAGGTTGCTATGATGGAGCTCAATCAGCAAACTGTGCTTAATGTAGGAATTGCTATCTGCCAGTAATCATAGCAAACCTTTCATAGCTGTGTACCGTATTCCCAGGTGTAGGGTGGCATTGCTAAGGTATGCAAGTGCTAGTATTGGGAGATGCACGCAGGGCCCAATGTCCTGCCTCTCCAGAAGGCATTGGCTAATGGAGCCTGTGCGTGTGGGTGTGTCTGCCCCTGTTGGCTGCTGCTTTACGGCAGAGGTTCCCAACTCCAGTCCTGGTGTGCCAAACACTGTTCAGGTTTTCATGCTGTCCCTCATGAATATGCATGAGATACGTCTGCATACCATGGGGGTGGTGCATAGATATGCAGCACAGGCATCTTTATTAGAGGCAGCATGGAACCTGAATGGTGTTTGGCCCTCCAGGACTGCATTTGGGAGACTCTGCTCTAGGTAATGCACCTGTTTATGGTGTCTTTGCTCTGTAGGGTAAAATGTAGGTGTTTTGAGCATGTTTACGTCATCTGCAATAAACGTTCTGTCTGTATTAGCACGTTTTAGTAGTGGGTAAAATATGGGGACTGGGTTGGCAGGCACCATAGCTGGGACTTGAACCTCTGACCTTTTGCCTCCAAACACACTTGTTGTGTGCACTGCACCACCGTGTTGCCACAGGGGCAGTCTATTCCCTGGTGATACCATGACTGTTTGTCCGGCAGGGCCTGTCTGTTGCAGTGCATGGAACCCACCTACACAGGGCTAGGCCATGGTCTGCTCTGGGCAGCTGCCACTGCCCCCTCCACCACCAGTACCCCTCCGCCACCATGCTGACATGGCCTTATATTGGAGACAGCATAAAACCTGAATGATTTGTGGCCCTCCAGGACTGCATTTGGAGGACTCTGCTCTAGGTAATGCGCATGTTTCTGGTGTCTGTGCTCGGTGGGGTAAAATATAGGCGTTTGAACCATGCGTATGTTCTCTGCAATAAAGGTTTGTCCTTACTATCACGGTTTAGTAGCGGGTAAAATATGGGGACTGGATTGGCAGTAGCCCCAGCTGGGACTTGAACTTGTGACCTTCTGCTCCTGAACACACTGGCTGGGTTCACCACACCACACTGTGTTCACAGAGACAGTGCAGTCCCTGGAGATACCATGGTTGTTTGTCAGACAGAGCCTGTCTGTTGCAGTGCATGGCACCCACCTACACAGGGCTAGGCCATGGTCGGCTCTGGGCAGCTGCCACTGCCCCCCTCCACCACCAGTACCCCTCTACCACCATGCTGACATGCCCTTCTTCTAGTGGTGCTGGTGGTGTGCAGTCTCAAGCCATCCAGTGTGTAGGTAGGCGGCTGCCTATGGTGCGTGTTCTGGGGTAGGGGTGCCTGCATAGGCGTCCACGCTTCCCCCCAACACCGCCTGCCAATGTTCTGTGCCCTTGGGGGTACCTGCTGGGTACTATCCCCTGTGACACTGTGATAAACACTCTCATGCCCATGTTGGGCCCTCATCAGTTGCTGTCTGGCTGCTGTTCAGTTTCAGCATTCCTAAGTGCCATCTAGGCATCTGCCTAGCCACACTATGCCCCAGCTGCACCACAGCATGTGCCACCTGCAGCCCTCTGTATCCCCTTTCCCAGCATCTGTCCAGTTGCCCATTCTGACATGCACGCCCTGCTGTTGTGGAACAGGTGCATGCCATAGGTAACCTGTCCAATGGAGAGGGAAACCCTGATCAGTGCTATTTCACTGTGGGCTCATTCACCTTGTATGGGGACGGAGCGTAGACCCTTCCAAAATTCATATTTATTTTTTGGGGCTTTATTGGGAGTGTTTTTTGATGTTTCCCATTACTATCACTATTGCCCAGCTTGATTATGATTTTTTCTATTTTGTTGGGGTCCTTTTCAATGTTTATTTGTACTTTTGTTCTGTGCACATGTATCACACTTATCACTTTTTTGTAGGTTTCTCTGGTTTTGCTGTACATTGCTGACAGAAATGGTTTCTCTTCCCTTTAAATCAGCTCTAACGCGAGGTTTTCGCTTGCGTTATTTTTGGCCTCGAATTTCACATCGTTAGTGTGCGGGGAGCCTCTCCCCTCCCACTCTCCACCCACTGACCCCTTCTCTCCGCCCCTGGGGAGCCTTCCTCTGCCCTCCGGGAGCCTTTCCACGCCTTCAGCGCTTGTTTGCGCCGCTGCGTGCGTGAGCGCGCACTAGAGCGCATTTTTGCCCCGTAAAGCATCATTAGCGTACGCTAAGGTACCTTAGCGTGTGCTAATTGCGCGGTGCGCACGTTAAGAAACTTTAGTAAACATACCCCTAAGTCATGCAGATGGCTATCCGGATAGCAGTGCTGAAAATTGCCATTATCTGGATAGTGGACACGGTTGCCTGCATATCTGGATATTCAGTACTGCTCTCTGCATATCACCCGGTGCTGAATATTTGGACATATCTTTCAGCACAGTAGATGAGCTTTAAAGACAATGCCTACCGCCAAGTTTATTGACCCAATGATGTCCATAAGCGAAGACAAGTGAGACGAGGAATCTCCCAGAGACTGGAGAGTAGGCCACAGTTTTTAGGTGCCTTCAGAATGTAATACTCTAGGCAGATGCCTATGTCCAGCCTTGCATTTGGGCAGTCATAGCAGCACATCGTAAAACAGAGGTTACAATGGCTGGACTGTGAAAGCAAACCATGAACAGCCAGAAGAAATAAAAAGTGTAATCTCCTTACTAAAATCAGACAAAGCTTTCTAAGACAGAGATAAGTGAAATTTGATTTAGTGAATGCAACTTAATAAAAGTCCTGAAGACAGTACTAATAAGCCCAGTATTTCGCATAAATTACCTGATGTTCTTTTCAATAGATTTGAATGTATGAGAGAACGATAATAAAAGCCATGCTTGCCAGCATAACAAATTCCCCTAGAAAATAGGGAAACATATTTCTTATGTGTTTATTACTTTAGTTAAATTTGTATTGCACTGTAGGCCTCCAGAGAATGAGGCAACACTAACACTGATCTTGCAGAATAGGGATACAGTTGTGGTCAACATTATTGGCGCCCCTGTATTTTAGATATATGGTGTACAATATCTTGAGAAATAACTGGAAATATTCCAACTGTATGTCAACATAATATTTTAATAATATGTTCTAAGGTATACAACAAAAAAAGATGTCTGTGCAACTTAGACATAGTAATTTCTGAGAAAAAAAAATATGACCTGGACAGAATAAATGGCATCCTTCAGTAATATTTGGCTGCACAACCCTTGGCAGTGATGACAGCCTTCAAACGTTTCTTGTAGACAAGTTTTATATATCTGAATGCTGGTAATTTCTCCCACTCTTCAACTATGATTTGTTCCAGTTCATGAATGTTTCCAGGGTTCCTTTTGCCAATGCCAGATTTCAGCTCTTTCCAAAGGTTCTCGATTGGATTGAGATTAGGACTCACTGCTGGACAGTTTAAAACAGCCACTTTTTAATTTGTAACCATTCTTTTGTACTTTTGAATGTATGTTTTTGGTTATTGTCCTGCTGGAGGACCATGACCTTTGACCCAGACCTAGCTTTCTGACACTAAGTAGCACATTTCACTCCAAAATACCTTGGTAGTCCTCTGACTTCATGATTTCTTTAATACATTCCAGGCTTGCAGTTCCTGAGGCAGCCAAACAGCCCCACAACATTATGGAACCTCCACAATATTTAACTGTAGAAAAGGTGTTCTTTTTTTTTTCCATTTAGGTTTTATTTCTTCACCTGTAAATGTATAGCTGGCCTGCATTGCCAGAGAGCACAAGTTTAGTTTCATCTGTCCACAGAACATTTTTCCAGAAGGACTGTGGTTTCTCAAAGCAGGTTTAGGCAAAAATCCATGAGCAGAAAACTGCTTAATAACATTATGAACTATAGAAAAAGGAATCCTAACATCTTTGGAGATGGCCTTGTACCCCTTTGCAGTTTGATGTTTGGTGATGATGGCTTTTCTGATGATCTCAGGCAGATTTCTTGTCTTCACCTTTGTGAAAATGGAACAGGGAGTGAATACGGCCATTTTAAACATTAGAGCCATCATTCATTGGTTGATTCAAGTCATGTGAGTACTGACAATTGATCAGAGGTGCATCAAATTTTAATGTAATAGGAATGTAGTTCTTCTGTTCAAACTGATTTGAATTGTTTATAAGGGTGCCAATAATCATGTCTTGGTAAGGTCCCAGTTTTTATACTATTTCCTACTATTTCCTTTTTTAATTGGTCTTTTTTAATTTGATTCTTTTATGTGTCAAATATGTGTACATATGTAGTTCAAAGCCATTTCACTGGCCACTTTTTTTTTAGAAGCTATTGGACATTAAGGAGTTGAACTGCAAGGGTACCAATAATGTTGACCACAACTGTATACAAGACAGTAGTCAGTTCTTCTTATTGATTTGTTTGGGAAGGAAGAAGAGAGTACTATCCTGAGGATGTGGAGAACCTGAAGTGAGAAGAGACATGCAGGACCGGCCCGTCCACTAGGTGGGCTAAGCGGCTGCCTAGGGTGGCAGATCTATGTGGCCGGCAGGCCATGTCCTATGGCACACATAGCCTGCTGCCCCCTTCCCTCCTTCCCCCCCCCCCCTACAGTCTAGTTAAAATTTGCACTGCTAACTTATTGTCCATCTAGTATTTATCCAGTTAATTTAAGAAGGGGTGTGCCAATAACACTGGTCAACAAGTGTTTACAAAAGTCATGTTACTGAAATAAATTTTTATATGCTGAACACGAATATGACAGTGAAATTGCAAAGTTGGCTCTAGTTTTTTTTGTAATCTACAAGAATTAATGTTTACATCACGAAATGCATGTCAATAGTAAATATAATAGGCCTTCGGTTAATATCTGTAAAAAACCAAGTCATAGACTACTTCTTAGATTTTTTCGCCTGTCTCTTGTACAGCTGTTCGGGAACTTCTCTGGGGAGTATCCAGCAGTAGTCAGCCAGCATTTTAGTGGGCCATTTTCCCTGGTATCTTTGCTCCATCGTTGCGATATCCTGGTGAAAACGTTTGCCCTGTTCATCACTAATCATACCACAGTTGTCAGGAAAGAAATTGAGATGGGAATCAAGGAAATGGATCTTTAGAGACATATTGCAGCCACGTTTCTGATACTGCATCAGCATGTCTTCTACTAGTTCCTTGTAGTTTTCTGCCCTAACATTCCCGAGAAAGTTTGTTGACACTAGGCGAAAAGCATTCCATGCTTGTTTCGCATCACCCTGCAGCAAGTTGTTGAACCGGTCATCTTTGAAGAGCTCTCGAATCTGAGGACCCACAAAAACTCCCTCTTTAATCTTTGCTTCGCTGAGTCAAGGAAATTTTTCATGCAGGTATCGGAAAGCTGGCGAAGTGCAGTTCATGGCTTTCACGAAGTTTTTCATCAAACCTAGTTTGATGTGAAGGGGTGGTAGCAGGATTTTGTGAGCCTCAACCAGAGCTGGGTGCTGGATATTCTTCTCTCCAACTGTTACATTTTGTCTGTGATTCCATTCCTTCTGCAAGTAGTGCCAATCCCTTGCTCGGCTATCCCACTCACATAAGAAACACATGTATTTTATATATCCCTGCTGCAGTCCCATTAAAAGGGCAATTACCTGGGCCTGGCAATCTACTTCCGGTGACACTGCCAAGAAAACCCAGGAGCTTCTGGGTCGCCAGGAGTCAGGACTGATTCGAAGGCACACATTGCATTTTTTTTTACCTTCAAGTCACCACAGAGATGCCAGCTGTACTTGTTATAGTTAATAGAAGTCAGTAGATGCTTTAAGTTATCATACGTCTCTTTCATGTGGACGGCATGCGCTACTGGAATAGATCGAAGACGGTTTCCATTGTTCAAAAGCACAGCCTTCAGACTCAGTTTCGAAGAGTCTATAAATAGTCTCCAGTCTTGTGGGTCATGAGTGATTTTTAAGGCATTCATGAGGCTTTCAATATCGGAACAGAATACCAGATTACTTTCCTTTCCGACTGAGTATAGTACACTGCTGACGTCAGATGGCTTCAGCAGCCATCTGACAGTAGTATTGCATTGCATCAGAAAATGATACAATCAACTCTGGATGATGTGTGCATGCTGGTATTATGCAATGTGATGCAATGTTACATCATTCAAGGCTTATTTGGGATGTTGTTGATGTCCTACTGGATAAATTTACACGGTGAAACGTCAGAAATGAACTACATGCAATATCTTCAAAACGAGAGCCAATAATTTTTTTTAATGTTATATTCGCGTTCAGCTCACCAAGATACTACAGATTAGGGCCTTTTAAAGTCAGTAATGATTTCAATGTTGACCAGTGTAATGAGGGCAATTTTAAAAATCAGATTTATGCGTTAAACACTGAATTTCTGTGCTTAAATGGACACCTATAAAATTAGGTCATGCCTAGAAATACACACAGTGCAAGCCGGCGTGAACTTGTACAGAAAGCTTGCTCAGCGACACAAAAGAACATAAGATATGCCATACTGGGTCAGACCAAGGGTCCAGAAAGCCCTGTATCCTGTTTCCAACAGTGGCTTTTCCAGATCTCAAGTACCTGTCAGGTTCCCATAGGTATACACATTCCATGCTGCTTGTCCCAGGGGTATGCAGTGGATTTCCCCAGTCCTCTTTCATAATGGTTTATGGACTTTTCCTCCAGGAACTCATCCATACCTGTTTTAAATCCAGTTACACTAACAGCTTTTACTACATCTTCCGGTAATAAATTCTAGAGTTTGATCACACACAAAGAGAAAAAATATTTTCTCAAATTAGTCTTAAATATTCCATATTGTAGCTTCATTGCATGTCCCCTAGTTTTTCTACTTTTTGAAGGAGTAAACAACCAATCTACATTTATGTGTTCCACTCCATTCATTATTTTATAGACCTCTTCATATCTCCCCTCAGCCATCTCTTTTACAAATTGAAGAGCCCTAATCTCTTCAGCCTTTCCTCATAGAAATATCCTTCCATCCCTTTACCATTTTGGTCGTGCTTCTTTGTACTTTTTCCAATTCTGCTATATCACAGATATGGTGACCTGAATTACACACGATCTTCAAGGTGCAGTCACACCATGGAGTAATACAGAGGCATCATGATATTCTTGGTTTTATTTTCTATTCCTTTCCTTATGATTCCTAGCATTCTGTTTGCTTTCTTAGCCACAGCTACACACTGGGCAGAGGGTTTCAGCCTACTATCCATGATGACACCCAGAACCTTTTCCTGAGTGGTGATTCCTAATGTGCAACCTTGCATCGTGTAACTGTAGTTTGGGTTGTTCTTCCCTAAGTAATAACTTTGCACTTGTCACATTAAATTTCATCTGCTATTTAGATACCCAGTTTCTCTATTTTTCAAGGTCCTCTTGCAATTTTTCACAATCCTCTTGAGCGTTTGTGTCATCTACACACAGTTTGGGCAGAGTATGGGCGGAGCTGTGTTGTGCATATGTATTTTATAAAATATGTATGTTTCATACCTGAATGTAACTCACCTTGATCTTTTGCTGGAAAGGCATGAGCTCATTTATTTTTTAAGTGCCACCAAGTCAATGCTGACTCCTGGCAACCCAACAGTTCCTGGGTTTTCTTGGCAAGGTATGACCGGAAGTAGATTCCCAGGCCTTTTCGTCCAAGGCAATGGAGTGTAAAGTGACTTGCCCAAGATCCCAAGAAGTACCAGTGGGAATCAAACTCTTGGGTACTAAGCTGTTGGTTGAACCCAGAGACTCTCAAATCTGCCACCAACCAGTTTGATTTTCAGGATAATCACAATGAATACGCATGAGAAAGATTTACATGCACTACCTCCATTATATGCAAATCTCTCTCATGCATATTCATTGTGGATTTCCAGAAAATCTCATTTGCTGGGGAGGCCTTAGGACAGGTTTGGGAACCCCTGCTTTTAACCAGTAAGCTACTCCGATACTAATAATAAATAAGTAAAGTGCAGGTTAGTTGTATAATGGGTACATTACTTGTCAAACTGATTGACAGGTGAGATAAGGATGACAGAGCCAATCAGCACTCACTTCTGGTGTATGTTCCGCCTCAGGCCACACCCCCTCCCATAGAAGTGAATGGAGAGTTAGCCCCGCCCATCTATGCCCCCAGGCGTGGCCACACACCCCCAAGGATGACATCAGCCAATCAGCGCCCACTTCTGGGTTTGTGCCACACCCACACCCCACCCCACAATGTTGGCAATAGCCAATCAGCGCCCACTTCTGGGTTTGTGCCACACCCACATCCTCCCACCCTCAACCATACCCCAGACTACATCATCGGAAATGACATCACCGGAAACAGTTTGTCATCAGAAATGGACAGTGTCGCTTTTCAATGACATCACCGGAAACAGTGTATCATCAGAAATGGACAGTGTCGCTTTTCGATGACATCAGCGTAAGCAGAGTGACTGACTCCTGAAATGTGTTTTGCTTCTGGTTAATGCTGACATCTGCAAAAGCAGGAACCCTGGAAAACAAAACAAAAAAAATGCTTTCTCTCCCCCTGCCCCAATTCTTTTTTCTCACAAAGCAGTGCAATGCTTTTATGTGTATTGCAGGCTATTTAGAACTGATTGTTAAAAATAACCCTTTGGTAGCAGCAGCAGGAACACAATGCAGAGACATAGCATTTGGTATACAGGCTTTTCGCAGAGACACAGCACTTGGGTATGCAGGCTTTTCACAGAGACATAGCACTTGCTATAGAAGCTTTTCTTTCCAAAATGTTAAACTGCAATTAACACATCTTTGTTAGAGAAACCAGTGCTGTCCATGTGATAGAATATTGCTTTTAAGATCTCACTGTTAGAGAGAAGTATTCTGGCAGTCCTGTAGTTCAGACTGAAATACAGAGAGAGACCTGAGTTCAAATCCCACAACAGCTATTTTTTAGTGGCTTTGAAAAAAAAAAACAATACAGAGATACAAGTCTGGGCATGCTTCTAGGTTATGGTAACACATAATTGGCCGAAACAAGAGACTTGTTCTGAAATACAGAGAGAGACCTGAGTTCAAATCCCACAACAGCTATTTTTTAGTGGCTTTGAAAAAAAAAACAATACAGAGAAACAAGTCTGGAATGCTTCTAGGAAAGGAAATGGTAACATGTGAATGGTAGAAAGAACAGGCTATACTTTAAAACACACAGGATTTGTGGAATAAATCCATCCTGAAGATGTTAGCAAAATAAAAAGAATAGTCAAAGCACGGCAATCATGAAGGAAACCTTATTGAAGAGCATTTACTATGACCCCAAAGCAATAGGGAGCTTTGGGGGCATAAATCCTCTACTTCAAGCTGCTAAAAAGCATGATAAAACAGTCAACAGAAACGATGTAGTTAGATGGTCTACAGGACAAGATGCTTATACTTTACACAGACCTGCTAGAGTCTGTTTTAAAAGAAACAAGATGATCGTGTCAGATGTGGATGCACAATGGCAGGCTGATTTAGTTGATATGGCAGCCTTGTCCCATTATAACAATGGCTACAAATACATCTTAACAGTGGTAGACATCCTGTCAAAATATGCTTGGGCTGCAAGTTTAAAATTGAAAACCGGTCATGAAGTTGCTAAAGCCTTTGAAAAAATATTTAATTTAGGTCGTATACCTGAAAAAATACAGACAGACAAGGGTAAAGAATTTTTAAATAGGTCTCTGAAGAATTTATTAAAACAAAGAGGGGTTCATCATTTTGTAACCAATAACAATGTTAAAGCAGCAGTGGTAGAAAGGTTTAACAGGACTTTGAAATCCAAAATGTGGTGTTATTTCACAGCACACACCACCTTTAGGTAATAAGTCGTACTGCAGGCTTTTGTGCACAGCTATAATCATAGTTTTCACAGAACAATAAAGACGAGGCCTGTAGATGTGACATACACAAATTCTCTGCAGATCTGGAAAAGAATCTACGGTGATAGCATCAAGCGTAAGCACACCAAGAACCCCTTAAAGAAAGGAGATCATGTAAGACTTTCAAAAATTAGAGGAAAATTTGAAAAAGGTTACAAGCAAACATGGACTGATAAGGTATTTATAATAACGGGCATTTTAAACAGGGGGCAGAAAGTGACATACAAGATACATGATTATGACGGTGAAGCCATTCAAAGTTCTTTTTATCCTGAAGAATTGCTAAAAGTCACACCGCAACAGGACAGAATATACCGTATCGATAAGGTTCTAAAGGTAAAAGGATTCTACCTTGTGAAATGGAGGTGATGGCCTGTTAAATTTAACAGTTGGGTTAAAGCATCAGAGATTCAAGACATCTGATTTCTTCCTTTGTTTTGAAGCAACATAAAAAAAAATGAATGATGGTGTTTTTTCCAGTTCATACTGCTAGACCAGTCCAGACAAACGGGTTATGCACCCCTGCCAGCAGATCTTGGAGACAGAGAATTCTACCAGAGCTCTGATAGGCTGGAGCCTGGTGATATAATCCTACCCCTAGGGGTCTCCCTCAGTTTTTCTCTGTCTCCAGCGGATCTGGATGCTTTGTTTTTTTGCTCCTTCAAAAACATTTAAAATGATGTATTTCTTTGTGATTTCTTTTGGAGAGATTATACCCTGTAGTTGCCAGTGTACTTATCTGATCACCAGGATGATTCCAGCTGAGCTCCTGTGTCCTGTCACAGTAGAGATCGCTGATGTGAAGACTTCCCAGCACTAGTCAAGAGGACTATTTAGCTGGATGGTAAGCCTCCTAAAATCCAGTCCCTGGGGCTGATTTTAGTGGTGAGGCAGCTGGCAGTGGGCTGAGCAGCAGTCCGTGGCTTCTCTGCACTTTCGGTACTGTGAGTACAAAGCCTGTCTTTCTCCCACTAATGTCTGCAGCTCTGTGGTGACTCGATTTATTTTTCTTGATTTTTCAGCGATTTTAGGCATTTCTCTCATGCCTGCAACCCTCCCACCTTGTCCTTTGACTTTTTAAGTTAATTCCTTAGCTTTTGGGGGTTTTAATTCACTGTTTTTGAGGTTTATTTTTGCCGGCGGCCATTTTGAATAGCTAATGAGCCCCGGTTTTTGGCGGGAAGCCAGATTCCTTCTCTATTTGCTGGCTTTTAGCACCTCTATTGCTGTTTAAGTTTTTTCCACAACACTTGCTAGCTGTGAGTTGTGGAGGGGTTCTTTTTTCTCTGCCTATGTATTCACATAATGAATAAAAAGTACGGAAGGCATGAATAGAGAACAGGATGCAATTCAGAGCCACAGTACAATGCTAAGACACTGACCAATGGTGCAGGGCTCATGGGTTCCATCCCCCACTGTGCCCAACAAAGAAAGCTGGCTGAGGCATTACCTATTATGGGGAATATTGTTAAATGCCTGTTCCTGCGGGGCAGAGTTATTTTTTTTTAGTTCTCACTATGCCTTATTCAGGTCTACGCTGCATAGGCTGTCAGAAGAAACACAGGGACCTCAAGAATCAGCTGTGCTCTTCCCCCAGCGTCTTGATTCCCCAGATAAACTTGGAAACTCCTGAGCCTGGCTTCAGTGGAGCTCTCCATTGGCCTTACGCTGCGCTGAGTCTTTGCCACGAGGGTTTGGACATCCCCAGGAAGTTCAGGTATCATTTTCTGAAAGAAAACTGTGAGTAGCCTGTTTTTTCTTACTTGCCTCAGCTGCCCTGGGTTGATTTCAACTGCATCCGGACCGGCTGCCTCTGAGTTTTGAAGTTCCTACTTTAAATTCTTAATCCACAACCTGCAGCCGGGTTACTTTGTACGTCTTACTGGAATATTGTACCTGTCTTATTCAATATACCATTTGATTGGAATTTTACGTCAGTGTTTTGGATCCTGACTGTTTTGGGCTCGGCCTATTTAAGCATACTCACTGTAATCTTCAGTATAGCTGGGTTTGAGCTTCTACATCCCTCCCCAGAAACACCTTTCAGCCCCTACCATGGAGGTCTGAGTGGCTGCGGAGGGATCAAACTCTAATTTCCCTGCTTTCAGTCACTGTAATTGCCTTACCCTGCTTTGAAAGTTTCTCTGTACCAGCACAGTGAATGACTGACAGTTCCCTTCTCAGCTCAGTGAATACCTGACAGTTTTTCTGTGCCAGCGGCCATTTTGTTTTTCTCTTCAGTGTTTCTTTTTGGAGGGAACAGCTCTAGACAGCAGTTTCCACGCATTTAATCATGCTGTGGAGGCACGGGGAGTTTCAAAATCCTTTTCTTTGAAGAGTCTTCGGTTCCCTGAGCCTACCTTGATTTTTGTTTTAAATGCTAAAAAAAAAAAAAAAAAAGAGGAAAGGTGGTTTAAGTCTCTACAATGCTTGTTTCTCTGGCTGTATTATATGGGATATGTAATCAGCCGAAGGGGGAATTAATAGATTGCTTGTGTTCCACCTGCACGCTGCCTCCCGGAGACTCTTTCCCCATTCCCACTGCGCTGCTAGATGGGTTCATCATCACCTTATCTCCTCCCTCCTCAGAGCCCCTGCTGCAGGATCTTCCTGCAGGAAAGGATTCAGTCAGCTCCCATGTCACTCCCACAGCAGCTGGAGGCCACAGCAGCCTTGACTGACAGTGCCTTCCTCACACTCTTCCATCTGGCATGACGCCTGTGACTTTTGGAGTCTTTTGGACTATCTCCTACACCTGCCCAGTAGCAGGCAAGCATATGGCGTGGTCTCGCAAGTGGTCCCATAAGTCCTCAGACCTTAGAGCAGTACGTCCTCCTTGGAGCGTTGCATGTGCCTTGCGGGGTACTATGGATATTCAAGAAGACTTTAAATCTTCGGAGGTCAGCCCTGACTCGTTGGAGTACGGAGATGGGGACTATTCTCCGTCTGTTTTCTTCGCTGACGGTTCTCAGCCTTTTCGGAAAGAGGAGTTGCCGGCTCTAATCACACAGGTGATGGAGTCGCTCCCCCTAGCCGACACGCCTGATCCTCCGGATTCTCAAATCCGGTTGCAGCCGGATCCCATTTTCCAGGGCATTCGTACGGCACGCGGTATTGATCAGTTATACCCTTGGTCTCCCTTTCACTTGGACTGTTGGCTGACATACCCGACAGTTGATGCATTCTGACCAGGGTCATCAGGCATACCACACTTCCGGTTGAGGGCGGATAGGCGCTCCGCGACCAGCAAGAGCTAAAGAGTTGGGAGGCTGCTAAAGACGGGTTTTCCTTCGCCTGCTATTTCCTTCTTGCAGGGGGTGCGGAGGTCTAGCAGCTCGGGCCTCCCTTCGATGGATTCAGCAGCTTCCAGGTGTTCCCGAGTTGGTTCATTTCGAATCCATCGCTGCATTCCAGGCAGAGGCATTCTGTGATCTCTTGCGGCTGTCAGCTCGCTTCCTAGCACCGGTGTTGGTAGCTCGGAGATGGCTCAGCCTGCGTCAATGGGCAGCGGATGTTGCTTCATTTAAAGGCTCCAGCGTTTAGATGCCATTCGTCCCAGTCCACCATTAGGAGGAGGACTGGGCCATTACTCTGTCTATTTTGGGATGCTTCAGGTCCTGGATTTTCTAGGGGCTGGGTGCAACACTCGTCGGGGACGGGTGTTTATACCTCAGGAACGTTTTCAGAAGATCTCTCTTCAGCTCCGCCTCTGCTTGGATCAAGCGGCGCCTCGGCCTTGGGGCTACCTTCAACTCTTGGGGTCCATGGCAGCAACGATAGCCCTCGTTCCGTGGGCAAGAGCGCACATGCGCTGCTTGCTGACGGCGCTTCTATCTCATTGGTCGCCGGTATCGGGGAGTTATCGAATCCGGTTGCCTTTGCTTCTGCCGGTGCGCCGCAGCCTCCGCTGGTGGCTTCAGGCACACAATCTTCTACGGGGGGTCCCTCTGGAATCTCTGCGCTGGATCTTGGTGACGCCAGTCGCCGACCTCTCTGGTTGGGGAGCGCCTTGCGGCTTGGCCTCGGCACAGGGGAGTAGGTTACCTCGCGAAGCCCAAGGGTCTATCAATCGTCTCGAGACGCGGAAAGTGCGCTTCGCCCTTCTTCAGTTTCAGCCTCTTCTGCAGCGGTGTGCGGTTCGGATCCTGTCCGATGCCACGACGGTTGCTTACCTAAGCCGCCTAGGCGGCACGCAATGTCCGGATGTCTCACAGGAGAGGCGTTTGCTCCTCCTGTGGGCGGAGGAAAATCTTCAGGCTATCGGCACAGCACATCGCAGGCGTGAACAATGTGTGAGCCGATTTTCTCAGCCGGCACTCTCTGGAGCCCGGGGGCTGGGCTCTGCAGCCGGATGCGTTCCGGTCCATTGTTCACCTGTGGGGACTACCGACCATGGATCTATTGGCTACGGCGCAGACTGCCAAGGCTTCGCTGTACTTCGGCCATTGGAGGGACGAGGGAGCACACGGCATAGATGCTCTCTCTCAACCGTGGCCGACTCATCTTCTCCTGTGTGTTTTCCCTCCCTGATCCGTGATATGCATGGTTCTCCAGCGGCTCCGAGACCATCGCGGACCTGTGCTCCTGCTGGCTCCAAATTGGGCTCGCGGACCATGGTATGCGGATCTCTTCTGTCTGTCTGGGATGTCACTGCTTCGCCTCGAGGTGTTTCTCGTCCTTCTGATTCAGGGACCGGTGGAGATGGAAGACCCGGCTCCTTACTCGCTTACGGCCTGGCTATTAAACGCCGCCGGTTTGCTCGCTACGGTTATTCGCCTTGCGTGGTCGTGACGCTTCTCACGGCGCGGCGGTCTACCATGACGCTGACTTGCGCTCGGGTTTGGCTTCTCTTGATGGTTGGTGTTCGCGAAATAACCTCTCACCCTGGCGTTGCGGTGTTCCGGACATCCTGTCCTTTTTACAGGCCGGAGTGGATAAGGGATTAGCGCTCAATTCCTTGCGAGTACAAGTGGTCGCTTTAACTTGTTTTCGGGGTCCTATAGCGGGGCGATCGATAGCTTCGCATTCGGACGTGTCTCGGTTCCTCCGCGGAGTTAGGGCCTTCCGGCCTCCTCTGTGTTCGCCTGTACCGGCGTGGGCTCTCATGCTTATCCTCTGTGCCCTCGTTGCTCCTCCCTTTGAGCCTCTGAGGGCCTGTTCTCTTCTAGATTTGACTCTGAAGGCAGTCTTCTTGGTGGCCATAACTTCGGCATGCCGTATTTCTGAGCTCCAGGCTCTCTCGTGTCAAGATCCCTATCTCTCGTTTTCCTCCGAAGGCGTTTTTCTGTGAACTGTCCCTTCCTTTTTTGCCCAAAGTGCTGACACCGTTCGCTGTTAACCAGCCTCTTTTCTTTCCGTCTTTTCCAAAGGCGCAGTGTGACAGTGCTCGGTCTCCGTTGCGAGCGGTGGACCTTAAGAGGGTTCTTTTTCGGTATCTGGGGGTCGCGAGACCCCTCCATCTGACTGTTCCTCTTTTGTCTTGTTCGCGGGTTCTCGTCGGGGATCCGCAGCCTCCGAATCTACCTTTTCTAGATGGGTTACGGAGGCCATTGAGGCGGCGTACCTTCTTCTGGGAGAGTCAGCTCCACCGGGACTCCGTGCTCACTCCTCTCGGGCGCAAGCAACTTTGTAGGCCGGGAGGTCTCATGTAGTTCCTCTCGATATTCGCCGGGCGGCGACTTGGTCGTCACTGTCCACCTTTCTCGGTCATTATCGGTTGGACTTCATGCCCATCCGGAGGTCCGTTTTGGAGTTGCTGAGCTGTCGGCGGCCTTGCCCCCCCTTGAAAGCAGGTAGCTTGGGTACTGCCCGTTTGTCTGGACTGGTCTAGCAGTATGAACTGGAAGGAGAAATTTCACTTACCGTTAATTTCCTTTCCTGGAATACTGCTAGACCAGTCCAGGACCCGCCCTGCTGTTTGTTGGCGTGCCGCTGGTGCGGTGCAGCCGCCGACCGCGGTTCTTCTCTTTGCCGGTATGCCTCACCATGGGCGGTCCATGGGTTCGTAGGTGGATACTGTTCAGCTCTAGGGAATTCTTCAGCTCCCTTGTATATAGTTCACTTGAGATCCTCTGGGGTGATGTTACAGTTCATGTTGCGTTAGCTTGTGGACGTAACTGAGGGAGACCCCTAGGGGTAGGATTATGTCACCAGGCTCCAGCCTATCAGAGCTCTGGTAGAATTCTCTGTCTCCAAGATCTGCTGGCAGGGGTGCATAACCCGTTTGTCTGGACTGGTCTAGCAGTATTCCAGGAAAGGAAATTAACGGTAAGTGAAATTTCTCCTTATAGCACACTGCCTAGCAATGCCTCAGCAGGTGTGTTCCCCCAAAACATCAGCTCTAATTTTACCATACAACTAGCAAGGCCGTTGGACTTACAAGGACAATGGGAAGTAAGGCTCGTGGAAATATAATATCCCAACACCTGGGAGAATATTAAGGAAGATCAAAAGTATGTTGTCACCTCCATAGCAGGAAATATACAGCACCACATGACAGTCAGGAGTGGACATTACGCGACCATGCAGAGTTTAGTGGAATCCATGAATCATGGCATTAGCAGCATCTATAAATCTGCGTTGCCACAAATCATTTATGAACCCTATGCGCGAAGAATCTAAATAAAATCGGATGATGGGTCTGTTATTTCTGCAGATGGTGATTTGGCAACCATTTTGGGAATAGAAGCTGACGTTAATACACAGCATTCCCATTTTCCAGCGGATATTACAGGAAATTTTAATACCCTCTACCTGTACACAGATATTGTAGAGCACCAGTTAGTAGGTGACTATTTTGTGCCACTGCTGCGCTGTGTTCCAACTAAGGGGTTAAGGGATGAGTTTATCACATTAAGTTATGATAAGCCGCACTATGTCCCTGTGAACAAACAGCATATTGACACCATCATGTTTGAAATAAAGATGGATCAGAACAGACACATCTCATTTCGTTACGGGAAGGTGATCCTTAAGCTTCATCTGCACCCACAGAGGGTGACTGTTTTTTAAAATGGTTGTGGCTAAAGACTACGGAGACTCCAAAGTATATAAGCATTATTATACAACACAGGCCGGCTATGGACTTTCAGGATATCATGGAGTACCAGTCATGTATGGTGCCGGTGTCGGCGGGGTGTTTTGTAGTCTCTTTAGAAAAGCTATTCCGTTTTTGAGAAGGGGTTTTGAAATTATTAAACCACACGTGAAAGGCGCCGCAAAAAACATAGCCAAGGATGACATGAGTCATGTCACAACGGCTGTTCTAAATAAAATGAACCAGTCTAAAGAACAGGCAGGATCAGGACTGGCTGTGATTAGAAGAGCTGTTAAAAGAAAGAGAACACGTCTCAGGAGTTACCACAAAGACCTCCAGAGTCTTTTAAAAGAAACCCGTAGGTGACAGGTCTCAGAAGCTTAACCACTGGTCTAAGAAGAGAAGCACTCACTCTAGGAAGCGAGTTATATTCTAAAAAAAGCACCATGGCTTTTGTACACCACGGCTCTGAAGAGTGTGTTAAATCAGAACTGAACCTGTTTCAACTAGCCCCGACCCAAACAAGTATCAAAAAAAGTATTTATGTGGAAATTCCACCATTATCGGCTTTGACGGAAACAGCCCCTTTGGACTTCTATATCGCAGGTCATGGTGAAGACTACATTGATTTAAATAGTACTCTTTTGCACCTGACCTGTAAAATTCTGGATGAAGGAGGCTCAAACATCAATCCAACAGCCAAAGTAGCGCTGGTGAACTACCCAATTGCAGCTCTGTTTAGCCAGCTGGATGTTACCCTGGGAGACCAACTCATTAGCCAGAGCAACAACTGCTACCCCTACAGAGCCCTCATAGAGCTGCTTCTCAATTATGGTGAAGGATCCCTCAAATCACAGTTTACAAGCGGGCTGTTTTATAAAGACACAGCCGGGCAGCATGAAGTGAGAGAGATAGGATCTCGCAACGTCGGCTTTACTGAAAGGGCCCAATTTACGGCCTCTAGCCACAAGGTAGAGCTATTGGGGCATTTACATAGTGATCTATTTTTTCAAGAAAAGCTATGGATTAATGGTGTGGATCTCAAAATTAAATTTGACCCGCAACAAAAATTCTTTCTGTTTAATGAGCGGTGATGCCGAAGAAAGTTATAAACTACTTATCCTAAACGCTGCGCTCTTTGTAAAGAGAGTTAAAGTTTCCCCCGGAGTGTGCTTGGGACATGTGGAAGCTCTGCTGAAAGCTAATGTCAAGTATGCTATTGACCGTGTGGGGCTGAAGGTGTTTAGCATACCAGTCGGAGCCCAGGTGACTAACCAGGAAAATCTCTTTTTGGGGCAGTTACCAAAACTCATTGTGCTGGGATTTGTGGATAATGATGCTTTCAGCGGTAATTATGCTAAAAACCCCTTCAATTTTAAACATTATAATATTAATTTTGCCGCTCTGTATGTGGACGGTGAACAAGTACCCGGGAAATCTCTTCAACCTGACTTTCAAAATGGATGTTGTGTAAGAGAATATATGCAATTGGTGCAAGCAACTGGCAAACATCTGAAAGACACAGCGTTGCTGAATGACCATCAGGAGTTTTACAAAGGTTATACCCTGTTGGCGTTTGACCTTTCACTGGATCAGGAGTGTGCAGACCATTACTCGCTGATTAAAACTGGTAACCTGCGGGCTGAAATACGTTTTGCCAGCGTCTTACCCCATACAGTTAACATGATTGTTTATGGGGTTTTTGACAATGTGATAGAAATTAATCATAGAAGGAATGTTCTTTTTGATCATTCATGAAAATGAACACCCTGCAGATCTTCCGTATTTTAAAGAAGGACCCCTGTGTTGCAGATTTCTTTTTAGATGTGCTACCCAGCGACTGGTTAGCTGATGTACAAATATCAAGGAAGCCCGTGTGTTTGGTGGTAAATACACACCCTCATAACTTACCTGGAGAATACTGGTTAGGCCTCTATATATGTGGAGATGGAACAGGGGAATTTTTTGATTCTTATGGACAACCCCCAGATAGCTTATTCTTTCCTACCAGCATTATGAGCTTTTTCAACAAGCATTGTACAACTGTTTTATACCACAACAGACAATTACAGCACCCGATGTCCACGGCTTGTGGATATCACTGTGTGTTTTTCTTGCACCACCGCTGTAAAGGGGTGCCTTTTGAAAATATTTTAGAAATGTATTCTGAAGATTTAATGCAAAATGATGATATGGTGTTACATTTTGTAAAACGCAAC
This sequence comes from Ichthyophis bannanicus, assembly GCA_033557465.1. Taxonomy (NCBI): domain Eukaryota; kingdom Metazoa; phylum Chordata; class Amphibia; order Gymnophiona; family Ichthyophiidae; genus Ichthyophis; species Ichthyophis bannanicus. The sequence goes on along the minus strand of CM066031.1, from coordinate 1,516,948,865 downwards.
AAACAAACTTTGTGTAGATCTTTTAGAAATCCGTTTCTTAACCAGCAGGTGTGTGTTTCCTATCGTGAATGTTATGCTGTTTCTAAATAAAAAGTAACCCCTCTAAGGAGGTTTTTGAAAAGAAACCACTGTCTAGTCTTTTATTTTTGTTTTTAAACATTTTATTGAAAATACATTTTTACACACTCAGCCACTGGTAGCTGTGAGATAATTTGTTTTTTATGAGGGAGTAGCTCTTTGCTCTTTATCGGCTTCGTGTACATTTTAGTAACCTTCACAGATGGGTTCTCCTTGAGGCGTGCCAGTACATCTCTGTTGGCTGCATTGCCCAGCACCGTGGAGGGCATATTTAATTCGGCTAGGGTTTGCATGAACTCCACCCAGCCCCTGGGTATTCTTCGTTGTGAACGAGCTTGGGGCTGAGTAGCCCCACGAATGAGGACAAGTAGGTTAGAGCCATTGACAGGGTTTCCCCGGTATACAAATGTTCCATTTCCCTCCCAGGATGCCACAGTAAAAAGGGGACTATTATAGTTGTTGATATGGAAGGACAGATTAGATAGGCCATGTGGTCTTTTTCTGTCGCCATATTTCTATGTTTCTATAATTGCACATTATGGTGTCATCTTTGTTTGACACTAGCGTGTGCGAATAATGTTGGTGTACAACAGAGATGTCCTAATTGCAAAGCTCTAAAGAGTGTTTAGATAGACACACGTATTTGGCTCTGAAAAAAGAAGTGGAGTGTTTATCTAAGATACTGTGCCAGAAATGTGAGTCTTATGTGGACAAGAAACATAAGTGCAAGGGTCGACATTGTAAACTATGCAGTGAACCCTTAACCGGGGATGGCGTCCACTTATGTTTTATGACCCCTATTGGTAAAACTGAAACATCTGAAAAGTATATTTTTATCATTGTGAATGTATGCAACAAACAGGCTGGCATGTCCCTATTTACATATATGCGACGGACTTAAATGATGAAAAAAACTAGGAATTCAAGGGCCTCGAATGTCTTTCTGCCTTTATACAGATTTTTTGTGACAAAAAATTTAAAGGCTACACCTTCATAGCCCATAATTCCAAAGGTTATGACGGGTATTTTGTTCTTAAACAACTGCTAAAGGAAAAGATGAGCACAGGGCTGCTGGTTCAAGGTGCTAACATTTTATAAATTACCGTTGAACCTTTGACTATCCGTTTTATAGACTCTCTAATTTTCTGCCTATGAAACTTAGCAAACTACCAAAAGCCATGGGTTTTACAGGCTGCATGGGGTACTTTCCACACTTTTTTAATACTCTGGAAAAACAAAATTATGTGAGCCCCATGCCAGGTGTTGAACATTACGGTGTGGGAAACATGTTGCCTGAAGAAAAAGAGGAATTTTTACAATGGTACAAGGACAATCAGCATAAAACTTTTAATTTGCAAAAAGAGTTGGCTTATTACTGCCAGCAGGATGTACCTATTTTGCGGCAGGCCTGTGTTCTCTACTGAGCTGAAATCATGAAAATGACAGTGAAAGAAGCGGTTGTAGAGCAGAGTAGCGTATCAGAAATTCAAACAAGTTGCTTAGACCCTTTCCAATATATAACCCTTGCATCTGTATGTATGGCTATGTTCAGATTAATGTTTTTAGAACCCAAGACAGTGGCACTCATTCCACCAGATAACTATCACCAGCAGACAAAGAGATATTCAACCCCCTCTATTCAATGGCTGATGTATGTAGAGGCCAAAGAAAATATACAGATCACACATGCTCTGAAAGGTGGCGAAAAAAAGGTGGAGGTCTTATTTTCTTGATGGCTATGCAGTGATCGATGGGGTAGAAACAGCTTTTGAATTTAATGGTTGTTTTCATCACAGCTGTCTGAGTTGTTATAATGATAAAGACCAGAATCCTGTAACAGCCATGACCTATGTTTTTCTTTATTACAAAACACAGCTAAAAGCTGCATTCCTGGAAAGCCGGGGGTTCAAGGTCATAAATCTATGGGAGCACGAGTGGAAGCGGATGGTAAAAGAAAATGATGGGGGGGGGGGCTGTGCAGATTTCCTGGCTGACTCAGCATTACCGCAACCTCTGATTCCACAAGATGCCCTTTTTGGGGGTAGAACAAATGCCTTTTGTCTGTACCACAAAACAAGACCTGGGGAAAAAATACACTACTATGATTTTACTAGTCTCTACCCTTTTGTCAATAAAACAAAGGAATATCCAATAGGCCATCACCAAATCATTTATGACAAATTTGGCCCCCCTACAAATTACTTTGGTTTTATAAAAGCAAAAGTATATCCTCCACGAAAGCTCTTTTTCCCGGTGTTACCCATACTGTTGGGCGGTAAGCTTATGCTTCCTCTGTGTCATACGTGTGCTGACACACGGCAACAGGAAATGTGTGCCCACATGGATGAGGAGAGAGCTTTTGTGGGGACTTGGTGTACGGTGGAGATGAATTTAGTCATTGCAAAAGGGTATGCGGTTGTTGAAATCTATGAAATCTGGCATTTCGAGCAAAATCTGATAATCTCTTTTCCGAATACATCAAAATGCACCTCCGTCAAAAATAAGAGGCTTCTGGCTACCCTCGGTGGTACAATGATACTGAAAACCAAAATGTGTACATAGCTGATTTCTTTAGAAAAGAGGGTGTGTGTTTGCGTGCAGACCAGATTAATGTAAACCCTGCTAAGCGTCAAATAGCAAAACGTTTCTTAAATTCCCTGTGGGGTAAATTTTGTCAAAGAACAAACCTGCGTACCACAAGCATTGTGAGAGAACCTGATGATCTCTTTAAATATCTGTTTTCTCCTGAATTCGAGGTTTCATTATGCGATTTTATTGATGATGAAACAGCCTGTGTGTCATGGAGGCACTCAAAAGACCGCTGTATATTATCGGGTAGCACCAATGTTTCCATTGCCTGTTTTACAACGACTTATGCATGTCTGGAGTTATACAATCTTCTAGATAGTTTGCAAGAGTGCTGCCTGTACCATGATACAGATTCTGTGATATTTCTAAGTCGAAAGGGAGATTGGAACCCATCTTTGGATGATTATTTAGGTGAGCTCACAAGTGAGATACCCTCAGATGAACATATCACAGAGTTTGTATCAGCGGGGCCTAAAACATATGGTTACAAGTAGTCAAGCGGGAAGACCTTTATGAAAGTGAAAGGGATTACGTTAAATGTAGGAAACTGCCAGAAAATCAATTTCACTAGTTTGAAAGATCTAGTTTTGGACTACAAGCCTGGGGCAGCATATTTACCCCAGAAAAAGATAGGAGTACAACAACCTGGTATTATAAGAAAGAAAAAGAGTTGGACAATAGAGACCGGTGTGATTAAAAAAACACAAAAGGTTGTGTATGACAAAAGGGTGAAGTTGGAGGATGACTTCAGCATACTACCCTACGGATACTAGCATGGTGGATGTGCACTGGTCACATCCTTTTTCTTGTATTTTAGCTAGGCCATCCAATTCAGGCAAGAGCTTCTTTGTTAAAAAGCTGTTAGAACACGCTGGGTGTGTATTGACTGTCATGCCTAACAATATTGTGTGGTGTTATAGTTGCTGGCAACCTTTGTATAAAGAAATGTTAAATAAATATCCTTTTATTATTTATTTATTTATGTATGTATATATTTCTATACCGCCCCTTCCAGCGATCAAGGGCGGTTTACAAGGAACATTTTAACAACTGTACACAGATGTATACATTTACATTGAACAATTAGATTTAACTATTTACAATGAACGGTTGAGTATAACTATTTACATTAAACAAAACTTCAACTTCAAGGTGTATTAATAATACAAACATCCATTAACTTATTTACATTGGATATTTACAGTGGTTGTGTATGTTTTGGAATTTATTTCCTTTTTTTGACGTAAATCGGGGGTGTGTTTGGGGTTTCGGACAGGGGGGGAGTTATTTAGTTTTGAGTAAGGGGGTTCATGTGTGTATTATCATGGTTATGGAGGTGTTTTGGGGAATATGGGATTTCAAAGTGTTCAGTAAAGAGGTAAGTTTTTAGCTCTTTCCTGAACTGATGGAGGTCATTTACATTTATGGACACTGCCTGATACTTTTAAAGATGAACGAATGTTTCCAACCAATAAAGTAAACTTGGTTATTGTTGATGATCTAATGGATTCTGCCTTTAAAAGTGATGAAATAGAGAAAGCCTTTACCAAGTATGTGCATCACAGAAACCTGAGCATCATCTATATTGTTCAAAATGTTTTCTGCCAAGGCAAAGCAAGCCGAACTATAACTTTAAATACCAAATACATGGTGCTCTTTAAGAATCCTAGAGATAAATTACAGATTGCCATTCTAGCCAGGCAGATGTACCCTGGAAAATCAAAATTCTTTTTAGAAGTCTTCGAGGATGCCACCAGAAAGCCGTTTGGTTATCTCATTGTAGATTTAAATAACACAACGCCTGAGGCTTCGAGACTGAGGATGGATATCTTCCTGCCAGATTGGACTATGGTATACTGTGAAAACCCACAAATCCCACATAAAAAGAAATGAGTATGTAACTGGCCCTTCATACATGCGTGTGTGTCTCAGACAACATGTCTCACCGTGTAAAGAGAAACCTGCCCCTTTTAAAACTTTTGGTTCAAGCCTCTCCGCAGCACAGAAGAGCCACCCTGAATACAGCTTCTAATGATTTGGTAGCAGCTATAGTTGAAATTGCTCTCAACACCCTTATAGGTAACATTCCTCTTTCATAACACCAGATAAAAGTTTTAAAAGGGAAGCGTCACGCCATAAAGAGTCTGTGCGATAAAAGACTACCCATTAAAAAAAAAAGAAGCAATTGGTGAGACAGTCGGGTGGATTTATCGGGCCCTTGTTAAGTTTTGCATTACCATTGATAACGGGGCTTCTGACAAACCGCTAATGCAGCACGCTGAAAAAATGTACATAGTCCCTAATCAACAACTCAAGCGCTTGAGAAACCCGCCAGATCGGGATGAAAATATTAGAATCATGGCCATTCATAAGTTAGATGAAGAAATGAAAAACATCCTGCAAAGCGCTGGTATGTCTGAACATGAAAAGGCTAAATGTTACTCAGAAGTGTTACAGTGCTATCTCATGCTTAACAGACAAAGGGATATGGAAAAATAAAAAATAAACTTGTATCTACAGGCACAAGATGAGACATCAACAGCAGCATCTCTAGAAAATATTATACCTCCAGACCCTGTAATACAAGAAGTGTTAAACAGCATCAATATGCGCTATAGGAAAAATGCTGAGGTGCTGCTTAATAAACTGTTAAAAAAAAATTCTTTGATAGGGCTGTCCAAAGCATTGTCTTTTTTTAATGTACATTAGTGCTGCCAGGAAAACACCCTCAGGGTACTGTAACCATAAGGTGCCTCAGAAGGCGCCCTATAAGGCGCCTTATAGGGCACCCTATAAAGCGCCTTCTGAGGCACCTTATGCTTACAGTCCGTATAAGGTGCCTTATAAGGTGTCCTATGGAGCGCCTTATAGGGTGCCCTATAGGGGACATTATAGGGTGCCGTGGCGGACAGTGCACATTATAATGTGCCCTATGGGGTGCCTTATAGGGTGCCTTATGCGGCACCTTAGGTTATGGCACGTGAGGGTGTGTTTGCTGGCAGCAATAAATAAAATGCCTCAGGAAACAATACTTACATGTCACAGCTGATGCCTCAGCCAGCCTTATGCATACTCGGGGATCGAACTCATGACCCCTGTACTATCAGTCAGTGCATTAACCATTGTGCTACACTTCTGTTTCTATGTTTGGATGTCTGTGCGCCTACTTAAGATTACCGTGCGGTAACGCGCTTAGTGGCGCTTCGCACGATCATGTGCGCAGCAGTGCGCGTTATCACGCGATACTCCTGTTTTGCTGCTTTAAGACTGAAACGCCCACTCCTTTTATGGCAGCCTGCACACTATCGCCAGGCGCACATTAAGACGGTTTAGTAAACATACCCCATAGTCTCCCTTTCGAAAATTAAAAGGTAGTACTGTGGATTTCCTTACTATCCCTCCTCCACTAATTAAATCAAACGCGATCATGCTATGATCACTATTGCCAAGTGGCCCCAACACCCTTATCTCTTGCACCAGATCTGGTGTTCCACTAAGGACTAGGTCCAATATGGTTTCCCCTCTGGTCAGTTCATGAACCAGCTGCTCCAAGAAGCAGTCATTTATTTCATCTAGGAACTTTATCTCCCTAGCATGTCTTGCCGTGACACTGACCAAGTCGATACCGGGGTAATTGAAATCACCCATTAATATTACTGTGCTGTAACTTTTGTTAGCTTCCTTGATTTCTTTGAGCATTTCATCATCCATTTGTTCATTTTGGCCAGGCGGTCGATAGTACACCCCCACTGTCATCGCCTTCCCCTTTTTACATGGAATTTCAATCCATAAAGATTCTACAGCAAATTGTATTTCCTGCAAAACTTTAATCCTTTCTGAATCAATGCCCTCTCTAAAATAGAGTGCTACCTCTCCACCAATTTGATCAGCTCTGTCATTACGATATAGTTTGTACCCAGGAATCACAGTGTCCCACTGGTTGTCCTCCTTCCACCATGTCTCTGAGATTCAATGCAATACCATCAACAGTTAAAGTAGTGGTGTTGCACCTAACATACCATTGTTTTGACATTTTGAGCTCGTTAGGTGCAACACCCTAGTGCCCTTTAGTAAAATGTAAAGTTCCTGGAGGAAAGGTCCATACACCATTATTAAGGAGGGACCCAGGATATCAGTGCTTGACCCAGTACAAGCATTGCGGAACCTGTGTCTTTTGGGGAAACTTCTAGGTACGTATGACTTAGATTGGCCACTGTTGGAAACAGGATACTGGGCTTGATGGACGTTGGTCTGACCCAGTATGGCATATCTTATGTTCTTATGTTCCCTAAGTCCCCCATGATGCTTAGCTTTAATTAATTTAACATAGCTTATTTGGGCATTTTTTGATTTCCAAAAGTCAATAAGCAATTTGTAGGCGACATCTTTTTATTGGACTAACTTCATATATTTATGGCAAGCTTTCAAGAGCTTTCTCTTCATCAGGTCTAGGCAACTATGATTTTTTGCTTGATTTCCAAATAAATGTTCATATTGTTACTTTATATTGCAGCTTCTCCTATTGATTAATCCAGTGGTTCCCAAACCTGTCCTGGGGGACCCCCAGCCAGTCAGGTTTTCAGGATAACCGCAATGAATTTGAATGAGAGAGATTTGCATACACTGCCTCCATTGCATGCAAATCTCTCTCATGCATATTCATTGTGGATACCCTGAAAACCCAACTGGCTGTGGGGTCTCCCAGGACAGGTTTGGCAACCACTGGATTAATCCAAAGAGGCAGTGTTTGCACACGGTATAACAGCTTAGACAGGATAACTGTTTTCACCAAAGCTTTCCTTACCATAAGAGATAGAGGCAGATATTGTCATTTCTGACAAAGAGTTTGAATATCATCTATTTGTTCTACCATGTTCTTTTTATATTTAGCAAGAGGGTTTGCACTTATATTACTACTACTACTACTGAACATTTGTACAGTGCTACAAGACATACGCAGCACTGAACAGACACATGTTAAAGACGGTCCCTGCTCATCAGAGCTTGCAATCTAGTCAAGACAGATAACAAAGTAGTTATAGACATGGGATATATCTATGGAGAATGGTAAGGAAACGCAAAGGAGATCAGGTGAGTCAAGATATGAAAGCGGCAGCAAAGAGGTGAATTTTCAGCCTGGATTTGAAGGTGTCTGACGTACAGACTCAGGTATTTTTGTCAGCCATAAGGAGCAAAGTCTGGAGTTACCAAGGTGAAAGGTGCAAATTCTGGAGTTAGCAATAGAAGAGAAGAGTTGGCAACAGAAGAGAAGAGTTAGGAATAGAAGATAGATACATATATACCAAGATATTTCATAGTCTCTTTAATCCAACCAAACATGAACTTTCTATGCCATCGCACCTCTCTTATGCAATAATAGCGTGATCGATTTGTCTTGTCTAGTTTTTAACCCCGAGAAGGAGTGATATTGATTCAAGAGGTCCATTATGTGTTTACCATCTGTTTAGAGTACTCTCAAACATTTGCAAACAAGCTAACCCTAAATTCCTGTTGACCTATGTTAATACCAGTTATCCCTAGATCATTTTGGAATGTTGCAGCTAGGAGTTCTATAGCTAATAAAAAAATAGTGAGGACAATGGGCACCCCTGATAGGTGCCTCTTTGTAATGCAAAACTGGGGGTTTAAAGCCTTATTGATCATTAATTAGGCAGTGGGATTAGCATATAAAATCTGCACCCAGTTAATGAAGTTGCCCTTTATTCCAAATTGTGTTAGGGTCCAAAATAGAATTGACCAGGAAACTTTATCAAAGGCATTTTCAATACTAGACTTAGCAAAGTAACTAGACTTAGCAAAGTACAGTATTATTCCAGGGCCACTTTTACCAGTGGGAAAAAGAGGTAAGTGCCCTAGGCCCAGCATGGCAGGGTGTCCATTGAATGAACACACAGTGCTCTGTCCTGATAACTCTATTGACCAGTATCTGCTTCTCAAGACAACAAAGAAAAAAATCTTCTTAAGAGTGACACAAATCAAGGTTACTTACCTGTAACGGGAGTTCTCCGTGGACAGCAGGATAAGTCAGCCACACCTGGTGACGTCATCCGACGGCGCCGTGGACGGAGTACTCTCTCTAGCCCAGAAGGGGTTTTGCCTTCTGGGCTGAGCCCCCTCCCCTCCACCTGGCCCAGCCCCCAGACCGCCCCTAGCCAGCCACTACTTTCCAAGCCGGTCCAGCACGTGCTAGGGGCGAAGGTATGCCAAGGGCCCCTGAAGGGGAGGATGGGTGGGAGAGTGTGGCTGACTTATCCTGCTGTCCACGGAGAACTCCCGTTACAGGTAAGTAACCTTGATTTCTCCTAGGACAAGCAGGATGAAGTCAGCCACACCTGGTGCCTCCCTAGCTAGGAAGGGCTGAGGTAGTAGGGGCCCACAATAATAAGGAGGACACGAGATGTATAACCAAGAATTTTATCAAGCCAATGAAGAACGTGCAAACAGCAAGTGCAGAACAACTTGAACATTACAATTATGTGCAAATCATGTGCAAACATCACGTGCAAACAGCATGTGTAAACGGTATGTGCAAATAGCATGTACAACAGCATGTGTAAACAGTATGTGCAATAGCATGTGCAAACAGCGCGACAAGCAGCATGTGCATACATCACGTATCAACATCACAGGCAAGGGCATGTGCATCAACATGCAACAGTGGGCAAGATAGCATGCAAATAGACATCAATGGTAACATTCCCATGGCCGCCTGGCGTTAAGGCTCGGTCGGCGGTGCATGGGCCATCGTTAAGACCGCTTGGCCGAAGGCCTGGTTACAATGCAGGTTGAGGCAGTAGTGTTTCTGAAATGTCTGAAGGGATGACCAGGTGGCTGCCCTACAGATGTCCGTTGCCGGAACTGAGCGAAGGTTGGCCATGGTGGAAGCAAGCGCCCTCAATTGATGGGCGTGGACTGACGGTGCGTGATCGGTACCAGCCTTGTCAAGGCAGAAAGCGATGCCTGCGGAGATCCAGAGGGATAAGGTGTGTTTGGAGACAGGGCGCCCCGGTTTGTTCGGGTCATAGGAGACAAAGAGCTGCGTGGTACGGCGCTGATCACTTGTTCTTAGGAGGTACAGACGTAGCGCTCTGACGCAATCCAGTGTGTGGAGCCTCGCCTCCTCCGGGGAGGAATGCGGCTCCGGGAAGAAGGAGGGAAGCTCGATGGTCTGGTTAATGTGGAAGGCAGAGGAAACCTTCAGAATGAACTTTGGGTGCGTCCAGAGGGAGGCTCGGTCGCTGGAAAGCTGCGTGTATGTTGGATGTGCCACCAGAGCCTGGAGCTCACTGATGCGCCTGGCTGAGGTGATGGCTATGAGGAACAAGGTCTTCCAGGAAGCGAACTTTGGCTCTGCTGACAGCAGGGGCTCAAAGGGGGGTAGCGTGAGTTGGTTGAGAACCACGTTGAGGTCCCAGTGTGGAACAGGCTCCCGGACTGGGGGATGTAGATTCGCTAGGCCTTTCATGAAGCGGGCTACAATGGGTAGCTGTGTGATGGAAGTGTTTCCTGGGCGGTGGTGGAGTGCAGAAATGGCCGCTAGGTGCACCCGAATGGACTGGGGCTGTAAGCCCTGCTGAGACAGAGAGGCCAGATATTGCAGTATCCCGGGCACAGGGGCCGAGAAGGGGTCTAGGCCTTGAGTGGAGCACCAGAGGGAAAAACGGCACCATTTGAGACCGTATGACTTCCTGGTGGCCGGGCGGTATGCCACGAGAACTACCTCCTCCACTTCCCGGGAAAGGCCCAGGGGGGACAGGACTACCCGCTCAGCCGCCAGGCTGTCAAGGCCAGGGTCCGAAGATTGGGATGGAGGGTGAGTCCGTCTTCCTGGGTGAGGAGGTCTGGTATCAGTGGCAGCCGCCATGGCGGATGGAGTGACAGACGCCTCAGGAGTGGGAACCATGCCTGGCGAGGCCAGTGGGGGCCACCAGAATGGCTTGGGCCCTGTCGGAGATGATACGTTGTACGGTCATGGAGATCAGGGGAATGGGGGGAAAGGCATACACCAGTGACCATTCCCCCCACGACTCGACGAATGCATCCGCTGAGTGGCTGTGCCGAGATGGCCGCTTGGAGCAGAAGTGTTTGCACTTCGCGTTCCACTCGGTGGCGAAGAGGTCGATCTCCGGTTGACCCCACGCCCTGAAGAGGGAGAGGGCAATTTCTGTCTTGAGGGACCATTCGTGGGTATTTAGCTGTCGGCTGAGCTTGTCCGCCAGCTCGTTCTCGGTTCCAGGCAGGTATGAGGCTCGAAGTAGGCAGTTGTTGGAGATTGCGAAGGCCCAGATCTTGAGAGCTTCCCGCCCTGTTTGTTCACGTAGAACATGGCTACTTGGTTGTCTGTCTGGATGAGAGTGACTTTGCCGCTGATTAGGTTCTGAAAAGCGCTCAAGGCGTAACGAATGGCTCTGAGCTCCAGAAGGTTGATGTGGTACTGCTGTTCCAGCTCTGTCCATGCGCCCTGAGTCCGGAGGTGCAGGCAATGGGCTCCCCAGCCCACCAAAGAGGCGTCGGTGGTGATGGTTAGTTGGTGAGGTGGCTGTGCGAGGGGTCTCCCCTGTGAGAGGTTTTACCCCCGAGCCCACCACAGAATGGAGCTGCGGACAGCTTGGTTCATCGGTATGGGCGTGTTCAGGGGCTGCGAGTGCTGTGACCAGTGTGCTCGCAGATGCCACTGCAGGTGGCGCATGTGGAGCCTCGCTAGAGGGACCATTTGCGTGGCCGCTGCCATGTGGCCAAGGAGCCGGAGTAGCTTCCGGGCGGTAGGGTTTTTGTTTGATCTGATGTGCAGTACCAATTCCTGTATGGATCTCTTTCATAGCGGTGGAAGGAAGGCTTTTACTTTATTGGTATATATCAGCACCCCGATGAACTCCAGTTGCTGCGAGGGGCGCAGGTGGGACTTTGGGTAGTTCACTAAGAAGCCCAGCTTGGATAGCAGGGCAATGGTGGAGCGAGTCGCTCTCACTGTCTCTTCGGAGGAGGGTGCTGAGATCAGCCAATCGTCTAGGTAGGGAAACAGGCAGATTCCTTGCTTGCGGAGGTGCGCTGCTACAGCGGCTATGCACTTTGTGAATACCCTCGGGGCTGGGGACAAGCCAAACAGGAGGACCTTGCACTGGAAGTGCTTCCCCATCACTCGGAACCGCAGGTATTGACGGTGATCCGGGTGGATCGGGATGTGAGTGTATGCCTCCAGCAGATCCAAGGATGTCAGCCACTCCCCGGGCTGGATGAGTGGTAGAATGGATCCGAGGGAGTGCATCCTGAATGTCTCATTGGTGATGAAGAGGTTGAGTGCTCGGAGGTCGAGGATTGGGCGCATACCTCCTGACTTCTTTGGGACTAGAAAGTACCTTGAGTAGAAACCAGAATATTGCTCCGAGGTTGGTACTGGTCCGATGGCGTTGGAAGAGAGAAGGGAGAGAATCTCCTTCTCCAGGGCAATGGAGGAAGGTCCCGGTGCCTTGCAGGGTGGAACTCCGTGCTGCACTGGGGGAGATAGGAACTTCAAACGATATCCGTCCTTGATGATAGCCAGCACCCATTTGTCCAAGGTGATGGACTGCCAAGCCAAGAGAAATAGGGCGAGGCGTCCCCCCGTGGGGGGGGTTGTCCAACGGCTGATTGTCAAAAGGCTTGATTACTTTTCCCCGTCCCGGGCTGCTGGCTTTTTTGTGGCTTTCTATCCCTCTGCCGAGGTTTTTGCCGGTAGGACTGTTGTGATGGCTGTTGTTTGTATCGGGGTTGCCATTTTTGGTAGGAGCCGTACTGACGCTTAGAGGAATTGAAGTAGTAAGGTTTTTGTTGTAAGAGTTCTTGCGGCCGGGGCGCTCAAAGCCCTCGTCCGACAATGTTTTCAATGTAGTACAGCGGTCCTTTAAAACATTGACGGTGTCGGTAACCGTATCTCCAAAGAGGGACTCTCCAGTGCAGGGAGCGTCCGCAATGCGATCATGGGTGTCCTCTCATAGCCCGGAAGCCCTGAGCCATGCAAGGCGGCGGGCGGAGATGGAAGAAGCGGCCATGCGAGCCGCCGTGTCAAAGGCGTCAAAAGCCGCTCGCACCTGATGTTTCGTGCATTCTTGAAGGTCAAAGATAATGTCGGCACAATCAGGCTGTGCTCCCAGAGCTGGGGCAGGGATGGTCGCTTTAAGTTTCTCTAGGAGGGCATCCGGGTAAAGGGCCTGCTGCAGCTGGTGGGCGGAAATCCTGGCGCTGAGCATGGCTCCTTGAAAAACCTTCTTCCCTGTGTCGTCGAGCGACTTTAGGTCTTTTCCCGGGGGGCCATTAGCGTTGGTACACGTGGACTTAGTCCTTTTCAGAGCTGATTCCACCACGATGGAGTGGTGCGGAAGCTGAGTTTTGTCGAATACCGGTGTGGCCTGGACTTGGTACTTGTTGTCAAGTTTCCGAGACACTGCGGGCCCTGAGGAGGGGTTCTTCCAAAGGGTGATGAGATTCTCACGCAGCAAAGGATAAACCGGGACGGTTGCCAGGGGTTTCGGAGTTTCGAGGAACTTGCGTGCCGCCTGCGTCTCCGGGCGCTGGTCGGAGACTTCAGAGGTGTTAGGAAGACTCAGAGTGTAAGCCAGCTTCTGTAGGAACTTGTGATAGGAGAGGTCCTCCGGGCTGGAGGGCGATGGCTCAACTGACGGTCCAGAGTCGATTGTAGGAACCCCTGGAGAGGTGTCCTCAGGTGTTGTTGCTGGCTCAGCTACCGCCGCCGTCTCAGAGGACGTAGCTGAATTGGCTACGGTGTCACCGGAGGTGGCCGGGGGGGCAGGGTGACAGGTCTGTGGAAAAGAGGTGCAGAGGCGTTCGCCGTTTGGGTCTGTGACCATTGTTAAAAGAGGGAGGATAGAAAAGAGGTGAACTTAGAGTTCTCCACACATCCCTCTACCGGAGTTGGTGGAAGGGGTTCAGGTCTTAAGGGTTCCGGTTGGTCATGATCCTCCGATGCAGCCTCAGGGGAGGGGGACCCGAAGTCAAGCAGGTGTTGAGGAGACAGCGCAGCATGCCCTTCCGAAGACTCACTGGAGATGGAGGAGGAGCTAGACCAACTGCGGTGGTGATCCCGTCTGCACCCGGAGCGGCGGTGAAGATCGCGGTCGCGTCCAGACGAGCTGCTACTGTGGTTCCTTCGACTGCGCCTATGATGGCGCGGGCATGCCCGATGTCTCGGCGCGGAAGGAGACCGTCGTCGGCGCCAGGTCGACGCAGATGGGGATCGCCATCAGCGCCTGCTTTATCGGCGCGAAGAGCTGCCTCTCTTCCTCTTCTTGCTGCGCCGGTGCCGATCATCCGCGTCATGGTGGGCGGAGCTAGGGGCGGAAGCGGCAGAATCCAAGATGGCCGCCCCCATAGCCTCCACATGTTCGAGAGCTCCCGGGATGTCCTGAGGAAGGGGAGGCCTGCCGATAGAGCCCGGAAGGAGGGAAGATGGTCCCGCAGCATCTTGGCAAGGAGCAGAGACCAGCAGGGGCACGCTCGGGGCCGCAGCAAAAAGGGTCTCTGCTTGTCCCAGGAGAGCCAGGATATTGCGGCAGGGAGCGGAGGCCATCAGGGGCATGCTCAAGGCCGGGGAAGCATCGGCAGCACTTATCTGGAGGGCTGAGCCCGTGGCAGAGGCAGAGGAGCCTTGACGAGGTGACACGGTAGGAAACAGTTACTTGAGCAGATTTTTCCTCGTTTTCCGTGCTCTTGGAGACATCTTAGCACAGTGGGAGCAGTCTTCTACCTTGTGCGAGATGCCCAGGCAACGGATGCAGCAAGGGTGGAAATCAGTCGCGTTCATCTTGCGGGAGCACACCGGGCACTTCTTGAAACCCGGTTTGGGCATGTTGAATAAAAAAAATTAAATCAAAGAAAGCAAAAATAAAGAGAGAGTGGAAGGTCCATCTTGCTGGCAAGGCGGAAGAAGTGAAAGTGGCTGGCTAGGGGCGGTCTGGGGGCTGGGCCAGGTGGAGGGGAGGGGGCTCAGCCCAGAAGGCAAAACCCCTTCTGGGCTAGAGAGAGTACTCCGACCACGGCGCAGTCGGATGACGTCACCAGGTGTGGCTGACTTCATCCTGCTTGTCCTAGGAGAATCTACCTTCATTATCACATACTTTGTAAAGGAAAAAGGAGGGAAGTGAGCTGGGAGCAGATTAGAAATTCTTTGATCTGCCCTGTGCTCTGCTCACTCTCTCCCTATAGCTGCCTAAGAGGGGAGGGACTGGAGCAGAAGCAAAGGCTGCTTTCTATGTTGAGTAGTAAAAGGGAACATCCTAGTTCAGGCCAGCCAGGCATTTCAGTGTTTACATTCAACCAATGCAGTATGGATTTATTTCAGTTAATAAACTTATGTATTGAATTTATTTTTTTGCAATTTATCCTGAAAAATCACAAATGAGAGATTTATCGGAGACTGTGATTTGATTTCGAGAAACAGATTTGTATTACAGATCAGTACAGGGTTTAATATTTGAATGTATGGGTGTAGATATTCAGCCACCCTATGAATTCAAAATGGGTAGCTAAATATTCTAACATAATTTTAAATGGATAACTTAACCATTTCAAATTAGGACACCTAGTTCTGCAGGCCAAGTGCATAGATAAATTAACCCATTCAGTGGGTAGATATCCTCAACCAGACCAAAATGCTACCTCCAATGACTCACAGGTCTACCTCTCTACAGCTGAAATCTCTCCAGCAATCCAGGCCTGGATCTGTGCCTGCCTTTGTGACATTGCTGCTTGGGTGCCTCACTGCCTCTTGAAACTGAACATGGCCAAAACTGAGCTTCTTATTTTCCCCCAAACCCTCCTCTCCCCTTCCTCCTTTCTCAGTCTCTGTGGATAACTCTCTACTCCTCCCTGTTTCCTCAGTTCACAACCTTGGGGTTGTCTTTGATTCCTCTCTCTCCTTTTCTACAAACATCCAACTGATAGTTAAAACCTGCCATTTATTTCTCTACAATATCAACAAAATTTGCCTATTCCTTTCTGAACCCACTACTAAGACACGTATCCACTCTTTAGTCACCTCCCATTTAGACTATTGCAACCTACTCCTTGCTGGTCTCCCTCTGAGTCATCTCTCTCCTCTTCAATCTGTTCAACACTGCTGCGTAGCTAATCTTCCGTCAGCTTCATCATGCCCATATTACTCCTCTTCTCAAGTCTCTTCATTGACTTCCTATCCATTTCTACATCCAGTTCAAACTTCTCCTGCTGACCTATAAGTGCATTCACTCTGCAGCTCCTCACTACCTTTACTCTCTTATCTCTCCCTATACGCCTCCTCAGGAACTCCGTTCTTCTGGCAAATCTGTGCCCTTTTCTTCTATTGCTAACTACATCCTTCACTCCTTTCATCTTACTGCTCCTTATGCCTGGAACAAACTACCTGAATCAGGTGCTTTCTCTGCTCCTTTTCAAATCCAGGCTGAAAACTCACCTCTTCGCTGCCACTTTCAGATCTTGACTCACCTGGTTTCCTTTGTGTTTTCTTACCATTCCCCCTAGATGTATTCCATGTCTACTGCTACTGTGTTGTCTGTCTTGACTAGATTATAAGCTCTGATGAGCAGGGACTGTCTCTTACATGTGTCTGTTCAGACCTGTGTATGTCTTGTAGCATTAAACAAATTGTCAGTAGTAGTAGTAATAGTAGTAGTAGCAGTAGTAAATTTAGGTATATAACTGCCAAGATGTTTTCCTTTTAACAAGACCTTATGTGGAGAGTACCACTGCTGACCATATAAGGGTTTTGAATCTTGATCTCATGAGCTTCAATAACATATTTTTACAGGATTGCTCTGGAAGCATTAGTGAAAGCATCATAATGGTTTTGTTATATTAATATTTTTCTTGGCGGGGAGGGGGAGGGAGTATGAGCCTAAAGGTTAATTGGAGAGGTACAAGGCTTAAGGTTAATCTAGGTTTCCTGGTCTCATTGCATCGGCCCTTCCCATAACACCCTGCCCAAAACACCATGCTCACACCAGCCTACACGGACCAGAAGGAAAAAAATGCATTGTGCATACCTACATCAGCCTGCATGGGTTAGAAGGAGGATGATACGAGGTGCACATCAGCCCGCATGGGCCATTAAATAGGTAGAGGGGTGCTTGCATCAGCTTTCATGGGACCAGAAAGAGGACAGAGTATGCAGTTGTCCTCGTATCACCTGGCAATGAGGAAGAAAGCTGCAGCAGTGGGCTGAGACAGATCTGGGGTGGGGGAGATTGTCAAGTAGGAAATAGAGTGTATCCAGAGCCCCTTAAGTGGTTATAGGGACCCTGATTATTTCACCCCTTTTCCCCATGGTAACATTTAACACTAGAAGCCCCAAAGTGTGTCAAATGATGCAAATGCATCTTCGAAGTTGTATACCAGCGCCACTGCTAGAAACATGTCAGTCATGTTCCATTAGTAATGTAAACAAAGATTTCACGCTCTCACATTCACCAATTGAAACAATTGAATCTTCAAAAAAATGTTACTATTTTTCACTTCCTATTTATAAGGTCTCAAAACAAAATTCACAGCTCTTTAGTGTGGGCTAAAATTCTGCCCTCGTATTGAGCTGTTATTAGCATCAACGACCTTCTAAAGATTTTTTACAGATTCATTTCCATATTATGACTTGCTTATTGAACTTGAAAAACAAGTACTTAGCTTCGTTGTGGAAATGTTATTTTCTCACAATACATCTCACTGAGTGAATTCAATATCAATACTTAGTCACCTGATTAAAGATCAAATACAGTTGAGGACAGCTATCTACAGGGTCGCCATGAGTCAACATTGACTCAACAGCATTTAACAACAAACATGTCCAAATTAAGACATGGGATTGGGAGGTTACTTGAGAGGCTATATATACCCATAATTCTGGAAGGAAAACATCTTTTTCTTAAACACTCCAGAAGGACAGGTTATCTTGTGCCTGAACCCTCATATGCCAAACCGCCAGTCTACCTTGCTCAGGAGGCAAAGGCTTGAGACAGAGACATTCTCTGTTCCCTAGAATGAAAGAAGAGGAAAGTGGCTACTTCTGCCACTTGTCCTAGAGGTGCTGACTCAGTTCATACACCAGATCAACCAAGTAAAGAAGAAGCCATGTGGAAAGGTCCCTTTTTCTACCAAACTGGTCCTGAATCCTAACATACAGTAGCCCAGGCCAGTGGAGTCACCGAGCTCACATGGAGCCAGGACAAAGGAGAAAAGTTAGGAAAGGGCTTTCCAGGAGGTCCGCTTATATTAAAGGTAAAGTGAAGGACTGGAAAGGAGAACTAGGAAAGTCGTTGGAAGAGCCAAATCCCCTGGATAAATTCCTGATATCCCAAGGAAGAGGATTCACAAAATACTAACAAAAAAAGGGTCCTGGGATATCACTTGCCTTGTCCAGAAAAGTGTGAGTGAGTGGTATGCAAGGAAGACAACTGCCTTAATGTTGTGTGAGGTCACTGAGCAAGCATCATGCTTGATACCTATTTATAGAGTTTTGATTTCATGAAGTTACCTGTCCATGTGTGGCCCAGACTTTTTTGAATCCCTACTGCTCCAAAATGGAGGGGCCTTACGATGAAAGGAGACCAGGAATTTGGCTTAGAGTGAGGATCTTGAAGAAATTCTTCCCCACCCTTGAGACTGATCATCTTCTTTCTCCCCGGAGACTATCCTAAGTCAGGGATCTATCTGGGGCTCCCTACACACAAATAAATCAACCTTATTCTACCAATTTAAATCCAAAATTGATGGATGTATAGCCATCTTATTAACCACAGATCTAGGGACTATGATTAACTCCTGAACGATGGAGAATTTTTTTCATGGCTAATTAAGGTCTTTCTGTATTCTGTCTCAGAAAAAAATGTGTTTTGGTCTTTACCAGTGTCTGATAAACCTTAATAGTGTCAGATACTAATCAAGAGAAGATGAATGAAACAATTTAAGCCAGATCCTCTCAGTTCTACATAAACTTTAAGGTACCAATGTTCACCCAAAAACCAAGGAGCCTGATGTTTATGGGGAATAGTTTTATTTTGTTTTGTTGTTTGTAAAGGGCTGGAACAAAATGTGGTAGCAAAAGAACCCAACAAGAATTCAGTAGCTGAATCCAAGTCACTATCTTTGCAGTCCTTAAAAGTCGGGACCCAAAAATCAATACATTTCTGAGAATCCACTTTGAGTGTCACCAGCTAATGTAACTCCCACTATGAAGCTGAACATTCTACTGTTGACTATCTATACTCAAGGGGGAATTCTGAGCGGCAGCGGTCTGCACAGTTAAAGTGGCTGGCTGTCATCACTTTAACTTTGTCCTGGACATTCAATGCTGGGGCCATATCCGGGCCCTGACACTGAATATCAGGTTGCCTGATTATAATCTTACAATCTGGTTAACAGCAGTATTCAGCTGCTGCCTGGATTGCAAGACCAGCTAAAGTTAGGATAGCCATTCAGCTGTCCTAACTTTAGGTGGTTAACAGACGATATTGCTCCTGCAATTTCAGTGCTTCAGGAGAAGTGCCTCAGTCCACCCAAACATGAGACACTTAAAAGAGAATGGATGGGAGATATTTCTCAATGTCTCGGCACCTGTGAGTAGACAAACTGGGATGGCAGTATTGATACATAAGGCAATCTCATTCACTGAGCAAAAAGGTAGTAAGGAACAGGGAGGGAAGATGGATAATATTACAAGGAGACGTCTATGGTCATCAATTGGTATTGGGACGTTTCCCTCATGTATGAGGGGTACATTCTGATATGGTAGGAATGAACTGTGGAGACATGGTTGTGGGTGGGGTCTTTAATCATACAGCCAACCCCCAGATGGATAGGGATAGTTGGTGAATCCCTATAGGCTGCCTTGGAGCCCTTCCCGCAGAAGTGAAAGGTAATTGCTTGTTTAAGTCAGTGAGATAGACATAGGGGATTGTGCAAAAGCAGTTTGGGCTTTCCCCAGTATATCTGAAGTACTTGCCATTGCAAGGAAATAAGGACTTCTCTCCAGGGATAGAGGGTTCACAATTTTCAAGGTGGGAAAAGAAGGGAATACAATTAGTGAAAACTCTTGGATGAGGAAGAGGCAATGATTAAATCTTATGAGGACTATAAACGGTGGAAAAGTGCCTTTCTTACCAACACGGCATGAACCTATTCCCTCACTTTCCCTCCAATCCAGCCCCAAAAAGCCATGACTTGTACCCCTGCCTTTCTCTAAAACCTCCCATCCGTCTCTCCAGGGCTTACTGGGGACTCCTTGGTGGTCCAGTGAGGATTAGGGCAGCAGCAGCAGTCCTCCTTTGTTCCTGCTCCATTTCCCACAGCATTCAAAATTCCACCAGTCTCGTAGTACTGACCCCTAGTGGGGATACAGATCATGGCCTTCAGGGGCTGGATCGAGAAGGGGGGTGAGGGACTAGGCTCATGCCTTGGGTATTGTCCAAAAGCTGGAGGTTCTGAAGTTGGGGAGGGATCAGCAGGGGAGGGGGGGCTCTTCTGAGGTAGGTCTTCATATCAGGGGAAGATTTCCTTTGCTTAAGCTTGAGGGATTTCAGATCCAGAGGGAAGCTGCATCAGCTGTGGTGGGGGAACATTATCAGTTGGGGGGCTGGATGGGCAGAGAATGACCAAAGGCAGGTGGGTGATCTGAATCAGAGGGTTGGGGGTCGCTGCCATAGCCTGTTTAATTGCTGTTCTCCTATCACAGCAGCCATGCTATCGGGCTGCAGCAGTCATGACAGCCAGCATACAACAATATCCTGCATCTGGGAACCCTGCCAGCCAAAACCTCTACCTCATGTGGTCCATAGTGTCCAAAGCATCCCATGGAACACCATATAAGCCACCCACCATATAGGCCTTCTGGAGGGGTTGGAGGAAGTTCATATAGGGCACCCATGCTTGCCCCAAAGAGAGGAGCTCTGGGGGAACCCACTCACCCCCTGGCAGTGGCCAAAACCAAGTTCAGCACCCCAGTTTTCAGGGAACCAAAGATCCCAGGATCCTGCAAGACCACAAGAGTTCCCAGGTCAATGGAGCACCTCATCCTCAGGGCATGGGGGCTGGGGATGGGACACTGATCAGTGAGTTCCAACAAAGCAAGCCCATGTTCGGTGTTGGAAATGTTAAGCACATAAGAACATAAGATATGGAAGGAGATGTACCTGGAGGTCATGTGCGTGTCTCTTTCCTGGTGCATGAGTGGATTGGTTGCCAGGGCTTCACTGTGACTCAAGAGCTTATAAAAGCTAGACCCCACCACAGAACATGGTTGCATGCTTGTGCCTGAAGGGGCATGCCTTAAGGGGGAGGGCACACCCTTTTGGAGCCCCTTCAGATCACCTCAGAGCCTAAAGGACAATGGATTCCCCTTGTAAGTATTGTTTTCAGTTATGCCTAAAGGGAAAAGGAAGGGGAAAAATCCCTTGAGTTCTACATCCACTCCCCAGGCAAAGGGTCCCATGGATGACTCCTCTCTCAAGAAAAAGATTTTGTCGGACTGCAGTACAAACAAGTACATCAGTGGATTCCAATGCATCTAGCATAGAAGTCCTTTTAATTTTAAAGACAGTCCTGTATATAGTTCAACACATTTAAAACAATGTAAAGTAAATAATTTGCAATTAGGTGGACTTAAGAGGTATCCTCAGATTGCCGACATAAGCAATGGCATGCAGCTATGTTTCGATGGCACAATTGAGCCATCTGCATCAGGAACATCCATCCAATCCAAAACTCCAAGTGTATTTTCTTCCCACAGTGGAGCTCACTCAATTCCAAATTTCAGTAGTAAACAAAAATACTGATCTCAGCTTAGCAGGCATAGCACATCTAACTTAATTGACCTCAGAAATCATATCTTCTCATGAGGTAACCAATAACATCTTATAGTGTCATAATGTTATTATGGAGGCCAACCAAAGTAATGCTCCTCACAGCTTCATCCATTCACTTTCAGAGTTAAGATTGCCCGGGCTAATATTGCCCAGTCAATGTATCTATTCTTGCTCTTTAAAATTCAGGAAGCAAGCTATGTCACCCCCATGCCAGGTTTTCACAATGTGGCCAATCACTCTCCAGTGCAGATCCTCAATCAAATAATTGGCAGAGATCCAATGTTCAACCAATGGAGCCATCAGCATCAGAGTAGAAATTACACTCTTCATTCAGACGTAGTTTAATCTTATGTCTTGTTCTCTCAATATAAATCAGAAGACAAGGACAAGTAATGAAGTAAATGACATAAGTAGTATCATAGTCTGAATAAGACCGGGAACGGAATAAAAAGTCCTTAGATTGACAATACCATACTTTGCCCTGAATACTCAGTTGATACCATTATTTGATAAACTGAAGAGTAGCGAATCACCCGGACCAGATGGTATACATCCAAAGGTGTTGAAAGAGCTGAAATATGAAATTGCAGACGTACTATTAGTAATCTGTGAACTATCATTAAAATCTGTAATACCTGAAAATTGGAGGATGGCCAATGTAACACCAATTTTTTTTTAATTTTTTATTTATGCAGTTTCTCAAAATTAAACAAGAAATATATCTTGTACATAAAAAAGCCAGGTTGAAAATTATACAAGGCAAATCATCCAACCATATACTCCAGGCCAAGTCCACAATACATATGGCAAGACAGGTCACAATATAAACGAAAAATTCTTTCACAGTCAATAACAGGAAACAGACATCAGGGAGGGGTTCATGCTAGAATACCGTATATAACCCACCTAAGTAAGTAGGGCTACCTAGGGGAGGTACTGAAGAAGAAGCCTGCATGCTAACCAATCTTTAGGGAATAAAGGAGGCCAATTGAGATGGGTCAAAAAATATATAGCTGTGCCCAGCCAACTTCACCAAACGTTTACAAGGAAAATGTAAATAGAAAAGCTCACCCAACTGAACCACCCCAGAACGATACAATAAAAATTGCCTTCTCCTCTTTTGGGTAGCCCTAGATACATTAGGAAAAATTCTAATGTGAGAGTCCAAAAACACTTTACAGGGAGACCTAAAGAATAATTTCAAAAGCCAAACTCTATCTGCCTCTAAGGAAAAAGTGACCAACAAAGTAGCGGTCATCCCTGGCTCCTAGGGAGACTTCTCCAAAAAGGTAGACAAGTCCAGACTATCAGATGACACCAAAGACTTCTCCAAGTTATCCACAGCTCCAATCTTAGCAGAAAGAAAATAGAAAGCTTTTGAAATAGGCGGTACAGAATCAGCCAAAACCTTAAGTGTAATAATCAGAAACCTCTTAAATAACTCCAAGGCTGATACAGAGGGGACCTGGGAAAATTCAGTACTCGTAAGTTACGACTCCTTGTAGACTTCTCCAAAAATTCCAGCTTCCTATGTAGAACTGCAGAGTCCTTTACAAAGGTTTGGGTAGCCTCTTGTACTCGCTCCAAGCGCCCTACCAATGAGGCAACTTTAGCATTAATATTAGTTTGTCCAGTTTCATAATGACTAGAGCTGCTGCGAAATAGTCTGGAGCTGAGAAAAAATATTAACTTGCATAGAAGAAAAAGCTTTCCACAATCTTTCCATAGTAAAAGACACAGGTCTAACCAAAGTGCAGATGGTATCTTGGAGAACCTCAACATCTTGGACCGGACTATCCAAAACTATAGAGGGCAGCTCCGACTGGGTATACATAGATGAAAAAGCCCCTATTGCTTCCACCCCCGCCACGCTGGAACACATAGCCAAAGAGCCCTGCTCCCGGTTTTCACCTCTGGGGCTAGGCAACTGCAACCGCTGCACCAGGGGCAAGCTGGCCGCACCTTGCTTACTCGCACCCAGGCCTCTGTGCAGGTTCCCACCAATAGGCTGTTCCAGCGGTAGACAGCACTCCGGGCTGAGGGAAACTTCCAACCCTTTAACACTCAGGGACCTTCCTTCTGCCCCCAAAGCATTCAGCGGGTCCTCCGGAGCTACTTCACCCCTCACTGCAGGGCACATGAACGAATCCATGGGCCCATAAACCGCCATCCTCTCGCCACCCAGAGTCTCCACCGAGGACAGCTTAGCCTTGCGCTTCCTGACTGCGGCATGGGGCAGAGAGCGCACAGAAACACAGGAAAAAGGCACAGGTTGAGAGACTCGGCAGAGCGAGGTCAGCAGGCGTCTGTTATCGGCGCCATCTTGCCTTTTTTTCTATTCTTTTTTTTTTTAAAGTGGAAGGAGAATAGTCTGAATGTAACGCCAATATTTAAAAAAGAGTCCCAGGGGTGATCCGGGAAACTACAGACCAGTGAGCCTCATATCAGTTCCAGGAAAAATGGTCATCATAAAGAACAAAATTACTGAAGATGTAGATAGTCACGGCTTAATGGGAGACATCCAACATGGCTTTAGCCAGGGAAGATCTTGTTTTACTAACCTATTATGCTTTTTTTAAAGGTGTGAATAAACAGGTAGACAAAGGAGAGTCAGTTGATATAGTGTATCTGGACTTTCAGAAAGCCTTTGACAAGGTCTCATGAGAGACTTTTGTCAAAATTAAAAAGTCAATGGATAACAGGCAGTATACTATTGTGGATCAGGAAATGGTTAAAAGATAGAAAGCAGAGGGTAGGGCTATATGGCCAAATTTCCCAAAGGAGAAAGGTGAATAGTGGAGTACCCCAGCGATCTGTGCTGGGTCCGCTGCTTTTCAACATATTCGTAAATGACCTGGAAATGGGAATAACGAGTGAAGTAATCAAATTTGCAGATGACACAAAATTATTCAAAGCTGTTAAAACCCATGAGGATTGTGAAAAATTGCAAGAAGACATTGATAAGCTGGAAGACTGTGCATCCAAATGGCAGATGAAATTTAATGTGAACAAGTAGTTACACATTAGGAACCACCACTCAGGAAAAAGATTTAGGCATCATCGTGGATAACATGTTGAAATCTTCCACCCAGTGTGCAGCGGCAGCCAAGAGAGCAAATAGAATGCTAGGTATCATAAGGAAAGGAATGGAGAATAAAACAAAGGATATTATAATGCCTCTCTATCATTCCATCGTGCGACCACACCTTGAATATTGTGTGCAATTCTGGCTGCTGTATCTTAAAAAGGATGTAGCATTATTAGAAAAGGTAAAGAGAAGAGCCACCAAAATGGTAAAGGGGATGGAAGGATATCCCTATGAAGAGAGGCTAAAAGGTTTAGGGCTCTTCAACCTGGAAAAGAGACAGCTGAGGAAAGATATGAGAGATCTATAAATTAAAGAATGGAGTGGAACGGGTAAATGTAGATCAATTGTTTATGCCATCAAAATATAGAAAGACTAGGGGACATGCAATGAAGCTACTGGGTAACCTAGTTAAGACTAATAAGAGAAAATATGTTTTCACTCAATGTGTAATCAAACTCTGGAATTTGTTACCGGAGGAAGTAGTAAAAGCTGTTAGTGTAGTCGAGTTTAAAAAAGGTTTGTACATGTTCCTGGAGGAAAGGTCCATAAGCCATTATTAAAGGGGACCCTGGATATCCACTGCTTGACCCAATACAAGCATTGTAGAACCTGTGTCTTTTGGGAAAATTGCTAGGTACTTGTGAACTGGATTGGTCACTGTTGGAAAAAGGATACTGGGCTTGATGGACCTTGGTCTGACCCAGTATGGCATATCTTATATTTTTATGTTCTTACTAATAACAATGGCCACAACTTGAATGGCACTTCTATTTGGTATGTTCTTCATGACATAAGAAGCCTAAGACATTCTGCCCTATATTTCTTTCTCTACGAAATGCAAACAGAGGGGAGATTGATGCTTGGATGTCTCACCGCTGCTTGAAATTGAATATGGCCTAAACTGAGCTTCTTATTTTTCCCCCAACCCTCCGCTCTCCTTCCTCCTTTCTCAGTGTCTGTGGATAATTCTGTACTCTTCCCTGTATCCTCAAATTGCAATCTTGTGGTCATCTTTGACTCCTTTTTCTCTTTCTCCACACACATCCAACTGATAACTAAAACCTGCCATTTCTTGCTCTGCAATATCAACAAAATTCGCCCATACCTTTCTGAACACACTACTAAGACACTTATCCACTCCTTAGTCACTCCCATCTAGACTATTGTAACCTGCTCCTTACTGGTCTCCCTCTGAGTCATCTCTTTCCCCTTCAATCTGTTCAACACTCTGCTGTGCGGCTAATCTTCTATCAGTCTTGTCATGCTCATATTACCCCTCTTCTCAAGTCTCTTAATTGACTTCCTATCCATTTCCACATCCAGTTCAAACTTCTCCTGCTGACCTATAAGTGCATTCAATCTGCAGCTCCTCAATACCTTTCCTTTCTTATCTCTCCCTACACCCCTCATCGGGAACTCTGCTCTTATTGCAGATCACTTCTATCTGTGCCCTTCTCTTCTATTGCTAACTCCAGACTTCACTCCTTTCACCTTACTGCTCCTTATGCATGGAACAAACTACCTGAGTCTGTACGTCAGGCACCTTCTCTGACTCTCTTCAAATCCAGGCTGAAAGCTTACCTCTTCACTGCCGCTTTTGGATTTTGACTCAAGTGATCTCCTTTGTGTTTCCTTACCATTACCCCTAGCTGTATCCCATGCCTACAGCTACTGTGCTGTCTGTCTTGACTAGATTGTAAGCTCCGATAATCAGAGACTTCTTTTACATGTGTCTGTGCAGCGCTGCGTACCCCTTGTAACACTATATAAATGTTCAGTAGTAGTAGTAGTAGTAGGGGCTCTTTAAAAGTGTCATGCAAAGACAGAATGTGCCAATGAGAGCTGATAATTTTAGTAAGCTTCCTACAAAGTAGACAATATGTTAAAGTACGGACCATACGGTCCAATATTTCAGTTTGCTTATAATTTAATAAAAGATCTCGATTAACAAATTTAGCTCCTTTGTAAGCATGCTGAATGACCATCATAGGGTATCCTCGAAATTAAAATAAGAAAAAGAAAGAATGATTTGTAATTTCTATATTTCAATAACAATATATCAAGCAATATGCATACACTTGAACCAAGGAAAGAAGTAGCACTAATAAAATATCCAACTATACAGTAATAAATGAAATTAAACAAAGGGTATACATCACATTTGTGCTACTCACTAATAGCCCTCAAGCAAGGATAGGAGGGATCAAGAAAAAAAGAGGCTTGATCACATAACTTATACATATAAAGCAATAGCATTATTCCTAAGAGAAAAGAAATGCCACATGGCCCAAATAAACAAATTAAGCATTCTAGAGAGAATCGATCTTTAGCCAATGTAACTGTAATCACTATTGAGCTTGGAGCCATACGAGAATCCAGAAAAGAATATAACTGCTTCCGGTCATAGACAACATTCCTAACAGAAGAGGATTTGATCAAACATTTGCAAGGAAACCTAAACATAAAGGAAAAACCTAATGAAACAACCTCAGAATGCATTAAAAGGAACTGTTGACTTTTAGACTGCATCATAAAGGAAATATCTGGGAAAACCCAGACGTCTTGTCCAAAGAAGAGTTTCTCTGTTTTAGGCCTCAATAATGAACTGTGTGCATTTTTGAAGGGCTATGTGCCTCATCAGTACATAGCCCTCCCAGCCGACCTCTAACCTGGATATTCAATGCCGTGGCGACAGCATTGCCCTCAACACACCCCAATGCTAGCCGTATATCATCAGGGCGTGTAAGTGCCATTGAATATCGAATATCCCCATTTAAGGCATTTACATAGTTTACTGAGCAGTAAACCATGTAAATGCCTTCCGAAAATCGGGCCCTAAGAGTCCAAGCTCTGATTCAAGAGCAAAGGTGACCAAAAGTGTAGCTCTCTGCACACTCTCAGTTGTTGAGTTTTCCAATACTTTCAAATTCAGGGTATTAAGAGAAGCAGCCCCCTGCTTCCCATCAGAGGCGAGACTACTAGGCAGTTTATTAGAGGGAAGATAATAAACCTTTGAGGTAGGGGTTAATGCATTCTCTGGCTTCCTCAGAATATCCAGCAAATTTATTTTAAAAAGAGTTCAGCAGGAGAGGCAACAGAAGATTTAGGAAAAATCCACAAAATGTAAGTTCAATTTTTTGGAGAAATTCTCCAGATGCTCCAACTTAACATGGATTGTAGAACTGTCCCAAATAAAGGACACAGTCTGCGTTTGCAAAGATTGAACCTGTGAAATCGAATTTTCCACCATAGCACTAGTCTAAGAACAGGCTTGTTCATGTACTTCAATTTTCTCCTGAAACACTTGAGTTGCTCTTTCAACCACATTCAAACGATTGAATATCGATTTCTCCGACACAATTGCAGTCCAGATCACATCAAGTATTACCACTAGAGGTTTCACCAGGATGCTAATACCTAACGGCAGGCGGGGGCTTCCCTCTGGCTGTGACACCAGCAGTTCTACCGAGTCTGACATCACTTCTGACACCATAGGACCCAAACGTGCACCAGTCACAGATAGAGAAGACTCACCTTGGTGTTCCCCAGACTCGCCGAGGGATTTAATTAGCGAAACTGGATTTGCCATCCCCTGAATTCAGCAGCACTTTCCCATACCCAAATAGGGAAGGAGGGAGGTGGGAGTAATACAGCACCTTGCGGAAAGAGAGGCTGTGTTGGAGGGATGCAGTGCTCCAACCTTAGACTTGCGTCTGAAGCTGAAAGGACTGCCTTCACACCAGCCTTAACCCCAGCAGAGTCTATCATAGCTCCGACAGTCAAAAACTTGGTAAGTTTTGACCTTCCCCTTTCTCTTCCCCATAGGTAAACAAGGAAAACAGGCAAAATCCTGATGAAAAGCACTCAACAGAGCCTAGAAAAAAGCAGACCAACCGGACTTGAAGGACTAGAAAGGGGGACTGTTACTTCTGGAGAGAAATCTGCAACTGTGAGTATATACTTCTGGTAATATTCTAAAAAGAATTCTTTGTATTAAAGCTACTTAATCTGTGAACCCACTGTTTTTTGTTGGATCAGTTAGGGCCTAGTAGCAGCAATTAAAGTTTGAATTTAAAACACAGAGGAGAGCTTTCTGGTTACATTTCATACCCAGCAGAGAGCTTGTAGTTTAAATTTAATAGTCACTCAGGGCCAAGTAACAGCAAAGTACTTTTAGTTTAAATTTAACACACAGAAGAGAGCTTTCTGGTTAAATTTAGTACCCAGCAGAGAGCTTGTAGTTTAAATTTCATAAGAAGTTAGAGCCTAGCAGCAGCTAAGAGCTATAATTTAAATCAAATCAGAATTTAGCTTACCTCAGCAGCACAAGACAGGGGACTGTGTAGCAGCCCTCTTTTAATAAGTGTTATTTCCCTCCCTCCCTCCCTCCCCACACCCACCCTCCCCTGGGATAATCATAGCTTTATAGATACTTACACATCTTAAAAGACAGGAGCTGCTTTCAGGTGAAGCTCATTACCCAAATCAGTCATACACTAAGGACCTGAGATTAATTAAGCTTCAGGTGAACAAGGTATATTAAACGTATTAGGTACAGTTTTATTGGTATAAATACCCATAGCAACCCCTAGTAAGTAAGAACTTAAAGATCTAGACACAAACTTAAAACTAAGATGCAGACAGCAGTCCAGTAGCGGGATGGGGGCTTTCCAGTCTTTTGCATTGAGTGTCACATGTATGATTTTCTCCCAGTTGGTGAGAGGTCTTACGTGTGCACTAGGTGCAAGGAGCTCTTTTCTCTCAGGGAACAAGTCCGTTCTCTAGAGGCTAAAGTAGCAGACTTGGAAAACATAAGACAGACAGAGAGGTACATAGACGAGACCTACAGGGATATAGTCCTGAAGTCCCACCTCCAGTCTGGCAGCACCCCTGTTGCCATGGAGGAGAGAGGTCACGTGACAGGAGAGCATCACCCTGGTGTGGCAGGAAGTGATCCTGTAACTAGGACCTGTCCTCCAGGTGATGTAAAACCCTCGCGCACCGAGGAAGTTTCTCCAGGGCCATGTGCCCATGAGGGAAGGGTTAGGACAGCCGTTATAGTTGGTGATTCTATCATTAGGCATGTAGATAGCTGGGTGACTGGTGGACGTGAGGATCGCCTGGTAACATGCCTGCCTGGTGCGAAGGTAGCGGACCTCACGCGCCACCTAGATAAGGTCTTAGATAGTGCTGGGGAGGAGTCTGCTGTCTTGCTACATGTCGGTACCAATGACATAGGAAAATGTGGTAGGGAGGTTCTGGAGGCAAAATTTAGGCTTTTAGGTAGGAAGTTGAAATCCAGAACTTTCAGGGTAGCATTCTCCGAAATGCTTCCTGTTCCACGTGCAGGACCCAAAAGGCAGGCAGAGCTCCGGAGTCTCAATATGTGGATGAGACAATGGTGCAGAGATGAGGGTTTTGGATTTGTTAGGAACTGGGGAACATTCTGGGGAAAGGAGGGGCTCTTCCGAAGGGATGGGCTTCACCTTAACCGGGATGGAACCAGGCTGCTGGCATTAATCTTTAAAAAGGAGATAGAGCAGCTTTTAAACTAGATATTAGGGGAAAGCCGACAGTCGCCCAAGAGCGGATGCTTCGGAAGAATGTATCCTTGAAGGATACTACCAAAAGCAGAGAGGTTCCACAAAAGAGTAAAGTAGCCCAAATGCCCTCAAGTATGGAGCAGACAGAGCTTAAAGATCCCAATTTACCCATGTCTAACAATAGCCAAATTAACATGAATAAAATACATTCTCTAAAATGCTTGTATGCAAATGCTAGAAGTCTAAAGAATAAGATGGGAGAGTTAGAATATATAGCACTAAATGAAAGGTTAGATATGATTGGACTATCAGACACATGGTGGAAGGAGGACAACCAGTGGGACACTATGATACCTGGGTAAAACTATATCGTAATGATAGAGCTGATCAAATTGGTGGAGGGGTTGCGCTCTATGTTAGAGAGGGCATTGACTCAGAAAGGATTAAACTTTTGCAGGAAACAAAATCTGCTGTAGGATCTATATGGATTGAAATTCCATATAAAAGGGGGAAGGCGATGGCAGTGGGGGTGTACTATCGAGCACCTGGCCAGAATGACCAAATGGATGATGAAATGCTCAAAGAAATCAAGGAAGCTAACAAACGTTACAGCGCAGTAATAATAATAGGTGATTTCAATAACCCCGGTATCGACTGGGTCAGTGTCACGTCAGGACATGCTAGGGAGATAAAGTTCCTAGATGAAATAAATGACTGCTTCTTGGAGCAGCTGGTTCATGAACTGACCAGAGGGGAAGCCATATTAGACCTAGTCCTTAGTGGAACACCAGATCTAGTGCAAGAGATAAGGGTGTTGGGGCCACTTGGCAATAGTGATCATAGCATGATCGCCTTTGATTTAATTAGTGGAGGAGGGATAGTAAGGAAATCCACAGAACTACCTTTTAACTTTCGAAAGGGAGACTATGATAAAATGAGGAAAACAGTTAAGAAAAAACTAAAAGGAGCAGTTGCGAAGGTTAAAGACGTACATCAAGCTTGGGTGTTGTTGAAAAATACTTTCTTGGAAGCCCAGACCAGCTGTATTCCACGCTTTAAGAAAAGTGGAAGGAAGTCCAAAAAACTGCCAGCATGGTTTAAAGGTGAGGTCAGAGAGGCTGTTGTTGCCAAAAAAGCATCTTTCAGGAAATGGAAAAAAGAGCCAAACGACGAAACCTGGAAACAGCACAAGCACTGGCAAGTCAAATGCAAGGCATTGATAAGGCAGGCAAAGAGAGAACTTGAGAAGAAGCTTGCTGCGGAAGCAAAAACGCAAAATAAAGACCTTTTCAAGTACATTCGTAACAAAAAACCTGTGAGAGAGTCAGTTGGTCCATTAGATGATAAAGGGGTTAAAGGAGCACTAAGAGGTGACAAGGCGATAGCAGAGAGACTGAATGAATTCTTTGCTTCGGTCTTTACTGAGGAAGATGTAGGGATGTTACCCATGACTGAAGTGGTATTTAAAGGTGCGGAAGAATTGAAGGAAATATCGATACATCGGGAAGATGTCTTACAACTATTAGATAAACTGAAGAGTAGCAAATCACCTGGGCCGGATGGTATATATCCAAGGGTGTTGAAGGAACTGAAATATGAGATTACAGAACTGCTATCAGTAATCTGTGAACTATCATTAAAATCATCTCTAATACCTGAAGATTGGAGGATCGCCAAATTAACACCAATTTTTAAAAAGGGTTCCAGGGGTGATCCGGGAAACTACAGACCGGTGAGCCTGACGTCAGTACCAGGAAAAATGGTAGAAACCATCATAAAGAATAAAATTACTCAGCATGTAGATAGTCACAACCTAATGGGAGACAGCCAACATGGCTTTAGACATGGAAGATCTTGTCTTACTAATCTGTTATGTTTTTTTGAAGGAGTGAATAAACAGGTGGACAAAGGTGAGTCGGTTGTTATTGTGTATCTGGACTTTCAGAAAGCCTTTGACAAGATCCCTCATCAGAGACTTTTGGCAAAACTAAAGAGTCATGGGATAGGAGGCAGTGTACTATTGTGGATCAGGAACTGGTTAAAAGATAGAAAGCAGAGGGTAGGGCTAAATGGCCAATTTTCCCAATGGAGAAAGGTGAATAGTGGTGTACCCCAGGGATCTGTGCTGGGTCTGCTGCTTTTTGACATATTCATAAATGACCTGGAAAGTGGAATAACGAGTGAGGTTATTAAATTTGCAGATGACACAAAACTATTTAAAGTTGTTAAAACCCAAGAGGATTGTGAAAAATTGCAAGAGGATCTTGATAAATTGGAAGACTGGGTATCAAAATGGCAGATGAAATTTAATGTGGACAAGTGCAAGGTTATGCACCTAGGGAAGAACAACCCAAACTATGGTTACACGATGCAAGGTTCCACATTAGGAACCACCACCCAGGAAAAAGATTTAGGCATCATTGTGGATACCATGTTAAAACCCTCGGCCCAGTGTGCAGCGGCGGCCAAGAGAGCAAATAGAATGCTAGGTATCATAAGGAAAGGAATGGAAAATAAAACAAAAGGTATTATAATGCCTCTATATCGTTCCATGGTGAGACTGCACCTTGAATATTGTGTGCAATTCTGGTCGCCGTATCTTAAAAAGGATATAGCGATTTTAGAAAAGGTTCAGAGAAGAGCCACCAAAATGGTAAAGGGGATGGAAGGATACTCCTATGAAGAAAGGCTAAAAAGGTTAGGGCTCTTTAACCTAGAAAAGAGACGGCTGAGGGGAGATATAATAGAAGTCTATAAATTAATGAACGGAGTGGAACGGGTAAACGTAGATCGATTGTTTACCTTATCAGAATATAGAAAGACTAGGGGACATGCAATGAAGCTACAGGGTAAACTATTTAAGACTAATAAAAGAAAATATTTTTTCACTCAACGTGTAATCAAACTCTGGAGTTTGTTACCGGAGGATGTAGTAAAGGCTGTTAGTGTAGCTGGGTTTAAAAAAGGTTTGGACAAGTTCCTGGAGGAATGGTCCATAAACCATTATTAAGAAGTGACCGAAGATGTCAATGCTTGACCCAGTACAAGCATTGTGGAACTTGTGTCTCTTGGGGAAACTGCTAGGTACATATGACCTAGATTGGCCACTGTTGGAAACAGAATACTGGGCTTGATGGACCTTGGTCTGACCCAGTATGGCATATCTTATGTTCTTATGTAACAGGCTAACATGCAGCTGCCATCTTGAATCCCTCATCTGAATCATTCTTTCAGTGTCACAGACTGGACTTTAAAGTCATCTTACCTTGCAGATCTGATAGAGATGTAAAAATTGACTAATGGCTAACTCTTTTTTAAGTTTCATCCAATGAAAACTATGTAATTGTAAATATGCATTACGATCCATAGGCTTATGATAGAGGTATGAAAAGAATCAGTACCGTTCATAATCATTATATCCAAAAACTTAATCCAAAGAGAGTAAAATCTCATAGCAGAATCACAAATGAGGATCCAGGGTATTGATCTACTGTAGCTGTAAAAAGATTGCAACTCCTTCTCTGTCCCAGACCAGTCACAACATAAAGATCCTGCACCACAACAGTTGTGCCAAATTTTTTTTACCGCCTCTTTTTGTTTTTCTTTTTCTTTTAAGTTGGTTTTATTTTTGTCGGAGCCGCTTAATGGAAGTAGGCAGAGAACCACCCCCTCTTTGAAATAGCCACTCCTTTTAATCAAATATATATAAAAGTAAATTTATAATCACTTATCCGAAATGCTAGAATGCTTCAATGCCACTTTAGGAAAATTGCTGCCACGTTTCGGGTCAGCACTCGTCAACCCTGCATCAGGTTGAAGCAAGATTTATTCCTGCAGCCACAAAAGCAAGAATAGAACTGGCAAACAGCAGTATCTGCTGAGGGAATGCTGTGCCTCCGACAGATACCTCTTGGCTTTTGCAGCTAACGTGGCAGTATGTGCATTATGATGCTATGTTAGCTGCAAAAGCCTAACGAGGTTTAGTAGATATGCCCTTTATATTACATCAGGAGTGGAGGAATAGCCTAGTGGTTACAGCACTGGTTTTGAAATCAGGGTTTGATTCCAACTAGCACTCTTTGTGAACTTGGGAAAGTCACTTAACCCTCCTCAGGGCCTGGCAATCTACCTCTGGTCACAC
Source organism: Ichthyophis bannanicus (assembly GCA_033557465.1). NCBI lineage: Eukaryota > Metazoa > Chordata > Amphibia > Gymnophiona > Ichthyophiidae > Ichthyophis > Ichthyophis bannanicus. The sequence continues at coordinate 1,516,914,566 of CM066031.1, read as the reverse complement.
TGCCAAGAAAACCCAGGAGCTGCTGGATCACCAGGAGTCAGCACCGACTCAAAGGCACATATTACATCAGTAGTCTGTCCATCCCTTGCACAAATACATATTTGTCAGTTGTGCTCCTATTGCAGGAAAGTGCTCTAACCACTAGGCTACTCTTCCGTTCCACCAAGTATATGCGCACTTGACTTTATAAAATAGTCATAAGATATGCACACAAAAACGTGTGTTAACTACATTCCTTCCAATCACGTGCAACTATGGGCTAACTTCTTCTTTTGGCCTAAGCTTGTGAGGACAGCTTGAAGGGAGAATTTTGCTTAGCCTTCAGGTGCCAAAAACCAAATCAAATCCCAAAAATATTTTACAAAAGGCTCTGCATTGAGTGAGTCTTTTGTAAAATCCAGTAGAAATTTTGATTTTGATGTGCCTTTCCAGACCTAGACAATGGCTGAAATGAAAAAAGGCGTTCTAGTAAAGTAATATTTTCAAGCCACAAGAGGTTTTTATGACCCGTGAAGAGTCCTGAAGCCTAGTAAGACTCTTCTTCGCGAGCTGTACAGCTTTCAGTATTAAAGGAATATCTCTGAGGTCTTTTCCCCTTGTTGTAATTTAATTGACTTTAAATTTGTTTAAGTGGAATATACAACTATAATGAAACAAAATTGATTTGGTTTTTCTGGTAAAATACTTTTGCTGTTTTGTTAAGTTGGCCACTGGGTCGCCTATTTTTTTTGTTGGTTAGTTTTGTGCATTCCATGGTAATAATGAACCTAATTCTTAAGCCAAGACATGTGGATTATGATGGGCCAATATTGAAAGGCATCTACACGGTTTACAGACCTGTAACTACAGCCCCGATCAGTGTCCGCAGAAGGGAGCGAGAAAGAGAGAAGCCCCTCCCAATCCCCGTCACTGAGGCCAATCAGGGCCAGGACTCTGGGCGTTTAAAAGCAGCCAGCCATCGGGTGCAGGAACAACTACAGCCTCAATCAGCATCTGCAGAAGGGAACGGGAAAGAGAGAAGCCCCTCCCACTCCCCTCTGCTGAGGCCAATCAGGGCCGGGACTCCAGGCATTTGAAAGCAGTCAGCCATTGGGTGCAGGAACAACTGCAGCCCTGATTAGCATCCGCAGAAGAGAGCGGAAAAGAGAGAAGCCCCTCCTGCTCCTTGCCGCTGAGGCCAATTAGGATCAGGACTCCGGGCATTTAAAAGCAGCTAGCCATGGGGCGCACCCATGCATGTGGGCCTCACCAGAGGGTCCTTTAGTGTGGTCCTTAGGCAGGAATGTCAGTGACATAGCAAGAAAAGAAGGATCCAGCCCAGTGACATGTACAAATCAATTGCCAAAATAGGCTAACCGATAGGAAAAAATGGGAAACGGGTGTAAATGTATTTATTTATTTATTTAACAGCTCTTCTATACCGCTCTATTATCAGTGCGATTTACAGTTAACAATTTGACTCTAGGACATGATCAGATCTGACCTGAGTTTACATATAACAAGGAAAGTAACATGGGATTGAACTGGGGAAACTATGTACATTTTAAGCAGAGAAAGATGTATGTTGGTATTCTATTTACAATAATGTACCTCTGAAGCAGTACAACTGCTTGTTTACAAATACTGTCTGGTCTGTATTACATGTTATGTAAATTACATATTTTGTAATTCATATTAAGGGATTGGGTTGTCAGGAGGGAGGAGGTGAGGCATTGTTTGGTTATGAGAAGTGCATCAGGAACAAATGGTGCTTGAGGGCTTTTCTGAATTGCCTGAGGTCACTGATCGATCTGATGCTGGGGGGTAGGTTGTTCCAGCATCTGGGGGCATAGAACGCGAATGCCCTATTATTAGTTGATTGTACACATTTTATGGTTTCCCTCGGAATAATTAGTGTATTGGCGGCTAATGATCTCCTAGATCTATTGTTGGGGGTGTGAGTGAGTAGGTCTGAAACTGAGGAGGGAGATATTTTATTTATGGATTTGAAAGTAATGAGGAGGGCTTTGTATGAGATCCTGCAACTTATCGGAAGCCAGTGTAGTTCTCTTAGGATGGGGGTTATGTGGTCTCTCCTTGAAGCTCTGCACAGGACGTGGGTGGCGGCATTCATAGCTAATTGTAGCGGGTTTAGGGTATTCTTGGGGAGGCCGTGGAGTATGATGTTTGCGTAGTCGAAATGGGTGTAACTAGCGCTTGGAATATTGTGTAGAAGTTCTCTGGCTCCAACATGGGTCTCAGGGTCCAACATGGGTCTCAGGGTCTTGATCTTGTAGTAGATGGCCTTTACAGTGCGGCTTATGTGTGTTTTGAAGTCTAGCTGCTGATCTGATGTCACCCCCAGGTAGCATATGGTAGGCTTGATTGGAAGCTCTGCGTCTCTGACTTTTAGGGGTATGTTTACTAAACTGCAGTAACGTTACATAACGCGGGTTATGTAACGTTAACAATCGTTAGCTAATGTTAACGCGCGTTATGATGCGTTACGATCGTTAATGTCTCATAAAGTGCGTTACCGTTACTTAACGATCGTAAAGTTCCGCGGCGCGGTAAAACACCGCAGAAGGTGGAGAGAAGGGGTCAATGGGCGGATGTGGGCGGGGAGAGGCTCCTTTCACACTAACGCGCTGATCTGAAGAGCTGAATCCTAACGCGATTGAAAACCTGCCGTTAAATGCACATTTCAGGGGAGAGAAACAATCTAAGTGTCAGCAATGTACAGCATAGGCAGGGAAACCTACAAAAAGTGATAAGTGTGATACATGTGCACAGAACAAAAGGGCACATAAACATTGAAAATGACCTCAATAAACTGGAAAAAAACCATAACCAAGCTGGACAATAGTGATATTAATTAGAAACATCAACCCCCCCCCCTTGAGAAAGCTCCAAAAAAAGGATATTAATCGTGGAAGGGTCTATGCTCTGTCCCCATGCAAGGTGAATGAGCCCACAGTGAAATAGCGCTGATCAGGGCTTTCCCTTGTTATTGGACAGGTGTCCTATGGCGTGCACATGTCCCACAACAGCAGGGTGGGCATGTCGGAACGGGCAACTGGACAGATGCCAGAAAAGGGGACACAGAGGGCCGCAGGCGGCACATGCTGTGGTGCAGCTGGGCCACAGTGCGGACTAGGGTGATGCCTAGGTGGCCCATACGAATGCTGAAACAGCAGAGCAGCCAGACAGCAACTGCTGAAGGCCCAACATGGGCACAACTGTGTTTCCCATAGTGTCACAGGGGATAGTACCCAGCAGCTACCCCCAAGGGCACGGAACATTGGCAGGCGGTGCTGGGGGGAAGCGTGGACACCTATGCAGGCACCCCTACCCCAGAACCCGCACCATAGGCAGCCGCCTACCCGCACACTGGATGGCCTGAGACTGTGCTCCACCAGCACCACTAGCAGAAGGGCATGTCAGCATGGTGGCAGAGGGATACTGGTGGTGGAGGGGGCAGTGGCAGCTGCCCAGAGCAGACCGTGGCATAGCCCTGTGTAGGTGGGTGCCATGCACTGCAACAGACAGGCCCTGCCGGACAAACAGTCATGGTAGCACCAGGGAATGCACTGTCTCTGTGGCAACAGGGTGGTGCAGTGCACACAACCAGTGTGTTCATAGGCAGAAGGTCACAAGTTCAAGTCCCAGCTGTGGTTCCTGCCAACCCAGTCCCCATATTTTACCCACTACTAAAACGTGCTTATACAGACAGAACCTTTATTGCAGATGACGTAAACATGCCCTAAACACCTACATTTTACCCTACAGAGCACAGACATCATAAACAGGCACATTACCTAGAGCAGAGTCTCCCAAATGCAGTCCTGGAAGGTCAAACACCATTCAGGTTCCATGCTGTCGCTAATAAAGATGCCTGTGCTGCATTTCTATGTGCCACCCCCATGGTATGCAGATGTATCCATGCATATTCATTAGAGACAGCATGAAAACCCGGACCGGAGTTGGGAACCCCTGCCCTAGAGCAGCGGCTAACAGGAGCAGAAACACCCGCACCCGCAGGCCCCATTAACCGAAGCCTCCAGGAGAGGCAGAATGTTGGGCCCTGCGTACATCTCCCAATACTAGCACTTGCATATCGTAGGAATGCCACCTTAAACCTGGGAATACGGTACACAGCTATCAAAAGGTTGCTATGATTACTGGCAGATAGCAATTCCAAAGTTAAGTACAAATTTCTGAGTGAGCTGCATCATAGCAACCGTTCTGATGTCTGTGGAGTGTGCTACAGGTATTGTGTCTGACAGTGTTTACCACCCTAGGGAGTGACCCCAACAGTATTGCGTGCCATAGCCATGCCTGCACTGTGCCCAGGACTGGTGCAGTGGCCAGGGCTGCCAAACACCTGTATAGTTGCACAATGCTGGCATAGGTGTGGGGAGTATGTGTCTGTCTATCCAGTGTGTAGTGGCTGCCAACACCCTCCACAGCCCACCCTGCTAGTACTGTTGCCAGTATTGGCCTGCCAATGTGCCTAATGAGGAGCAAGTTACTGTGGGAATAGCCTGGATAGGGTGGCCTGGTCTGGATTCATCTGTACAGAGCATAGGGCAATGGTTGGGACATTGTCGTGCCCGGCCACCACCTGCATGGACAGTGTGGCCACAGCATGTCCTGCAGGAGGTCACTCTCACCCTGACTGTGCAGTGACCACGGCATGGCTGGGTTCCCCCATAGTGCTATACACTGTTTTTCTTAAGTGATATATATGGGTTCTGTTTTCTGAGGCTCAATCACTGACTTATCTGCTTGGTGGGTGTGCTCACATCCCAGGTTTGGGTGCACACATCTCCTCCAGGGACATGCACTATGGTCTAGCTAGCAGACTGTCTGCAGTTTGTATGTGTGTGGCTGGAACACCTTGCAGGGTGCAGTGGCTGGTGGAGAATGTCAGATGGTGGTGGGGGGCAGCTGTGCATTTCCAGGCCTACTGTCTGTCTGCCATTGCCTTATTTATAGATGTGTACATATCTGCATTGACTACCCTGTAGGGTGTCTATTCCCCAGCAGGACTGTGGTTGATGGTCCCCTCCACTGTCACCATTGCAGGGGGGTAGAATGTGGATCTGTTGGTGGGAGATCCTGTCCCCAATCCTGAGCCACAGAGGGTGGGTTGGGGGGGGGGTGTAGGTAACCCAACTGTGGGTCCAAACACCCCCTTCACTTAAATCATGTGACCATGGCACCCACACAGGGTATGCACTTTTCTGGGTGCATCATAGTCCACAAGAGCTAGATGTGAAACACAGATGGACACAGGCATATCCTAGGTGTGTCTGCAAGGACTACCTATCACACACTGGCACTGATAGGGACCTGCAGCATAGCCTATCTCAGCAAAGCCTGGTGCTGCAGAAATGTTGCTGGGCACCCCACCTCACCCTCAGGGTGAGCACAGGACCTGCACACTGTGACGGTCTCTAGCTATTCTGTGCCACTAACACACACGGTCAGTACCCCCTACCAGGCTGAGGTGCTGTGGGGGCACACATGGTCAGTACCCCCTACCAGGCTGAGGTGCTGGGGGGGGTATATTCCACATCCTGTGATCATCTTTAGACTGCTGATCTGCATGTGCAGTGCATCATGGGTATGGGTGGTTTAACCCTATCCTGGTAACCACAGCAGACGGTTTGTGTGGTGACCTGCAGTCCCTCTTTGGCCAGCCAGGCATGTAGTAATAGCAGCAGCTGTAGAGCTGTAGCCCACTGGTAACTTCACTGCCTGTAGAACCAGAAGTTGTGGGTTTGATCCCACTGTGGTGTTATTTGGTTGGGCTGTCTGAAGCCTTTCCTTTTTTATTTTAAATTAGTGCTGCCAGCAAAAACACCCTCACAGTGCTGTAACCTCAAGGTGCCTCATAAGGCGCCCTATGAAGCGCCCTATACGGAGCCTTATAAGGTGCCCTATAGGCAACATCATATGTGCCTAGGCGGACAGTGCACTTTATAATGTGCCCTCTGGAGTGCTTTATAGGGCACCTTATGCGGCACCTTAGGTTATGGCCCTGTGAGGGTGTGTTTGCTGGCAGCACTAATTAAAATTACAAAACAAAATGCCTCAGACAGCACTGATTTAAAGTAAAGGGTAATGTCTCAGTCAGCTTTACTCATTAGAGCCACAGGGGGATTGAACTCATGAACCCTGTACCATCAGTCAGTGTATTAACCATTGTGCTACAGCTCTGGATGCCTTACTAGGCACCTTTTCATGTGCCTTATAGGGCACCCTGTTGGGCTACTGTCTGTAGCTACTCTGTGCCAGTAACGCACATGGTCAGTTTCCCCTACCAGGCCGAGGTGCTATGGGGGTGCATACCCCATCTTGTGGTCATCTATAGACTTCTGATCTGCATGTGCAGTGCACCATGGGTACGGGTGGGTTAACCCAAATCCTGGTGACCACAGCAGACAGTTTGTGTGGTGACCTGAAGTCCTTCAGTAGCCAGCCAGGTGGCTGTTGGTAGCACTAGAGCTGTAGCCCACTGGTTACTTCACTGCCTGTGGTGCCAGAGGTCATGGGTTTGATCCCACTGTGGGGTTATTTGGTAGTGCTGTCTGAGGCATTTTCTTTTTTTAATTTAAATTGGTTCTGCCAGCAAAAACACCCTCACAGTGCTGTCACCTTATGGTGCCTCATCAGGAGACCTATAAAGCGCCCTGTAAAGCGCCCTATAAGGCATCTTATAATGCGCCCCATAGGGAACATTATAGGTTGTCTTGGTGGGCAGTGCACTTTATAATGTGCCCTCTGGAGTGCCTTATAGGGCGCCTTATGTGGCACCTTAGGTTACGGCCCTGTGAGGATGTTTTTGCTGGCAGCACTAATTAAAATTACAAGACACAATGCTTCAAACAGCACTGATTTAACATAAAAGGTAATGTCTCAGCCAGCTTTATTCATTAGACCCACAGGGGGATTGAATTCACAACCCCTGCACCTTCAGTCAATGCATTAACCATTGTGCTACAGCTCTAGACACCTTGCTAAACACCTTATCAAATGCCTTATGGGCACCGTACAGGGCGCCTTGCGTGGCGCTTTACACGGCACTTTGTAACGCTCGTTAATGTATGGCGCCTTGTAACGCGCATTATCGGTAACAAAAACGCGCGTTATCGGTAACGATGTACCACCCATATCCTTATTTGGGATTTCTGCCTCTACCGCGGATCCTAACGCGAATCACATTACCGCAGTTTAATAAACATACCCCTTAGTGTCAAAGGGGGAGAAAAGCTTTTGTTTTTTGTGACGATTAGGACCTCGGTTTTTTTGAAATGTATTCGAAGATTCTGATTGAGAAGCCAATCTGTTATTGCGTTGAAGCAATCGACTAAGGCTGTATAATCAGGAAGCGTGACATTGATAGGTGTGAACATCAGCACATCGTCTGCATAGAGGAGGCAGGATATACTGAAGGAGCGGATGATTTCACAAATCGGCCGCATGTATATGTTAAAGATCAGCGCCTATAGGGAGGAGCCTTGGGGTACCCCTTGCTTTTGCCGGAAAGGTTCAGATGTGTTGGAGCCGATCCAAACTTGTTGCCATCGGTCTTCTAAGTAGGATTTACACCAATCCCATGCAAGACCCTGGATTCCCTTATCATGGAGTCGAGTTAGGAGTTGGTCATGGTCGACTGAATCAAACGCGGTGGCAATGTCAAGAAAGATTAGTGCAACGCCCCTTTTGATGTTGGCTATCTCACTGATAAGTGTGTTGGTTAGGGAGGTCAGGAGTGTTTCAACTCCATGAGCTTCCCTAAATCCATGTTGGCTGGGGTCTAGGGGGGTTGAGGTGTCAATATGTTGCTGGATCTGTCTCTGAGTCACCTTCTCGAGAATTTTAGCTAGTAGTGGGATACTGGAGATCGGCCGGTAAGACTCCTCCTTCCTTGGATCCAGCTGGATGTTCTTTAGCAATGGTCGAATGGATGTCTGCTTGAGAGCAGGTGTGAATATTCCTGTTGAGAAGGACAGATTTGCGATCTCAGCTATGATTGGGCTGAGTTCCAATTGCATTGATCTGATCCAGTATGCTGGGCATGGGTCATTTGGTGCAGTGGTGGTGTTGATGGTGGCAATAATGTTTTCATTGCTTTCTGCAGATGGAGGAGAGAGCTTAATGAGTGGATTCTGGTGCTGGGGAGACTGGGAAGGTTCTGGTATGGTGGCTGTGACTGTTTTGACAGCTTTACATTGAATATAGTTGGCATATAGCTATGGCTGTATATGTTCTTGTTATGGTGGTGATGGTTCCTTGGTTAAGGATTTTACTAAGTTGAAGAAGTCGCGTGGTTTGCTTAGTGAGCGGCTGAGGAGCTCAGAGTGAAATTTTCTTCTTTTGTCCCATATTGCTTCACGATGAGTTTTCAAGTGAGCTAGGTATGTGGCGTGGTTCGAAGTGTTATGAGTGTGCCACCATTTTCTCTCGAGTTTTCTAAGGAGAAGTAGGGAAGTCCGTAGCTCAGGAGAGAACCATGGAGCTGTCTGCCTTTTGCCAGCACGGTTATTGGATGTTGTTTGTTAGACGATGGCCATTGAGCGTACAAGTTAAGGGTGTCATTCCAATTAGCAACCATGTCAAAAAACGGGAAATGGGTGTAAAGGAAGGTAAGATAGTGAAACACTACTTCTTTAGGTTGAAAGTGACCTCTCCTCACAATGCTTCTTAATTCTAGCGCAGACAGATTAGTATCCATACTTATCCACAAATTAGTATAACCACTCTCATGACCACCACTGGGGACTCAGTACACTCCACTTTATAGGTTCATAATCAATACTCATACTTCCATAATCACACCGAGGACTACAGAGTTTAAAGCTACAGCTTTGACATCCAACTCTGCTATCTTATAACACATGAAAAGAGGACCTTGTTTAATCTAAACGACCCTTGGATACATTATAATAACATAAATAATAATGGAAACTACTCATCCATAAGTTAAATGATGGTAAGTGGTGTCATTTCTAGCACCAGCCTACGTACATATCAGTTGCACGAAGAATACCATAAACCTCTAGCCATAGACTAATCCCCAAACAAACAATACATGGCAATAAGCTCAACATTAATTATTATATCAGAAAAGAAGTATTGCCTACCATGGAATTCAAAAAATTCACTATGATTGTGGGAATTTTTGAAATATTTACACTTGCAACCTTGACAAGTTCCTAGAACACTTACACACAACCTATTCCAGTCATACATTTAATTCACCAATATAGAGCAAGTTGAGTAACCTGCAGGCCATGGATCCGAAATACACAGAACAAAAATAGACTCATACCTGTCATGATACTTAACCCAGGACAATGTTCCTCAGCAACCCTAGACAGACCAACAGAGCTCAAATGTACATTAGTTAACCCGTGCTCTGTGAGAAACAAAATCTCTATCATAATGGACTACATTAGTGACAACAACCTGAATGTTTTATTCATAACGGAATCATGGCTCACAGCGAATGACACTGTTCTAATAAACCAACTGATACCAGATAGATATGACATATTTAACTGCCAAAGATTGGAAAGAGGGGAGGAGGAGTAAGCATCATAGCCAGAAAGCACATTAAATTCTCAATAGTGGCAATGCAAAATATAGAAGGCATGGATATACTGCTAGTAGAAAACAAACTCCTACTATCAGCCATTCTTGAAATTGCATGCACAAATAATCCACTCAATAAATCCGATCTAATATTAGGAGGCTTCAACCTTAACACGCCCAGAACTGACCACGTTCAAGCATTCTTAAACTCAATGGAAAAGCTAGGATACCAAAAATTAAGACAGAATCCCACGCACATTAAAGGTAACAGATTGGATCTTATATTCATGCCAATGGAAATGGCAATGCCACAGAACCAGTCTCCTATAGAAATCCAACTTATTCCATGGTCTGACCACCAACTTCTCCATACCTGGCATAGCATGTGAAGATTGCAAAAACAGCCAATGCTGCACCCCAAAGATACAGCAGATTCAACAAGGAAGAATTCCTAGATGAAATCACACCATACCACTCCTCGGCTACCTCATGCTTAGACAAACTCATCCAGAACTACAACTTAACCATAGGACAAGCAGCCTCAAGGATTCTATATACAGAAAATGGGAAAATAATACAGTTTGGTACACCCAGGAGCTTCGGAACATTAAAAAACAACTAAGAAAACTGGAAAGGAACTGGAGAAGAACAAAACAACTAAATATTCAAATAATTTACTTTAAAAAACTAGCAGCGTATCATCACTGCATCAATAGAAATAAGAGAGATTATCACACAGGGCTACCTATGTGGAGGTATAGCCTAATGGTTAGAGCACTGGCTTAGTAAGTGATGAACAAGAGTTTGAATCCCACTTGTTCCCTTTGCATTTGTGTGATACCCAGTTCACTTTTGCTCAGCCTTGAAGAACTACCCAGAGGGACTACTACAACTGAAAATAGATCTGCACTTGTATTTATCTTCTGGGACGTATTCTAAAATTTGAGGAAGAATGGTAACCTTTGGTTTAAAGCAGATAAATCTGTGCATTTTAGAATTCAGTGTATTTGCTGAGTCAGTCAGGTCTTAGTACCACCAGAGAGCTTTTCATTTAAATCAAATCAGAGTATAGCTTAGCATACAAGTAGAATAAATAGTTTCTGAGTACAAAGAACTAAGCTTATTTCTAGTGACCTTTACAAAGAGGTCTTCCATTTAGGAAGCAAAAGATCTGCAAAGTTGTCTTAAATAGGTGTTAAAGGCAAGAGACAGTTCAAAGGGGCGATTGGAAAGGCCCTCTCTATCAAACCAAAGGCTGTGTGAATCACCCAGGAAATTGCTAAGACGTTACCTTAGAAGCCCAGGTCAGGGCACTGTGTAGCAAGCCAGCTTGTAAGTTTTCTTTCCCTCCCTTCCACCCCTGGGATAATCTTAACTTTATAGGCTCTTAAACCTATTAAAGAGGAGGGGGGGGGGTGTCCATAGGCACTGTCAGATGTGACTGATTATCCTCATCATGAATACATCTATTAAGGACCTAAGATTAATTATTCTTGAGGTGAACAGAGTCCATTTAACATATTAGGTATAGTTGTATTAGTATAAGTATCCCCTTCAAAACTAAGTAAGTAAACAACTTTCATATCTGAACAAAATCCTAAAACTAAGATGAAGACAGCAGTCCAGCAGTGAGAAGGGGGCTTTCCACTCTTTTGCACTGAGTGTCACATGTATTATTTTCTCCCAGTTGAAGAGGGGTCTTAGATGTGCACTAGGTGCAAGGAGCTCTTAGCTCTCAGGGAACAATCCAATCTCTGGAGGATAAATTAGCAGACTTGGAGGACATAAGGAAGACAGAGAAGTATATAGATGAGACCTACAGGGATGTAGTACTGAAGTTCCACCTCCAGTCTGGCAACCTCCCTGTTTCTATGGAGGAGAGAGGTCATGTAACAGGAGAGCATCACCCTGGTGTGGCAGGAAGTGATCCTGTATCTAGGATCTGTCCTCCAGGTGATGTAAAATCCTCTTGCACCGAGGTGGTTTGGAAGACTGCATCATGGCCAACTGACTGGAAAATATCTGTGTTTATAAAAATACTAAAGAAAGGTGATCCAACTGACTGTGGAAATTATCTCACAATCACTCTGATCCCACATGCCAGCAAGATTCTAGTGAAGATTATTCAACAGAGACTACAACCATACCTGGAACAAGAATGACCTGAAGTGCAAGCAAGGTTCAGGAAAGGGCAAGGAATGAGAGACATCATCACGGATGTGAGATGGATCCTCGAAAAGACTACAGCAAGGCTTTTGACTGTGCAAACCATGAAAAGCTCTGGGCCACATTAAGAAGCATGGGTATTCCAGAACACCTGATTGTTCTCTTGCACAAACTTTACATTGATCAAGAAGCAACTATTCAAACAGAACAAGGAGAAACAGAATGGTTTAAAATCAGCAAAGGTATACGACAAGGCTGCACATTTTCCCCCTTATCTGTTTAATTTATATGCAGAACAAATCATCCAAGAATCAGGATTGTATGAAGAAAACAGAGGTATGAAGACTGGTGGAAGACTCATCAACAACTTTCACTATGTTGATGATACTATATTACTGGCTGAAGGTGAAGATGATCTGAAACATTTGCTTCTCATGATCAAGGCTAATGTACAAGAATCACTTCTGTAGAAACCTCATCCTTCATTATTCATTTTTAAACCTTTTTCAATTATTTATTTGTCGGAGCTGAGCCGTAGGAGGGACTGGGGAAATCCAGTCCCCCACCAGACTGCTAGCTTCTTTTATTTTATTTTATTAATGGTTCTTCACCAAATCTAATCACTTATCTCAAGTCCTTCATTGACAACTCAGGAAATTGTCACTCTTCTAGAAATATATCAGCACGACGTGCACGTTTCGGGGGATGATACCCTGTATCAAGTGCTTCCAAAACTTCATAGATATAGGCAACGAAAATCCACAAAACGCCATCTATGCGGCTGAGGCTAAACTGAGTTTTTTGAGCCGTTATAACCGGAACAAGATATATAGAAGGAACCAACCAATACGAACTGGGTAAACCCCACTGAGAGGGGAATCCCTGCCCTGATTTTTGAAGGGAGAAATGAGAGCACAAGACACTCAACCATTCAATCTCTTGATTTAGCCCATTCGGTTCTACTGAGTTCAATTTAAAAATCCATTGCTGCTCCAATCTTTGTAATTTTTTTAATCGATCGCCACCTCGAGGATCTTCAGGGACGTGATCAATAACTGACCAATGTAAATCTTCAAAACAATGGCCATGTGATATACAATGTGATACAATCGGAGCAGTGAGGACCTTGTGGCGTAAACGAGATGCATGTTCTGAAAGACGGACCTTCACCGGGCGTATAGTCCGGCCTACATATAATAAAGCGCAAGGACATACCAAAAAATATACCACGTATATAGAGCGGCATGTAGTGTCCCAGGATCGCTTGTATGATCGAGACCCTTGTGGATGACACCATTCCACCCCTGACAAGGCTGTAGTGCAATAGGGACAGGACCCACACGGGGAATGACCAGTAGTCACTGGTGGGCGGCTAATTCGATCTGCTGCCAATGAAGTTTTCATCAACCAATCAGCCAAATTTCACCCTCGGGAAAACGCTAAACGTAAGGGTTTTTTGAAACAATCAAAAAGTTGTAAGATAGACCAGTGGTCTTGTAAAATGTGTAACACCGCCGAACTTGGGAGATCGTCATACATATAAAATTCTGGAAAACAATCCCACAGCAGACCTTGTAGCTGAAATAAAATCGTTGGTAGGAGAAGCATTGCAAAATGGTTGGATTACTTTAAAAGAACATTAGTTTCTTATTAATCAATTTCCGAAAGTTCCCACTCTATATTTAGTACCTAAAATACATAAATCTTTAAGGGCCCCCCCGGGTCGACCAATAGTTTCTTGTAGAGGTTCGGCACTTGAACCACTATCGATATTTTGCGATAGTTTTTTGAAGCAAGAGGCTTGTCAAGTAGCCTCTTTCATTAGAGATACTACGCATTTTCTGCAGATGTTAACCATAGTGGAGGTTCCTCCGAATGCGATTTTAGTTACTCTAGATGTAATATCATTATACACCATGATTGATCAACATGAGGCACTTGTCCTGCTGGCAGACTGTTTCAAGTTTGCGCCATCTCGGTTACCTAAATCCTTCTTGCTTCAATTGATCGAATTGGTCTTAACCAAGAATTATTTTCTATCTGAGGGAGTCTACTATCAACAGATAATGGGTATTGTGATGGGGGCTACAAGTGCACCCTCCATTGCTACCTTATATATGGATCATATGGAAACAGTACAAATTTATAGATCTCCGTTTTTTTCCAAGATTTTGCTGTGGAAACGCTTCCTAGATGATGTGTTTTTTATCTGGACTGCTGACTCCTCCTCTCTAACAGATTTTTTAACATGGCTTAATACTTTACGATCTAACATACAATTCACTGCTCATGTTAGCTCATCAACTGTGGATTTTTTAGATGTTCGAATTACCTTATCTGAAGGTCACCTCTCTACAACTCTTTTTCGAAAGACAGTTCAACGTAATAGCTTACTGCATTGTCATAGTTACCACCCAGGCCCTCTACGACGGGGATTGCCATTTGGCCAATTTTTGAGACTTCGTCGGATTTGCCACACTATAGCAGATATCAATTTGCATGCTCATGATCTTTGTCAGAGACTTGAGCAACATGGTTATCCAAGTGCGGTGATCAGAAAAGCAATGAGACGGGCACGTTTTGTCCACCGTGAGTGGTTGCTCGATCCACAATATGCGGGCACGAATTCCAATTCTGAAGATTCCATTACAGGGGTCCTCCCATATATGGAACAGAGTCCGGCGGTATTACACATTTTACAAGACCACTGGTCTATCTTACAACTTTTTGATTGTTTCAAAAAACCCTTACGTTTAGCGTTTTCCCGAGGGCGAAATTTGGCTGATTGGTTGATGAAAACTTCATTGGCAGCAGACCGAATTAGCTGCCCACCAGTGACTACTGGTCATTCCCCGTGTGGGTCCTGTCCCTATTGCACTACAGCCGTGTCAGGGGTGGAATGGTGTCATCCACAAGGGTCTCGATCATACAAGCGATCCTGGGACACTACATGCCGCTCTATATACGTGGTATATTTTTTGGTATGTCCTTGCGCTTTATTATATGTAGGCCGGACTATACGCCCGGTGAAGGTCCGTCTTTCAGAACATGCATCTCGTTTACGCCACAAGGTCCTCACTGCTCCGATTGTATCACATTGTATATCACATGGCCATTGTTTTGAAGATTTACATTGGTCAGTTATTGATCATGTCCCTGAAGATCCTCGAGGTGGCGATCGATTAAAAAAATTACAAAGATTGGAGCAGCAATGGATTTTTAAATTGAACTCAGTAGAACCGAATGGGCTAAATCAAGAGATTGAATGGTTGAGTGTCTTGTGATCTCATTTCTCCCTTCACCAATCAGGGCAGGGATTCCCCTCTCAGTGGGGTTTACCCAGTTCGTATTGGTTGGTTCCTTCTATATATCTTGTTCCGGTTATAACGGCCCAAAAATCTCAGTTTAGCCTAAGCCGCATAGACGGAATTTTGTGGATTTTCGTTGCCTATATCTATGAAGTTTTGGAAGCACTTGATACAGGGTATCATCCCCTGAAACGTGCACATCGTGCTGATATATTTCTAGAAGATTTCCTGAGTTGTCAACGAAGGACTTGAGATAAGTGATTAACTTTGGTGAAGAACCATTAATAAAATAAAATAAAATAAGCTAGCAGTCTGGTGGGGGACTGGATTTCCCCAGTCCCTCCTACGGCTCAGCTCCGACAAATAAATAATTGAAAAAGGTTTAAAAATGAATAATGAAGGATGAGGTTTCTACAGAAGTGATTCTTGTACATTAGTCTCTAAATTTGCTTCACTTGTGGGGTGAGATTTATTGGATCTCATGATCAAGGAACATAGTCTTAAAATGGGCCTTCACCTTAATGTAAAGAAGACAAAGATCATGACAACTGGCAAAATCAATAAGTTCATCGTTGATGGAGAAGAAATTGAAATCGTGGACAACTTTAACCTACTTGGATCAACTATCAATAAAGAAGCAAGAAGCAGTCAAGAAATCTGTCGACACATTGCTCTTGGCAGAATGGCTATGAAGGACCTAGACAAGATTCTGAAGAGCAGAGATTTCTCACTCCATACAAAGATTCGACTCATTCAAGCCATGGTATTTTCAATAACATCATATGGATGCAAAAGTTGGATAGTGAAAAAGATAGACAGGAAGAAAATTGATGCCTTTGAATTATAGTGCTGGTGACAAATACTGTTTATACCTTGGACTGCCCGAAGAACAAACCAGTCAGTACTAGAGGACATCAAACCTAAGCTTTCTTTAGAAGCAAAGATGACAAGACTTCAACTTTCATACTTTGGACACATCATGCAAAGAGAGAGATCGTTAGAGAAAGACATCATGATTGGCAAGGTAGAAAGTCAACACAAAAGAGAAATGCCAGGAACAAGATGGATTGATTGTCACCACGTGGCCAGCCCTCCGCCTAGGGCGCAGAGGGTTGGTCTGTCATGATAATTTCTCTATGCAGAAAGTGAGACTACATCTAGGGCTCTTGCAAGGCCTCTTGGGATTTGTAGTCCCTTTTTAGCTCTCTGATAAAGAAGCAGTTGTAGTCCGAGTGTTTAAGGCAAAATGACAAGGATTTATTCCCCTCACAAACAGAACTTCGGTGCAGAACAAATAAGAACAGTGTCCAGGAGTTTAGCATGAGGATTATATACAATAATTAAGGTAAGTGCTTCTTCACTCTCTGGTTCCCAAAACAATACAGTGCTCGTAGTAAGTACAAACTGAAAATAAACAGCTTCTTGGAACAAAGAAAAATACCTCCTTTTTCTTTGCTGTTAACTCAGCACTCTTACTTCCAGGTTCTAGATTCGTTGGGGATGGGTGAAGAAAGCCCCCAGGTAAGTGAAAGCCCCCAGGTAAGTAATACATTAAATACCTTTATGGAAATGGGTAACAGGGGTAACATATGGAAAGCAGTGTGTATTAATGCCCGTAGCATGGGAAATAAGATCTCTGAAGTTGAAGCTTTGGTGGGAGTGGCTGACTTAGATTTAGTGGCAGTTACAGAAACATGGTTCACAGAAAAACCATGACTGGGATGTAACTATACCTGGCTATACTTTATTCAGAAAGGACAGGGTAGGAAGAAGGGGAGGAGGAGTAGCACTATATGTAAAAACTACTATTAAAGCTTTGGAATTACAGAGCTTAAAAGGGAGAGAGGAGGCATTGTGGGTTAAACTAGAAAGAGGGAAAGAGAAATCTATTTGCATTGGTGTGATATACAGACCTCCCTCACAAGAGGAAGAGGTGGACAGAGAGTTAATTGAAGACATACGCAGCATTGCTAGGAAAGGGGAAGTGCTACTGCTAGGAGATTTCAATATGCCAGATGTTGATTGGCACATTCCTGCTGCAGTATCATCTAGGAGTAAGGAGATCCTGGATTCTCTACAGGGAGAACTATTCAGGCAATTGGTAACAGACCCCACACGTGAAGGGGCCATACTGGACTTGGTGCTTACCAATGGTGAAAGTGTTTCTGATGTTGTAGTGGGAGATCATTTTGCATCCAGTGATCACCAGATGGTGTGGTTCAGTATTAGGACTAGGGCTGTTAGAATCCATTCCAAGGTGAAGATCTTAGACTTTAGGAAGACTTAACTTTGCGAAGATGGGCCAATACCTCAGGGAGTCATTAGTGGGATGGGAACAGCTGGGGGATGTAGAACAACAGTGGGCAAAACTGAAAGGGGGTATTTTAAAGGCAACCAACCTTTTTGTTAAAATGGTAAATAAAGGCAAAAGGAACAGGAGACCGCTATGGTTTTCGAAGGAAGTAGCTGAAAAAGTAAAGAAAAAGAGGGAGGCCTTCATGAAATACAAGAGATCACAGAGAGAGGAAGACAGGCATCTGTATTTGGAAAAACTTAGAGAAGCTAGCAAAGTAGTCAAGAAGGCAAAGATTCAAAAGGAGGAGGAAATAGCCAATGCAATAAAATGGGGGGATAAGACATTTTTCAGATATATTAGTGAGAAGAGGAAGGGCAAAAGTGGTATTGTCAGACTCAAGGGTACAGGGGGGGAATTTGTAGAAGCTGATAAGGATAAAGCGGAATTGCTTAACAAATATTTTTGTTCTGTGTTCACAGATGAAGAACCAGGAGCAGGACCTCAGAAAACACCCACAAATAGGAACAGAAGCGAGGGACATCTTGAACAATTTTCAGAAGACTGTGTTCGTGAGAAACTAGCTCAACTTAAAGTAGACAAAGCGATGGGACCGGAAGGGATACGCCCTAGAATACTGAGGGAACTTGGGGACGTTCTAGCAACTCCACTGACTGACCTTTTCAATGCCTCGTTGGAGTCGGGAGTGGTGCCAAAGGACTGGAGAGAGGCTCATGTGGTGCCTTTACACAAAAGCGGAAGTAAGGATGTGGTTGAAAACTACAGGCCGGTTAGTTTAACTTCAGTGGTGAGTAAATTAATGGAAACGCTGTTGAAAGAGAAAATAGTGAGGTTTCTGGAGTCCAGCGGATTACAGGATCCGAGGCAGCATGGATTCACCAGAGGCAGGTCTTGTCAGACAAATCTGATTGATTTCTTTGACTGGGTGACCAGGGAGTTGAACCGAGGGAGAGCTCTAGATGTGGTGTATTTAGATTTCAGTAAAGCCTTTGACACTGTTCCTCACAGGCGACTTATAAACAAACTGAGCACCCTAGGGATGGACCCTAAAGTTACTGCTTGGGTTAGAAATTGGTTGGGTGGGAGGCGACAAAGAGTACAAGTAAATGGAGCTCACTCTGAGGAGAAGGATGTTACCAGTGGTGTGCCCCAGGGATCTGTCCTTGGTCCGATTCTTTTTAACATCTTTGTTAGTGATATAGCGGAAGGGCTGTCGGGTAAGGTTTGCCTCTTTGCGGATGATACCAAAATCTGCAATAAAGTAGACACCCAGGAAGGTGTAGATAACATGAGGAGGGATCTGGCTAAGCTTGAAGAATGGTCTAGAATTTGGCAACTGGGATTTAATGTTAAAAAATGTAAGGTCATGCATTTGGGCTGCAGCAATCCAAGGGAGCAATACAGTATAGGAGGTGAAGTACTTTTGTCCACTAAAGAAGAGCGGGACCTAGGCATAGTTGTGTCCGATGATCTTAAAGTAGCTAAACAGGTAGAAAAGGCAACGGCAAAAGCTAGAAGGATGCTTGGGTCCATACGGAGAGGAATGGCTAGCAGAAAAAAGGAGGTGATAATGCCTCTGTATAAGTCTTTGGTGCGACCTCATTTGGAGTATGGTGTGCAATTCTGGAGACCGCACCTTCAAAAGGATGTGAACAGGATGGAGTCGGTGCAGAGGGTTGCTACTAAGATGATTAGTGGTCTTCATTATAAAGCATATGAGGACAGACTTAAGGATCTTAATATGTACACCTTAGAGGAAAGGCGGGATAGAGGTGATATGATTGAGATGTTTAAATACCTCCGTGGCATAAATGTTCAGGGAGAGAGCCTCTTTCAATTGAAAGCAAGTTCTGCGACAAGGGGACATGGGATGAGGGTGAAGGGAGATAGATTCAGGAGTGATATGCGGAAATATTTCTTTATGGAAAGAGTAGTGGATCCGTGGAATAGTCTCCCAGTGGAGGTGGTAGAGATGAGGACAGTAACTGAATTCAAAAAAGCGTGGGACCAACACAGAGGATCTCTAAAGGTAAAAAGTGGACTGTTGTACTTGTTGTTATGGAAGGACAGACTAGATGGGCCTTGTGGTCTTTTTCTGTCATCATGTTTCTATGTTTCTATGTTTCTAACACAGTGACTCAATGTGGTCAGCCAAACACAGCGTGCAATCCATTCGCATATCAGCTATGTCCTCAACATTAGAGTCTATCTGCATATCCTCTATATCAGGGCTGGCAGTGTTTGTTTGCAGACGGTTACTAAGGGATTTAAAATAACTTCCCTCTCTGTACCCAGGTGTTTTCCCTTTATACAACTCTACACAGCAAGGTTTAAAATACCTGTTGCACTGGAGTTTCTTCTGTGGCTCTCCTCTAACTCTTGGCAGTTATATGGGAAGGTTTTTGTGCTGGGCTCCCACCTGTGTAAACTCTAAAGGCTCCCTTCTGATTGCAGGGCTCCCTGCTCTCTCTGTTCCAGCAAGTTCCCGGTCACAGGGCATGCCCTCCTTCCTTCAAGTCTGCTGGCTTTCCTCACAGACTGGTAAGAAGTTTCTCTATCAGGTCTCCAACTCCCTGGAGTTTCTGAGCCTCTCCAAGCCTGCCTTACAGGAGCTCTCTCTACTCTCCTGTCTTTCCTTCCTTGAGCTGCTTCTCTGCCACAACTCCAACTCTCTCTGCTGCCACGGCTCCAACTGCCGTTCAAGTTGCAATTACCCTTCCAGCTTGCCCTCTGGCCTCTTCTCCAGCCTGTGTCTGCTGCTCCTCCACCTGGCTCTGCTTCCTTCTCTGCTTCCCTCGTGGCTCTCCTCTCTGCCCTCTTCCTGGGAGCTAATGACGACGTTTTATAATTCTGTTTCCCTGGGCTTGGCTCTGCTCTCACCCTGAACAGGTGTGCTTGATTAAGCTCAGGGCTTGTTATTACATCAGAGTCTGGATGTGTCAATTCAGCTCCTGTCTTTCCCTGTTTACCCTTTCTATGTAAACAGTGAGCCATGTGCTCTATCTGTCTGTCAGTTTTAAAGGTGGAATCTTCCTTTCCCTCTATTCCCATGGGTTCGGTAGGGGTCTCTACATCACATAATACAGTAACAGCAGCTATGTGTGCTATTCTGTCAACAATGAGCCGCCTGGCTAAAGACTGAACACAGTTTAGGGCAACTATCCAGAGAGTTGCCATGAGTCAACATCGACTCAATGGCACTTAACAACAACAACAACAAGAGGGAACAAGGCCATAGCAGAGAGACTAAATGAATTCTTTGCTTCAGTCTTTACTGAAGAAGATGTAGGGAAGTTACCCATGACTGAAATGGTGTTTAAAGGTGATGCATCAAAAGAATTGAAAGAAATATTGATAAACCAGAAAGATGTATGTTTATGTTTGTTATGTTTATTATATTTGATATACTGCCCTTCTACAAAAAAACAGAGCGGTGTACAATAAGCTAATTACAAAAGTGGCCATTGCCAGAAAAAGGAAAAGAAGTTACAATATGACAGGACAGGAAATAGAGAAATCAATCATACCAAACTAAAGAAAAGGGATAGGTCGACAACATAGAAAAGACAAAATTATACAGGAGAGGCAGAGAGGTCAAAGGCAGAGGAGAACAAATGGTTTTTTAGACAAACTTTGAAGGTGTGATGGTTTTGCTCCAGCCTGAGGGAAGTGGGTAATGAGTTCCATAATGCAGGACCAATGTAAAAAAAGGCAGAAGTGCGAGTGGATTGCAGATGGGCACCTGAGGGGGAGGTAAGGTACAAACGATTAATGTGAGCTGAGCGAAGATTGCGACTGGGGGTGTGAAACTGAAGAAGGTCTGCCCAAGTACTCTGGGGTGTGAGTGTAAATTACTTGATGAACTATGGTGAGGATCTTGAAATGAAAAAGAAACTCAAAAGGAAGCCAGTGAAAGTGGATAAGAAGAGGGGTGATATGGTGCTGACGAGTGGAGTGCATAATGAGGTGAGCTGCTGTATTCTGAATTCGTCGTAATCTGTGTAATTGAACCTGAGGAATACCGGCTAGGACCGAGTTACCAAAATCTAGGTGGGACATAACCAGGGACAACAAGAGGGTAGTGAGGGCCTGTGGGGTGAGAAAAGGGCAAACAGCACGGATTTGATGGAGAGATAGGAAAGAATTTCTAGTGACCTGGGAGATGTGATCCCGGAAGGAAAGATCAGAGACTTGAAGGATACAAAAAGGGACTGCTACTTCTGGAGAGAGGTCTGCAATAGTGAGTATATACTTCTGGGAATTTTTCTGAAGGGAATTCTTTGGATTAAAGCTGATTAATCTGTGAACTCAGTGCATTTGTTAAATCAATCAGGGCCTAGTAGCAGCAGTTTAAGTTTAAATTTAAAACACAGAAGAGAGCTTTCTGGTTAAATATAGAACCCAGCAGAGAGCATGTAGTTTAAATTTAAAACTCACTCAGGGCCTAATAGCAGCAAGTGCTTTTAGTTTAAATTTAAAACACAAAAGAGAGTTTTCTGGTTAAATTTAGAACCCAGCAGAGAGCTTCTAGTTTAAATTTCATACTAGGTCAGAGCCTAGAAGCAGCAAAGGGCTTTAATTTAAATCAAATCAGATTATAACTTAGCATAAAAGGCAAAACGGGATCAGTATTCTTTGAGCAATAAATAAAGTCTTCTAGAGACCTTTACAAAGAGTTCTTCTACCTAGGGGGCAAGAGACCTGTGAAACCTTTTAAATAGGTTTTAAAGTCATGGGGCAGGTCAAAAGGCCATTTTGAAAGACTCCTTCTATCCAAGCAAGGACTGTTAATCACCCAGAAAGTTGGTCACAGCTTACCTTAGAAGCACAGGACAGGGTACTGTGTAGCAGCCCTCTTTTAATAAATCGTATTTCCCTCCCTCCCTCCACAACACTCACCCACCACTGGGATAATCGTAGCTTTATAGGTACTTACACATCTTAAAGGAAAGGAGCTGCTCTCAGGTGTAGCTCTTTATCCAAATCAGTCATACATTAAGGACCTGAGATTAATTAATTAAGCTTCAGGTGAACAAGGTATATTAAACCTATTAGATACACTTTTATTAGTATAAGCATCCACACCAACCCTTAGTAAGTAAAGAATTTAAAGATCTAAACACAAGCTTAAAACTAAGATACAGACAGCAGTCCAGCAGTGAGATGGGGGCTTTCCAGTCTTTTGCATTGAGTGTCACATATATGATTTTCTCCCAGTTGGTGAGAGGTCTTACGTGTGCACTAGGTACAAGGAGTTCTTTGATCTCAGGGAACGAGTCCGTTCTCTAGAGGCTAGAGTAGCAGACTTTGAAGACATAAGAAAGACAGAGAGGTACATAGATGAGACCTACAGGGATATAGTCCTGAAGTCTCACCTCCAGTCTGGCAGCAACCCTGTTGCCATGGAGGAGTGAGGTCACATGACAGGAGAGTATCACCCTGGTGTGGCAGGAAGTGATCCTGTAACTAGGTCCTGTCCTCCAGGTGATGTAAAACCTTATCACACCGAGGAAGTTTCTCCAGGGCCTTATGCCCCTTAGGGAAGGGTTAGGACAGCCGTAATAGTTGGTGATTCGATCATTAGGCATGTAGATAGCTGGGTGGCTGGTGGACGTGAGGACTAGAAGAGGAGCAGGGTCAGAAGAACCAGATAGTGAAGTACTGGAGAAGACTGCAAAAGAACAGGAAAACAGATAGGAGTGAAACCAATGAATGACAGTACTGTGGAGACCTGCATCATGTAAGCAAGCGAGAAGAAGGGAATGATCGACAAGATCAAAAGCCGCTGTGAGATCCAAAGAAACCGCCACCAAAATTTCACCACAGTCATGAGCAATGTGCAGCTCATTGAGGAAAGCCAAAAGTACCATTTCTATGCTGTGGCCAAGACGAAAACCAGATTGACGGGGGTGAAGAAAATTAGTAGAATGTAAGTGATGAGACAATTGAGCAAAGACAGCTTTTTCCAATATTTTTGGAAGGAATGGATGTTTGGAGATGGGATGATAGTGAGCAGGTACAAGAGGGTCCAGTGAGAGCTTTTTTAGGAGGGGGCGAATTAAGGCATGTTTCCAGGGTTGTGGAAAGGTGCCAGTGGAAAGGCTGGTATTGATTATGGTGAGAATAGACAGAAGGAGGGCAAGAGCGGGAGTGAGACACCATGAGGAGGGTATAGGGTCAAGGGAACAAGTAGTCTTATGAGAAGAGGAGATAGATTTGATGAGTTCTGTGATACTCAGTGGGTGAAAGGAAGCCCAGACGTGCGACAGAGCAGACATGGGGGGAGGGGGGAGAAGGAGAGAGAGGAGGTGATAGAGGAGGAGGGTAATGTGGCATCGATTTCCTAAGATCACGGATTTTTGAGGCAAGAAAGAGGTAAGTTGGGAAGAATCAGGGGTAAGAAGAGAGTATGCTGGTTGGGGACCAGTTTGAAGTGTGGTAAGGGACCTGAGGACAGAGTATAAGTGGCAAGTAGGATTCGGGGCAGAGGAAGTTGCAGAGGAAAAATAGGATTGTTTGGCTAGGTGAACCTGAGTGTGATAGTGAGAGTGATGTTCCTTATAATGAAGACCACTAAGAATTTTAGTAGCCACCTTCTGCACTGACTCCAACCTCCAGCTTCATAACGACCAATCTCGAGCCTACCTTTTTTAGCAAAATTAATAGAAAATGTGGTTCAACAACTGCATAATCATGTTGATGAAAAAGCACTGCTTGACGCACAGCAGCACAGGTTTCAAACGTGGCATGGCGTGGAAACACCACTCATATCACTTATGGATAGGATAATATGAGGACTTAACAAAGAAAGGACTTTGTATTAATTTTCCTAGACATTAAGGCAGCATATGATTCCATATACCACAACATACTACTGAACAGCATATGATTCCATATACCACAACATACTACTGAAACCATCATAAAGAATAAAATTACTCAGCATGTAGATAGTCATGACCTAATGGGAGACAGCCAACATGGCTTTAGACAAGGAAGATCTTGTCTTACTAATCTGTTATGTTTTTTTGAAGGGGTGAATAATCAGGTGGACAAAGGTGAGTCGGTTGATATTGTGTATCTGGACTTTCAGAAAGCCTTTGACAAGGTCCCTCATGAGAGACGTTTGGCAAAACTAAAGAGTTATGGGATAGGAGGCAGTGTACTATTGTGGATCAGGAACTGGTTAAAAGATAGAAAGCAGAGGGTAGGGCTAAATGGCCAATTTTCCCAATGGAGAAAGGTGAATAGTGGTGTACCCCAGGGATCTGTGCTGGGTCCGCTGCTTTTTGACATATTCATAAATGACCTGGAAAGTGGAATAACGAGTGAGGTTATCAAATTTGCAGATGACAGAAAACTATTTAAAGTTGTTAAAACCCAAGAGGATTGTGGAAAATTGCAAGAGGATCTTGATAAATTGGAAGACTGGGCATCAAAATGGCAAATGAAATTTAATGTGGACAAGTGCAAGGTTATGCACCTAGGGAAGAACAACCCAAACTATGGTTACACGATGCAGGGTTCCACATTAGGAACTACCACCCAGGAAAAAGATTTAGGCGTCATTGTGGATACCATGTTACAACCCTCGGCCCAGTGTGCAGCAGCGGCCAAGAGAGCAAATAGAATGCTAGGTATGATAAGGAAGGAATGGAAAATAAAACAAAAGATATTATAATGCCTCTATATCGTTCCATGGTGAGACCGCACCTTGAATATTGTGTGCAATTCTGGTCGCCGTATCTTAAAAAGGATATAGCGATTTTAGAAAAGGTTCAGAGAAGAGCCACCAAAATGGTAAAGGGGATGGAAGGATACTCCTATGAAGAAAGGCTAAAAAGGTTAGGGCTCTTTAACCTGGAAAAGAGACGGCTGAGGGGAGATATGATAGAAGTCTATAAATTAATGAACAGAGTGGAACGGGTAAACGTAGATCGATTGTTTACCTTATCAGAATATAGAAAGACTAGGGGGCATGCAATGAAGCTACAGGGTAAACTATTTAAGACTAATAAAAGAAAATATATTTTCACTCAACGTGTAATCAAACTCTGGAATTTGTTACCGGAGGATGTAGTAAAGAAGTTAGTGTAGCTGGGTTTAAAAAAGGTTTGGACAAGTTCCTGGAGGAAAGGTCCATAAACCATTATTAAGAAGGGACCCAGGATATCAATGCTTGAACCAATACAAGCATTGTGGAACCTGTGTCCCTTGGGGAAACTGCTAGGTACATATGACCTAGATTGGCCACTGTTGGAAACAGAATACTGGGCTTGATGGACCTTGGTCTGACTCAGTATGGCATATCTTATGATCTTATGTTATGTTCTTATGTAATAGACTACAAGAGATTGATGTTAAGGACACAACTTTGCTATGGTTTAAATCATACCTTTCTGAAAGAAGGTAACAGATAAGAATAGGTAACGACACATCCAAACCATTTAGACAACAACAAGGTATTCCACAAGACTTTGCCCTATTGGCTCTGTTATTTAACATTTATTTACAGCCCATCTGCAAGATCATCCAGAGAAATAATGTTCATTACCACATCTACGCAGATGATATTATATTATACATCCCCAAATGACACAAGCCAAATTAACAATTCGGGAATAGTTACATGCTTCAACGATATCTTTACATGGCTTTCTGAATGTAATCTTCATATCAATTTCAATAAAACAGAGGTACTTTATATCACAAAGGATAAAACATTCAATCTACCAACTACTGTAAAGGTTAGGGATGCAACCCTAGAAGTTATAAAGGAAGAGAGGTACTTAGGTATTACACTGGATAACAGTTAACCTTGACTATCCATATCAACAAGACCATCAAAGCAATATATACAAAACTAAAAGCGCTGCAACATCTACAGCCATTCTTATCTGTACATGACTTCCAAACAACAGCTCAAGCAATGGTTTACCCCCACCTAGACTTCTGTAACAGTATCCTGAAAGGGCTCCCGATTACAGATGGCAAGATTCATATCACAGTCCCCAATACACGAGCATATCACCCCGGTTTTGAAACAGCTCCACTGGCTGCCAATAGAAAGCAAATTACATTTAAAATCTTACACACAACATTCAAGATACTACAAAATGATATTGTCATCTACTTGGGATCCCTTCTTCAAACTGCACCAAAAAAAGAGACCGTAGAAGCTACGCAAACAACACATTACTAGTATCGCTGGAGTATAGAAGATGTAAGAGCATTCTCACTTTCCATACAGGATCTCTGTAATGTGCTTCCAGAGTATGTAATAACCACCACAGATCCAAAGGCCTTCTGCAAACTCCTTAAAACTTTCTTTTTTAAGAAGCATTTTGTGGGCTCAGTGACATGACTAAGGTACTGACTAGAATAATGATCCTAGTTACACAGTTCACATAGCTGTTAACAAGAACCCAAAGGACTAAAAACTGAACGACATAAATATACATGTAAATAAGTTCAAAATCATTTGTAAATCATTTTGATCAGTATGTAATGTTAAATGAATCTAGTTTTTATGGTTCAAGTTCTAATACTGTGATACATGTAATAGTTCTTAGTTTAATGTAAACCAACTTGATGCTGGAAAAGACCCGAACGCGAATTACCGCGACGGTGCACAGGCGCGCACAGGCTGGCCGAGGGCAGGAAATGGGGGGGCGGGGGGACGACGGGGGGAGCGGGCAGTGAGACGCGAATAAAAGCGTGCTCGACACCGGCTCGGCCTCTTTCGCCGTTCCCCCCCCCCTTCGTCCGAGAAGAAAACGGACAGCGGAAGAGCGGGTCGCGGATCAGGACCGGACCGACGAACGTCTTTGTAGGAAGCAGAGGAGGACGGACACATCGAGGACCGCATCGGCAGGGATATCCGGACCGGGCAGGTATCGAGGGTTCAGCGGAAGATCGCAGCAAAGCGGCAAGTACAAATAAATGGTTGAATAGTGGACAGCATGGGCTGGAGCGGGTGTGGCGGTGCTCACAGCCATGGCGGGGTCCCGTGGTGGGGAAGCGGCCTATGTGTTCGTTGTGTAGGCGGGGGGTATAGCAGCCGACAGCATGGTAGGACAGGGAAGGAGGCCAAAACACCCCCCCCCTACCTTTTCTCGTCCTCGAAGATGGCGGCATCAGTGGCCAGTCGGGAGAGAGACTTGCAAGAGGTGCTGAGGTATGCGGGCCATGTGCGCGCCAAGATGGACGCCGTGGGCACACGCGATATCGGGCATGATGGGAGAGATGAACAGGTGGATTCATGTGGGGAAGCACAGCCTATAGCTAATAAAACGGAACGGGGGATTATTTGCAGGCTGTTAAAAGATATGTGAACTGTGGGGCAGAACAACAACAACAAAAAAACAAAAAACAAAGAATCTAAAGGGAGAGGTTATAGAAGGCATGGATTGTTAGTTTTGACGGGGCTATAGGAATATTAACCAGATTAATCAAAAAAAATATATATATATATTTCTGTGAAATAAAGAGGTATGTGGTAGGACATTATAGGTGGGCCCTGTACATGTGGGCACTGTACATGTGGGCATTGTGCATGTGGGGCATTGTGCATGTGGGGCATTTGTTATGTGTGGGCAGTTGTTATATTGGGCATTTGTTATGTGTGGGCATTGGTTACATGTTGGCCTTGATTACATGTGGGCATTGTACAAGTGAGTAGGGTACAGGTGGCCCCGGTACATGGGGTTGGGATATATGTGGGCATTTGAACTGTGGACATCTATAGGTAGACAGCGTTTCTGGGATTGATAGAAGGAGGAGAGGCAGAGATTAATTTAGACTTTCCTTACCCCCCCCCCCACATAGTAGATCTCATCATAGGCTAGAGATGCCGAGAAAAGAGACGCAGAAGGCTAAGACGCAGCGCGCCCAGCAGGCAGAGGGCAGGGCTACATCAAAGGTCACCGCAAGGGCGCGGGCAGCCGCTGGTGTGAGCAGAAAGAGAGCGCATGTGGACGGCCTGGACGCAACTAGCAGCGGAGCTACAGCAAAGCCGAGGCGCAGCAACAGGAAGAAGGCACCACAGCAACAGCACATCGCAACTCCTGCACAGGGGCAGGAGCTGGACGACCTGCTCCAGATGGTACGGGAGCAGGTTACTCAACACGGCCTGTCCTCGGTCAAACAACGACTGTGGATGTCAGGCTTCACGAGTGAGGGGCAGCCGACAGCGAGCACGAGCACCTCAACACCAGGCACAACAGATGGTAAGTCTAAAGGGAACAAGGGGGACCCAGAACGGTTAACTTCATCTTCTGACGACTCCTGTTCCAACAGTGATAGTGACACAGCCTTAGCAGATGTGATAAAATATGCATTAAGGAAAGTGAAAAGAAAGAAAACCTCAAAACAGTCAAACCCCTTACGGCAAGCATGGGCGGGGCAGAGTCAGGTTGGTGAGGACCATGGGAACACACCAGTCGCGATCCACGCTGTGGGGTGAGCTCACTGGCCGTTTCAGTGCCCAGAAAAATAAAGAAAAAATTTGGAGGCGAGAATATATTGACTTATTCTCGCTCCTGCTTAGAGATCAGGATGAGGAAGCCAGCAATGGAAAAGAAAAAGATAGAAGAAGCGAGAGAGACAGAAAACCTAAAATTCCCAAATCCCTGAACAACTGGGTATCGGCATTCCACATATTTATGAGTGTGGTGATGGAGAAGGAACCCGACTCAGGGCCTTATCTCACCAGGTACCTTGATACGATTACCAGAGCATACAAGCAATACGGGGGATGGGCCTGGCTCAACTATGATGTGAGGTTCAGGAGAAGCATGGCAGAGGATCCCACCTTAGCGTGGCATCACAGAATTCTGGATCTGTGGACAGATGAAATGGCGCCCAATAGGCCACTGTGGCAGGATGGGATGCACCAACCTCTTACGGGCACGCAATGGCAACAGCCAACGCAAAACACGCAAGGGAGGCAAGCCAATCTGTGGACAGGGAAATGGGCGTGCCGACAGTACAATGCAGGGAGTTGTACTTGGCAGCCTTGTAAATTCAAACACGCCTGCTCAGTATTTGGAAACGGACACCCCGCTTTCACGTGCCGGGCATCAAGGGAGGCCAAGCCGTTCAGAGCACTACAATAGCGCTCCACGGAGGGAGTTGGCCCCAACGCCCATCAGGCTTGAGAACATGCGTCCCTGGCTGAGAGCCTACCCTAAGCAGGATATAGCTAACAGTATTGAATTGGGCTTCTCGCAAGGTTTCCACATCCCATCCCGAATAATCAGAAACGAATCACGAACGCGGGTTAGCAATAACCCACCATCTGTCCAGAAACACAACGCCATCGCGCACAGTAAAATAGCCAAAGAAATAGGTCTGGGGCGAGTGGCAGGTCCTTTCCAGTCGCCCCC
Source organism: Ichthyophis bannanicus (assembly GCA_033557465.1). NCBI lineage: Eukaryota > Metazoa > Chordata > Amphibia > Gymnophiona > Ichthyophiidae > Ichthyophis > Ichthyophis bannanicus. Next base: position 1,516,884,810 of record CM066031.1, on the reverse strand, counting down.
ATTCAAGGACCTCATAGTCTCACCATTGGGAGTCATACCAAAAAAGGAACCGGGGCAATACCGGTTAATTCATAACCTGTCATACCCAGAGGGGAGGTCTGTCAATGACCATATTGACCCAGCATTATGCTCGGTCAAATATGCTACCATTGACCAGGCAATTATGCTCATTCGAAGTAAGGGACAGCTGACACAGTTGGCAAAAGCCGACATAGAGTCCGTGTTCCGGATATTGCCAGTACACCCAGAGTCCTTCCCTTTATTGGGTTTCTCGTTCAACGGGGAATTCTTCTACGATAAATGTCTGCCCATGGGATGTGCTGTATCATGTGCATATTTCGAACAATTTAGTTCCTTCCTATACTGGGTGGTCGAGGACCTCGCGGGTCCCAATACAGTGGTTCACTATCTGGACGATTTTCTGTTTATAGGAAAAGACCACGAGGACTGCAAAAGGATCTTAGGTATCTTTGAGCAGATGGCACAGTTGTTTGGGATCCCGTTGGCAAAAGAAAAGACCGCTGGCCCAACAGGGATCATCACTTTCCTAGGTATACAGTTGGATGTGCCGGCACAGAGGTCTCGCCTGCCAGCGGATAAAGTGATGAAGTTGAGAAAAGATCTGCAGCTGCTTCACAGTCAGCGAAAGGCGACGCTACAACAATTTCAGGCTACCCTAGGCTTGCTATGCTTTGCGTGCAGGGTAATGCCAATGGGAAGGGTTTTTTGCCGCCGCATGGGATATATGTGGGATATATGAGAGGGATAACAAAAAAACACCATCGCATCCGAGTTACCAAAGAGATACGAGAAGACCTGCTGGTCTGGATGCAATTCCTCCGCACCTTCAACGGCCTTGCCTTTTGGCAAGCAGCCACGGTGTCTAATGCCGAACTCGACTTCTTCACCGATGCTTCGGGAGGGATCGGCTTCGGCATCTACTATAGAGGGGCGTGGTGCTCAGAGGTATGGCCCAGGGAATGGCGAGCCGAAGGGACCACCAAGGATATCACGTTCTTGGAGCTGTTCCCGCTTATGGTAGCATTATGTATCTGGGCACCAGGGCTCGCTAACAGAGCTATCACTGTCCATATCGATAATATAGCTGTGGTATGGGCAGTGAACAGGATGAGAGCTAGGACGCCTAGGGTAGGGGCACTATTAAGGAAAATAGTGTCACTATGCCTTGTGCATAACATAACCCTTAGGGCGGAGCATATCGAAGGCAAAACAAATAACATTGCCGACGCTCTTTCTCGTTGTAAGACCAGGCTTTTCTGCCAACTGGCGCCCGAGGCGGACGCATTCAAGACAGCGGTCCCCGAGCAAGTCTGGGAGTATGGCCCGCCAAAGTATGGAAGCTCCTCTTAGACTCCCTAGCAGTGCAGACACGGCAAAAGTACATCGCAGCATGGGAAATGTACCAAACCTTTTGCAATGAAGCCAGAATATATCAAGAAGACAGATTCGAAGTAGCAACGCTTTTGAGATGGATTTTTCATTGCAAAAGCAGTGGCCACACAAAAGCAGCAGTGCAAACACGCTTAGCTGCAGTAGCATTCTTTGCAAAGGCCATGGGTAAGAGGAGCC